>CM052884.1:24357965-24462798 GCA_028534135.1 Potos flavus | reverse complement strand
GATCCCTTAACAGACTGAGCCACCTAGGCGTCCTGTATCTAATTTATTTTTAATGAACTTTTGAGGTTCCCTACTTTACCTTATTCAGTTAGTTTTTACTTGGTTCACTTTTTAATTCTATAGACTACTCAGTATCCATGGTCTTTTTTTTTTTTTTTTTAAAGATTTTTATTTATTTATTTGACAGAGAGGGAGAGATTACAAGTAGGCAGAGAGGCAGGCAGAGAGAGAGGGGGAAGCAGGCTCCCCGCTGAGCAGAGAGCCCGATGTGGGGCTCGATCCCAGGACCCTGAGATCATGACCTGAGCCGAAGGCAGAGGCTTTAACCCACTGAGCCACCCAGGCGCCCTCCATGGTCTTTCTTTAAACATACACACATGCACACACAGACATGCGCACACAGACTCACGCTGAGGTGTGGTTTTTAAGGTCCCATCATGTTTAGCAAATATTTCACATGAAACGATATGTTCATCTGCTAGACTGATTGCCAAGATTACAGCATGACAACAAACATTATTTGGGGGATAGAAGCTAAAATTACAGCCCACTCTGCCGTCTGCAGCGATGAATGGATGCATGTTAATTTTCTGCAGCAACGTCCCTGACTTGAGAGTGAGGACTCCCAGGGCATCTGTGTCACCGCCGCCAGGCCGGAAGGCTCTGTGGCAGAGACAGACGAGTCAGTGGGCTGCTGGAAAACCCACACACTTTCGGGGCCCCCTGACTAGGAAGGCTGTAACAATTAGCGTGCTTGCAAAGATGCAGATACCATATACAATTTCTGTGTGTGTGCTTTATTATGAAAGGCAACATGGAAAGCCATAGCAGAGGAAGGTTTTAGCTCCAGATACACAGTGCTACCCACTGCTTAATGAATAGTCTGTGGAAGCCAGCCCACATTTCTGGAACAAAGAAAATCAGTGGAGGTTTCAAGGTTTCCTTATAAGCTCACATAGAGAAAAACAACTTTTACAGTTTTTCCCAAGTTTTAAATTGTCTAATTTTGGCCCTAATTGGGAGAGCTGTTTAGAAGGTAGTTTATTGAATCTAGGCCTTTTTTTTTTTTTTTTTTTTTTTTTTTAACGTGAGTGAAATTTTCTCATGATGTCTGAAATCCTACTCTGGTAGCAAATAAGCAATAAGCTTCCTCAAACTGACATTGGTGTTCTATCACTGCTGTAACACAGTATCACCAAAGTCATGGCTTGAAACGACACAAATTTGTTATCTTACAGTTTTGTACATTAGGAACTTGACTTAAGTCTCACTTGGCTGAAATCAGGGTATGAGCAGGACTGCTTCCCTTTCTGGGGTTCTGGAAGAGACTCCATTTTCTTGTCTTTTCCAGCTTCTTGAGGCCACCTATGTTCCCTGGCTCGTGGTCCTCTTCCTCCATCTTCAAAGCCGGCATCATAGCATCTCTCTGACCCTGCCTATCTCACATTTCTCCCTGAGCACAGCCTGGAAAAATTCTCCACTTCTAAGGGTCCATGTAAATAAATTGAGTCCACCTGATAAGCCAGCATAATCTCCCCATATATAGGTCCTTAACTTAATTGCGTCAACAAAATCCATTTTGCCATGTAAAGTGACACATGCAGAGGTGCTGGGAATGAGGAGATTCTTCTGCTTACCAAAGTTGTGTGGGAAAGACCCAGCATGGTGGCAAGTAAAACCTGCCTCCATCATGTGTAGAATTTATTCATTTATGAAGAGTTAGCATAGCTTATTGATCAAGGGCACAGGCTTTGGAGTCAGGCAGATCTCAGTTCAAACTTGCCTGCCACATTCATTCATTCAACACATATTTACTGAATGTCTACTAAATGCCAAGCTTTGTTCTGGTCACTGGGGATATAGCAGCGAATAAAACAAATTTGCTCTTATGAGGTATTTATACTGTCATAGGGGAGGTAGTAGTATATAAATAAAGAAATATATCATGTAATGTCATATAGTGATACATACTATAAAGGTAAATAGTAATTCAGGCTTATGCTGTTCATGTATAAAAATTACTCAGCGACTGTATCTTTGTGTCCATTCATTCATTTGTATCACCCTCAGACTTTTCATTGAGTCACTGATTGTGTATAAGGAATTAGAAAAGAGTTTTAGTACACATTTTACTTTTTTATATTCAATATAAATCTAGGAGATGATTGGTGTTTTCTGACTTTGTTGATGAAAAACTGAGGGTCGAAAAAGCTAAGTGACTTTTTATCATGTGGTAGAGCAATGCAGTGAACCAAGCTTGAAGTATGTTTGTTTTAATTCTGTTTATTCTCTACCTAAGCAAGGAGTGACCCCCTTGTAGATTGTAGACAGGAGAGGAAAGCCTGGGCTGGCATTTGAAATGCTTTATTTTCCTCCAAACCTGAGATAATATGATTTCTTTGAGCTTCCCCTAATTTCTGTTTGATCGTTTTGTGACTATTCTACCTTTGATCAATCATTTAAATCTGTGTTTACACAGGCCGGGGGAAAAGGGAAGAGTAAGACAATTACCCATGCCTTGGAACTAATCTAAACAGCCTATTCAGAGCTTCAGCTCATCCTCTATTATTCCATTCTCTCTGCTCAGATACAGCTGCTGAGTACACACAGATTGGGTGAAATGAGGAAGAGGAGAGAAATGAGAGACTGCACAAAAACAGAGCCTTTCAACGAGGTGTTTTGTTATTGATGTCATTGGTGGTGGTGGTGGGTATGCTTTAGGGGGCAAGATTTTCTTCTCTTGGTTAATTAGATGTGCTTATGAGCTACATACATGTATTACTTGAACACATTTGCCATAAACTATTTTTGAAAGAACTTGGATATAGATGCATTCTCAATGTCTGCTTTACAGAGGAAGGCATTTAGTCTCCAACTGGCTTCTTTCTTTAAGATATATCCCTCCTATAATCTGATTATATATATATCATAATGTAATGTAACGTTGAACTTTCTACCCTTACCACCCTCAGCAGAGGTCCCTTTGCCAGGTCTGGTTGTGAGCCCTGGGACCAATTCTGCAGTGGGGAATTAATGAACCCACAGCAGTAAATAACATGTCTCAGCATCAAGTCTACTTCTGTGTCACTTCTGTTCTAACTTTTGCCCAGCTCTCGGTGGAGAAGCACTGGGATGCTTCTCCCACATGGTCCAGCGGTTCTTGTCTCCCTTGTTTGTCAGTCTTACTGGGAGGCTTGTGTGCCCGCCCTCAGCACTTCTCTTATGCCTCAGTTGCTCTAGAACTTGGCCTGTGCTTTTTTAAAGATTTATTTTTTATTTATTTGACAGAGAGATCACAAGTAGGCAGAGAGGCAGGCAGAGGGAGGGAGAAGCAGGCTCCCCGCTGAACAGAGAGCCCAGTGCGGGGCTTGATCCCAGGACCCTGAGATCATGACCTGAGCCGAAGGCAGAGGCTTTAACCCACTGAGCCACCCAGGCGCCCCTTGGCCCGTGCTTTGACTTGTTTTAAGTCAGTCCCACAGTGTGGACCCTCCTATCTACTGCCAGGTCATATTGCAAATATCATTTTAGCCTCCTAAACTCCGTGAAATTTCTCTTTCTAGATCTTTCTGAATCATAGTGGGTTTGTTTTTGTTTTTGTTTTTTAACACCATATCCTCTCTTCCTACTTAGAGCTTATTTCATCTCATATTGCTGGGTTTGGCCCAAACACCCCATCCCACTGTCCCTGAGCTTCCATTTGAACACCAGCTGGGCCTTTTGCTTTTAGAATCCTGAGATTCTATCACTAATGATGCAGTGTTCTTGCTTAAAATCTGTAGACATCTGGGCCAAATTCTCCATGCTTCCAACAAACTGGAGGAAAAGCAGCATATTCTATAACCGGAAGAACCAAACCATGTCCTATATCTTTTCTTCTAGTTTTGTGTCTTTCCTCCTCCCAGTTAACCACCCTTCCCTTTCAATGTCTGCCCCTAGAAGTGCTTCAAGGAAAATGCCAGAAAGTGCAAAGATTATAAATTAATAACCCACAGCAATACTTTAAAAATGATTTTTTTTTCTTGATGTGTTAGCATGAGAAAATAAAACTGGAAAGAGGGGGCTGGGTAACTAATCCAACAGTGACAGAACAGGATTCTGAACACAATATCCTCCTAAATGACACACAGAAGGAGTTGGAGCTTTGTAATACCTTTTATATTGCTGCCTGCCATCTGGTCAGCAATTCTTAAGCCTAAAATATTCAGGTAAGCTCTATTTTCCCAAATAGAGAGGTGTTATGGGGATTTCAGCAGCCACTTGTCTTTTTAAATATCATTATATTTTACTGTTTTCCAGAACAAAACAAACCACGTTAGCAGGATATTTGCATAGCATGCAGAGTTATGTCAGAGCATAACTGGGGAACTCTAGGCAGTGTCTCCGTGCAGAGAGGACTCCTGCATGAAGCGAGGTATTATGTTTGCTGTCTGAGCCAAGAGTTCAGGTTGAGGATTCTCATCTGACATGGCTTGACTCATTCACCTGAATCGTGGCTAAAACAGTCTTCTCAGGGAAGAATGACTCTTGGACATTCAGCAAGAACAGTAGGAATGAAGTCAGCTCCCCTGTTATAGACAAGACCTATTGACAGAGTGTGGAGCCCCAGGCAAAGTATTTCCTACTTTTTTTTTTTTTTTTTTTTTAATTCTAAGACTGCCTATTGATTATTTTACCATTCTCTTAGAGGTGGTGAGGGGAATAAATAGGTCACATGTAATCTGATACTATATTTTTAAAGTATAATTTGCTTTGAGGTATCAGTTCTATCAATTACCTAGATTTTTTAAACATGAGGAAAACGTCTTTTAAATAAAATCTGGGATGCAGGGATGATGAACTCATAGAATGAAATATGCTTAAAGATAGATTTAAACATCTATGTGATCCAGGTGTCCAGAAAGATGGATTTATTTCTTCCCCCACACATGTATGCAAACATATGTTCAATACATGGTTGTGGGCACACATTACTTGCCAGGCGCAATACTAAAGTGATAAAACACAGATATGAATAAGCTATAGCCCCAGTTCCACAAAAGTTTGTAAAACAAAGTTAATGTGAACAAGAGCTAAATTTGAGTTTCATCTTTGAGACTCCTTTCTCTTCACCATTCATGTTCTTTCTCTATGATTTCATCCATTCTCATGCCTCTAGACAATTTCTAGATGCTGACTTTTTCACAGTTTATATTTCTGATTCATCGCTCTCTTGGACTCTAGACACATTCATTAAACTGCCTAAATCATGTGTCCATCTGGATGTTCCAGAAGTACCTCAAGCTGATCATGTCCCAAAATGAAACCCTCATTGCTCTCCCATGCCTGCACTACCAATTGACTTCCCCATTCAGTGACCACCGTTATCTCTGATACTCTATATCTCATTGATTAATGATCTTGTAGATTCTTCTACCTTTCTATTGATCTCCATTTCCACAGCTTTGCTTAATTTTTCTTTTTGAAATAAAGTTAGATAAGCAGAAAAGTTACAGAAGTAGTATAGAGGGTCGCAAATGCCCTTTACCTAATTGCACTTGATGTGAACATTCTGCATAATCATAGAGTAATTATCAAACTAAGAAATTAACCTTAGTACAATTCTATTAGCTAATATACAGAACATATTCAGATTTCACCAATTTCCTTGCTATTGTCATTTTCCTATTCTAGGATTCAATCCAGGATCCTATGTTGCGTTTAGTTATCATATCTTCTTAATCTCCTCCAGCCTGTGACAGTTTCTTAGTCTTTCCTTGTTTTTTGTAACATCAACACTTTAAAAGAGCATCATGACTTTGTACAATATCCCACAAATTAGGCTTTGCTGATATTTTCTTATGATTAGTATGAGGTTGTGAATTACTGGGAAAGATGCCACAACAGCTATGCACTGTTCATGGTCCACAACATCAGTAAGTACCTGATATTGATATAACATCACTCCTTAGTGGTGTGATCCCTGGGGGTGTTAAGGTAGTATCAGCCAGAAATCTCCAGTGTAAAGTTGTTTTGTTCTCTTTGTAAATATTTGGAGGGAGAAATATCTCCTGTTTCTGCTTAAACTTTTGCCCATTAATTTTAGCATTGATTGATGGCTCTTGTGGAAGTAATTATTACTGTAGACGTTTAATGTTGATTTTCTGTTTCTCTCATTTACTTTCTACATTTGTTAATTGGAATCCTTCTGCAGGAAAGAGTGGTCTCCTCCTCCATTTATGTATATATTCAGTTAGTTATTTATGTCAATAGAGACTCAAGGATATTTATTTTATTCTTTGTTGTTTATTTTGTTTGTCAAGTTGTTCCAACTTTAGTCATTGGGGTGCTATCAAGGTGGCTGCTATAACTTTTCACTATGGACACATTCCTTTCTCTCCTTTTAAGTACTTTCTTACTTTCTGGCACCAGAAAATACTACAGCCTCTTCTTATATTTTCTCTTCCCTCTCCTTGGAATCTACCATTTCTCTAAGGAGCCCTGGTTACTTTTACTGGACAATGGTATTTAGAAACCAAGGTCTCAGCACTGGTGTGCTTGTTGAGGCTGTGGGGTGACTGCATGGAGTCTGTCTCAGTGGACAGGGCTGGGGAATATAAGAATGTATAGTAACTCATGCATAAACAAAGCCCCACCACCCTCTCTGCCTCTCTATGTATCTGTAGAAATATTTAAATCTCTGACTCCACATTGATACCTCTAACTCTAATGAACACCACAGGGTTTGTCTTGGTCTCTTTCTTTCCTTATTTGAAACTTCTTTCTCCAACAGTGAGAAACCTGGCTCTCATTATCTACAATATATTGGCTTATTTGTTTAACCCTAGTATGCAAATAAAAATGTTTCAGAATTGCTAATCCATGCCCTATGAGAAAAAAAAAATAGCAACTAGAGTACAATGTTTGGTTTGGGTTCTTTTGTTTTTATGCTTACAATAGTTTACTGCCTAAATTAAGCTTTCCTCATTTCTCTGTGGCTAGCCCACTGGAACTGGAATTCCTAGTGAATTTTTTCCATCTCTGATCCATTCTTCACATAGCAATCAGACTGATTCAGCTAAAATAAAAATCAGATTAAGTTACTCTGCTGCTTAAAATTTTCCAATATCTCCCTTTAGCCCATAAGATAAAGGCTCAAGTTTTTGGTATTGCATATAAAACCCTTCCCAATATGGCTTTTATCTCATCATTTGGTTATTAGTTCTCTAGCTCCTTGCATTGAACCTGATTCAAAACTCCCTATATGTTCATTGACTGAAAAAGAAACCAAGTCTTTTGATTAATAAAAATTCTCTGAGAGCAATAAGTCCATGATAGTTTTCCTGGGAGGTAAAATAGAAAAGGAAGCTTGGAAATGAGAGAAGAGAGAAATAAGATGGTGGGCCCACTACATTAGAAAGGTCAACTCCTTCAACCCTTTTGGTCACTCTGAATGTGGCACAGTTAACAGTGCAAGTACAAGGAGCAAAACAATCCCAGTTTGCCACTTGCTAACCATACATGAAACCAAACTTGTTGCTGTTGCCCTGACACCATGCTCTTTCCCTTGGAAGGGGTTGACATGGAGGGTCAGAGAAGGTGACATTTGACATGAATCAGGGAAGAAAGCAAAACATTCACCTTAGGCACGTGAGCAGCCAAAAGAAATGCTCTGGAAACAGTAAAGGGATTACCTAACACAACAAACTATCCATTTCAGTCTTCTCCCTGGCTACTCTTTTATGTATGTACTATACATATCCACACTGTGGGAAGAGGCTTTGCAATATAATGTAGCGGAAAGGATATAGAAATCAAAATCGGAAGTTCATTCTGTATCCCTGACTAGCTGTGCAATCTCGATCATGCAATTGCCTCTCCTTGAATCTCAAATTCTTCCTACCTGAAACCCTAGAAGTTGAATATATGGCCTCTCACACCCTTTCCTTCTCTTTGCTTTTAGGATATTACTCATTCCCCTAGTCTTAAGTACCTCTGCTCATCCTACTTTGCTGCCTCTGATACTCATGTATCTTTACTTGCAAAATGGACTTATAAATGCTATGAGATGCTGTGTCTGTGAATTTGAAAGATGGAGGGGGTAAAGGACTGTGGCATGAGATAGGGGGCCTCAGAGCTGTGGCCACTAGGTGACCATGATCAATTGCCCCCAGTTTCAAGTCTATAACATTCCCAGGCTATAAAGTGTTCTTAAAGATTCCCCAATGTGTCCACTATCCGGGTGATGCAGGGCTGTCCACTGACCACAAAAATACTGCCCCAAAATTGACAAGACAATTTTGCATTACAAGACAGACTATTATGTAGCCAGCTGTATGTGCCCCTATTAAGGGTAAAACCAGAAGAAATGGAATAAAATTGCGGCATGAAAAATTTATGCTAACCATGAGGAGAAATCCCAATGTCAGGTAAATCATGAGTAAGCATCCAGTTGTAGAATGTCCTTCCCTTTTATTCCTTTCACAGTTAACTGAACTGCTAAGAGATAAGATGGACCAGGTCACCCCCTTAAGGCCTGTTACCCCATTTATAATATCAGATTTTTCTACAGTTTTGTAACATTTGCATTTTTTCCATTGTGTGTTAATAAAATTTCTTAACAACTTTCACAGAAGATGGGGACTACAGTTCACATATATACATACACTGCTGCTTCTGGTAAGCTGTTCTATATGTTCAAAATATATTTCATAGCAATTCCACGACAAGAAATTGTCCCTTGTAAATTGAAGTCAAAGTCAGCTTTGGACTAACTGAATCAAATTGTCATTCCAACTTAAGCATCATCATCATTTTCTTAAAATAATTATGTACAGTTATGCAATTGTCATTGTTTTTGGTATTTTGCATTTCTTCTATTTTATTTAGATCATGAAACTTTTGAATCATTTCGTTATGGTATTCATAGCTTTCCTACTGTACTCAGACGTACAGATACCTGTTTTATTGACTTGTAGTACAACCTTCAAATAAAACGCAGGCATGATTTTAGTACCAAGAGTAGATCGCCTCTGTATCACGCCACTGCTCTATACCAGTGAAGGCTGTGAACGGCTACACCATTGTGCTGCCAATTCCGTTATGTTCCAGTATTTAAGAGAGTGGAAAAATATTACTAATGGTGATACACTTTAAAGCACCTTTTCAGCTCTAAAAGGCTCTTCAGGCAATGCGCTGATGCTCTTTCAGTTGAAACGAAGATGTGAAGGTCCTTATTATTTAAGACTTTTAAATAAGCCAGATTTACCAATGTCAAATTACTGGTGAGTCGTTTGACCCCATATTTATTTCTAATTTCCACAAGCTGTTGGTAAGAGCTGCCATAAATCAGGTTGCCATTGATCTTGGCTCCTGCTCATGTAATTCTAAGATGAACTGCTTATGATGAAGAGAAAAAGACTGCCACTCTGAAGAGAATGCCTGTAGTAGGAGTCCCCAGGATGCCTTGGGGACATGCATGGGTGCCGGTCATTCAGAGAATAGGGGAGGCAGCCACCTGTGCACTTATGTGGGGCAGAGGGGGACCACAAGGTGAACATATACATCAGGAAATCGAGTGTGGAGAGCAGTGAAATTTGGCCTTAGAGGAGGCATTAGGGAAAATGATAAGCACAGCTATAATAGACAATCACTTAAAACTATTGATTTAATTAAATGTAACTACATATCCATGTGCAGGGCACTTAAATGATTCTCATAGTCGACCTCCTATATGTCATGGTATTTCTATTTGAGTTCTCTGCCTACTTAGCCAAAGGGGAAGTTCTTCTATCTCCACAGGCTTTGCCTATTTCGACCTGCAATGGACGTGCATCTGAGCTAGTCATCCTTTTCTGAGTTTGGCATCCTTGTGTTGCTGTGGTCATCTTTGGATGGGGGTGCGGGGGAGCCCGTAGTCTGGAGAACACTCTAATAATAAGCTTTCCTTGAGTTCTCCGAAGATAGTCACAGTGCTCCTTGCTTCGTGGCTTTCACTGAATCCTCAGCATCTCTGTGAAATATGTCTGAGAAGAAGGAAGACTTTTCTCTTTTGACGGGAACAGGAGAAAGAATGATTGTGATAAGGAAAAACAGAATTAGGAATCAGACTCTGCTTATTACTCTCTGCATAAAAAACTACAGGGGGAGGGAGCTGGGTCGCTTACCACTTACTCCTTCTGAGCCATAGAGCTTTGAGGCAGTGTCTGCTTGGCAATTTATAGCCTGTATCTTGGTGCAGGTGGGTCTCCTTACATAGAAGACGGAGCTCAGAAAATTTGGCTAGAAATCAAATTGCTATAAATGAATGCTATGTTCTATTAATTTCCATTACACAATTTGAGATTCATTTTGGTTAGAAAAACTCTTCAATGATATTTTTGGTGAGGAAGGATTTGGATGCTGGTAAGCTGTATGCTTCAGGATATTTATTCGTCATTCCTTTTCCACGGCAACATGTGTGGCCCTTAATCAATTCTACTGTTGGGTTCAGGAATTTTAGGGGGCCTTGCCTCATCTCAGCCCAAATGCTTGGAGAACCCCAAGTTTTAACACCTCTGCTTTCAAGAAAGTCTCGGCTAAGTAAGTGGTTCTAGAATCCAAGTGCAAGCTGTGGAGCTTGAGGTGCCTACGTTCTCTCGGCATTGTTTCTGCATCTGGAAAATGGAAATCACACCAGTTCACAGTCAATGGCCTCTTGTAAAGTGCTTAGTCTACTACTTTCTTTTTGCTGAGTTTATTCTGTTAACTTTGTGGTCTGTCAGGTCCTTGATATTTTTCTGAGGAAAGGGGCCAGAAAACAGAGTTCCATAAATCTCACTTGTTATTGTTCAAGTACTCTGCTTCCTTCCTCTTGTTATCTTACTGATTAAGGGGTTGGATTGTAGTGAATATAAACTCCACTTCACAACAGGCATTTGCTGTGTTCATGAGTCTATACATGGTATATTTGTGGACTGCAGAATCATACCTCACTTGTGGATTCAGCCATCTAACACACTGTTCTTCTTTGTGTGAACATCTCTAATTTTTAAAGAGCTACGTAAACCAGAAATGATAATACCCAAACATATCAAGTCTATCCGTGAAAAATTTTACACATAAACCCAACTAAGAAAGAGTTGTCTCCACACTAAGTTTTTTGGGTACTTTTTAAAGCTTCAATCTACAACCAAGAACATAGGATGAGAGCAATAAAGTTTTTGGTCTCCCACTGTTCACTCTGGTTAAAAGGTAGCACAAAGAAACTTGCTCTAAGCATTATTTTCTTGGTGGCTCTATTCTGCAACTTTTCTCCATCTCAGCAATGTTCTTTTCTTTCTTTCTTTTTGGCTTTTGTATACTTTTTAGAGTTTTCTTCTGAATATTTCAATCTGCTCTCTGACCAATAATTTATGCTAAATTGTGAATGACTGATGTCAATTTATCGATAACATGCCAACAATAACAAATCAAGGTCAATCTTGGAACACAAATGGTGGCACATTTCCTAAGAGCTTCATTCAATACCATACAGAATTCAAATATCCATTGTGATGCAAGTTATTAATAGGAACCAGGTGTTCATTGTTTTCTTGCTAGACTTTCTAATACCATTATTTAGTGAAACACTAAAGAACCAACAGGCTAACTGCAATGAATAGCAGACTCAGCAATCAACAAACATGAAAGCATCCAGCTTATCATTTGCATTCTGTTATGCAGTAGGTAGTTGAAGGTGGAGACCATGTGATAAGGCACATTTTTGTTAGAGTTTTCTCTTCTCGTGCCATCTGTAAGATTGCCTCCTGGTAACAAAATTGGTTCTACATGCTTAAATACTTTCCAAGTGCCTCTTTTCCCTTATGCCAACTTCCATTTCTGTGTCTTAATTGTCTTTCTTGTGCACTGGAGGCCCTCACATTTTCCCTCTTTTGCTCCAACTTCATTATCCAAAAACAGACATCAGTGTATTTACTTTTGGGTTACTCTTTCTTTCTTTCTTTCTCTCTTTCTTTCTTTCTCTAACTTCTAAATATTTATTTATATGTGAATATTTATATGTGAATGCTTCATAAAATCAGGCCAGGTCATGCAATACTTAGGTATCTCCAATAGTTTATCAATATCCAAACATGCTCCTTTCATGAGAGGTGTTATTCAGTGGAAGAGTTGGAAATTCTAGTACTTTGGCAAATTATCTAATCATTTATTTCTAAGCTGCTTGTGGTTCAGTAGTATTAGAGACAGAAAGCGCTTTGGGTGATCTTTCCTAATTTAATTTATTTAAGTGAATTTTTATTGCTCCATTCCAATGGGTAACATTGCATCTCTTCAACTTGTGAGAATATCATCTAATCAGCTTAATTCACAAGAATTTAGATTCAGAGGATAGGTTGAAATTTTCATATTATCCCAAGGACTAGAGAATAAGGGGCTCTACATTCCATGGAACTTCAGAAATATTATAACATATGTTTTACACCAAATGTAACAGTTAATATTGAGTAAGTCAAAGGTGACACATTATGTTTTCATATGACACGTGAAATTCTTGCCCTATACTGTTTATCTGGATTAGCTTGGCATATTCTCTCCCATCTTACGCTTTTTAATACCTACGTGAATCCCGTACTGTGTTCAAACTCCAGCACAAGGCCTGACTTTTTATGAAGCTATTAATAATTATCTTAGCACACAGTGGACTGTCCCTTCTCTTAATGTTTCTGGTACTTATTGTCAATGTCATATAACTTAGCACAATAAAGCCTTGCATTGCCCTTTGATTGGTTAAAGTCTTCCATGTCTTTCCAAACCTTCCATGCCCCCAACAGAATTGTATATAGATCTAAAGCTGTAGAATAGATTTCATGCTTTTTTGTTTTGTTTCAGTGCTTAGTATATAGTGATTTATACTCATGCATATCTTGTTGCTTGATTCATGTACTGCTGGCTATTTTATTGGCTGAAATTATATTAACTTTTTTTTTAAATGCATACTCATGCTCTTTCATATATACTCAGTGTCCAGATTAAATTGCTTCCTGATTGATTGCCCCCCCCATACACACATAAATATGCACAAACAAGCAGATATTTACTCTGAGGGAGTCCATGTACATTATCTTAGCAATGTGTCAGGGATCATTTTAAATAGACCTACCAACTTCCCTCTTTCATTCTCATCAAATAAGTTTATGCAGGTATTTCCTCTGAAATAAACCCACGAAAGACTTAAACCCACATTTACCTAAACGTCTGGAACAGACCCTTTTTACCTACTAAAACTGTTACCAATTCTGAAAATTTAGTCTGGGATTAAGACATGAATGGCGTGGACGGTATTGTGCTGTAGAAGAAACAGAAACAGGTAGTCTTACCCTTAAAGAATAGACAGAATTT
The DNA here is from genome assembly GCA_028534135.1 of Potos flavus. Taxonomy (NCBI): domain Eukaryota; kingdom Metazoa; phylum Chordata; class Mammalia; order Carnivora; family Procyonidae; genus Potos; species Potos flavus. The sequence goes on along the minus strand of CM052884.1, from coordinate 24,449,439 downwards.
TCAAAGATGTGGTAGAACAATGGCAGACAGCCTGAGCAGCAGAGTAGGGCCACGGACAAGCAGAGAGGTTTGAGAGACATGCCTTAAAAGCAGAGGTCATGTTAGGAGCACTGGAATTAAGCTGGAGAGTGAGCCTGACAGCCTATGCCAAGTAAGTCCCCCACGTCCTCCTACCTTATTTATTCTACCACTCCTCTCCAGCCTCCCAGTCAGCTAATCCTCTTTAAATCTCCATTATTCATCTTTTCTTCTCCCTTTTAGAATTTTTGTAACTTTTCTTCCATATTCTGAGTTCCACTCACCCTGTCCTGCATGCCAGGATGATTTCTATGCTTCAGTCCCACTGTTCTTACTACTTTGCACTGCAAACCTTTTATACAAGACTGGGCCATCCCATGTGTGTCTTGGTCTCTCCAGTACTTAATTAGCACAGGGCATAATTTAGAGGAGGTTCTCAATGAATGCTTTTTGAGTGAATGGATATATAGATTCATAGCAAGGACCCTGGTATTCCATTGAAGGTCTTCAGTTAATTAATATTATTACTTATATTAATAATTATTATTAATGTAAAAGCAGTGGTGGTGGTATTTGTTGTCAGGTAGTGATCCTTTTTCTCTTCCACCAAAAATGAGTTTGGAACTCTTTAGGCACCATCTGAGTTACCCTTAATCTACTTAGAGGCAAATACCAAATCATCCTTCTTAGAAGCTACATACAGTATGTTCTTTTTAAAGATATCTGGAGGTGATGCAGATGATTTTCTTCTGTCCATTTCAAGTATGTTTTATCTTACTTCTTTCTTTGTGTTACCCACTTTCATAATCTACATACTTTTCTTCCTCTGCCTTCAGGCAGTTAGGATATAAGTGATTGGCTACCTATTCTTGATAGCCCACAAATGATATTGATTTCTGGTCGCTGTAATTAAAGGTGACTTAAGTAGAAGAAATTAGGTATCTGCTCATTAATAAGCAAGGTTATGTTCATAAGCTGCTTTGCTACCGTCAAGCTCCTAAATCCAACCCCAACAGCTTTCCATTAAAGCAGGGGATTAACTATCGGTGCAGCACAATGGAAAGGACTAGAAGAACAGCTCCTTGGGTCCCAACAACAAATTATTTCTGAACCAAACCTCTGATTAATAGCTCCAGAGTTGCCTCTCTGCTTTGCATAATTAAGTTTCATGGAGTGTTACAATTAACAGCCTTGCCATCACCCAGGTAGAAACGGCCACCATTTATTTGGCCAGCAGCATCAAAAAGTGCTGGGTGGTGAATAAGAAGCATTTATAAGGGGATTAGGTGCATTCTGGGTCATAAATTGAATAAGGCTATAATTATCTTCCAGTTAAAAAGCTACAAACATGATGATCCCATGATACTACCCCAAGATCTCCTTTCATTTTTTTCTGCTGATATGAGTCTGAGAACTCCAGTCCCCAGTCAAATACTAGCTATGGTGCTGTGAAACTTGTAGATATGCATGAAAGTTGACAGCTTCCTCTCTCTAATATGTCATGGCCTTTCTGAACCTCCAATGCATAGCTTGTTTTATACCATTTATTATGGCTGCATTTGTTATCACACAAGTAGTCAGACACGCACTGCAGATGTCGGGTAAGCTTTAGACTCTTGGAATGATCTGGGAAGAAAGCCAAGATGTCATTAGAAGTACTGGGATACAACAAAATGCTGAGTGCTTTGTTGGTTGTGAGCAGGCCAGGAATTAACCATTCATCAATGCCTGGGATTAAAGCATGACCAGAAAATATTCCTTTTAGAGGGTTCTTTTTCCCCTGTAAAATGTCATTTCTCTGACAGAGTTACTCCTCTGACCAATGTTATTTAGACATTCAGGCAGATAAATCAGCAACAGCTATCATAGGGATGATACCCTCTGTTCTAGTCAAGTTTTCCTTGAGTCAAAAGACATGAAGGAATGAATAATAACAACTAGTTTTCTGGGGTTTCTTCTTGTCGTGTACTTTTTCTATGCTCTAAACTTGTACAAATGTATTCAATGAAGAACTTGTGGCACAATATTTAATTAGCTTTATCTCTTTCTGCCTCTCCTACTTCCCTATTCCTTTTACTATCCCTCTCCTCAGTTTCTCTTGCTCTCCTTCTCCATCTTCCTTCTTGGCTACCATTATATCATTTTTGAGATATGATCAAGAGTGAACAATGGGAAACTGGGACAACCAGATTCAAGTCCTAGAACTGTCATTCTCCCTGAGTGTGATTTTAGGCAAACTCACTAATTATGTGGGGTCCCAGATTACTTATTTCAAAAGAGAAGGAAGAAGAAGAAGGAGAGGGGGGATAAAGAGGAGGTGGAGAGATTATTGTACCTACAATAAAATGTTGCCATGAGAATCAAGAGACAGTATCTGCTAAAGCCCTTTGTAAATGGTATAGAATTCTACAAAATCCATTTGTTTTTACTAACCTCCTTATAAATATTTTCAGGAATCTTTGCTAGGATTTAGAGCCAGGCATATTTGGGGGGAAAAAAAAAAAAGACAAACTATGCTCTAGACAAATTGGGTGCCACATTATGCACTTACCAGGAGGAAAATGCTGCCATTCCTTGCTAAAAACCCATTTGTCTTGCAAATTTCTATAATGAACAGATTTTGGAATAAATACCGTGTAATCTGTGATGACAGTTCTCTCATTTCTTTTTTATTAGTTCAATCTTCTCAGCATCTGAACCACATAGCTACAGAACCTCCATAATCATTAAGGCAGCTGGGTCGTATGCATTTTTCCCCTTTTTTTGGCACGTAACAGAGTCCCCAGCCAGTCTCTTGTTATTAGGCCCATGCTTTGGTTGCTAAATGCACCTGTATAAGAACACTAGGTCAGAAAGGAAAAACCGTGAGCTGTATGGCCTTTGCAACAATATGCCATTTTCCCCACTGACCTTTACCTGGGTATATTTAAAACTCAAATTTTACTTGGAGCTTGTGGAGAACTTGAATTGCATTAAACAATAGATCATCTTAAAATAGATCATGTCTACAGAACATAATGTGGTTGTGGTAAACTCTAACCCTTCTTTTTCTATGCCTCTTCTCTTTTGTCTTTCCCTAGGTAAGTGATATTTGATTATTGTTTTGAGCTTCTTCAAGAGACAGCTCAGAGGCCTGCCCAGTTGTCAGTCCTTTTGGAAGGAAGTCTTTGGCCAGTTGCTATTTATTCTGCTCCGTGGTTCCACTTCATCTCTTGGCTCCTACAGCATGGCAGGGCACATGGAGGTATGGCTGTTCACTGTTAATGGATTTGCATCTGTTCGTGGTAAAAGGAATGTGAGTGTTGGATCAGTGTCAATGATACAATTAAAAGAAATTACTAAGAATTGAATGCCAGAAGATAGTCATTTTACCTCTGCCCATCAATTGATTGTATGGCTTCTCATGAATTCTATGTGAATCTAACAATAAAAATAAGCTCAGTGAAACATCTAAAAAAATTATAATAATTTCATTTCTTCTAAGGATCTCACAAATAATTTTTGCCTCTTTTTAAAAGGAGAAAGCATATTTAAATATGTTTTGTTTATATACCAATTGTGTACATGCCTGAGTCTGAGAAAAGTCAATTAGTACCTTATTCCCAGATGAGAGAGTCCAGTATGCTTGGACATATGATTGAAATCATTAGGAAAATACATGTACAGAGGGATGGATGATTCAATCCCAAGGACCAGAATTTTGCATATTCTTTATGTCTGTAACTTTGAGTACATTGAGGCTTTGTCCCATAAAATTTACTGCGGAACTGTTCTATCAACTCTTGGATCAGAATCTGTAATGGAATTGCCAGGAGGACTGTCAGATTCATGAATCTCACCCCACAGCACTTGAAGAGGGTCTTCTAATTCAGGTGGTTGTGGAAGTCAGTGCTGAACTAAGTGACAATGATGGAAATCTGTAGCAAGAGCAAATGATGATGGCGTAATAAACAGTTAATGGCAGACCTCCATCTAGATAAAACACACATGTGATTACAATGTAGTGTGAGTATTTCTACTAGAAATCCCCTCCGTCTGTTAAGTTGATGGAAACTTTAACCGGGTGTGGCTAAAGGAAATTTCTCACTCTGATTCAAGTGAAAGACATACTCTTCCTTCATCATTGTGGTTCTATGTCATTCACTGACACTTAACTTACATTCCGTGACAGTTAATGTTATTTCCTTTATTAGGCTAAATACACAGAGCATCTCTGTCTACTTTACTTGTTAAAAGATAATTTTCAGGAAAGATAAAATGATTCACAAACAGATGAAAAATGAAGGATGTATTGTTAAACTCATTATGAATGGGGAAACCAGGCAGATGGCATATAGGTTCCAAAAGAGAAGCCAAAGAAGTACAAATGTGTGTGGAATAAAGGAATATGGAAATCAATTTGCAAATGGACATGAAACTGGCTTTTTCCAAGGGAGGGAAGGAAGTCAATTGAACCCACGCAAGACAGAATTTATTTCCATGTCTGCAGACAGAATTATTTTGCGTTGCAAGAGTTATCTATAATTTACAGAGTTGTAAAATAGCTCAAAGGCAATGAAAAGCTGGAATGAGATAGCCAATAGGTTGTACTCTATACAATGCGCCATTTTCCATTTGACACCCTGTAATCTCATTTGCTTGTTTCAAATTCTCTTATGTACTCATGAGTGTCAGTTTTAAAATAAGAATTCACCATCTACCATATTTTCAGATTCTAATGATCTATGTTCCTATTTTTTAAAGTTCACATCTGTGACAAGTCTGGAACTTCAGGTAGCCAGCCTTCCTTTGATTCTGTAAACATCTCTGCTTTAGTTTTCTGTGAGTTTTCTGGAATGCCTGGTTTTACTGCTGTTATAAAAGAAGTTCTTAGTATTTCACTGAAAAAGTATAGATTCTTAAAAAAATATTTGTTCAATGAATAAGACTTTTAAGGCTACGCATTAGCTAGGTGTTCTTTATTCTTTAGTTATTTATTAAGTGGCATTATTAAAGTATCCCTCCAATGAAAAAAAATTGGATTTGAAACCTTCTGTTTGCAATACCTTTGCCCTTGTACCCATTTTGTCCCTGTTAATCCATCTTCGTAAGTGGAGTGGCATTTTGCAGATCTTATGTCTGTTTCTTATCAGTGAGATTATGATATGGCTATAGCATATTATCTTAGTTTTGATGGCTCTTTTTCAAATGTGGATGTGCATCAAGGTTTCTCACTCCCCAATGTGAGGCCACTTCCCCAAATGAATACGAATGAGAGAGATAAGAGGTGGCCCAAGCCAAAGGGAAGGTAAAGGCAGGCATCACAGAGGCACGGTAGGATGTCCCCATGGAGTAGCATTGTGATTTCAGCTCCCAATCTCACACGTCAGGAGAGTCTGTAGGTCTGCTGATGTCGGTGGGTGTCATTGCCTCTCAGCAGATGTGTACAAGTTGTTGCTATGCATGCCCATTTGCCTCTGCAGAACTCTGCCTCACACTGCTGTCACTGATGAAAATCCTTCTCAGTGGGCTAAAGCTATGGTGCTACATGGACCCACAGTGATGACTTTTTCAGGAGAGGCGGTGCTTCCTTTCACCACTTCCCAGAAAATCATATCATTTTCACTGTTAGCAGCTCTCCCTGAGATTTCCCTAACTCCTCTCACATAGAAGATCCAGCTGTGCTGAGAGAAGTTTGAAAGTGAAAGACCTGTTTCAGTATTTTTCTTCCTCATAAACCATCTGGATTTTTTTTTTTGTATAAAGAGGAAGCTCCCAAAGAGAACAGACTCTTCAGCCAAAACTTCCCACTGATTAGATCAAACTCTGATGGAAACCTATGTGCTACTGAATTTACTGTGTAGATTCCATTTAGAGTGCTCGAGATCACTGCCATGAAATATCTTAGCCTCAAACTTTGCTTTTTTGGAGTAAATTAGAACCAGAAGGTTTGACTTGATTAAGGCAATCTAGATGGCCATTGGTGCAATGGAGTCCAGAGCTCAGATCTATTCGCTCTGTTATTTCTTTGATCCTCCATGGAACGTGCAATGAGAAGGATAGATTCTAAACATTTAATTTTTATTCTTTAGTAGTACCTCATCTTCAGGATGAGGATACCCATCAGCCTGGAATCTATTCACTTTTCCTAATGGCTCATGGAGTGCTGAGATAATCCGTTTTCTGGCTTTAACTTCTAAAAAAGAAATGTGTTTTGTAAGTAAACAAAAACTTGATCTCACCCCCTAGGCACCCACAGAAGTCACAAAGGATGTATGTCTCCAGGAAGATAGGAAGGAAGAGAGATTGAGAGTAAAAGTACAAAGGATAAAGAGATTAGGGTGTGTGGTGCCTTCCTTTGTGCAGGTCTGCCGGGCCTTCTCAGTCCTTGCTGTGTCCTCCCTTCCCCATTCCCATTCACAAACCCTCCCCAGATCTCAACACAACTGAGATTTCAAAGAGGACATCTCCCATATCGAGAGAGGCAGGATTATCAGGATGACTGTGACTTATTAAGCTGTGCATGTCTCTGTTCTCTGACTTCTTTATACAGCAGTCATTGGAGTACGTCTGAGTGACCATCCCCCCGTGGCTTCTCTTCCTTTCTTTTTAATTCTCTCAGTATCATATCATACCCCTCCTGCCCTAGCCTGTAGTCCAGAGAAGAGCAGCCCCATGTGCGAATTTTAGTTGCAGATTGATTTCTAGAATCATGATGCGAAGCCACAAGCAATATGCCAGGTGGAGGGGAGTGTGATCTAGCTTCCTTATATAACCCTCTGCAGCTCAGTCACCGAATGTCACTATTTCTCAAGTCCACATATTATCTCACTCTAGCAGATGCAATAAGGCAGAAATACGGGGTATTTGGAATTCAGTTTATTAAGACATATTTCAGAGCCAGTTGGAGGGGCACTGGCTGGAAATGTTAATCACAGTAACCACCAACGTATTGACCTGTTTGCTGTCCTCCTCTGCCTTGGGGAATTGGAACAGGGCATCCAGCCACTATCATTCTAATGCAGGTTATGATTATGATTATGACTTCTTTCTGGCATATGTATCATACTGTATCTTTTTACTTATTGGGGAAACAACAAAATAATGTTGCAGAGATCACAGCATAGTCACCGTGTTACAGTGGGGAAAAAAAAAGCGATTCCTGTAGGGAGGAAAGGGGCAATTTTTTGAACCTCTAGGAAATTTTCTGGGTGTTGGAAAGAATCTGAAAAGCCACAATCGAAAAAGCAATATTGCATCTATATCGCAATGAGCTTTTCTAGGAGCTGGAAATGGCATTATTACTCCTGGAGAAAGGAGAGCTCTTTTTTCCCCTCCCTTTTGATTTAGACTTCTGTGAGTCAAAGTGTTCTGGTGTTTTAATGGTCTGTTTTAAAGATGGAAAGGGCCCTTATGTGTCAGAACACAAGCCTGTCCCAGCCAGCACGGGGCTTTGTTTGATTATGAAGCTTGTTTGGGATAGATGATATTTTTATAGCTTCTGCTTTGCTTCACCGACGCCCATATTGATGTAGCTCTCCAGGACGGGCCTAATAAATAGTTTATAAAACTGTAAGGCCATTCTCTTGGGTAATCTACCACTGTGCCTTCCCAGACTGCAAAATCGCATATCCAGAGTGAGCTGGCTTCTCACACACAGCTGGCCTCAAGCCTCAGGGTGGGAGATTTCAGGGTGTATGTGTGTATTCTTCAAAAGAGCTGCCTGAACTTTCCTGTGAACATTTTAGGAGAGCAGTGGAGAGTGAAATGTGGAGATGGGGTGTTTCATTAATGTTGTTCAATCTGGCCTCAGATGTTGTGGCTGCTGGGAAAGCTGGGACCAGAAAAACTGTGGAAAACCCTCCCAAAGTGTTTTAAGCCTCTGTGATCTCACTATTTGTCAGAAAATCAAGAGGGAGCTGGGAGATGGTGGAAAGATGGTGAATTGGATCTGCCGGCACCTCAGAGTAGAAGTGGTGAGAGGTGAAGAAGCACAGGGCACACTCTGGCCCCAGGCAACTGTCTTAAAGGAGATCAGCAGATGCAAGCTGTCCACGGGGAAGGAGAGGGACTGTGCCCCTGAGGGACCCCCTGCCGAAGCAGCACCCTGACAGCCAGGGGAATGGGGGTGGGGTGGAGCTCACCAAAGCCACTAGTGCCAGCGTGCTAGGATGGAGGGAGTGGAGGCTCTCTGCTGACATCAATCAGCATGGGCAACAGGATAGTGACTGGGCCAGCAGTCCTGCCTGCCTCATCTACCTCCATCAGTGATCACGGTGCCATGAGTCTGGAGATGAGGAAGTTGTTCAGAGAGAGTTACAGAACAAATAGGCAAACCAAACCCACGGAAGAACAACAAAACCTGAAAATTTGCCTCCCAGCGGTTCAGCTCCTAAGTGGCGGAGCCAGAAGTTGACCCTGGATTTTGTCTGACCACACAGGCTTGAGCATTGAACTCTACGTGGTGCCAGTGAGGTTGGTGTTCCAGAAGCGAAGTATGAGATATGATTTTTAAAACTTGGGGAAATGCCCTTGCCCAGAAATCCCCACTGCTCCAAATACCTGAGCATTTCGGGCTGATCTGTCTGAAAACATACCTCTAGTTTGAGGATTTCAGACTTATTAAAATTCAAGTGTCCCTGGGAGAGAGAAAACGTAAGCCGCTATTTATTCTTGAAACTCCATTCCTTTGGCCTCGCCAGCACAGGGCTTAACGGAGCCACGATAATAGTCCAAACAAGTCTTTCTCAAGCTCTGCCCCCACCCACTCAGCAGGAATGGAAGCTCTTCCAAAGGCCCTTCCAGGTAGTTCTGGGGACCCAAGGATATTGAGCATCTATCCCTGGAGGAGCTTCTTGCTTTCTTGGGTTGTCCGCTATTTCCTGCTCTCCTGTTTGCTGTGGTCACATCTCCGGGCACCTCCAGTCCTAAGCTAGCCACAGGTGCCCACCCAGGGATATGTGTGCTGCTGGGGGCAGCTGCCTCTCACAAAGCTGGGGAAGCCTGACCCAGATGGCTATGGTTTGTCTCTACTCCGCTCACACTGATACCTTCCATTACACACATCCAGTCACCCACTGTAACTGCTAAGATGCCAGGCTCTTCCTTTTGGGTGATCCATATAGGGTGGACTGAACCAGCTCACTGAGTTTTTATTTGTTTCTCTATTGAAGTCAAAATCATCACAGGGCTCAGGCACAGGCCATCAGGCCCTCCAAATCACCGGCACCACTTTCTGTCAAGGGTTGCCACCCTAATTCTGCATTCACCCATTCTCGTTGAACTCGTCTAAGCAACTCACCATCACTCATTCAGTACCTGACTCTCAGAGTCTCCGGATGGGCTCAAGTATGCCTGGATGCCAGAGTGAGTACAGGATAGCTGGGGAGGTAGAGCTTTGGGATGCCATAGGCAACAGGCTTTCCTGAGGTCTCCCTGGGTGAGGGGTCCCTTTCCAGGTGCGGCGTTTGTCACTGGAATGAATGAATGGAGATGCTGAGAGTGAATCATTTCAGTGAGTTAGAAAGGGAAGGCTCTGGAAGCTGGGTTCCTGGGGAAGGGGCTGTGGCTCTGTGTTTGCCTTGGGTCCTATCTTCCTTCTGGATACCTCACATACCTCCACATTGCTGGAGGCACAGGCAGTGAGTGGTCAATGACCATCCCAGAGCCTGAGAAGACCCAGTGTTCTTCACAGGTAGTTATTAGCAGGCTTCTGTGGACCCTGGAATTTTGGAATGACCAAGGAAGAGGAAGTAAGAATGTAAACCCTTGTCCAGGCTCGCACGTTAACTATTTGACCTTAGTCAAGTAAGTTCAGCATGACTAACCACATAACTGTGAATAAAGAATAGCAATGTTCGCCCTACTCACCAACATTCAACTCATGGTAAAGATATGTAAATAAATTCTGCAAATTAAAATCGAATTAAATTGCCATCAAAATATAAAGGAGAAGAAAACTAGAACCATAAATATTTGTTTCATCTCTCATGTGAAAGTTTTCTAAATCAGTGTTTATCATCCAAAACAGACAAACAAGTAGTATCAACTTAATCCATTATTCATTATACCCTCATTTCAACAAAAGCAAACACCATCTAGGATAATTCTGGTCCTTGTTATTTTTTATCAAAATTACCATTATGGTGTCTTAGCTCATTCCCAGTGCCTTCAATATATTTCCCACGTGCCTGTGATAATGCTCTTTCTTAACAGTTCAACAAAAGCAAAGCGAATCATGATGGGCCCAGCACTGTGTTAGGCCCGCTTATGGGATGATATTGAGCTGAATCCTCTAAATTTAGGACAATTAAGGCTATGTGTGTCTTACTGTTTATCACCCTTTCAGACTTCCCAAGAGAAATAACCAAGGGGCAAGGTCAGGCAAATGCACCTTGTCCCAGCTTCCAGGAGTCTGTGGCCTAAGCCCCAAAGCAGCCGGTGTGCTGTGAGCTAACCTGGTGTCGAGAGCAGTCTCTGCTCTGGCTGTTCATGAGAATCACCTGGGAGATTTGAAAATAAAAAACAAACAAACAAAAACGGTGGTTCTCAGGGCTCTTTCTCACAGGATTCTGATTTAATTGGTCTGTGCTAAAGCCCGGGAATCAATGTTCTAAAAGTTCCCAGATGATTTTGACGTGCTGCCTGGGTTGAGAACTGGGGAGATGGTGGGTGATCCCTCTGCATAGGCTGTAGCCTGCTTTAGACCCCAAATAGTCCTCATTTTCCATTTCTCCCAGGCTCACAGACCAGTCTGGCCCCTCTTTTTAAGCACTTGACTTGAGAGGAAATAAGCACTTTGGTAGAAAGGAGACTGAGGAGTTTTAAGCCTCTCAGCCCGTGGAATTTGCCCAGTGCTTAGGAGAGGGCTTACAGCCACTTGACCTCGGGGTGTCTCGTGGTGGGATAGCTCCCAGTAGGACTGTTTCCAGGTGTTCATAAGCCCTCCAGCCTCTAGGAAGCAAAAGCCTAGAGAAAGACAGAGAGAACAAGGAGCTAGGCCAGGAGCCCTCCAGTACCTTCTCTTCTTTCTATGCCAACCTTGGCCTTGGAAGAATGGAGTTTAAAGACAGAGTTCCTTACAGGGATCAGGAAGCTGCTCTCCTATCACTGATGCCCAGTACGATGCCCAGAACTTACCCAACAGAGGGAACTCGATTTGGAAAGAGCACGTAGCTTCCTTTTTCCAGAAGTCAGCTAGGACAGAAAGACTACAAGCTGTAAGCCTGTCCTTGAGGGGACTACAAGCTATTGAAGGGGGCCAGAAGCTAGCTGCAGCACTGGCCTCCCCTCCCCCTTTGCAGAATGCAATCTGAATTCCAAAGCCTGACAGAAGAGGCCCTTCAGGAGCTGACGATCTCCTTCTTGTGGAGTCTGCTCTTCCTGGGCAACCCTCATATACCCCTAAGTAGTTCTCTGCATGGTTATTTCCTTCCTGTGTCTCATGCTGATCCTCTGCCTTCTCCTCCTGCCCCACCCCAGGCCACTTCCTGCTGCCCCAGAAAGATCTGCTTCACTGTTTCTTCCTCTAGAAAGCCTTTCCTGGCTGCTCCAGTCTGTGGAGAGCTCCCCTGCTGTGTCCCTATAGCATACTATGTACATGTCTTCCCCAGAAAATTTCGTACCCAATTTTGTCCACTTCTTTGTTGGTATTTTTTTATTCGACTTTCCAGAAGAAGAAACAAATGGTAGCTATAGCTATTCTGTCCAGTGTGGTGGTCACTAGCCTTATGTGGCTCTTGAACACTTGAAGTATGGCTAGTATCCATGTTGAAAAGCAACATTTGAACACACTGAGTTAAATACAATATGTTAGAATAATTTCACTATATCTTTTTCAAAATTTTTATTTAATTTTATTTTTTCTAAGTAATCTCTATGCCCAGTGTGGAGTTTGAATTCACAATCCCAAGCTCAGGAGTTGTATGCCCTACGGACTGAGCCAGCGAGGGGGCCCTCACTGTATCTTTTTTTTCTTCTTCTTTTACTATGTGGTTACTAGAATACTAGAACATATGGCAAAAATTATATATGTGGCTCATATGATATTTCTATTGAATAGCTTTGGTCTCTAGTATGAAAGGATCAGCCATTGCTGTTCACATTCTTTCTATTTATGTCTTATTGTTTCCTTCCATCCTCACCCTCCAACCTCCTCCTTCCAGGCAGCGACTTGGAGGTAAAAAGATGAATAAGACGTTGTCCTTAACCCATTAGTTTTCACGGAGACATAGTTTACTTTTTGCAAATCCTCTCAACTTCCTCTGCACAAGGCCTACAGTAGAGTAGTTTCTCAACAAGTAGTTATCCGTCGGTTCATTCATACAATTATTATTTTATCCAAAATTATCAAGCATGGTTTTATGTTGCTCTTTTATAATTTAAATGGTCCCTTTTTTCATGGAGTTTAGAGTCCTTCTCGTTTATTTCATTTATAAAAGCATTTATCTCCTCAATGCCAGTGAGGTTAGTGAAGGGGTGGATAGTCAGGCTCTGATTTTATTGGTGGGCAAGTGAACCATACTGAAAATAAATTAACAATTGGGTCGGGTTTGGCCACAGATTCTCACATTACAACACACTGACTTATTTAGTTTGTGGACAAAATATCCAATATTTGGAATAATCAGTGAAAAATCAAATGAAACTGAGGTTATCTTGAATATGGTATCTGCTTCTTCCAGTGCCTTTGGGAAAACGGATTTAGAAACCAGGTGCTGGGGGTAAGGAAGAGGGAGGATCCTCTCTTCAAGTAGATAAATGTACCTGCTTTGCCCTTTCTACTCAAAACTCCCTCTCAGGGAAACCTACCCTTTCCAACCCCTCTCAATCCTTTCTCTGCCACAGAGTTCTGCAATGCATTTATTTGGCAACTATATATGTTTGTGTGCTATTGATACTATTATTTTGAGTGGTCAGAGATCTTTTGAGCTGCTCTGTACACGTGGTGTGTGTTTGTGTTTCCTCAGGGAGGTGGTCAACTTCTGCAGGGTGGACCATGGGGCACGCTGTCCACGGCTTTGCACGCAGACCGACACAGCGTACAGGGCCTATGGAGAGTGAGAGCGTGGCATGGCAATATGCTTAAGTGTATTAAGAGAGATTTAGGAAATGGCACAATTTCATACATCTTTCTTTAGGAGTCAAATCATTAGCCAACTATACAAAAGTTTCTTCAAGTTTATAAATCGGTTAAAATTAACTAGTCAGGGGCACCTGGGTGACTCAGTTGGTTAAGCGTCTGCCTTTGGGTAAGGTCATGATCTCAGAGTCCCTGGACTGAGCCCCGCATCGGGCTCCCTGTTCAGCGGGGAGTCTGCTTCTCCCTCTCCCTCTGTTCCTCCCCTGCTCGTGCTCACTTGGTCTCTCTCATTCACTCTCTCTCTCAAATAAATAAATAAATAAATAAAGCTTTAAAAAATTAATTAGGCAAATAAAGCTAGGTTCATGAAAAGTGGTATCATAAGTGGATCTGATTGAATCAGAAATAGCACCCTTTCCTCTAGCTGAGTCCCTTTAGCAGCTGAAGACTATTCCTTTGATATGGCCCTTCCTCTCCACTGTCACTGTCATTGTCCCTTTCCTCTGATGCTATCCCAAGTGAAGCATTCTAACAGCTGACAGCAACTAAATCACACCTGTGTGACAGGGATCTCATGCCTATGAGTCTCCCAAGCCCTTCCTCCAGCCCGGCTCTCATTCGGATTGATTGATCTTCAAACTACCAGCTGAGTGTTATTTCTAAAGTCACTCCAAGGTTGAGAAAGACTTCAGTGGTTTCTTATGTCCTGTCTGTGTGAGGGGAATACCCAGACAATGTAAATCAGCATACATGACCCTGTGTCTTGCTTGCTGCCTTCTGTCCTTCCCACACACCCTCTGCTCAGCCATAAGCATCTCAGTTGGAGAAACACATCTTGCCTAACTTCCTCTCTGACATCAAACTTACTCTTCCATTTCCTGGATCCTCATCTGGAACTCCCTCCTTATTTCACTCATTGCTCAAAACTTATTTCTCATTACTCTAGGTAGAATTAATTATCCTACTCTCATGTTCTAGCCCATTTGTTCATGTATCTTCAACACATGAAATTATAAGTAACTGTGCTTCTCTCCCGTCTCCCCAGAGCTGAGCTCCCAGAGCAGGAACCTTATCTACCAACTCTTGCTTGGTGAATGCCTGCTATATGGTGGGCATTTTGCTTGTAATATCTCACATACATTTTTAAGCTGTTTTACTGGATCATGTTATTTTCCTTATTTTAGACATGATCAAACTGAGGCTCTGAAATTTTTGTCATTTCCCCAAATCATGAGTAAATCCAGGATTTGAATCCAGGTGCATCTATTCCAAAGCCAAAGACTTTCACAGAGCAATTTGTTACCTTTTCTAATTCAGTTATCTGTCTGTGCCTAGTATGATTCCTAGTGTAGAGCTGGTGGTAAATAAAATGACAACTAAATGAACGAGGCCAGATATCCAGTGCCCTGTGGCCCTTGAAGGGAGGTCTGACTCCGGACCTGTTCTAGTTTTGTTCTTTCCTTCCTTCCTCCTCCCCCCTCAATCCCGTCTCCATCTTGCTAACCACGTGGGCCATTTTCTAGTGGGCTGTTTGTTGTTTTGTTTGTACTGCAGACATTACAACTGCTCCCCCAGCCCTCAGTGACATCTCCCATATACCCTCTTTGCTTTCTGACATTTTCAGTGTCTGTTGCCAAGACCTGCTGTGATCCCTGTGACACATAGCTGTGTGTATGAGCTTGAGACAGCCAGAAGGGCCTCTGACAGGACATGCCATCACTATGCCTGTCGGGACGCTGGGGCATAATGAGTTTGCCATTTGAAAGACCTGAATCACAGGTTTTGTTTGGTTCTTCCTCCCTCCTTGCCTCCCCTCACTATTTGATGTAGATTGGCACAGACCAGGTTTTTCTCGATGTAAGAACATAAAGACATGAAATATTTTCAGAACAGGAAAAGGCCACACAGCTCAATATATTGACCTCTTCTGTTAATATTTCCAGTGATTTTTTGTTTTGGTAAAGGAGTTTTGCTGATTACTAATGACAGGAGGCAGGGGAATGAGAAGTTTCTTTTGAGTTTGACTTTTGGATATTAGAAGGTAAGGGATGTATGCATGAGTGTCAGGCCCAACTCCTTACTTTAGCGGTGAACATAAGCAGCTCTGAGAAGCTGGTGAGATTTTCCAGGGCAGGCAGGTATTGAGAGCTGAACTCAGATCACAGTGGAATTCCTAAGGTAGGGGGCAGCATTCATGGCATTATCCCAAACCTCTGCCCCCAGCAAAATGAACCTCTTTTAGCTTTATTCTTTTAGCATTTTAGAATTGATGAGGGGGCTACTTGGGGACTAGGACTCAGCACTCTCCTTTCAAGTTCAAAGTCATCTGGTCCCAGGAGGAGTTGGGATGCTGGCGGTATGTGATGACCTTATCTTTCCTTGTAGGGCTACCCCCATTCCATGCTTTCTGCAAGGTGTCTCTGGAGCTAGGAGTGAGACCCAGTAAGAGACAGAGTCTACAGGATAAATCAGCCCACAGTGAACATTTTCTTCTTCTGAACATTGCTCTACTGTCTCTGTAGAAACTCTTTAGCTACCAGGCTGGGATAATCTTCCCTAATGGCGTAGAACAATGCCAAAAATGTTTAGGATAGTGAGTGGAATTTGTGAAGGGCAGCACTGACCCCAGCTCCCTCCTTGCTCTTGGTGAAGACTCCTGCTTTCTCACCAATTGTCATTCTAATTAGCAGTGGATCCCAAGTCACAGGGATTCCTTACTCTCTTAAAATACTTGACACTCTCAGCACCACATCACGGGCAGATAAAGTGGTTCACAAAAGATCTCAGAGGCCTCATTGTTTTCATGCAGCAAGGCTAACAACTTATGCCCAAAAACCAGACCCCCATGTGCACTGCAACTTCACTGCACCCCTTCCTCCTTCCTGAAATATCAGTCACTTACTACATGCAAGGGACCGAGAATTCCATTATTCAAACGTGGATCCTCAAGCAACTGTTGGTCAACAGACAACTGTTAAGTGTTATTCTAGAGATATGCATAAACATTAGGGGATCTAATTTCGTCTTGGATGTAGTGGGAAGAGGGAGCAGAGTAGAATTCCCGAATGAAGTGCTCCTCCAAAGCCATCTGGTAATTCATATTTTAGCTGAGGTAACAGAAGATCTGTTAGTTCATTGAAACCACTTTCTGGCTTCCCATAGGTGAAGAATGTTTTAGACCAGTTTCTGCTCAACAATTTTTTCTCCCGCAACATCAGATGAAATTTGTATTCTTAAATCACTGCCCTGGATACTCCTGAGATGACGCAAAGTTCTGAGCATGCTATTTCCAAGAAGAGAAAAGGAGAGGCTGGGAAAAAGATGAAATTTATTTGCAGGGCTCGAGTAAATGGAAGATACAATGAAACATATAGAGTGGTTTCATATGCAAATGTAGGAGGGAGAAACTCTTTTGTCTGATGAGTATAAATTCATTGAAGACAGAGGCCATATTCTGTCTTTGCTCTGGGGTCTCAATGCCTCTACACAATTTAACTCCTGAGGTTCAATAAATAGTTCCACTGTGTCACAACCCCCTTTTTGTTCTGGTCTTACCCTTTTTGTCCTGCTTTTTTATTGCTATCTGGATTGAGAGATGGTGAAAGTGTCTGGAGGAGAAGCATACACAATGCCCACCTGATTATTTCTTCAAAAAAAAAAAAGAGGAATTAACTCATTGTGCACCAGTATTCACACAAATACCTTCAGCTTCTCTAAGTTTGGAGAGAAAATTTAATTCGAGAAAACCTGGATTTCTTTTTCATTCTTTATGAGCCGAGTTGTTTTTCATTTCTTTGCTTGAGAAGGTGAAATAATTGAAATAGGGGAAAATTTCATTTCTCTGCCTGCTGTGGAAAGACATTTTTCAATCATGGTTGAGATTCTCTGAAGTGGTGTATGTCCAGGCTGGCAGAGGCAGCAGCAGAAAGTGGCGGAAGCTGGAGCTGGGGCTGGGGGTGAAGTGGAGGAAGGAGGGGCTTGCTTGAAACCCACTCCAGCCATCATCCTAAGCTCTGGGCAACAGCAGCTGGAGGGAAGAACTCTGGCAGGAGGGAAATGAAGTAGTGAGTTTGCTAGGACCGGAATCTGCTTTTCCTTCGGCTCCTTAGCCAGACAACTCCTTATCAGGAGCCCTCAGACTGGAAGACAGGAAATTAATGCTGGATTGTAGGGCCGTTTGTGCTAAAATGCCCATGGTTGCTTAGGAGAGCTCATAGGCACTGAGCCCTGGCCACACCTCTGTGCTTGCAGAGCACCAGGCATTTCGTAGCGAGAATTTAGACCTGAAAAAAAAGTGACCTGCTCTGTGTGGGTCATACTATGATCCCTACTTTCATGGCATGGAAATGCTCTAAGTGAACAGATTTAAGGAAGGAGAAGGAGATTGTTGTTTACTTACTTATTGCCAGAAGACTGGGGCCCAGGTTTGGGATTGCTGAGACTCTCGCTTCAGTTCCTTCTATCAACCTCGGGCTGCTAGTGGCAAAGTCAGGAAGACAAGACCTTGATTCTGTGGAATCACCCAGGGTTAAATGCCAGCACTATAATTCAGTGGGTGAGCACACAGGAGTTAGAACTGAACAGACTTGGGTTTTAATGCCCAATCTGCTGTTGATGAGGCAAGGGAAAGTAAGTTACTTAAAGGCTGTGAGTCTCAGTTTTCTCATCTGTGAAATGAAGATAGTATAGAACTAAAGGAATTCCTGTGAGTGGTGAGTTTGAGACATTAGAGTTAATATAACCCTCTATTCCCCACCACTGAATTTGGAATCAATCAAGCAGATGATAGGCAGATTTTTTTAAGAAACAAACAAAAAGATTAGGTTTATTGCTATTGGTGATATAGTAGAGAACAGGCTTGGATCCACTGCTAAAACTGGGGCTTCCTAATATTCTCAGAAAGAAACTCACATGTCCAGAAAGGCATCCCCCATCTCTATCCTCTCTTTTGCGGGCACATGAGTGCATGCACCCACACATGTGCACACACATGCACTCACGGTGGGTATTTCCTTCAGGAAGCAGAAATTCCCCCACGGGAACATAGAGAGAGGGGACTATGAGTCCAGGCTGACAATGAAAAAGGTGAATCAAATGATTACTGGCATCCCATATTGATAGTATTATTATTTTATTGATATAGCTTTTCACTCATCTCTAAAGAAATGGGTTCATTAAACACTTTTTTAAAGGAAAGAAAAACAAAACAATATTAATGACAGAAAGCACTGTATATTTCCTTCATTGTCTGTTATCTTTGTGTGGGTTCTCACAGGGACCTGAAGGCGGATGCTGGTTCTCATGGTTTTAGTCACTGCAGTCATTGCATGTGGGTGCTTTCCATACTGACAGATCCAAGCTTGACGTTCACGGGCTTTGAGAAGTGAGTCCTGGTGGCGGCTGGATATACACGTCCATGGGACAATGGGTATTACAGCCAGCATCTTCTGGGCTTACAATCAGAGTTCCATGGCCCATAGGCTCACACTTCCAGAACCATAGCATTTAAAGGGGCTGCTCTGGCATTCCAGAAGTAACCTTAACACCCGAGTCGAGATACATGCATAAATCCCACTGCTAACAGTGAACTAAGTGAAATTTGTCATTTCATAACTTCCTCTCTCTTCATTTCACTTTCCCCACTTATAAAAGATGTACAATAATACCTGTCCAGAGTTCTGGACAGGATCAAATAAAGTAATTCTTGTTAATAGTAGGTGTTCATATGTGTAGATGCTGGATCTGGAAGGAATATATAGAGAAAGGAATCATTCAATTTATTCCCCTCATTCCCACCCCCAAAACACCGCATAGCTTGAAGGGGAGGGATTTGAGAGTGATATAAAATAGTTATTTTGCAAGCTCATATGGCTAGTCAGCAACATTTATGTTGCAGGATCATTTCAGCATGATAGTATAACTTTATCCAGAAGTGACCTAAATGCCTAAGTTAATATAAAAATTAATGAATACATAAACATTTTTGTCTTTTTAAATCAGAAAAAATGATGTTTTATTGGCTATATAAATGTATGACTGTTAATTCCTCATGTTGATCTATCTGCACATTTTATTTCTTTTAAGATAAGAAAATTAGTATGAAAGCAGGACTTTTGGACAGGGCAGCAAATTGCAACTGTGCAGGCCTAGTTAGGGAGTTGGTTGTGAGTTACATTTGATGGCTGGACTTGACAAGAATTTGAAGATGAGAAGCAGCCAAGCATAGAGAGGAGTCAAAGATGAGTAAGTAATAAGTTTTAAGCCTGTGTGGCTTGGCCTAAGTGGGGAGAAGAGGGTTCTGGAGCACATAGCAATGAACAGAATTAAGGATGCCAGGAAGTAGAATTTGTTTCTGACTAAATTAAAGGAGTGGATGAATTTAAAATACCTGCAGGAAATGATAGAGATAGATGATAGACAGATAGATAGATAGATAGATAGATAGATAGATAGATAGAATTAGATATATGTCTGAAACTTGAGATTTTGAAGTCTTCTGTACAAAGGAAGTAAGTGAAGCCATTGAAATGGATAAGATCCTTCAAAGATCTTGGGTAATGGCTAAAATTAATGACAGGGGAAGAGGTGGATGGAGAGATCTGTTAAAGAAGCTGGAAAAATAAACAAACTGGGTTATCTAATGGCCTCAGTATCATGGGTGAAGAACATTTCAAGAAAAGGAATGATCAGGGTTAGGCACTGTGGAGATTAAGAAAAATAGGATATAAGAAAAAGGTCTCTTGATTTGGTAATTAGGAAGTTGTCATGGATTTAGAATATTTCCATAGACCAGGGTGCTAAGGATTGAGGAGTGGATGGGTGTGGGAGTAAAGGAATTAATCTTTTAAGAAGACTAGGGTAAAAAATGAGGGAAAGAAAGAGTCTCTGAATTTCTTTGATTTTTTTCTTTCTTTGTAAAGAAGAAATTGGACATGAGCATGTTTACAGGTAGAAATAAAGGCAAGTGGAAAAGACTGAAGGTCTATCAGTGGGAGAGGACCAAGACCCTACAAGAAGTATCCGGAAGGAGAAAGAGCGAGGGAGAAATGGAGGAGGAGCCACAGGGGACAGAGATGGAATGAGCTCCCCTGAAATAAATTTACTTTTATAAGTAAGAAGTGGGCAGAACAGATGAAAGGGGAGGTTTGCAATAGCCATGAGGGGAATGCAGTAGGAGTCTCCTAAGAATAGTAGAGGGAACTCCAGCAGTGAGTGCTCAGCTGATGCTGGAAACACAGTGAACCTCACAGCCAAGTTCTTATTTTCCCTCGTCACTTCATCTTATTAGTTTAGCATGTTAGACTTGCCAAGATCAGAATTTGTTTTTCAGTGCTGCACTTTGGGATGTTATCAGGAGCCACCTATATTTTATTAATTAGCACCCTCCTAATCATGTTGATGTTTCTGGGTGAGTTTTCTAATATAATTGTCATTGATAAAACATTTGCTGTAAGAGATAGATACTTGATTCCTAAATGTGTATTTTTCCAAAAATTGTTTCTCAGTTTTGGGAGTCATTCTTTACGCTAAATATTGGGCTTAATCTTATTTTTGAGGCTTTGGCCACTATTCATTCTCTAAATATACCTCTTCTTTTTTATTTTCTATTTGGTCATACTTTAGTGGGCACGTGGAAAACTTAGAGTTACAAATATGACCAAGAGGTTAAAAAAAAAGGTAATAGTTTGAGTAGTGTAATGACATGAATGTCAAGATAGGAAATGAGAACAAGGTCTACAACTCCTTTCTTCTTTGCATCAACAGATAAATATTAGACACCCGTTTGTTGGGCACTTTGCTTGGTACAAGTAATACTGGTGGATGAGCACATCTTCAGCTTCTGACACACTTAGTGTTCAGCAGACAGAGGGAATGTTTTCAGCTGTGGTATATTAATCTCAAATTGTCATTCTCTCGGTGGGGCTAGAGCTCCTATCAGTGTTTGTGGAGGCAAAGCAAGATGGATAGTGGTAACATTCTCGAGGTCATTGGTTTCTAAATGCCAATCCAGGCACTGAGGCTGGTCCATAAGGAAGCCCCTATCTGTGGAGAAATAAGAAAAAGAAGGAGATCAAAGCCAGTGGAATGTCCCCAACATCCTGTCAGGTGAACAGCTGAGATTTTATCCCCATATCCTTGTGAAGTAAAAATACTCCCTTTATTTTTAAGAATTAATGAAAAGAGATAATAGACATTTTATCTGGCAAAAGATTTGTCACCTAATTCTACCTTTTTTTTCCTTTGAAATTTTACTGGCCTATAAAACCCTGAAGTCTGAGAACTTCTGTTCAAAATGATCTCTATTATGCAAGGAATATGTATTTTTTGAGAAAAAAAAAAGAACTCAGTTGGGAAAATCCAGGTTGACTGCTGAGAGCTGATTGAATTTCCTTGTTTCCCTTTGCCTGGAAAAAGCACAGATTCTTCCAAGGAACTCACTATGAAGCCAAAGGGTGCTTTGTCAGTAAATCAATTTAATTATTGATTGTGGCCCAACCCAGAAATATTCTTGGGAGAACTAAAATCATGACTCCCTCTCTGACCATAGGGCAGGAGACGTAAGTTTGAAAGACAAAAATCTTAGTCAAGTGTCCCAAGGCAAATTAAAATAAATGACACACAGAGCTTCTGAAAAAGGGAAGGTCTTAAGTTTTCCAGCTGAATTGTGTTTTCCTTTTTATCTCTCTGGCTGTCTTTTGTAGGATTTGAGGTGAGATTTCCAAGAGAAACCTTCAAGTTGGGGTTCAACTTGACTAATTCTTTTCAAAAGCTCTGTGACTCGATACGGAGTGGCAGTGTGGGGGCCACTGTCGGCTGAACATTATGATTCTGGAAAGTGGGAACTATTCAGCTCATCAAACGTAGCATTTCTGTGCTGCATCAGTTTCCTAGGGCTGCTGAAACAAGGAGCCTCTAGCTGGGTGGCTGAAAACCACAGAACTTTATTATCTCACAGTTATGGGGGCTAAAAGTTCAGAGTCATGGGACTGGCAAAGCCATGCTGTCTCTGAAACTTGTAGGGGAGATTCTTTGCTTGTCTTTTCCTAGCTTTTGGTATTTGTTCAAAGATTTTTGGTGTTCCTTGGCTCACGGGAGCAGCACTTCAATCTGTGGCTCTGTTCCTTTGTCTCTTCTTCGTTTCTTACAAGGGAACAAGGCATATTGTATTAGGGGCCCACTCTACTTCAATATGACCTCATCTTATCTAATTCGATCTGCCACAGCCCCATAGCCAAATAAGGTTACTTTCACAGGTACGGTCGGGGGGAGGGGGAGGTGGGTGTTGGTTAAGGCTTTGCTATACCTTTTTGGAAGACACAATTCAACGCGTAAAAAGTGCTCAGCAATGAACATATGAATAAATGATTCTTGGAACTCCTACCAGTTAGGACTTTGGCTGTGGGTGTGACAGATAGTAATCAGAGAAGTGTTCTTTAGATCTGAATGTGGCGATGAGTGTGGCTGTGTGTGTAAAAACATATTTTGTATGTATTTGGATATCACACATGTAACTTAAAATTATACTGTTTTTACTGTGCTTTCAGAGGACCTAATACATGGATTTAGAAGTAGCAGTAATTGAACTTGCACATATTCTGGATCTTGCCCATAGTCTTACAATTTAACACCCATGAGGTTTTCCCTTATTGAAAGATTCCATTGATACTGAGAAAAATCAGCTTGCAATGGGACTGATCATTTCCTCCCTAAACAATCAAGTACTCCTGAGGCTGAGAGGGCCTCCAGAAAAGGTAAGTGGTTCTTTTTTAAGGAAATGGGACCATTCTTGCCACAGAAGGGGGAAGACCATATCTCCTCGGCTTCTGGCTTAGCAGCTCCCTTGAGGAATTATTTAAAGCCCAAGAAGAATTTTTACTAATTAATTAAAAAAAAAAGTTTCTGCAAAATACACACACACACACACACACACACACACACACACACACATCACTTCTGTCTCCTGAAATCCAGTTCTGCAAGAGAAAGAACATGAGGTCCTCAAATTATTACAATCCTGACCTTTCATGGAGAGGCTTAATGAGACATAGGAAACAGGTTGAGGGGTGTGTGCAAGGAGCAGTTCTCAGCTCCTCAGGCCTCTGAAGGACTTGAAAGTAGGATTTGGCGTGTGTGTGGGGAGCTGATCCTCAGGCCCCCAGCCTCCTGTGCTTCCTCTCAGGTATTCACACCTCCTCACCTATATCACTTATATCACCTTCTGCATCCCCCTAAAGCTCTGAGGCCTGTTAGTCTTTTCAGCTTGTTCTTAGGACACTTTCTTCCCTTTTAACCCCTCCCCATTCTTCCTGTTCACATAGTTGCCTGAGAGAAGGTGCCGATTTGTGTCTCTGCTCTGTGACTCCAGCTAGAGTAAAGTAAGAAAGATGGTCATGCAATTCAACAAACTCTTAATTTCCTCCCGTGGCAACACCCACTTCCAGCGGTCCACTGCTGCTTCTTGCTCCGTCTAGCTCTCCTTGAAACCCCTGGCAGCTGTCTGAGATTAAATGCAGAGCTCTTGAATAATCCAAACCCAGCAAGAAGCCACTATCTCAGCAGCAGGCTGAGTGTTCTAGGCTGTCGTCGTATTAAGAGCAAAGGGAAATTTTGATTTAAAGGAAGGCCCTTCATTTTCCAACAAGGAGTAGAAGCGATAACATTTCTTCCACCCCCTGGCGACTCACCACTTTATTGAGACTTGGCTTCTCCATGTCCCACTCATTTCTTTGTGCTTGGATATTTAGTCAAAGGCTTTCACAAAGAGATTTTCTTTACAAGAAATGCACTGAGGCCATGGAAGGAAACAAACTGATGTATATTTGTGAGTTTGGTAAAATAAGAAATATGCGTTCTCAGCATGTGATCCTGCATGTTCAGACCTAGCTTATGTGCCACTCCTGCAAGCCACCCCCACGCCCTGGCTCCCTTTCTCTTGACTTACACTCTGCGCCACAGCATCTCCCTGCTTGGCTGAAAAGAAATAACCAAGCCTTTCACATGACCGTAGGGGCTAAGTCAGAAACACCAATATGATTCCGTGACAAGGGATACTGTTTAAAGATTTTATTTATTTATTTGAGAGAGAGAGAGAGAGAGCAAGCAGGGGAAAGAGGCAGAGGGAGAGGGAGAGAGAATCTCTCAAGCAGACTCTGTACTAAGCACAGAGCCTGACATGGGGCTGGATCCCACAACCTTGAGATCATGAACTCAGTGAAAGTCAAGAGTCAGGCACTGACCGACTGAGTCTCCCAGGCGGTCCTAGGAGTATGGTTTAAAAGTAGTGTTCCGTATATGGAAAATCTACATTCTGATGTATGCCTCATAAATACAGTGCTTTGTAGATCTGGTTGCAACATATTTTAGTTAGTCAATAATCCTATACAATACTGTCTGATAAGAAATAACTGCAATTTGCATGATGTTCTGGGCTGTTAGATCTTTTCTTGTTACTCTACTAGCAAATTGCTTTATCTTTCACCTTTTTTTTCAGTTCAAATGCCCTACAGCTGCTTTATAGAGCACTTCAACTTGCCATTTATCACTAATCCTAAATATCCTAGCAAGCAGTATAAGAACTAAGAGACAAGAGCCTCTAATAAGAGGTGAAGCAATAGATTGGGACTGTTCATGCAGATAGGGACTAGATAGGAAGCAGCCCTCTCCCCTTGGGAATGGTCCCCAGGCTCAAAGATCTTGTTTGTAGATGAACATCACAGTGAGAAGCACAGATGGGCAAGGGGGTGAGGGTCCAATCGAAACACGTTGCATTATTTCACTAGGTTTGCCTAAACAGCTTAGGTGCTGGGACTGTAGACTTTCATCTTTATAACCCTTGCATTTACCATGCTATCTGACATGTAATAGTGAGTGCTCACTTAATTTTGTAGAATGAATCCATATGTAAACAAATGAATGAAGAAGTCATTCTGGATTCCATATAGTATACGGGTGCATAATTGACTCAAGTGTAAGGTAAAATTCTGGTGACAATTTTACATTTTTAATAGTTTCTGGAACATTTCCATAGTGTGGTAATACTGCACAGGGCTAAGAATGTTAGCTCTAGCAATGACAGCCCCTAAGATTCAGTTTCTTCCTCTGAAAAATGAGACCCACGATGCTAGCTCCTTCAGAGTGTTGTACATGTATGTTGTCAATAAAGTAATGCACATACTTGGCATGGTGCATCACACACAGTAAGTGTCATTCCTGGGGCAGCTGAGTGGTATCATGATTATCACTGAAGCGATGATGATATCCTCTCTTCCTACTATTTAACCCTATGAAAATTTTTATCTCTAACATGTTTAAGGTCCACCTACTTTCATGTTTTCAGTTTACATTCAGGCAATGCCCATCAGTATCAGAGCTCTGGGTTTTGAGAACTGAAGAGTCTGCTCTGTGTATATGCGTGTGCATTATTCCTTAAAACCTTAAACATGGTTCAAGAGGACTACTATTTATTGGGTGCTCAGACTCTGTACCAGGCCCTGGGACAGCAAGATACTTTACGTATATTATCCTCTGTAGTCTCTCTAGAGATATTTCGAAGTACATATTATCATCCCCTTATTTTACAGGTTAGGAAATTTAAATGCAGAAAGCATATACGATTCACTTGAAGTCTTATGTTAAGAAAATGGCAGGTACAGGCATTCCTGGTTGCAAAAGCCCTTCTCTTTCTACCATGTTAGATCAATGCACTCTTTCTTGTAGACTCAGAGTGAATGCCAAATTGGTAGGTCTACTTCAAGAGGTAGCTCAGAATCGAATACACAGATGTCAACTAGGATACAGCAGACCTGATACTCAGTCAACCACTTCCTCAAGCTAAGGCTTCTGGTAATCTCTCTGGGCCTCCTTGGCTCGTTCTGCAATGTTGGTAGCACGATGGAGATTGTGCTGAGCAGACTCAGGATGTCCTTTACACAACCTCTTACCTATGACTCCAGACTTGGAATGCATCACACTTGTGACAAGATTAAGATAAATGTGAACCTTTTAAATGGAGGGCATTTTTCTGTTTCCTTTTCTCGATTGTCTGAAATTCTGTGAGCCCCTGCATTGTTTAAATATAAACTGCTAAAACTAGCTGCTTAGTGTTCTCAAACTCTCAGCCAGTAAAACTCATTATTGAATTAAATAAGAAATGTGCACATCAGAAACAATAAACAAATACTCAGGTATCTATCTTAAATGGAAGCCAAGAAACATGTCATTGGTATTTAGTATTTCTCTCCTAACATGCTCCCTACAATAGGTCTCCAGGAATCAGAGAAACAGAGTTTCAGACCCTGGAGGAAGTGGAGGTAACATTTGTCTAGGCTTCTCATTTTCTGGATAAGGAAAGAGGTTCTTTTATTTTCCCCAATTGTGTAATATTTTTAAGTTCTCCAGTGACCTAATTTCCCATCTAGCTAACGCTCATAGTGTGAGGCATTATGAAGAAAGCACTGAGAACATCATACCTTCTGTAATATGCTAAATGAGTCTAAGGGAATGGGTTTGCTTTCTATTTTCTGTCAATCAGTCAATCAATTAATCTATCTACCAAAAGACCTCACCAAAGTAAAACCTGAAATTAAACATAAAGATGACAAAGTAACAAGAAGTCTGTTCTTGCTGTCTTTGCTGTTATTCTTAGCACCTCTACATTGAAAGGACCACAGACTAAGATGTGAGAATTAGATTCAAATGTCTGCATTCAGGAGCTCCCAAGTTCCATCTTTTACTTAAGCTTTCCTGTATTTTTAAGTTATACCTTGTAGTTATCTAGCTACGAAAATAAAATGTATAAAATCACACCTCTTGGAGGTATTTTCCTTTTGTTCATTCCTTTCATTATCATGAAGAACTTTCCTGCAGGGGTGCTAAGTTTTGCCAGAACCCCTGCACAATGCTCTCTTCCTTGGTAAATGATAGAGTATTCTTCTTCCTCTTACAAAAAAGTAATCTTATCAACAATGCTTCTCCAGTTAGAGAGATGGTTTGCTGCTCTTTGTGCATATGGATGATATTGTCTACTTCTGATATGGAATTCAGCCCCCACGTGCGCCCATGTTTATCCTGTTAACGTGAGTTTTTGCCACTGTCTAAAACACATAGCAGGTGGGCTTAAATGAAATTCAGTGTTTTTTGTTTTTTTTTTAACTGTCATTAAGAAAAAAAGGTTTTAAAGAGAATCCAGTCCATAGCAACGTGACAAACTGGACTGGCTGTTGGGAAATAGAATGTTAGTACGTCTGTGTGCAAGGCGGCCATGGAGCTCCCAAACTAACTGTGCTATCTCCCTCTGGGGGAAAACACCTGTTGCTCTGAGGTTTCTTGAAAGTCTTTCCTCCCTATTGAGAATCACATACAGCTACTTTCTGCAGAATGCATGCGTCCAAGGTTTTGTTTTTTTTTTTTTTCCGCTCCCCCCCCCCACCTCCCTCTTCTCCCCACCCAGGGAATTTCTGTTTGGGATTTGATCAACTCCCATGTTTGACGGTATCATTGAAAATGTCATGTGCATTGAGTGTTATTGTTCAGAGATGTCTTTCTTCCCAGATAAATGAACCATCACTCCAAGACATAAAGAGTGATTTCCAAACTGAAGAACTCATAGGTCTTTATCAGTCTGAGACTTGTGTCTCACCTTGTGGCTCTCACTGTCTCTAGGAAAAGGCAGGACATTTTTGGTTCCCGGGAGCCACCACCTTCGATGGAACATAAGCTGAGAATTGCCATTTACATATTCTACAGTGTAAATGGTGCCCTCTAGATTGTAGAAACAAAAACACAATACCAGTTGATTCTTCATTTTACATTCATTGCAAGCCCTTAGGACCAAAGTTTTCTACTCCAAGACCTAAATAGCATGGTGGCAAAATCTGCTTTTTGAGAAATGCATGCACTACTTAGCCAGCTTCACTTCATATCATGTGAAAGGAGAGATTATCTACCCATATCATACTCATAGCTTCTCTATCTCTATTCATACTAAGTTTTATATTTAGAATCTACAAATTTTCTTTTGTAAAGATGGTGAATTTAACCTGCTCAATACTAATCATAGTTTTGGAAACAGTTTTTAATATATGCGGTACCTAAAAAATGTTAATCTATGGTTTTGCACGTTTTCATGTCGATCTATAATTAAATCATCTGAAAACACACTGATTTTACATCATTATAATAAAGGTGTATTCTGATATCTCTGATGACTGTGGCTCCCTCACATTCATTATTTAATTGCTAGACATTTTACTATCAGCTCATATGGTGTTATCTAAATTAATTGTGAACTTTAATGTACTTGGATCTAAAAAGGAAATCAGCTGTCTCCTCTGTAAAGAAGTCTCAGCAGGCTGACTAGACCAATTTTATGTTAACAACCTAATATCCTCTTTTGGTTAGGAACAAAATCTGAGTGTTTAGGGAAATGCTCTTTTCAGTTTATAAGAGGTTCCACATCGTGACACTATTCTATCAGTTGACTGGAAAGAGAAGTGTTTTATTGAACTGTTTGGTGATTGCATTTCTATATTAATTTCAAGACAGCAAAATCAGCTTAAGAAGTCCCCTAAAATACAGTATGTTCTGAAGATCCAGAGCTCTACTCGGGCCTAAAGAGTTTGTTGGAAATTCTGGGCTGGGCTAGGAAAGAGAGGCAGTGGGGGACATAATCATGGAAATGCCAGAGCTATTCATCATTGAATCCATCAGTGTAAACACTGCAGATCATACAAAAGGAAATATATCTATTCTATGGACTAGAGAGGAAGATAAAAGGCAGAAAACAGTTACATTTTACCATGGGTCAGGGCCAGAAAATATTTGACAACGTTTTATTATAAGCAATATAATAAATACATGGTAAAGGTTTCTGTTTGTCCTCTGTTACAATGCAGATATCCAATTAAAAACTTTAGTATGTACCTCATTTAATCCTTACATTTGTATTCAAGGAAATTTGATTGCCCCATTTTAAAGAAGAGAAAACTGAAACTCAGAGTGATCAGAAAGCTTTCTTAGGAACCACACAGCTAGAAAGTAGTAAAGAGGGGCAGCTGGGTGGCTCAGTGGGTTAAAGCCTCTGTCTTTGGCTCAGGTCATGATCTCAGGGTCCTGGGATCGAGCCCCGCATTGGGGTCTCTGCTTGGCAGGGAGCCTGCTTCCCCCTCTTTCTCTGCCTGCCTCTCTGCCTACTTGTGATCTCTCTCTCTGTGTCAAGTAAATAAATAAAATCTTAAAAAAAAAAAGAAGGTAGTAAAGACAGGATATGGAATCCTTTTTTTATATGCCATTGATAAGAATTATTGAGGCTCAAGTCTGTAATATAATACTAATTTATACAACTCTATAGCAATGCTAAGAGTAGGCTCAGAGAGACTGTAACTTGGTCCAAATCACACTGCTAGTAAATTGCAGAGCTGGGATAGGAGCCAAGGTCATTTTAATTCCAAAACTTATGCCTTTCCAACACATGGCATTCCACCACCCACAGAAGTCCTCTCTGTTATACTAAATGGTCTCCCTAGGGAAATAAACAATTATTTATCTGTGCAAGGTGCAGAATCATAATTCTGCCTTTAAGACAGACAACTCAGTAGATGTATCTTGAAGATCTTTATCTGTCCAAAGAGTGACAAGCAAGTCTCTGAGATGGAATTTAAAAGGGGGATCCCCATTTAGAAATCTCACCCACCCTGAAACCTGGGGAAGCTCTCCAGCACGAAAGAATCTATTGGAATGGGATTCTAATCTAAAGCAATAGCATATGCCGTGGCATTAACCATAATGTTCTGGTTTGGAATGTTAAAGCTTGCTAGTTCTATTCTTACTTTATGCTCAACACTTTCTCATTCCCTTGCACTGTGTGTGTCTGTCTTACCCACTAAATTGAAAGCTTCCTTAAGGCAAGGAGTGTGTCTCCAGTTAGTCATTCAATACATATTTATCGAGATCCAGATATGTGCCAGGCATTGTTCTAAGTCCTGAGGGTAAACTGTCAAGCCGAACAGACACGGGTTCCTGCTTGCACATTTTAGTGGGAGATACTGACAGACAATGAGCAACATGGGGTGAGAGAGTGTGATGGGAAAGAACAGTATATTGTGGGAGCACACATAACCCAGATTTAGAGGTCGGGGAAGATCTTAGAGGGAACATCTAAGAGAAGCCCAAAAGGATAAGCCAAAATCACTCACGAAAAGTGAGGGTCATGGAGGTTGGTGAGGGCTCATGGTGGAAGGAACAGTTTTTAAGGAGTGAAATGAGCAAGAGAATGGGGTCTTCAAATAGTTGAAAGCTCAGTTTAGGTGCATGGGGTCAGGGAGAGGGAAAGCAGAGGAGCACTAGGAGCCAGTTCCTACCCTCCCCAAGTCCTGTAGGGCTTGCATAAAGAGTCCTATATCTGTTTGTATGTTTGTTTTGTTGGTTTGTTTTGAAAGGCTTTGGATTGGTTACTTCAACTTGGGATTTGATGTCTGCTTCTCTTGGCTTTTTTTTCCCTAGTGCTGCTATCAAATTGCTATTTTGATCCTTGGCCGGGTTGCCTCATGTTGCTCTCCTCCCTACCCATTTTGTAAGTGGAGATCTATTAATACTTTATTCACAGCGAACTTGTTGGGGCTAATTATCCGATAGCCTGCAAAGCCTTGTGAGCTGATTGGCTGAGGGATGTGCCACCAAGTCTCATTGCTTCTCAAAAAGCCCTGATTGCTTCCGGCACATTTTCCCCCTTCTGTCTTTGTGGGTCTGCAGCAGCAGGTTATCCCAGTGCCTGTTTTCCCAGAGTTCGTTACTCACAAATCATCTGACATCTGGGAGGAGTGCTGGCAGCATCTCTGATACGCAGCCTGATTCCTTCAGACAGATCTTCACCCACGGACAGAAAAGGGATGCTGATCCCACTGTGAGGGGGACACAGCCCCACGTCTGTCTGAATTTTTATGCAAGAATGGAACCAACTTCCCAGCTCCCCAACCCTGGTTTCCCTGTCTTATTTCAAAGTAATCAAATCCTGCTTTCTCCTGCTCTCTGGGATATTACATCCTTCAATACTTGTCAGAAACAATTAATGGTGAGGGTTTTTTTCCCTACTTGTTTTCAGAGGAGAAACTAATAGTAAATATTCAGACCTCTCCCATGATGTTGTATTTTCTAGAAAGACAGAAAACAGAAAATGGCAACATCAGAGATAGAATATGCCTATCAGACTGTCAAGACACAGTGATGAAAGATGGGAAGTGCCAATGCAAACAGCAGAGAGATCAGATGCTTGAGGAAATGGGCTGAGGAGGACAGAAGTTCCCTTTCCTCCATTTCAGGAGCATCCTTCCACCCCTCTCTAACCCCTGGCTACAGGATCACACTGTGTTCCTTATCTTTTCCACGTCCTGTCATTTGACTGCCGCTGCATTCCCCTAGTGTGTTTTTTCCAGTGGATAGATAGCAAAGAACAGAACTGGGCCCAATCCTCAGATCACCGGGGGGCTCTCTACAGGACCCTGGGCAGGTTAAAATCACTAAGCTTTATTTTCCTCCCATGTAACAACGAAGATAGGCACTAAAACTACAAAGATGGCAAAAGAATTCTAACGTCTAATTAACTTAAAAGCTCTATTACTCGAAGCAAATATGAGAATCCTACCGCCTTAAAGTACTCAGTTTACTGAATTCTTATGCACTGTTTATAATTAATTATGATATATTGATGACAGTTGTAAAGCTGTGCACATTTTTATAAAGAGCTACTGTATGCATTTTTTTCTGTTGATTTGCAAAAAGCCCTATGAATTAGGTAAAGAAGGTATTCCTATCATCCTGATTTCAAAGTTGGGAAATCTGAGGCTTGCACTTATTTCTGAGTACTGTTCTATGCTTGCCATCTGCGCCTTAGTTAATGGTTAACTCCAGCGTGTGAGTTGACCCACAGTGCCCAGGAGGTTGGCTCTGCAGTGATTACTGGGGGTGGGATAGCTTTTGGTTAGATCAGACACTGACCTAAAGAAGGCCTCCATTCCAGGGACACACACATCTGTATTGGGTACACAGGATAGATGGAAGTTCTTAGGTGCTCACTTATAAGACAGAAAAGCCTTCTGAACTTTTCCCTCTGGAGAATTCACTGAGAATGGTTTTGATTGTGTTTGTCAGCTTCATCAAGTTCGGGAGATGAGAACATTCTTTTGTTCGTGAAATGATAGTATCCTGTCCCGCATGTAATAATTTGCAATATGGTGTTTTCATCACTTGGAAGAAGTTATTTTTTTCCCAGCATCAGTGCTTACTTTAGGGATTATTTTTCCCTCAGGTATTAATTGGCCTTGGTCTTTACATTTATTCTTATTCCTTTTATTTTATAACTTCCGGTTTCCTCCACCTTCCATTCTCAACAACTCCAGCGGTGAATTTTTCTTTCTATTTTTCAGTATCAAAATATTAATTTTCAGTGGAATTTTTTTTATTGCTGTTGACTTTAGATTCTAGGAGGGAAAACAAGATAAGGCAATGTCTCTTTTCTGTTCTGTTTGAAACACGGTATCAAGAGTCTTGAGGACAGCCGTGTAATGGAATTGCTGCCGTGTCCTCCCAAACTGAATCATGCAGAACTCTTACAAAATGAGTTCAAATGTACTTTGGAAAGCACCAAGCTTAAAATATAAGTCAGATTTTGGTTTCTGTATAAGAAATAAAAGGAAATATATGCTTTTATGTATTTCTGGTTTCTGGTTTCTTTCTCTTGTGCCTCAAGAAGACCCAAAAGCCCATATTCTGTCATCAAGCAATGTCCTTGGCTCCTTGTCCACTAGTAATGCAAACCCCATAGGTGTTTAAACATAGGGAATCCACCCCAGGCCCTCACAGAAATACAAGTCACGATCCAGGACAGCAGTAACTACTGGAGTGTCTTTTGCTTTATATAAATTTTTAAATCCCTGCAAAAGTCTCTGTCAAATAGATGATATTATCTCCTATCATTTCCATTTCAAAGAAGTCCCTTTTCTTTGTGGAGTAACTTACATCATGGGAAGTTCCTGAGCTAAGATCCAACAATGTACCCTTCATTTCCATGTATTTTATATTACGTGACTGCTTCCCCAATTGGATTATTGGTTTGGGGTAACTTTAAATTGGGCATTCCCTCTTTTATCCCTAGAAGTCTCAAGGTATCCTCCCCAGTTCTGTCTTGAGGTATTTCTCCTAGGTGTCATTAAACTACAGATGGTTTAGGATATCTACAAGCCATTTTCTGCCGCTAGACACTCTCCTTTGGGGTAAATCCTCCTTCAAGCATGAAATACTCTTCTTAGGGACTTTGTAGTTGGGGTTCCTTGTCTGTAATGACCCTGTTGCTACTCTGTAGTCAAGATATCCTGATATAATTCTCAGTTGGAAGTATATCAAGGGAGTATGCTGGTAAGAACTGGATGGGAATTCCCAGAATATCACTAAAGATATTCAAAAGCTGGCAGCTCAGGCCATGCCTATAGGGTAAGGATTTCCAGGTGTATATCCGTGTCCACTTACTGGGTGTGTGATTTTAGGCAGGACGACTTGTCTCATGGAGCCTCAGTTCTTCCCTCAGTAGAATGGATCGAATATCTGATGCATGAGGAGAGTCAAAGGAGTACCTGCGAAATGGTAAATGTTTGGCCCAGTATCTCCAGGCTTCCTGTTCCTTTTTGTTTCCTATACTAGAAAAACGTCATGCTCTGCAACCTGAAAATGATTGCTAATGCTTATTGAATACATCCCATGCCCAAGAACGTTTCTGAGCATTTAAAATGCATTATCTCATTTAGTGCAGAGAATGTATTTCTAAGGGAGGATCCTATTATTAATTAGATTTTACAGGAAATTGAGGCAAAGAGGAGTAGTGTAACTATATTCCATGTCAAGTAGCTAGTGAGTGCTCTAGCCACCCCACAACCAGGCAGGGTAAGAGGAAGGGGGCAGATATGTATGTGATCAGGAATACCAGTATGTTAGAAAGCAAGCAGAAGCAAGGAGGAGAGAGTAAGTCTGGCAGCCTGGGGAGCACCTGTACAGACCTTGCTCTTGCACACAGCATCCCACTACCACCGATCCACAGCCAGAAGCAAAGACTTCATGTGAACCAGTGAGGGTGTATGATGCTTGATGAAGAGACCCAGAAGAACTTATTCTCTCCTCTTCCTCCCTCCTTCTTTCCATCCCTCACTTCTTCCATCATCTCTCCCATGTATTGTGCATCTATTACATGCTATTCCTCTAGACGTGGAGGACACAACAGTGAACAAAAAGTGAGAGCCCACCCATCCCAGAGGTCATCACTGGGGAGGCAGTGTTTGTGTCTAGATGCTTCCAAATAGGTAGAGACTGATCTGGCCAATGCTGTAGCCTCCATGACTCTTTGCTGGGATGCTAGTGTGAGCATAGATAGAGATGCCATGGTTTGAGTTCATATCTAGTCACTGAAATGTTTCCAACAAGAAAACAAGACTGAAGAGATAGGACAGGATCAGATCTCCCAGACTCTAAAGCCAGGGAGAGCTGCAGGAAGAACCAACCACCTGTTGGCCCAGAGAGGGCATTTCA
This sequence comes from Potos flavus, assembly GCA_028534135.1. Classification (NCBI taxonomy): domain Eukaryota; kingdom Metazoa; phylum Chordata; class Mammalia; order Carnivora; family Procyonidae; genus Potos; species Potos flavus. The sequence goes on along the minus strand of CM052884.1, from coordinate 24,414,794 downwards.
GGAACGGGAAAGAACATTTTTCTCTCATTTAGAGGGCCACATAGTGGTCAGACCTGGATTGTAACTCACCCTAGGCCTGGGTCCCACATCCTGAGCCTTTCTGCACATTTAACAATAGCTTCAGTCTCAGACTCTCTCCAGTGACTTGTTGGAGCACTTGCCTTGGGGCCCACAGCAGGTTAGACTGGCAAAGAGCCGAGCTCATTAGCCAAGTGTGCTGAGCAGCCAGGTCACCTGTGGTTGGGCTGTAGTTGTGTAAAAATAAGAAGTTAGTATTGCAGGAAGTCCTCTGGACTCTGTGCTCCATTTTTTCTATTTCTCTTCTTTCCTTCTTAGTCTGTTTTAGAAAAGACCATGTACTAAAACATGGAGAAATAAAGTAAATCTTCCCATTTGTAAATCAAAGGAGCTCTGGGAAACAGAGTATTCCCAATCTAGATGCGGTCATGGCAACTAAAATCTGGGCTGGAGCCATGGCTCAGTCCCAAATTTCAGTTACCCTGACTCCTCATTCAGTCTCTAAGACATGCCCCCCACCCTTCCCGCTCCAATCTTGCAACAAATCCAAGTGGCTGTATCTTCAAAGCCTTTTTAGAATATGATCCTTCATCACTGTCCATACTGTTACCACTCTGGTCCAAGCTTCCTGGGCCCAGATCCCTGCCCCACCTGGTCCCCAGCTTCGGGCCCATCCATCCAGCTGCCAGAGAGACCTCCTTTAGATGGACACCAGGCCATCTCAGTCCTCTGCTCCTGCTCTCTAGCCTTTCCCATTTCAGTCAGTGTAAAAGCCAAAACCTTTAAAATTGCCTTCAGGACGGCCTTTGATCGACATCCCACAAGCTTTCCGGCTTGGCTTCTTTCTCCTTTTACTTTTACTCGCATGGCACCAGCCCCACTGGCCTCCTGCTTTCTGCCACGTGCGTTCTGCTCTGGGCCTTTGCAAGTACTCCTTCCCCGGAAACTCTCTGCCACAGATGACTCAGGGTCACCCCGTGTTCGCTTGTGGTAAGGGATCCACTCTCCCCTTGCCTTTTCCTTGATTTATCATTGGGCAACATATTATCTATTCTGATCGAGTTCTTTTTTGCTTATTGGCTGGCATCTTTTTAATTAAAATGTAAGCTCTATGAAAGTGGGGACTTTGTTCACAGCTGTCTTTCCAGAACTAAGAAGGTACTTAAGAAATAATAAGTTGATTAAATGTTTAATAAGTTATTAATAACTAATTCATTGATATTTATTCAGTGAAAGTTCCCAGGGCATAAAGAATCGATTTGGCCATTTTGTCCCTAACTGCTGTTATAGTATGGTTTCCTGTCAGGCAACATAAATTTGGCTTAATAATTAACATTCTAATTTTTAAGTGTAATTCTCATCTTTTAAAAAATATGATTTCCTTTTTACTTTCCTTATCTCACTTCTGCATCAAAGTTTGAGGAGAATCAGCTTGTTTCTACCAAATGCAACTGACCCTCGAACAACACAGGTTTGAACTGTGTGGGTCCACTTATATAAGGTTTTTTTTTTCTTTTTTTTTTCAAAAATGCAGTAGAGTACTATAAATGTATTTTCTCTTCTTTATGATTTTCTTTTTTTTAAAAAGATTTTATTTATTTATCTGGCATAGAGAGAGATCACAAGTAGGAAGAGAGGCAGGCAGAGAGAGAGGGGGAAGCAGGTTCCCTGCTGAGCAGAGAGCCCAACACCGGGCTTGATCCCAGGACCCTCAGATCATGACCTGAGCCGAAGGCAGAAGCTTTAACCCACTGAGCCACATAGGTGCCCCTCTTCCTTATGATTTTCTTAATAACATTTTCTTCCACTTTACTTTATTGTAAGAATATATTATAGAATACATAAACATACAAAATAGGTGTTAATCATGTTAATTGACTGTTTCTGTTATCAGTAAGTCTTCCAGCCAACAGTAGGCTATCAGTACTTAAGTTTTTGGGGGAGTCAAAAGTTTTGACAGGGCAGGGGGAGGGGAGGCTGGTGCTCCAGCTCCTGTGTTGTTCAGGGCTCAACTACAGATAGAGATACTTGTGCTTAAATGGAATTGCATGGGGTTTTTCGCATCTCAGACTTCAAAAACTAGCCTTCCTCTGAATGGCAGGGTATTGTAGGAAGAAATGCAGCGTTCTGGGCTGGCAGCCTGGTGGTGGTGAAAAGCATTGACTTTATAACCTCACTGCTGAGGTTTAAATCCAAGCCTGTTTTAGTCACACACTCTGAGACCTTGAGGAAGTGGCTCGATCTCTCTGGGCTTCAGTCAGTTTTCACTTTTGGAACACAGAGAAGGTAATGATGACATTAATTATGTAATCCCACAAATTTGAATTGAGAATGAAATGTGGGAATATTTGAACAGTATTTGGAACTGGGCCTAGCAAGCAAAAATGTTTGTTTAAAAAACAGAAACATAACAGGGCACTTCCTTTTCCTATCTCTGGGACTATGAACAAATATTTCTCATCATGCTGGGCCTCAATTTCCCTATTGATAAAGTAGAGGGGGATAGGAAAGATTGGATTATTTCTAATTGTGATTTTATCCACTTTAACATTTGAAGTCTAAGGTGAGGTTGTCTGAGAGCCAGGAAGACAGATTTTGTGCTTCTATTTTAATTTAATTTTTACATTACTTCTGCCCAGGCCTTGAGGTTTCCAATGGATTATCCTGATTTCAAATCCAAAGCCTGGCAGGCCCTTCTGTTTCCCCTGCAGTTTTTTCCTGAAATGCAGAGAGAATGCCTAGTGAGCATTCCCAGAAGCCCCTGAGGAGCTGGGCTGGGTGGGCCGGGCCACAGTGTTTCAGAGCCTGGGGGTCCCCTTTGCTGCTGGAACTCCTGGCATTGCTGGGGCACATCTGGGGACACTGGCTCACCAGAACTATGTGTGTGCGTGGGAGTGGCCAAGGGCGAGACAGTGGTATGCGCCTCAGAAGGAATTGGCAGAAGTCGTTCTGGAAGTCCCCAGTGACCCCGCCCAGCAAATCTCCAGGGCAGTGACTGGCAATCCTGACCTCTGAATGGTGTGACCGAAAAACTACACCCAAAGTGCTGGGCTCACTGGGCTCCTTTATGTTCTCAGAAAAGCCTCCTGCAAAAGCCTTCTCATTCGAAGTATGACAATGAGTGGGGCGCCACTGCGTAGCTCAGTCCCTTAAGCATCTGCCTTCTGCTCAGGTCATGGTCTCAGGGTCCTGGGATTGAGTCCCCTATCGGGCTGCCTGCTCAGCAGGGAGTCTGCTTCTTCCTCTTCCTCTGTGCTCTCTCTTGTGGGCACGTGCTCTCTCCCATGCACGCGCACTCTCTCCCACGCAAGCTCTCTCTCTCAAATAAATAAATAAAATCTTAAGAAAAAAGAAGTGACAATGTGTTCATTGTCACTGCCTACCGTGAAGAAAAGGGAGTTGTGCCTATAACTCATATGCCCCTAGGCAAGAACCTAACTTCCTACTCTGGCTTACCAGAGCCCACTAACTCTCAAAGCCTTGAACAAGTTGCCTATCTGTAAGGCTCGCCTTATAGAGCCAGTTTTTCCTAGTCAGATCATTTGTTTGTTCATTTCCTCCATGCCTCATTCACAGAAATAAAAGGATCTTTGTCATTCTATACTGACTGTGACGTGTGTGGCCTTTCAAAGCTGGATGTTGTTCCAATGGCAGGGACCGGGGCCAGCAGGCTGTGCCAGGCTCTCCTCATCATTACCCTCGGTGCCAATGTCCCATCCTGTGTGAGCTAAGGCACGAGGACCCCAGGGAGAGGCTCCAGAAGACATTGCTGCTAGTGGCTGTCATGCCACTGAGAGAACAGAGGGAATGTGGGCCAGTGTTGAACCACCTGAAATTCTCAGCAGCTTACTACCAGAGACTTTCTTAAATCACCCCCAGATACAGCCCTAGAGCAAATCCAAAGGCCAGTGAGCTCTTCCAATAATTAGTGGGTTTAATAGTCCTGACCTTGTATTTTCCAGCAGTTACCCCAAAGGTGTTCAGCTCCACTGATTTCCCTGAAAAAAGATAAAAAGGAAAAAGTGAGGCAGGTAGAAAAAGAAAAAGAGAAAAAGGAGAAGAAAGAGCATCTGACATACAATGCCTGCTCAGTGAATGTTTATTGGATAGATGAATGGATGGATGGCATGAGTCATGAGATCGCTGTAACAATGGAAGAGCAGACATGGGGTGTGGACCCTGGGTTCTAATCGCAGTTCTGCTTCTGTCTAGGGGGGCGTAGCTTCTGGAAAAATCACTCACTGCAACAGAATTCCGATTTCTCATCTGCCCTCAAACAAGAGAATACCTTAAACCTGAAAGTTGTTTGTGTATTCAACCGTTCCACAAATATTCGTGGAGGGTGTGCTTCTTCTAGACTGGGGCAATGAAAAGGGAAGACATTAAGGAGTTGACGGAGCTCCCTGCCTTCGACGTGGGTGGGGTGTGGTATCTCCAGGGGAACTGGCTCCCACAGCAGAAGCCTGCAGACCAGAGGAGCAGAGAGGACTGGAGCACGCACGCACTTGGCACAAGCCACAGGACCAAACGACTGACTGGAATGCGTTCCACTGGTCTCATCAGAGAGCTGTTCCTCAGAGACCATGGCCCTGTTGCAAAGTGCGGTGAAATGAGAGTCATCCCACGGGCTACCTTTTCTTGGAATAGTGCCCTTTAGTTTACGAACCTTGGCTTGTTCCTAAACCACTGGACCCCTACTCAGAACTAACCTTCTCTTGCACGTTTTTGAAATCGTAGATCATCGAGATAGAAATACAACCTACAGAGACAGAATGTTGAATGCTATTTTTGTACCTGGTTTTGTCCACTTCAGTTACCAAAATCTTTACTTTAATAGTTAAGTAGGACAGTGGTGTTTCAGAGCTGTCACAGACCAGTGTGTGAGGAGCTGATTGTTAAATATTCAGGGATTTTGTAGCCTGGTTTAAATCGTTGGCAACTTCAAATTGGCCCTAGTGGGAGTGTTTACCTCACAGAAATCAGCAAACAATACAAATAAGAACTTTCTTTCCTTTTTTTTTTCTTTTCTTTTCTTTCTTTTTCTTTTTTTCCAGAGAGCTGGTTTACCAGCCTACCACTGGTGTAGGTACTAGTTAATAGAACTGACCCAGAGGACTATTTCACAACAAATGCGTGGGGAAGAATTGAAGCAATGCATGATAAGAATACAGAATTTCCATCATTCTCAAACTTTAGCCATTCCCAAACTTCACACTTTGCCCTATTTGTACATAACCTACATGCTTACTAGTTTCTAATTTAAAGCTATTTTTTTAGATTTATTTTTAAAGGAATTTTTCTTATAGGCCGTAAGTAAAAAAAAAAAAAAAGCAGTATCTCTGTTCTAAACTGTAATGAATGAATAACATTACGATAACATTAAGATAATCTCATATAAAAATAAAAGACAATAATCTCATATATATACATATACCACCTAAAATAATCCCACACACCATTAGAAGCATAGACAATGAAAAATAAGATTATAAAATGAATTCTTATTATCATCTCTAGTATCTTTTCTCTAAGGAATGATCATTGCAAAGGTTACAGTACATATATTAATGTACATAACATATACGTTATGTACATATAGTTATATGTACATATTAATACAAGTGCATTAGTTATAGATATGAACTCATTTCATCATTGTAAAAAAATTCTCTGAGGAAAGTACTGTCATACTCTGGTGTTACAAATAAGGAAGCTGAACATGCGGAGTTTAAATAACTTGCCCAAAGTTAGTGGCAAAGCCAGGATGGAGCCCAGGCAACAGAGCTTTTGTGCTTTTGCTCCTCACTTTGTGGCTATACTCAGTAACTTCTGTTAAAACTAAAAATACGTATAATACAAGGATTGTACCAGTAATCCTGAATCTTGGAAGACCTAGAAAGCTATCCCATAAAAATAAAAGCAATATAATTAAAAGTTACATATTTATGATTTAGGCATTTAAGCTTTGCTAGGAAAAAAAATGAATGTCCACTAGTAGGTATGTTATGGAAAGTGAGATGGAAAAGGAAAGAAGCTCTATTCTTTTCCCTGCCAGAGTAAAGAATTACAGGACAGCGAAATGAAAGTAAAGCAGAGTAAAGTTTTATTGAAGTGCACTCCAAGGGAGGCGCGGGCCAGTTGAGAGAGACAAGGGCCCTGGAAACTCTGAGCTGTGGGTTTACATCAGTTTTTTTTTTTTTTTTTTCCTTTGGGGTGGGTCCTAGGGTCACAACATTCGAGTGACAGGACTGAATGATATAATAATTAGCCAACTAGGTTTGTGGTTTCCCAGGATGTAATCAAAATACCTGCAGGGGGTAGGGAACCCCAACATTACTTCTCTTCTAGGCCCGTAGATCAAATAAGAACAAACTGCTGCTTTCTGCACAAGTGCAACGTGCACAACAAACTGAACTCTCCCTCGGCTGGGAGGCTGTAACCACAGACCCAAGGCTAGATGGGGGGAAGGGGTGGTCCCCGGCGTGGTCCTCGGTCGGGGCTCTCCCTCAGGACGTCTGAGGTCCTTCCTCCTGTCAGTCACACCCAGCCTCCTGCCTAAGAGTAAGTGGTAGAATAAATTAAGTTATACTTACAGCATAGAATTTATGCAGCTTCTGAAAGAATAAATTCAAAGTAGGCCAGATAATGTGGAGGGATTTCCATGGGGTATCACTGAATAAGGAAAGGAAGATGTAGACAAAAAACTCTACAGGCATCCCAGTTTTATAGGATACACATTGAAAGTATTCTTTCAATCTACAGTCAGCTGTAGGTGGTGCCAGCCTTGAAAGGGTCTGCCCTGTCGCACGCTGGGAAGCAAGCCTCTGAGTGTGAACGTGATTTCACGTCACCTTGCCATTTGTACTTGCTCTGTGAATAATCCTTTGCATTTTTCCTGTTCATTAATCATTCCTTTTTAATTTGTAAGAGCCCTATTTTTTCTTTCTCTTTCTTTCTTTCTTCTTTCTTTCTTTCTTTCTTTCTTTCTTTCTTTCTTTCTTTCTTTCTTTCTTTCTTTCCATGTATGGCCTCTTCGTTGGAAATCTGACTCTCCTTCTTCCAACAAATCTTTTGTTTGTCTTTAGACTTTGCTACAAAAGTTTTGGATTTTCATATAGTCCCATGGGTTTATCTTCTTTTTAAAAAGCTTCGGTTTGTTTTCAGTCTCAGGTAAAAAGTAGAGAAAAGGAAAACCAAATAGACACAAATAAAACCTTCACTGGAGGGAGCCTCTCTTTTGTAACAAGACCGGGAATCTAGAAATGAATCCCCCTTCTGTGCCATACCCTGACACTCCCCGGAAAACACCATTAAATTCCCTTCCCAGGCGGGAGAGGTGATATTACTACTTAAACATTGTATACCCGAGGTGCGTGCTGTAAACTTTCATTGCAGTCTACTGACCAGCCCGTGCCATCACTGGACAAGCTTCCGAATGTGTGAGAAAAGAAGATGGTGGGTTGAGTTACATTAGCATACTGATGGGATAGCACTCCTTGTATTTTATTATCCTAATTAGATGGGTATTAAGTTATATTTAAAGCTTAAATCTTCATTATATCCTATTACTATTGTGGATTTTAAAAAATCCAACATGGCTTTGAATCAAGGTAGATTCTTAATTTGGCTTCCCTGCCTATTATTTTGTCTGCTTGCCAGATTCTTCCTACTTTTTGAACTCAGTGCTGTATTTAATAGGCTTATCAACCATATGGTTAATTTAATGTTCCTTATGAAGATCCTCTGGGGCCTCATGAAGCAATGGAAAGATTACAGGTTCTCTGGTTCCCCTCTGCTTTTGCCATCTCCAGTGCACTCCCCTGTAAATCTGTCTCCCTCCAAATATCCCTGGACAAACAAATGCCCAAGCTTGAAGCTATGGATTCATCTGACTCTTCTCCCCTTCATCCCAACCATGTAGGAGCAAATACAGTCTAAGGAGACCTATGTTCTAGCTGGCTCCTCTCCTCTCTTCTCTAGTCAAGCTCTCCCAGGCTTAGCCTCAGCTTCCTGGGCCTGGGCCATCATAATAGAATCAGAGCTCAGCCAAATTCTCTATTCCAGTCTCCATCTGCTGCCAGAGCTGGCCTTCTAGAGACCCCATATTTTGCCATTCCTCTTTGAAGAACCTTGAGGTGCTTGGAGGATGAAATGCAAGTTCTTTGGTGTGGTCCCCATATGTTAACCTCATCTGACCCCAACTTATCTAAACAATCTTACCCTCTTTGGCTGTCCCAGAGACAAGTAGAAATACCCTGGTATGATGAGTGTGATGGAGGTGTGAAACAGAGTCAATTCATGATGATCGTGACTTCTTAATGGAGCTGCTCTTACTTTTTCTGCTGTCTGGAATATCCTTTCCTTTTTTCTGGGAGATTAAATTGTAGTGGGTATTTATAAGCACAATTCAAGTGTCACCTCCTCTCTGAAGCTTTCCTAATACCCTAGTGAAAATGAAGCCCCCCTCCTTTGGTGCTCCTTGATCATTTCTAATGCCCTCATGCTAGCTTTTGTGTTGTATCTTGGTGAGTTGAGGTTTTGTTTTCACTCAACCGATTGCACATCTTTGAAAGGGGAGCCAACATCATGCTCATGTCTGCAGATTTTGCCCGTAGCACAATTGAGTGTAGGTGTTCCTCAATACAAGTATGTGGAAGGGAAGAGGGAGAGAAGGGGAGAGAGAGGAAGAGAAGAAAAGCAAGGAAGGAAATACGTTTATCCTTAAACAAATACCTCCCTGGACTACACGTAGGTTGTTTGCTTCTTGCTTGCTTGCTTTGTTTTACTTCGTTTGTTTTATTATTTATTTAAATTGATAAAATAAGCCAACTAACTGAATCTTCAAGCTTTGCTTGTCATGAGCATTTAAAAAGTGACTTGTACTGTATAAGACATAGAGTACTATGTAAAAGTAAAAGTAAAAGACTACTTATCATTATCTTCATCATTAATCACGTGATAATTTCTATTTTTATTAACTCCAGTTCTGATTCTAATGCAGACTAAGAGAAAAGAAGGGCACTTGCACAGAATCTTGGGTTAACATAGTCTGTGTATATTTTACTGTACCTCATCAAGAAATTGATCTCTATCCCTTCTCCTCAATCCCCTACTCAGCAAACAGGGAAAGAAGAAAAGGTAATGATGCTGGCACTTTTGACAGGGCACACAGTGGAATGGGCAGAAGCCAGACAGGAGGTTTTGTGGAGCAAAGCCCAATAGCTAATACTAATGAGATTCCTAGAGAAGATAGCCAGAATTAAAAACATTTAGGGCAATGCTGAGAACTGCCTGGACTAAGAGAGTTAATTAGAAATGGGACCTCCAGAGGTTTGCCCATCTCCCAGCTAAGCATTCCAGCACCTGATCAGGTGACTTCAGTTGCTGATGGGTGACAGCTTAATTTACAAGAGTGCCGAGCAAGAGCAAATCTGAAAATAAACCAAATATACACTTTATAAGGAAAAGGAAATGTGATTCTGAACTCCATTGCATAGTTTCTCCGAAGCTTTACCAACCTTATAATTAGATGATAGCTAAACTGGATGAAACGTTCATATTAAATATTATGAGAAATTTATTGGAGATTGTGCTATGCCTCCTATTTATATTTCTGGTCTAACTTGTCTCTCTTATATTAGTAGAGAATATGTATGCATGTATGTGTATATGTGCTTTAGAATTTCCATTAGGAATTATTTCTGATGTCTTAAAAAAAGATTAACCTTGCTGGTACCCAGTATAATTTATTTTAAAAAATGAAATTCCTACCACTGCAAAGGTTTTAATGGGTAGGCTTTTTTGATATCCCTCCAGAAATCTCCCTGCCTGAGGCTGCAGTTTTCCTAAAAGGCTCACTCCCTGCAGATTCCAGTGGAAGCTTGCCCACACAACAGCTGTGAAATCAGACCAGCACTTCTCAATTGAATCACTCTCAGACAAAAGATGGGACTCACAACTACCTGAGCATTTTGCCAGTCTGAAATAACTTGGCTTTTTAATAGCATGAACCTTTGCATGCCTTTCCTTTCTGCCCTCCCTGGGCAACCAAGAGGCATTTTGTATTCTAGGAAGACAGACAAGCATCAGCTTCCACATTAAGGATGGCTCAAAGGACCAAGAACTTAGCTCCTCCTAAAGCCTAGTGCATTTCGGTTCTCTGAGATACGATTTTAGCAAACTCTTTGATATTGACTTTTCTGAGAAATTGTGATTCTAGCAATCCTACTTCCTCCTTTACACCAACCTATGAAAACTCTTCCGAGATTTCCAAAAACACAAAATAAGATCTGGTTCATATGGGCACATGAAGAGTAGAAGGTGAAGGCATGAAGTTGGGAGTTCCTTACATTTATCTGTCGCTTTCTGTCTCACAGAGAGGGTACCTGGTTCTTTTAGCCTTATCAGAACTATCCTCGTGTTTCCTAACAGATTCAGAGAGGCCTCTCTCTTCTAGGTTCTTCTAAGAAGTGTCAGGACAGAGCTGGTGACAAGAATTCCACATCATCTAACACTGAGAGTGCACAATTGCCTCTATTTCCGTACCTATAGACACTTGTCTGCTTGGGATGCTAAGCCTTCTGCTCTATCTCCAATTCTGCCTTACAATCCTCTTTTCGTTTATCTTGTAAAATGTTTTTTGTTCAAACCCAGCGTGTCTTAAATGATCTCTACAAAGAGTCTTCCATTGTAGCCCACTCTCCAGAAACATGTTTTATTTAACATCCTTGAGGTGTCTTTGGTGAGAAATTTCCTTTTCCAATAATCTCTTAGGAATAAGCATGTGAATATGGAATTTCCCAGATCAACCTGAGTCACTAAAGTGTCCATGGGTTCTTTACTCAAAGGACAAAGGCTTTTCTTATTTCCAATAGAGCTCCAGTAGGTATGTTGCAGGAAGCCCATCCTCCTCCTGCTCAGTAAGGTATTGTGTTAGCAGGTGCAGCAGAGATGAGAAGTGAGAGGAGAGTAATTGCAGGACTGGCAATCATGTTGAATTCTAGAGGTCCATTGCTAATGATAGTCATAGTAATTAAATTAAAGAAGAGCTGTCAACTACAGTTCTTTCTTTGCTCTTTAAAATACGTTTTCTTTCCTTTCAGGTGCCCTATTTATGAACTTGAAAAATTCTAATTAAAGAAATCGCTCTTGATTTGGTCCTTAATAAACACTGTATTCTTTCAGTCTAATGAAGATAAGACTAGGGTGATGTTTTTGCTTACTCTTCATTTACTGTCGAACCATGCGAACTATGTTAAAAATTGTGTTTTCCAAAAGACTTTTTGTTTGATTTCCTTGTTCTTTTCCTCCCTCTTTCCTCTTTCTCGCTCTTCTACTTCCTTTCCCTCCCTTTCTTCTTTCCTACTTTTACTAACTGAAAACTTATTTCACCCACACCCTGGATTGATAGTTTGGTTGAAATAGAATTATAGGTTATTGTTCAAAAAAAAATGTAAACCTTTTCCTTTTCAAAGTTAACAGTTTATTGAATAATGTCATAAGTGTAAAAGAGGACACAAATTATAAGTGTTAAGCTTAAAGAAAAATTTAAAATTTAAAAGACAGACACATACCTATATTACTACCTAAGAGGGGCTTGAGGTTACGTGAATGTGTTTATTACATTTTAAGCACCTATTATGTATAGAAAGAACTTGTGATGTATGAAGATACTCTTTAAGCTGAGTTTTGTGGCTTGGTTGATTCCATCATTGCCTCTGACCAGGGGAGTTGAGTCTCTGGGGGTTATTAAATGGTATCTCCTAACCCCAAGGTTGGTAATCTGTGTTACCTTAACACTGTGTTGCTTCTTCTTGGCTAAGTCCTGATCTAGCTTCTCCCCATAGTCCATTTTCTCTTCATTTCACTTCTGACAAGTCTTGCTCAGACTGTTGGACTGCCTTCTAGCATTGTTATGTGGAAAAATTAATAAGCACAGTCATAAAGTGCTTTGACATTCTAAAGTGCTATAGAACTGCTTAATGATGATAGAATTATCATAGAGCTGTCTGGTTCCAATCACATCTTCAGAGGGAGTCTAGATTGAATTGACAGCTTTGGTAGGTGAAGTTTAAAATATATGAACTGTCAAAAAGATCAGAAATGGGTAGTGACATTGTCAGCTTTACCTCCTTTGCCTTTGTCTGGGTTGCCTCAACCCTATTGTAAAATACCTCTTCTAGAGCAGGGAATACATCAGAAAGTCTGTTCAGGAGTCAAATGGGGATGGGTCAATAGCTCTTCCTGTTGTGGTTTTGCTTGCATAGACTCCAGGTGGTTTTGAAAAAGGAGCTAGAAGGGATAATTGATTTTATGTGCCCAAACAACTCTACTGTGTTAGGTAATGGAATTCTGCCATTTTCCCAAAGCACGTTCACATCCAGGGAGATGACACATATAGCACCTTAATCCTATAATTTCTCTTGAATTCTAAAGACCTTCACCTCCACTCCCCTTCAGTAGTCCCCCTCAGTAGTCCACTCTGCTGGACAACATCTGGGATTGAAAACCACTTGAAATAAACTCCATTCTCTGATAATGTCATTCCTTCTTTTATGGCCCTTGATCTTCTATCATATCTACAACTCTTCTCTCGTATCTAAAAGTCCTCTGATTATTCCCTTTTGTCCAAGTCTATCGGTTTCCTCTTGGTTCCATCTAACTTCTTTATCCATCTTAGAACACGCTCAACTTACCTACCACCTTTTCCTTTTGCCACAAGTGCCTCGAACAACCTCATTGCTGAGTCCCCACTTCATCCTCTCTGCTTTACATCCAGGATCCCAAGTACTGCTTCAGAAATTATTTAGCTGTGTACACTGGTATCCTGATAAAGTTAGGGCTGGAGGCTAAGCTGTGCTCTTGGCATTTCTTGGTACTTCGCTACCTTGACTATTTCAACTCTACCACTCTCTTTCAGCTTCCTACACATTTTTTTTCACTTTCAACAGATGGCCTTGCCCCAAGTTCATCTGATAAAGGAATCATGTATCCCTTCTCTCAAATTTTGTACCTGCCTTCCATTTATAAATTTATCTTCATCCTTATCTCCGCTGCCTTCTTCCCTTACATCTCAGCCAAAGAGGGGGCACTCATTCTGTTTACAGGTAAGCCTTACTTCATGTGAATCCCACTGATTAGTGAACCCATATGCTCTATTTTATTTTCAGAATCATCTATTTAGTCATTATCTTAAAAAAAATACACTGAAGTCTCTCCCATCATTGCAAAAATCTCCTTCAACTGTACTTTTCTTGCTCTTTCCCTGGTTGAAAGGGTAACCTACATTCATTTCTGTTTCCTCACTTCCTGGACACTCCTTAAGCCAAGGAATTTAACTTCGCTATGTACTTGTCTGCTTACATTCCTTTCACCAAAGCCAGAATGGTCTTCCAATCCCCAAGCTCATACTCATCTGATTTTACATCTCTCTGGCATTGATTCTATCAACTATTCCTTCTCTTTTCTCTTCAAAACTCAGTCTCCTGTGAGACTCCTTTGACGCTGTTTGCAAAAAAAAAAAAAAAATGTACATTTCTGTAATTATTTGATAAATATTCATCTCCCGAATTGTAGTATATACTCTGTACAGGGAGAAATCATGTCTTTCTTGATGCACAATTTAAACTTACTGCCTAGCATACATATTAGATTTACAATTTATGTTTAATTGATTGGATGCTGTCATGGAATATGCAATGCCATTCTTTCTCCTAGAGTTTCCCTTACTCTTCTGGGCTCTCCTTTTCTATTTCCTTCCTAGCACACTCTACTTTTTGGTGTTTCTCAGGGTATCACTCAGCCTCTCCCTTCTCATTCCTGATATCATGCTTAGACAACCTGTTCTGTGGCCATGGCTTCAAGTGCTCACTCTCTCCTGAGCTTTTAGCCTGATATAGCTGTCTTCCTACTGGATGTTTCATTCGAATTTCCATAGATATATTAACTTCATCTCCACCAAACTTTATGTCTTCATCTCTCTTTATTTTCATTCCAGTCTTATATTATAGTCCAGATCATGGCTGTTGACATAATGTGCAATGCCATAGCCCAAGAAGCCTGGCAATCACTTTAGATTACTACCTCTTCTTGTCCTCCATGTCACTACTACCACTGCTACTACTGCTACTACTTCTACCATCACACCTGGCAATTCTACCCACTTAACCAATCTCTAATTTGTCCTTTCTTCACCATCCCCAGTGCTCTATTATTTTCATTGCTACAATTTCTTGGTTGGAAGATAGTTTTCTAGCTGGTCTCCAAACTTGGTACTGTCCATCAATTTTCTGTAATGCTATAAAATGTGCTTTTTTCTGTAATAAAATTATAATTCCATAATTCCTTGCTTTGAAAGAGTAAAAAAAATTAAAAGTCTTCCGAGTTCTTGCTATGAAAAATACAAAACACTTGACAGAATTCAAGTACAGCATAAATTTCCCTCCACCTGAATCTGTGCCCTGTCCTCACTCTGCCCTGGATGGCTGCAAGGCTTCATGCATTTTAGTACTTCCCTTCTTTACCCGAAGTGTGCTCACTACTGCACCTACCAGCTTCCTTCCTGGAAAATTTCTCTTGCTTCATAATTTGCTTCATGCACATCATCACCTCAGGAAAGACTTTTCTGAACGAGCATGTATTAAGAGCTCTCCTTTGTACTTCAGTAGATTCCTTTCTCCCCTTCTAATTTAGTGTTTATCACATTATTCTCTACATAACCTATATTTACTTCGCTGTCCTTCTACTAGAGTGTGAATAATTTGAAGGCAGAGACTACATATCCCCCATTCCTAACATACGTAGTATCCATCATATACTAAGGGTTGAATAAATCTACATTAAATGAGTTATGACCTCTTCATATTTGTGGCCTTAGTGTGAAACAATTGGGCCATTTTCTAATCAAGTCTCTTAATTTTGGGGGGGGGAACTGCAGTTGTTTGGGGCAAAAGAAAGCATATGCTACCAGTGTTAAGCTATGGAAAGGGTGTGTTGGAAATTCCAATACACTGGCATCAAGAAGGTTTTAACCCAGAAACTTCAGGACTCTTCTTTCCCAGGACCTACAAACTGCACTGGGGTCTCATGTGATCTTCTTCTACATTAATGGCCAAAGTGTAATTCCCAGATGGCTTCCCTTACTATTCAGGCTTTTGTAGACTTGCCTTCTCGACCTGCCTTCTCCAACAGCCAGCTGGTGTGTGTTTAGAGAATTGAAACTCATTTTAATACTGCTTTAAGAAAATCTGCTATGCCTAAAAGTACCTGAAAAATAACCTAAAAATTTTTGAACTGTCCAAGAGTTTGCACATGCCTACTTTTAATCTTTCTCAGTCATGCAGATGGTTGAGAATTGGCTACCATTCAAGTGACACATTGTTCTGTACGGCCACATACTCCAGAGAACTAGATAAGGGGTGTGAACTGAAGATCTGACCACAATTTATCAGTAAGTCACTTCTTATACAATGGTAGACTTTCTTTATCATCAACTAAGTAAAATCATGAAGAAGATGCACATATGGGGAGGTTCCTCACATCCTCATGAATTACTGCAGGAACAGAGTGCCCAAGCAGTGGGACCCTGACTGCCCATTGCCTGATGGGCTGCAGGGTCTCGGGGAAGCACTCATCTCCCTGACAGCATTACAGTCTATATTTACCCCAGAACTTACCTGCTCTAGGCCCCATGCATTCAGGAACATATTCGCTCTTTTGGTCGTGATCATGTTGGTGGTTAACAATACAAATAACCAACAGTACTGAGTGCTTGGCAAATACACAGAGCATTGCATAAATGATCTCATTCCATCTAACCTCAGCCCTTTCAGGTATGTCCATGCATTGTTATTTCTGCTTTTTCAAATGGAGAAATTGAGATATAAAAGATTAAGTGACTTGGCTAAGGGCACTCCACTGCTAAATGGCAAGCTGGAACTCCAAGCCAAGCAGCCGATTCCCAAGTATGTCTTTACACTTCAGATGCTGTATGTATCCCACCTGTGTCCTCTGAATTCCTACTGCCAGCACCTGGGGTGTCTCCACCTATGTATGAAGCCCACCCTTTCACCACTGGAGCTCACTCTGTCTCCAGGAGGCAGGTCAGAAGGGCTGGGAGGTAATGTGCTCCCACCTGCCTCCCAGGGCAACCATCCGCTGATAATGGTAGCAGTCGATGTGTGCACATCGCTGTGGCTCTGCCCTGCCTTCAGTGGGATAACTGAGGCGTGGGTTTTACACTAGCCCTCAAATTCCCCACATGGGCTGGAGCCCCATCGGCTGGCAGCAGTTGCCTTCCTTTCCTTGTCTCAAGGCCCTGCTCCCCGACAGCTGTTTTCCTTTACCTCCCAAATAAACAATCTGTCCTTACAACCTTATCTCAGCATCTGCTTCTAGGAGAATTCAAACCAAAGCAAATGACTTGCTGTGTTAACCACTCCCAGGTCCCCTGCAAGGACTTTCAGTGCCCTAAATAGAGCAAAGCAGAGACTGACCAGGGACTTTGAAGCCTGTGGGAGTGTCTGGCTTCTCTGTCTATCCAGAGCCCTGGCTCTGCCATTCTCTGCTTCTCAACATTATCCGCTTTTCTCCCTTTCTCAAAGCAGATGTCTGGTCCCTCTATAGGGCCTCCTCACCTTGCTGTGAACACATTTGCAATAAGCCACTGCACCTCGCTCCATTGCACCTGGAAGGATAAATAGTTCTCACCTCTTGTCCCCTGGATCAAGTTATTTGGCGGCTGGTTATTGCAACAAATATAACTGCAGGTGAAAGTGGCAAATCAGCTCTGCTCTGCTCTGCTCGGTACAGCTCACCTGGAAGCCCAACCCACACATTTCTAGGAACGGCTCTCTCCATCCCCACAGCAGAAACCCTACTCAGTTCACCTCATTTAGCATAGTGACTGAGCACCTCTGGGTTTTGGGTACAGTACTAGTCACTCTTTCAGGCTTGTACCTCATGTTAGAAAACAGTTGCACTTAAGAATACCTTTTTGCCCTGAGCCCTGGACTCCTGAAAGTTTTTACATGATTCTGGAATTTCATAAGAATCTCCCTGCTCCAAGCAATCACCTGCAGTAAACAAACACAAGATGTGTTCCTCACTCCCCTGGCACAGAGAGTCCAGGGACAAATAAAGACCAAGAGAGAAGAAAGCAGAGGCAACAGAGTGAACCTTGTTTTGATTGTACAGCTGGATTTTGTTGGACTTGTTTTATTTTATTTTTTTAAATTTAATTTTATTTTTTCAGTGTTCCAAGATTCATTGTTCATGCACCACACCCAGTGCTCCATGCAACACGTGCCCTCCTCAATACCCACCACCAGGCTCGCCCAACTCCCCACCCTCCTTTCCCTCCAAAACCCTCAGTTTGTTTCTCAGAGTCCACAGTCTCTCATGTTTCGTCTCCCCCTCCAATTTCCCCCAATTCACCCTTCCTTTCCTACTCCCAATGTCCTCCATGTTTTTCCTTATGCTCCACATGTAAGTGAAACCATATGATAATTGACTCTCTGCTTGGCTTATTTCACTCAGCATAATCTCTTTGAGTCCTATCCATGTTGATACAAAAGTTGGGTATTCATCCTTTCTGATGGAGGCATAATATTCCATTGTATATATGGACCATATCTTCTTTATCCATTCGTCTGTCGAAGGGCATGTTGGCTCTTTCCACAGTTTGGTGATTGTGACCATTGCTGCTATGAACATTGCGGTACATGTGGCCCTTCTTTTCACTACATCTCTATCTTTGGGATAAATACCCAGTAGTGCAATTTCAGGGTCAGAGGGTAGCTCTATTTTTAATTTCTTTAGGAATCTCCACACTGTTTTCCAAAGTGGCTGCACCAACTTTCATTCCCACCAACAGCGAATGTATCCTTACTTCTTTTGAATCTGGAACTTAGGAAAAGTCCAAATATCTGTTGTCACTTTAAACTTGAGCAAAAAAGATGAAAATAAACAAACAAAAAAACAGAGCAATCACAAATGTGGGAATGACATTTCCTCCCCAAAATTAATAGGTCAGCTTCTCATCTATGCTCAGCTGGTATTTATTGTATGTATACAGCAATTACGTACAAAGTGTAGTAAGATTACTCTTACAAGCAGACTGTGTCCCCTTCAAAAGTTGTATGTCGAAGCCCTAAGCTCCAATACCTCAGAATGTGACTGAATTTAGATATAGGACCTGTAAGGAGGTGGGTAAGTTAAAACAAGATTTTAGACAGGCCTCATCTAATCTAACTGATGTCCTTATATGAAGAGGGAGAAACACAAGGGACACAAACACACAGGAAAGACTGTGTGAGGTCACAGGGAAAAGGCAGCCATCCTCAAGCCAATGAGAGAGGCCTCAGAAGAAAATAAACCTTCGTTTGGACTTCTAGCTTCCAGAACTGTAAGGAAATAAATCTCTGTTGTTTAAGTGACTCAGTCTATGGTATTTTATTATGGCAGGCCCCAGCAAAATAATATAAAGCCTCAATTGTGAATCTGGGCACCTGCATTAGAATCACAGCTGTGTCATCTAATTCACTCTTTGATCTTTAGACTATCGCTTTGTCTCTCACAAGCTCAGCTTCTCTATCTGATAATGTAATTATATTATTCTCTAAAGCTTGGTGAAATGACATATTTACAAAATGTGTGTGAAGGTACCCACCCAGCACATGGGGTTTCCACACAGGTACTTAATACACATTTGGTGATTTATTTCCTGAGTGTCAGAGGAGGAGACAGGATCCAAATATTTTTTACAACTTAGCTGCCACATAAGTCACAAACATTTATGAGGGCTAACTAAAATATATGGCTTATGTGTGAACGTGGTGATAAATAGATCTTAAAAGATTGCAAGAAGGGATGCTGGTGCATGAGTTCTCCGGGTACTAGGGAAAGACTTTCTGAAGATGAGCCCTGAGCTCGACCCCATACGATATGTAGGGTTGGAGAAGAGTGTGGAAATGTGGGCTAAGCTGGTGGCAGCAAAGAGTTCTGCAGGTCTGAGTATAGCCTGTGTTGGTGTCCCATAGGAGATGAAGGTGTGTTCTTAAAGGCCAGGGAGGAATGCCATGCTTTTCTCTTTGGAATTAGGGAAAAGTGGGCCCCAGAAGAGAGTCTTACATTGGGAAGGAAGTTGTTCTTATGCTCTCCATGACTCCCTTTGACTCCAAGATTCCCTAATATGGCTGAAAAATTAGTGAAGATTAGTTTGATACATTAATAGAGTTTACCATTGGGTAATTGGAAGCAAGTAAAGACTTTGTATTATGATACGATCTGTGATGATAAAATGTGCTCTAGCAATTTATCTGACAATGCTCTGGAAACATCTGCCAAGGGGACTAGTCAGCAACACAGAAGAATGGAGAGCTAGGTCTTGCCTCTGGCTCTACCATTTACTAGCTGTATGACCTTAGGAATATGATCTCATTCATTTATTTTCTTTTTTTTTATTATGTTATGTTAGTCACCATACAGTACATCATTAGTTTTTGATGTAGTGTTCCAAGATTCATTGTTTATGTATAACACCCAGTGCTCCATGCAGTATGTGCCCTCCTTAATACCCATCGCCAGGCTCACCCATCCCCCACCCCACTCCTCTCTCAAACCCTCGGTTTGTTTCTCGGAGTCTACAGTCTCTCATGGTTCATCTTCCCTTCCGATTTCCCCCCTTTCACTTTCCCTTCCTTCTTCTAATGTCCTCCATGTTATTCCTTATGTTCCACAAGTAAATGAAACCTTATGATAATTGAGTTTCTCTGCTTGAGTTATTTCACTCAGCATGATCTCCTCCAGTCCCATCTATGTTGATACAAAAGTTGGGTATTTATCCTTTCTGATGGCTGAGTAATATTCCATTGTATATATGGACCACATCTTCTTTATCCATTCGTCTGTTGAAGGATATCTCTGCTCTTTCCACAGTTTGGCTATTGTGGACATTGCTGCTATGAACATTGGGGTGCATATGGCCCTTCTTTTCACTACATCTATATCTTTGGGGTAAATACCCAGTAGTGCAATTGCCAGGTCATTTATTTTCATGCATGCATTTGACTCATTGGGGAATAATTTTGTGCATGCTTCCCATCTTCCAGGCACACTGCTGAACAGTGAAACAGTGTGGTATTGATCACATCTAACCAACACCTAATGCTAGTGACAGAGAAAGTATTGAAGGATATATAGGTTAAAGGAAGCACAAAACCAGTCTTCAGGGTTCAAGGAAGTGATATCAAGGCTTCCCAGGAAAAGGATATCTAATGGTCCCCCATTTCCCTACCAATTAAAAAAAAAAGTTGGGGCACCTGGGTGGGTCAGTGGGTTAAGCCTCTGCCTTCGGCTCAGGTCATGGTCTCATGGTCCTGGGATCGAGCCCCACATTGGGCTCTCTGCTCGCAGGGAGCCTGCTTCCCCCTTTCTCTCTGCCTGCCTCTCTGCCTACTTGTGATCTCTCTCTCTCTCTGTCAAATAAATAAATAAAATCTTAAAAAAAAAAAAAAGTAGGGAGGGTATTTTGCCTATGGACTTCATCAGTTTCCTAAGTCCAAATAAGACGAATGTATGGGAAAGGTTTAGAAGCTTTAAATGCTAAATAAGTATAGGATATTATGCTTTAAAGAAAGAATTGGCAGATCTTTGTGGCTGATTGCATATGGAGAAATGGTAAAGACATAAGGAAAAATAGGCTATAGTTTTCAACCTGGAGAAATGAAAGATTTAGGATATTTTCAAATTCTTTGAAACTAAGTGTAATGGTTTAAGAAGAAACATACTGTTGGCTGAGGAGAAGGGAGTAGTGATGAGAGTGATGTTGACTTTTGAAGAGATCTATGAATATATGATAAATGCAGCTGAGACAGGTAGGGCTCAGCTAGAGGAAAATGGGATTATCAATATAAAGGAGAGGTCTAAGAGTAAGGTCAGTGTTAAGATAAAGAAATGCAAAAGAGCTTTCTTTATCTGGATTTTTAAAAGAATGCTAGGGCACTGGAATTGTGTACCTCCAACATGAACCCAGGTGGGCCAGCTGCTGGCTACCCTGGCCTGTAATGGCTACTTCTGGCTGCAGAATGAAGGCCTGCAGGGGCTGGGGACAGAGAGGCCATAACACTGATGCCTGGGTTAGTGGACCAACAGATAAGTATTTGTAATCTACTAGCTGAAGAATTGTGGGTGAGAAGTAAGCAATTGATTGAGCCTTGGGGAAAGCCCACACTTGGTGGGCAGAAATTAAAAATAGTTGAGGAATGATGAATTAAACATGATGGATAGATTTCCTTAGTGTGAGACAGGGTGCATGTAAGTCTGGTTTTCTGTCTGCTCAAAGGGTGAGTGTATTCAGTCCATTCTGGACAAGACTCATTTACAGGAAGGAAGCATGGAAGACACAGCATTTATGGGGAAAGGCACGGCTTCTTCGGAGGGCTGTGTGGTGTTCACATCTAATGTTTTTGTTGGAGTCATTTCCAATTATTTAATGTTTGAATCTAATCATTTCCTTGATTTAGCAAATCAAAGATTTTTTTTCCCCTCAAGGGCAAAATACCTTCACTTTATTTTCTTCTCCATAATTAAGTAATTTCTTAATTAGTAATGTTCAACTTATCCAATCTGAAATGACATATTTTATTCCTTTTTATAAAAGCTTTGTGTACACACGCCCAGCCCCCACCTGGTGGTGGAGTCCTTGTCACTCCTGTGCTCTTTTGTGTCCCTGAGCTCTGTCTCCCCCCCTTCGCTCACTTTCTCACTTGGTGAGAGATTAGGCATCTCCAGCAGTTCTTCCTGAGCAGTGGGGAATCCAGCTGTGTCATCTCACACTGTCTGACTTCCCGGTGGCTTTAATTAGCATAAAGGAATTTCTCCTCAGAGGGGATGTCACACTGTGGCTTTGCGCCTGGTGGGCAACCCTACTTTTTGGTTTTTCACACTTGGCAGGCAGGGGGTGGGGCCTCTGCTGGAGAGGCCCTGAGTGGCCTTGGCTGTGGCATTCCTCAAGGCCCTGAAGTACTTCACACCTGAGGCCGGGCTGAGGCCAGGCTGCAGGGAGCGGAGCACAGAGTCTGCCCCCTATCTATTTTTGCAGGCTTTCTCCCTCTGCTTGATTAAGCACAGCGTCAGATGTCACTTCCCTCATGTCAGCCTGCTGTAGGCTGCAGGAAATGGTAGGGGTCCAAGCAAAGGCTGGTCTGGATTGGACTGAACACCGCATTTAAGTCAGGCTGTCTCATTGGCCACCAAGGCTAACAATTCGTGACAGACACCTCCATCAAAGAGCGCGGTGAACCAGTGAGCACTTCCTGAGTGCTTGGTGTGTGCTTAGCTCTGTGAAAACCTCGCAGAGAAAGCAGAGAGAGCACTGAGGAAGAAATTGTTTAGTGTGAGTTTTCAGGGTCCTTTTCTGTGTATGTGTAAGTCCAGCCCTCTGACGTAACTTTACCTGAGACCCGGCTGGGTGCAAGGAGGGGAGATCTCCCCAGCTGGTGGCTGCTGCTCTTCTGTGACCCAGGCCACGCGCCACCCTCTCCGTTCCCAGCCTCTGTCAGGCCTGGTAGCAAGGAAGATAATGATCCAGCGCCCCAATGAGGCACAATTAATGTTAAAATAATAGAACAATAATGCCTGTCTGTGATGGGGACTTTGAAATCTCCAGATGAAAGGCCCACAGAAGTACAGAAATACTGGCTATTATTAGCATTTATGTAGCACATTTCATCTTCAAAGCACTTTGCAAATATTAACTAATGAACACAGAATACTGTCTTTTCTCTCCCCTCCAGGACGGCAAGGGGGAGCCTCTGATGAGTTTCCACTTAAATGGAAACTCTGCTCCATGGCATGGAGGCAGAGGAAACTCCTCTCAGTGGTCATCTTCAGTCTGTTTGGGGAGGGCTGCTCTGACCATCCATGGAGAAGGCCCGAGAGCCTGCCCTTTCCCCGCGGGTGGCCAGGGAACTGGAGCGGTAGCGCAGAGCAGTGCTGCCCAGTAGAAGTATAATGTGAGCCACATGTGTGATTCCAATTTTCTAGGGCCACTCTCTAATACAGTAAATAGGTGAAATTGGGCTTAGTAAGTTATTTAACACGATATATCCTTGATATTATAATTTTAACAACATGAATTTACTAATGAGATATCTTACATTTTTCTTGGTGCTGTCTTTGAAATCAGAGTATATTTTACACTGAGAGCACATCTCAGTGTGCACTAGCCATCTTTGTCATGTCTAATTGCCACATATGGACAGTGGCTACTGTATAGGACAGCACAGATCTAGACTGTCTTTGAGAAGGAAAGTCCAGAATGCTTGGCGGTGTCATGCAGGGCTGTAAGTCACACGGCAGAGTGGGACCATGGTCAAGTATGGGCCATAATCGGATGAACCCCAAATCCCCTCCTGATTCAGACATCAATTAGCTGTGTAACATTGGACTTATTATTTAACCCATTTGGACTTCCTCATGTATAACCTTGGAGTGCTTCTACGTCCATTGTCACAGTTTTTATGAGGATTAAATGAGATTATTTTTGTAAACCACTTAGTGAAGTAACTAGCATGTGATAATAATGCAATAAACAGTAACTATTGTCTTCTGAACAGAGTGAGCTCCTATTTCAAGGCCCTGACTCTATCCCATTCTCCGCTAGTATCAAATGCATCCCAGTTCTGACTCTCCATTTGGCTGGGCTTTGGCAAAGGAGTAGACAGATGCATTCTCTCAGCCTCAACCCATGTGTGATCTGTGTTCTCACATGGATATACACTCACAGCTTTGTATGGCCAGGACAAGGAGCCCTTGTAGGTCACATGATTTGAAGAGAGGAAAGATTAAGGGGGATAGGATCTGAAGGTTATTTCTGCAAGTGTCTTGGTGCCTCCAATGACTTTCCACTGTCTATCCTTTAACAAGAAACACTAGCTCCTCCATAACTCTTGCCCACCTTTAGCCTGACCCCACCCCCTCCTGTGATGCAGTCCTTCGAACATGTCAGAAAGTCTTGCTTCTCCTTGCCTTTGTCCACCACATTCCTTCTATCTAGAGCAGTTCTTCCACCTCGACTCCCAGATCTTGTGCTAACTTTAATCCCGGCACTTGTAACCTGTCATTGTACTAATGCGTTCATGGCACAGCTGGCGTGCACTGTCTTCTCCATAAATGCTCACCAAATCTTTGCTAAGTCACAGAGAAGGGAGCTGGTGGTATGGGACACAGCTGCCAGGGGCGTCTGGGCCAGCCCCCCACACCCATGCTGTGCATATCGTGGGTGCTGCGTTCTCTCAACCTGAAGCTCAAGGTTGCCCAATGTTATTTACACCAACAATTCCTTCCACTTAAATCACTTTAAAATAAGAAATGGTGACAGAAATATAAGTTGTCCTGTCTCTAAATGTGTCGCTTCAAGAGACATCTTTTCAGCAAGAAGCTTTCATACTCTAAAGCATTTCCGAAAGCTGCACAACTCGGGACGTGGCTCTCCTGCTTGCAGCCCTTGATGTTCTAATACAGAGCAGGCCTTAGTGCGAGTCTCAAGTCTCCCATTTACCAATGAGGAGCCGGGCGCTCAGCTGCTTCAGGTCTAAGCTGCTAACAGAACTTAGACTGCCGGCTGCTCAGAGCTCTCTGAGTCCATAAACTGAGAATGACATCCATGAGGGAGGAAGTTCGTCTCGGGTCCCTCATGGGGGGCTTGATTTGTTTAGGGTCACCAGCAGTGGTTTTGTGGGGGCTGTTGAGGCGGGGTTCAGTTTCCTCACAGGATGACCTCCCCCAGCACTGACAAGCAGCTGCACGTGGTGGGTTCTGACCTCTGCAGCGTCCTGCAGAGCAGCTTGGGTGCTGTGCTGACACAGCTCGCTCTGCCCTTCTGTCTGAGCTGAGGAAGTTTGATTTCTTCCTGGGTGCTTTTTCCTTCCCCTCCCTTCTCCTCTTTTTCCTTTTTTGCATTTTACTTCCCTGCCTTTGTTCTGGTTTCCCTCCCCGCCTCCCCATGTAAATGTTGGGTACTAGGGTTACATAAATCATCAACTACCTCTTAGGAGACGGAAAGGGAAAAACAGGAATTCATTTTTGTGAGATCAACTGGCCCAAGTTGATGTCTTACAGAGGGTTCCTTGCCTCCAGGAATTTCCTCTGGGGGCCTCTTCGGAGCAGAACACAAAAGCACAAAACACAACTGACCGATTGTGCAGAACTGTTTGTAGGGAAAGGTAGTATGGTCGGGTGGGGAAAGGAATTCTTTGTGACCCCTGAGGTGGCCAGCTGAAGCCACAGAGCCCCTGAAGCATGAAATTTGATTACTCTTATCCTGGTGCACAGCTCCTGATAACTGCTGTCGGTCGTTCAATTATCCAGCAAACATCTTCAGCGGCAGGTAATAGGGCATTAGGGTGGAATGCTCCACCTTCCTCTCGCAGTACCTCTGAAATGGCAGCAGACCATCCACACCATGGAAATGGGCTAGCCAGGGATGATGCGGTGCTTCGATTGTACTCCTAAGCGTTTCTATGAAATGATTGCTTTATTCTGCTTTGAAGATTTTGTTGACTCCCTCCTCAGATCAGATATTTTAAAAGTGGCTTGGAGAGATTCCCAGGTGATTAAGGAGTTTGGAGAATGAAAACCTCCAAAAAAAGGCTAAAGAACTAGCATTATTTAACACAGAGGAGGGAGGCTGAGGGTGTTTTACTATCTTCAAATGTGCAGACAGGCCCACAAGTTGGGAGACTATTGGCTGCTCTGAACTGTATCCTGAAGCCAAAATAAGAGGAGTAGAGTGCTCACAGACCGTGGCAGACAAGTGCTGGGCTGGACAGTTAGGAGACACAGTCCCAGTCCTGTCCCTTCCATTAGAAGTTATCTGTGTGGCGTTGGATATGTCCCTTAGCTTTTGGGGCTTCCCACTAGATGGCCTGCTTTATTTCCTGCATTTTTCATGATTTTATGAGTCATTAGGTTAAAATAGTGGTTAGACTGAAAAATGGCAAGTTTTCCCCTGGCTTTTAGATAGAGTACTGCCTAGAAACAGAAGAACATGTTAAGTAATCTTATAAGAGGTTTTTATGGCAATTTTCAAAGATTTTTGTTAGTTATTTTAAAAATGGAAACTGGGGTATTTTTGCAGAAATTGAGGAACTGGACTTTTTCGAAGAAGAGCTGGGTCTGAGGAACAACCATCAGCTTCCACTAAGACAGACAAAAACCCAACAATTCTGATCTCTGCCGTCAAAACAGTATTCCTGGGGTCTTGTAGCCAGGGATGGTCTAGCTGGGGATTTTGTCCCAATCCAGTTTAACGCTGGTAGGAGTTCAGTGGTGCAATCATTTAAATTATCCAGCACGTGGGAGGAACTGGAGAGCGGGAGAGACCAGCTGCCCTGGTTGCTCTAAGATTTGTCTAATGTGAGCAGCCCAATAGTCTGGGCAGGGGACACCCCCTGGGCAATCTGGGTTTTATCTGCAGGAGAGGAAAGACTTCTTTCCTCCCCCACTCAAGTTCTATAACTAGGACCTATGACTTGAGCTGACAAGATACAGTTCAATAGGAGAAAAATGTAAAATTTTTATGATGTTAATATTTTTATGTGATACGGGGGGCTTCAGAGAAAGAAGCTGTTAGATCCCAGGGGCTTAGAGACCACTTCAACAAAGAGTGATACATTGTGGACACATGACAAGACTAAGTAAAAAGGGCTTGGGAGGGGGACTGTAAATTTTCTGATAGTGACTAGAAAAGACACCAGGGAAACTAATGAAAGAAATCAGAGTTATTTTTGTCTGGTCTGTTTGTACAAATCCATTTTGGTACTGACTCCCAGTCTCTGGTGATAAGAATGTTCTTCTCTTCCTGGTAGAGGGAAATTTTCTAATGGGAAATTTCATGTCCTGTTTTAGGTAGAAGAGGGGAGGGCCAAGAGCTCTCTGTGCACCTGCTGTTTCTCAAGTGCCTTCAGCCCAAAATAATCAATATGACAAAGTGGTATATTTTGGGGTAGCATGTTCTGAACCCCTTCACATGTTTCCTACAAAGGATGGTGCGGCAGCTGGGAAATGCAGCTGCATCTTTACCCTCCGTGACCCTTCTCTCCCATCCAAAAGGAAGTTCAGCACCTTTTCTGGCCCATAATTTCTCTGGATATATTTCCACAAAAGTTGCTGTTGATCTTTATAAAAGCAGCCCATCCGCTACATAGTCCATGCAGGATGGCCCATGGTTACCTGCAAGATTGGGCTAAGAGGAGCCCCAAAGAATGGCCCAAGTGCCCAGGTGCCATGACCGTGGAAGCAGGTGTTTAGCAGAAGTCAACAACACCCCGACACAATCCCAACTACAAAGACAGTATATCCTAATTAACTGCAAATGCCTTGCTCATAAACCTGTCAGTGCTGGGCTCTAATGTCTGTACCCTTAATGAGCCATTTGATTAGAAGGTAATTTTATTCACTTGGTGGCAGTCAGACCTGTTTGGTGAGGGTCTCTTTCCCCTGTTCTTTCTCCACCTTCCCTCTCCCGTTCAAAACATTTATAAAATTGTGATGTTTGAAACTATCTGATAAGTAAATAAATAAATCTACAAAGCAGTGTCACAATGTCTCCTCAACACCAGCCTCTGTGTGTGTGTGTGTGTGTGTGTGTGGTGTGTGTGTGTGTGTGTGTGTGGTGTGTGTGTGTTTGCTGTGTAGGTAATGGGGTAATTTCCCATAGGGGTCCATAACTTGAATCTCTTCTTTTCCAGCCTAATATTCTCTTCACTTCAAGTCCAAATAATTGACATGACTTCGTAGTGCATCACATTTTACAAATTGATTCCATGTTCTTTTATTTCATTTACTTCTTGCAATAAACCCATGAGATAGTTGTGCCTCTGAAGAAGGAAAAGCAAGTCAAAGATGATATCATCTGTCTCGGGGACCCAGTCAGGAAATCAGGAGTTCAAAACCGATCTCAGTTTAAATCCCAGGCTTTCTCTACCATACCATAGGCTTCTTTCTGAAGAAGAGATTTCTCTTTTTTCATTGAAAATGAAACCCGAGGCTGACCCGCACTGGTAATTGTTGCTAGAGGACACCGGAGCAAGCGTGGCTGGGCACAATCAAGATTCTAGACCTCCTGGATCCCATTTCTTGCTGTGGAAGCCTAAGGTCATGTTTAAGATAAGTAAAGGTCCAGACCTCGGGGTAAATCCAGGAGCCCACGTGAACTGTGCTTTGCCTCTCTCCCTCCTACACCTCATCTTTCCTGTTCTTCCTGATGGTGCAGGTACTGAGTCCACTCCCCTGTCCTTACTTCTCTTGTCCTTACATGTTTTCTACATGTATCAGCTCACTTAATCTACATGTAATATAAGCACAGTACTACCCCCTGAAGGAATCTGCTCCCAAGGTCATCTCACCCAAGGTTTCAGAGCAGGAGACTAGAGGGGCTGCCAGTGTAATTCTATTGCCTGAGGTCTCCTTTGCTGCTTATGTGAATCAGCATATTGCTAGCAGGTATCCGATGTGCTTTACATTGAGTTAGGTGCTATGAGAGTTGCAATAGGAGAAATAAAACACAATTTTTAACTTGGGATCCCAGAAGGAGAGCACTTCTCTAAATTCTTTAAATTATCATTTAACATCTGTATGTCAAGGCCGCACACATTTTCACCTAGGATTCTCTAGACACAGCGGCCTGAGTGTGGTGCTCTCTGCTAACTCTCATACCTTCTTTAGTAATTGAAGGTCCTAAAGGTTAAGTGGCTTTGATTCGTGTGTTGGTTGGTGGTTGGTGGCAGTGCAAGGATTTGAGCCCAGGTTTTGAGGCCCAGGGGCCAATCCTCACTCCACTTTACTGCACCTTCTGTCTGTATGCATCAAGGGGCAAAAGGGGAGAACAGCCTACTCTACCCATCTCCATGGAGCTTAATTTTTATTCTCAAATGTTTCAAGCCTAGCTGCTCTTTAGGGGGTTGATTATACTTCGATGAAATCTCCATTTGAAGGAAAATTGTATCATGTGTTAGAACAGCAAAGAGGAGAACTCATGACCTTGCATGCTTTGTAGTATGTCGCCTTCCCTGATACTTTCTTGTGCAGCTAGCAGGGAGTTTGACACATTGAGTCAGACAGCCCCTTATTATTAAATCTGTTTGCAAATGTGTGGAAAGTGCCCTGCACACCCACCCTCGTTATGAGTGGTGGCAGGTCGTGGATATGAATCATAGGCTCCTAGAAGCACTTGCCTTCTTCCTTTCCTTAAATCAGATTGTCAACATTTCAGAAACAGTAATGGTAATAATGCTGGGCCGTCCAAGCCATTGAGCAGCAGCCTGTGGTATGCGGGCACACCGCTTTGAATAGGGGACAGCTAGGCAAAAAAGTTTCGCCCTTCAGTGAAACAGCCTATACCTCACCCCAGATGCGCTAAGATGGGTGGACTGTGTGATACCGTCTACTTTTATGATGCCCTTGATTGTATGGAATTAATTAACTGAGTTACGATTGCCAAACATTCTGGCAATGCAAAGTGCTGGATAAGGGTTTGTTAAAAGTAATAATCTCATAAACTGAGCAGGTTTGAGGTGATGGGTGCACAGAGAGAAGGCCCCTTGGGAAAGCCTCTTGCTCCAGTTCTGGTTCAAAATCTGTGTTTTGTTCCTTAGATCAGCATCCCTCCCTCTGAGTCTACAGGGAGATCAAGAGAGGGAGAGGAGAGGAGAGGAGGGAGGGAGGGCAGTTGACGCTTCTCCATCTTCTACATCTCAGGCGGGGATGCTACTTGGCATTCATCTGACTGCCACACAATTCCCCTCATCTCCATGCCGCCACTACACCAGGATGAGAGTTTTCTTCTCCACTTGATTTGGAAAGCTGGGGTTTATATTTCTGCTAAAATTCATGCAGTTCTTCCTTCATTCAGAAAATCTCTGCAAGCAGCTGACTGTGGGTTGAGCAATAGTTAAGGCCCGTGGTGGCAGAACTGTACATCAGATGAATTGGGAGGCATTTTTCTAATCCTAGGAATTGATCATTTTCCCCCAATCTGGATAAAAATCGCAGCGGGTCATTTGATGGAATACCTAATATAATCAAAGCACTGCCTTAGGCACTCAAGTGAGAATACATGCATGTAGTAGGGTTTAGTGGGTGAGGAAATCTTATTCACACATACACACCATGAAACGGACAAGACAATACATGTTAGCTACAGTCCGTAAAGGGCTTTAGGGATTTATTAAAAGGATTGAGAGTTCTAGATGCGTTGGTCTGGGAAGGCTTCATGAAAGAGGTGAGAAGAAGGGAGGGCATTGGGAGGTGCTGAAAACTTGTATTCAACATATCCTATGCTTTGGGTTTAAAACAGCCCTCCAGTAATGAAATACATTTTAATTGAGTGCTGAGCATCTTGTCCTTGCCCCAGGCAACCTGGTAACAGCAACTTTAACAAAAGCAAGGCAATTAAATAGACCCAGTTGGCTTGCTGGTATGTCCTTTGTTGTCCCTTTAATGCCCTGGACCTGCTTCTCAACCGGCCTGCTCCAAGCCCAGCCCCTAGATGAAGCCTCCTCCTAGCTTTCTGGATTTTTTCTTGTAAGGAGAAATCTGGAGATGAGGTGCAAAAACTTACTCAGAATTATGGGGTGCCACTGGGACACTTTGGTTTTAAATTGAGACCTTAGCCCATAAAAAGTCTGCTGCAAATGCAGAGGTTTGGCTTCAGAAATTAAGGGCTGTCATTTTAAACTGATTTCCTCTTCCTGGGTCTGCTCTCCTGGCCCCAGCCTAAGGCAGAGGAGAAGGGATATTTTAAAGTGACAGGTTTAAACAGCCTCCATGTGTGCGGTGCAATCATTTTTCACGCGAAGCCTCCTGGGCTCGTGCTGAGGGGCCCTGCAGGATCCAATCTCCCTCTATAAATTCGTGGGAAGCCCCATGCTGCCTGGCAGCAAGAGCAGGAGTTGGGGGGAGGGCGCCTAAGGCAGGGTAAGGGAGCCAAACAGGAGGCCCAAAGGAAGGGAGGCTCCGCAGGGCACGGCAGCCTCGGGCCTCCTTGCACACCTCTCCGGGAGCACGGCTGAGAACGGGGCGGAGGGGGTGCAGGGGGAAGCTCAGGACTGGCCCACCAGAGGTGTGGGGTAGACTTCATGAATGAATTTCACAAAATCGTGTCTGAGAGTCTATTTCCATGAGGTATAGTGGAATGAGAACTGGAATTTGAAGCAGAAAGCTTGGTATCAAGCCCTGTTTTGTTAAGTGCTTATGCTGTGTTGACTTTCACCAAGTTCTACCTTTCCGAACCTCAGCTTCTGGATCCCTCTCAGAGGCTGTTTCGGCCTGGACGCTGGGGGTGGCGACAGCTGCCACGCTCCCCTCAACCGAGCAGTGGATCTGAAAGCATTCTGTAAGGTGCTGTGCTGGACAAGGGAAGGGCCTTTATCGCACCCTCACAGCAGTGCCCATAGAGCTGGACGTCAGTGACTGGGGTATGCCCCTAATTCGCTGTTCTCACTGCACAGCAGTGAATGCCAGTCTCTCCTTAGCACTTCCTCAGAGGCATTACTAGAAGTAATAAATGGGATACCTCCCACCCCAAGGGCAAAGGTTTCCTAATAAGGTTGACAGCCTCAGCTAAGAAGTGCAATAACCGCAGCCCCAGCTCTCTAGGCAGAGTCCCCAGGGTCCTGGCCTTGGCCATTGCCCTCTGGGCAGGAATGGACACTGAGCATGTTGTCCTCTGGGTCAGAGCCTGACCCAACTTTCCTTTGCGCGTGGCCACAAGCCCCAACTCCCGACCCTGGGAAGCCTTAGATGAAGAGATTAAGTCCTGTTCTGCTTTGCCTGGATCCCGACGAATCCGTGCCTGCTTGTCCTGTAGTGAGAAGAAAGCTGTCTGGGAGTGGTGGGCGGCTCCTGGCCACTGTCTGACTCTGCTCCACAGACGCCCTCCGTGCTGGTGGGCCGCAGAATTTCCAGACAAAGCCACAGGGAACCTAATGTAACGGGTGCGGAGTGGAAGAACTGCCTTTTTTATTTCCCTTGCTTTAAAATCCTGTGATTTTTCTGAGCAATTCTT
Organism: Potos flavus; assembly: GCA_028534135.1. NCBI lineage: Eukaryota > Metazoa > Chordata > Mammalia > Carnivora > Procyonidae > Potos > Potos flavus. Next base: position 24,382,711 of record CM052884.1, on the reverse strand, counting down.
AGCTTGCCGGCTGAGCTTCGCAGCCACCGATATATTTAAACTTTCTGTATTAAAGATCTCAGAAGCCTCTCCCAGGAAATTACCTCCCCAGTTCAAGTAAGCCAGGTGCCCTCTTGAGACATGTGGGATTCGTGTCCCCAGCAAAAACCTCTCTCTTTTCAAACTGGGAGATGGCAGTGCATGGGCCTATTACTGGAAATAGATGCATTTATGAATTTCAACATCCTATTAGCGATGATGATCTGACAAAATCACGAGAATGGAGTATTTGGGTGTACAGCTGACAGATGATTTATGGGCTCAGATATCACGAGGATGTAGAATGTGTCTGCAAAGAGGCCCTTCAGGAGATGGTGCGGGTGCAGCCTGGTGGGGGGCGCAGGATTCCCAGCCTTATGACACGGGGCTGCCTTGGAATTCATGGGGCCCCATCAGGACATTCGTAACTATGATGCTCAGGCAATGACACAGAGGGGTGTGCAAGTGTGGGAAGGGAGGGGCAGCTTGAGGGGACAGCACTCGTCGCTCACACACACCAGTCTCCTTGAAACAGGTTTGAGCTGACACAGGCAGATCAGACAAGGTAAATTTCTTTTCCTCAGATATAATAATTTAACTGGAATTGATAAAATGAAATATATTTTGGAATCACTATCTACCCCAGTGAGACTGGATCATGACAAGAATATATGGAGTTATGAATGTCTAAATGTGGCTGCCGAAGGACTCCCTCTCCCAATGTCCATTGGACAGGAGCCCTGCTATTATTAATTGCCTGATTTGGGCTCCCATGGCTGTGTTGACTGTTTATCCAACCCATTCTCCCTCCCTTTTCCCCCAGAGCAGAGAGTTACCTAGATCTTTATTGGCTTTTATGCCCTCTCAAGCTCCATCCATAAGAGAAAAATTGAATTGGTCCCATTAGCTTGATTTTAGTAGCCATGGAGAAGGTAATGGATTCCAGGCCTGCCTGCCATTTAATTTAGATGTTAAAATCTCGCATATGATTGACCTAGATATATCACTGCTGCTGCCTTAGAGAGTTGGAAGTGCATAGGAGAGGGTACCGTCAGCCCTTGTAGGTCATCAGTGGCCCCATTTGTGAAATATCTAGCTAATTAAGCAAAGATGGTCACCAAATTGAATCCCCTCAGGGATAAAAGAAAGAGGTTGGGAAGAGAATTGGCCATAGCTGGCTCTCTTCATCTCAACCAGCATCATTTGAAGTAGATAAAAAGAAACATGCTTTGTCCTGGCAGGAATAGAGCAAACCTCCCCTTTCCCCCCACCAATTCACACACAAATTGCAGGGTTTTAGAACCATGGACCACAGCTACATGAGGACAAGAACCAGGCCTGGCAGGTTCACTGCCATACCCACAGGGTGTATCCCTTCGCCTGACTGCGGTGAGGGTGGGAGCGGGCTAGAGGGAGCAGCGGTGTGGAGATTTATGATGGATTTGTTGAAGAAACCATAAGGTTTAGATAATTTGGGCTACGTCCAATCTACCTATACCTCAACTTAATCTCCTACTCATAGAGGACGCTGTATAGCCAACTCGGAAGTTTTCAAACCCAGCTTTGCCACTTAAGTGCTGTGCAACCTGCTACAAGTCACTCAGCCTCTCTGTACAATTTCCTCATCTGTAAAATGTCATTCCTAATGATACATACCACATAGGGCGTTTTGTGGATTAAAATACTGCATGAAAAACTCTTTGAAGAATATTTAGTGTCCATTATAAACATGTTAGTGTCAACTGCTATTATTATTAAATGGTGCTTCCAACTTACTTTTCATTCACCTGTCCTAATGCCCAATTAAGATGGTAAACTCCACCCCATCAGAATTTCCAATCTATTTGCTATAACTTAAAGCTCTTTTCCTTACACTGACCTCACAGAGGTAACGCAAACCCTCTATCAAAGCTACCTGGGTGAATGAGGACAAGTCCCTGTTCTCTGTGGGGCTCAGTTTTCCTTTGTTTTGTGTAATGTGGAGGCCAAGCCAGATGGTTTCCAGAGGACTCTTTCAGCTGCACTGCCGTGATTATAGGTCATGGGAGCAGCAGCTACACTTAAATTATGTACCTGGGCACTGTTGTAAGTGTTTTTCTTGTATTAACTCATTTAATTCATACAATAATCCCACTGAGGAATTTCAGTTCATATCTTCACCCCAAAGATGAGGGAGCTAAGGCAGAGAGAGGTCAGGGAGCTTGCCACAGTTGCCCAGAAAGTGAATAGAGGAGCCAATATTTGGATCAAGGAGAGAGTCTGTGAGGGTATGGAATAGAATCAATGCCTCTATGATTTTCTGTTAGTATGGTTTTGTGAATTTTCCTGAACTCAGGGAGAATCTAGAAATCAGAATATCTCCACTCTGTTGGCTTTACACAGTGACCTGACCTTGGCATCAAAGAATATTTTCTACCCATAAATAGCAAAGTACATCATTGCCAAATAAATGAGAGAATATTTGCTACTGTGAAAATGCCCCAACAAGCTGAGTTATTACTACTGTGTCATGATTATAATAAGAATAATGTGCATTTATGAAACGCTTTATGTCCCCCAAGTACTTCATGGCCGTCCTAATTAGGCAGCCTGTTGACACATTCCCAGGAGATGTCTGCAAACGTTTATTTCAATGCTTCAGTGCCAGGAAACTTAGAAGTACCTCTCAGCTTAGGATGGAGGGTCGGGGAAGAGGTATGGGAAAGCCAGCAAGGCTGAGCCCCAAAGAACGACTGACTAAGGATCAGACCTAATATGTCAGAAATGCAATACTTGATCCAATTCTCTTTGGACTATGTAAATCAAAAGTTAATTACTGGGAGGACCCCATTTGTATTTTTATTGCTCTATTTACATTTTATGAAACCATCTGGTATCATTAATATGCTCAAAGTCAGTTAAGTTTTCTTTGTAATTTTACAGCAAAAGAAAAAGCTCATTCTTCCTCAAGTGGGAGAAACCACAGGCCTGGGGGTGACCAGTATGGGTGTGGACTTGACCGGAACAGTGACCAATGAAGTGGCTCCTTGGCTTCTCTTTGGGTGGGATCTGGGCAGGTACGGGGGTCCTGGCAGCTTTTTGGCTGGCTTGGTCGCTTGGAGGGAGTGAGGTGCTCTGAGCTGAAGGATAATCTGTATCTCTGGGATGTGGATAACTTGTTAAGAGTTGCACAATGACAGGTTGAAGACCAGTAGAACAAGTCCACCAGCTGCCCTTTCCGGGCACCGAGCTACAGCGAACAGGTCCAAAATATCACTGTCTCCAACCAGGCCCATCTGCAGGGCATCCCAGGGGCCACACACATGGATGGAGCCTACGAGCCCTCTTGTTCTTTTTCTCTTGTTCAGCTTCCCTAGGACACAGCTGAGCGGCCCCCTTGGAGGTGGTTAGGGAGATGAGAAACCACCTCCGGCCACTCTTGGCACAGGGACTCATGGCAAAATGCTGCCTCCCAATCTCGACCCAGAGTGAGCAGCTGCTGGAGGATTACAAAGCACTGGACCTTCTCGTTTTCATTTTAAATGTTATCTCAGCTGGGCAGTTCTTGCAAATGAGCTCTTCACCCTCCCTTCCTCTCTAATTCCCACCTCCCCCAACCACCACCCTACACTCTACGCAAATATGCTCCAGCCAAAACCAGGGCCTACAAGTGGTGCACATTAACTAAATTGCAGCTTACTGCCTACGTTGGTGATGTTCCCAGATTTGAGTTCCTCTGGCTTAACACTTGGATGCTAATGACAGGAGCTGGTGGGTCAGATGTGGCAGAGGGATAGCCTTCAAAATCGAAATGGCAAGAGTTAGCATCACGGACCTTCAGTTTTAAACTAGTAGTAAGGTACAGTGGGGATGCATTTTTTTTTTTAAACAGTGGAAACATCTTTCTTTCTGCTACAGAAAAACTTGTACTTCATAACTGTCTGCAATCATACCCTGCAGGTTTCAGAAACACAAAACAAAACCTTTTATTGATTCTGCCAAAAAATAACCGTAGTTTCTTTCTCTAAGTGATCCCCCGGTGCAGTTTCTTCCCTGTGACCCCTGTCTCCATAGTTTTCCTGACTCTGCCTCCTCCTCCCATCCAGTTTTTTCTCTGCTACAAGATATGAATGGGGGGAGAAGGATCAGAGGCTTTGAATAGGAAAAGAGAAATGAGAAAAACAGAACAAAAACACTGTACATGCTTGATCATTTCTACCAGATAGTACAATTGCTTGGGACCCAGAAAGAATGTTTTGTCCTTCCTTCGCTACTCCCAGCTGGAGGCCCTTTCCACATCTGAAACCACAGCACCAGGCCGTGAACAAGGACAATGGTTAAAGCACTGAACTCGCTCTGCGGGCACCAGAGAGTCAGGGCCTGATCTGGTGCTCCATGAGGAGCAGTGCAGAGACACCTTCTCTCCCCGCCCAAGGGCGCACCATTGCTCCTGCCTGATCTGGTCAGGGCCTGGCTGCCCAGCTCTTGGCAGGATGCTGCCCTTTGCTCTGATGCTTGTAGTTGAAGATTTGGCATTTTCCAAGTGAAATCCCAATATCCGACATATGTGAATCTGGGAGCTAGGGAGGGCTGATCAGGTGCTCTCATAATTCCAAGTGCTTTCCAACCTGCCCTTTTATCTCCTCCTGTCACTCTGCAGCCCACGTTTAATTCATGATGGGGCCCTCCAGTCCTCACGCCACCCCTCCCTTCTTGCCCCCTTATGCTTCCACGCATTGTCCATTTTAATCCTCTCCTCCTTCCTTTGGCATCTGGTTTATTTTGTATATAAACTGCTGATGCAAATGTCCAAAATAAATTATGCTGAATAATAGATGAAGACAGCTACATAATTTATAATGCTAGAGGCCAGACAGAGCTGCACGGGCTGTGTTCAGGCCGGCGGCCCGTCCTCAGCTGCTTACCACAGCCTACTGGGCATTTACAGCTTTAATGCTAGGAAGCAACAGAGCCCCGTGTCTGGCTCAGACGCTCTTCCTTGAGGTGTATGTCTGCCCTAGTGCAGACCCAGACCCCTCTGCCCAAGCAGCAACTGGGCACTCATAGAACGAGTGGTTGCCACACTCGCCCATCAGCCCAGACCCTCAACCTGGCTTTTCCAGAAGCCCTGGCCTCCCATCCGGCAAGCCCCACCGTGTGCTCTAACAACCACCCTGAACCTCTGCTCCCACCCCTGCATCCTCTTCCTCAATTTCTCGTCTAGCCCTGGCCTCTGCGCTGTTTCAGCTTCTTGTGTACCCTTCTACTCACCCTTCATGGCAACTGGGTCATTCATGGGCCTCTAAATTTCCCCAGGCATCATCTTCCCTGGAGGGGCACATCAGTCCTGATCACTCACAGTCCTGGAAGCACCTCGAGTGTGAGGGTCTGCTGGGCTTGGACTGGCTGCAGGCCATACACCTGGGGACTCCCAAGTCTTTCCCATTTGCCCTGACCTTGGGAAGCTGCAGGTTGGGAGAAAGTACATAGTGCTGGAGTTGCAAATGGGAAGAGAAAGTGTCCTTCAGCCTTGCAAACCTGGAGAGCCAGCTCTGCCCATAGAAGACATCTTCAGAAGAGGGGAACATCAGTTATTTTTCCCAGTCCTTGGGGTCATGTGATAATTGAGGACTGTGGAATGGCTCAGATCACAGCGCCACGTGATAGCCTAACAAGAAATCTGAGTTGTGTAATTATGAGAGAAAATTCACACAGGTCAAAACTCATTAGCCAAAGCGTAAAAACAACATTCCGTGATAATACGTCATTCTCTGTGTAGCTTAATTCCCGTCATGCCTCAGCATCATCAGCAGATGTGACACCCTCCCCATATGTGCATCCCTTTCCCTGCCTTGTACCTTTGCATGGTCTCTGACCCAGGTGCTGTGACCCAGGGGTATGGGCACTGTGCTAAGAGAGTCTGAGTTTCCCGAATGCCCACCGTGGGCGGGGAACTGTGCTGGCACAGGAAGAAGTGTTATCTAATTCACACCTTAAACAACTTGGGGAGCTGGTGTTTGCTCCGTGTTCCCAAGAAGGAAACCAGGCTTTGAACCAAGCAATGGTGCTCAGATCACACGGCTGGCAGGTGAGGGGGATGGGGACTTGGGACGCCTTAGAAAGGGTCAAGGAGCAGGAGGCTGAGGTGTCTTCTGGGATTCAGCTTTCCTCATAGATACCAACCTACATCACATGGTGGGACCCTCTCCATCCCGCGCTGCTGAGGGAGCAGTAGATGAAGCATTTCCAACCACAGGCTCGAAAGTGGTGACCTGTCAGACCCTTGCTGTGTCATATTGACGAGTGACTGGGATAGCAGCTGCATTCAAGATGGCCTTCTGAGTATTAGAAAATAGTTTGGGGTTCTAAAAAAGGAAAGCAGGTTCAGGCCATGATGATAGTTGTGGAAAGATTTCAGATTCTCATTTCCGATGGAAAAATGGAAGGGCCATATAACTGTGAGATTAGTTCCGTCCATTTTCACGTCTGTGACTCATCAGCGAGGCCTGGGGGATCTTACACTGCTAAGTAGAGAATCCAGAGAGAAACGGTCTTGTACACACACCCCAACAGGGGCCAGGGCCTCTGGATCTGGGGGCCTTTTATGCACTTAGAGGCTCCTCTAATTCCCTTGGAGTTGTGGCTTACACATGGAGGACGGGATCTGTGAGTGGGACTTTGCTGTCTGAGACTTTGCGAGAGACGTTAGTAGTGGCAGAGGTGGAATATCTAAATGATTTTCAGACCTGAAATAAGAACAGCCTCAGGCAGACAGAAAACATCCATCGTTTGCTATCATTAACCAAGCTAAGTGACTTGCATGTCTTGAAGACTCATTTGTTCCCAACGTGTCTGGAAGGCACTGGACGGCCAAGGGGAGCTTCCCCTCCTCTGACCTCTGACTCCCAGGGACTCCAGGTGCCTGTACTCTCTCTCTTGGAGGTTCCTGTCTGACAGATTGGAAACCCCAGGAAAGCAAGGGCAACTGTGGGGCTCACCCAGGCAAAGCTGAAGAAACTTCAGAAGAAGAAGATCGGGAGCCCTAGCTTTTCTGTGACCTTCACACCTATTTGATTTCTTAATGCACTTCTCAGGTTACTGCCTCCAACACAGCTCCTTGATGACTAATTCTCATGTGATTCACATGCAAAAATTAGACACCCAGTGTACGACTCCTCTCCCAGACTAGATAAAGAAGCCATTTGCCCCTCTTGTCTGGCATGCTTTTCATCTGTCAAACAAGTGCTCCCACTGGGACTTGGTGGCCTAGGGCATACCTGTCCCATCTCCCGCTGCAGAAGCCGGGGAAAACCTCACCCGCTAGACTCCAGAGTTCAACTTCACGGCTTGGGAGAGTCTCAGGGTTGATGGAACGGATGGATATTATAATATTTGGTCAAGGAATAATGACATAGCCTGTCAAGAGTACAGAGTAACATTGAATAGAAATGATGTTACTAAAAAAAAAAAAAAAAAAGAAATGTTACTGTAACCACTTTGTAGTCAGGATCTGATCAGCATGAGCGGTTAGCAGGATTTCTCAACTCTGTCATTATAGACAATTTGAGCTGTGTAGTCTCTGTGGCGAGGACTGTCCTGTGCCTACGATATTTAACAGCATCCCTGAATCTACCCAGTAGATTCCAGTATCACCACCTGCCCCCAGTTGTTACAGCCCCAAAGTGTCTCCAGACATTGTCAAATGGCCTCTAGGAAGCAAAGGTAAATAATGTCAGTCTTCTCTATCAGAGCTACCCAAAGTGAGGTCCTGGGACAGGTAGCAGTGGTGTCATCTGGGAGTTTGTAAGAAATGCAAATTTTTACCTCACACCCAGACCTCGTGAAGCAGAAGTTCTGGCTCTGGGACTCAGAGGTTTATGTTTTAACAAGCCTTCCAGGTAATTTTTATCCATGCAAAAATTTGAGAAATAGTGCTACAAGGCAGCCACTTGCCAACCATGGCTATTGGAATGGTTTTAATTAAATTAACTAAAATTAAAAATTCCGTTTCTCAGTTGCCCTAGCCACATTTCAAATGCTCAATAGCCACCTGTAACTGGTGGCTACCAATACGGGATAAGGCAGTTACAGAACATTTTCATCACTGCAGAAAGTTCTATTGGAGTGTACTGTTTTCCACCATAATGAAGTTGCTGCCAAAGTGTGGATGCCTCCAAGAACCATCAGATTGTCACTTGTGCTATCAGCCAAGTCTTATGGAATAGGCACTGGCTACCTTCTGGTACTGTGCAGCTAGTTATAGAAGCAAACTGAGAGAAGCCACATTTTTTCCACCCCTAGATTTGCATGTAAGTTAGATATGATAGTATCTGCCTCCCCCAGGGCCTATCTATGGTAACAGTCAAGGTAACTGGCCAGAGGAACATAAAGTTTGGGATAAACTACATAATACAGAGCAGGCCTAAATCTTACTTTAAGGCAACACATTAGGGTAGGGAAATAAAAACAATTATAAATCCAACTACTACCCCATGAATAACAAAGGACACAGGCAAGTGGTGTCAGGTCCTTTGCTGGGGGACTGGGCTTCCTGGTAGGATGATGCGGACTAGCTCATTCTAGTGCCTGTACCAATGGCCTGTGTACAATTGATGAACTTGGGTTAGCACCAATCCCCCAGACTTCTGAGAAGCTCTTGTGGAGGCTCTTTCTTACTCTAGCAAACCCGTAAATAGAGCCTAGCATGTTCCAGGGGAAGACATAATAGTTCTCATGGCACCAAACTTTCAGGCAGTCCCTGGACCAGGGTAGTAGCACACATGCCACCACTTCCCCTTGCCCTGCCTACTGCAGACATCACAAGACAATCCTAGATGCAGCCAGTACCAGCCAATCCACATTTAGATGCACAGGGGGACACCGGTTCCCAGTCCCTGTCTTGTAAGTCAGACTCCCTTATCTGCCTCAGTTTCATTCTGGAAAACCCAAACTCAACTAGCCTGTACAACAGGATGCTCTACTGCATTTCTCCTGTGTTACTTGGCTCTTAGAAGGTGATCACTTAATGTTTATGTCCTCGTTCCTTCTCTATGGACAAACTCTTTCTTTCAGCACAAGCTGTAATTTACTGTCCTACATGAAGCTGCCAGGCCCCCCAGAACTGCACAGACATAAGTTTCTGGCTGAGGTACTCCTGGGTTGGTTGATTCCAATTTGGATTATACCAAGCCTGGAGTTCTCTATGAGTTATTCTTAACTACAAATGAAATAAAATAAGACCTATAAAAAAATGCACAGGACATTCCCACCGCAGTCTGCAACAGTTTTAGCAAGACCTTCTCTGCAGGAACCCAGTCTTGAGTGAAATCTGCTCAGTGAGGAAAAGCTCTTAAACCTCTGCCAGACAGCCCAGTGGGCTCGGTGTTATTTGTCTCCAGCCTCCCTCATCTCCCCTGAGACAGGCTGGGAAAGGGCTTCACTGAACAAGAAAATGTAAAAGGCACTGACCCCCTCGGCCTGGGTACAGCAGCTGGCCGGCTGGCACACGTGCCAGCCAGGCTGATGGTTCTTCCTGCTGCCATCAGGGGTCTGGCTGGCTCATTCCTCTGGTCACTGTCTTGAGTGCTGTGATCTTGTGAAAGTGTCCTCCTCCTGGACTCCACTCCGGTCCCCCCACTGTCCTTAGGTTCGAAGTACTTTAAAGCGTAAGAACAGGCAGTGAGCTTCCGGTATGCTCATTTTCCAGAGGCCCCAGGAGTCCAAGAGCTGAATAAGACAAAGGGCTTCTATTCTACCCATGGAAAGGGGTGAGACTGATGAACAATAAAAATGATGAGGGTTCATTCCTGGTGATCTGTTTGTGGGGGAATGCAGGGCAACAGCAAAGGAGCTGCAGCAACAGACCATGGTGCTAGGGAATTCTAGCCAAGAGAAATTGTAAAGGTTGACTAGAAACAGAGGGGCAGGTATGTTTGGTGGAAATGGGCCATGAATCTGAAAGTGAGGGACTGTCCCCATTCTCTGAAAGGAAATGACCAAGTTCCTACAAAGAGGAGAGATGGATATAGTCAGTTGACTTAGTTGAAAATCTTATTCTTCAACACAAGCTACAGATATACCAGGCCAAGCCATGTGCTCTGATTAGCTCTATTTCTGAGACATACACACATAATATTTGCTTATGGCTATATACATATTTATACAATTATTTATTTGTACCACATATACTGATACATAGACTACATATGTTGGTTTGTATATAAATTGCCTATATACACATTCATCTATAGGAGCTCATATATTTATTTGTATATATACATACAAATATAAATATATACATACACACACACACACACACACAGAGCACAATAAAGATTTGGCCACAAAACGTGTATGTATATACATATTTGTTCAGATAAATGAACCTTTGTGTAAATTATGACCTGAAAATCAAAAAGGCAGTCTTTGCATTCAGATAGTTTCAATTTTGAGTCCCAGTTCTGTCACATAGGGAAGGTGTTCCTTTGGGTGGATTATTTAATTGAGCCTTAATTTCCTGTTCTGAAAGTAGGCGTAATGGCACATATAAATTTCATACAGATGTTATAAGGAATAATATAATGAATATAAAACATACGGAGCAGGCGATGAATGGTCGATATAGCTATGTTTCCATCTTTCCTGCTACTACATCTAGTTGAAGAATGACTCTCTTATTCTCTTGAGTGGGTAATGAAAATAGGGCAGAGTTGGTGGCATTTCTGTTTGAGGTGTTCCAAACAAATTCATCCATTATGTACCATCCAGAGGGTTCCTAAGGGATCTTCTTCTTCTTCTTTTTTTTAATCAAGTTGCTTCTATTGCAAGAATGACTCATTTCTATTTTATAACTGGGTGATTTATTGGAGAATTTCCCTGTTGGGGTTTATAAAACACAAGGTTGCAGGTGACAGCTTGTAAATCCAGTTTCAGGGAGGTAAATGTCAACTCCATACAAAGGAGAACTTTCTAAGAAAGTTGCTTCTGGAGGGAGTGAGGTCCGTGTCATATAAGATGCTTCAGCAGAGGCAGACCAATCACATGTGGGAATTTAAATATCAGATGAGGGTTGCACTATATGTTTTTTGAGGGCCCCTTGGAACAAGAAATCCACATATTCCCTGGCTTTTTAAATAGTGCCTTCTGAATGTGGTGTGCTGTGATTTCTGTATTACCTGCACACCTTCACCCACCCCACCTCCCTCCTGGTGGCCTCTATTCATCAGTTACAAGGCCCTAAAGGAATCCAATAGTGAGGAGGTGAGATTACATTCTGAGGAAATGGGTAAACTGAAATGGGGCTGGGATTGAACTCAACCGGGCAGCCAGCTTCATTTAGCGGCTAGTGGAGTCTTATTAGGAAAATGCAGTGATCCAGAACAGCAGCTCTTGCCTGCTCTCCTGGTGGCAGGAGCGGGCGGGGCCCGGCACCCTGCAGGTGGAGGAGGTAACCCTTTGTGCTTTGCTTTGTGCTGCCTCCCTGCCAGGAGACTCGCCTGGACTCTGCTCCCTTCAGAGATCAAAGTGGACGTCTCTAAGCAATTCAGCCCCTGCCTGCCATGTCTGTTCTCTGGGAGCTTCCTTCCAGGAGAATTTCTTCTGTTGCCTCACTAAGTGTTCCCCCAGGTCATTTCTGATATATGTTTCTCTTCACCAGTCTGAAAGTATAAAACATGTTGCAGTGGACCCTGGGAATAGAACGTAGAATACACGGAGTATCGAGATCAGAACAGTCATGAATGGAAATTAGAACATGATGTATGAAGTACATTTGAAATATCCATGAAGACAGTATCTGTCTCTGTGAGGACAGATAGCGAACCAATAAGGATAGGTGGGAGCAACTCAAACAGCAGCTGTGCAAGTTCATCTTGCTAAAAAGAATGACTGGAGTTCATAAGATTTCTACCCCAGCTATTAGACGGATGTTTCTGCATTTTTTTCAATCCTCAGACTCCTCTCATGCTCTCTCTCTCTGTCTCTATTTCTCTGCCCCATCTCTCTGTCTCTTGATTTCTCTGTCTCTCTCTCTCTCACACACACACATGCTCAAAATACCACCTTTTCCTGAACTCCTTTGAGCTTTACAGGACCATTAGCCTGGGAGAAGGACTTTTGGTTCCCTGGTTTATAGCTGCTTAAGCCTTTCCCATCTGTAAAAAGGTAGAAATACTTAAAGATATAACTAGGTATTTTTGTGTCTATGGCACATTCAAAGATATATGCTCATGCCGTTCTAAAGAGAGCCTCGGCAATTTTGAGATGAAAAATGTCATGGAAGTTTGAGATTCTGTAATTATCTATTTATATGCTATGGATGCCCAATGAGGAGTCCAGAGATTGCCTCATTTGCTGGCTATATAGCTGTTCATAAGTAAGTGTAATGTGACACACACCCTATATTGGTTCATAGGGATGGGAGAATTAGTTATGTCACATCTGAAAGCCGCTTTACATTCATAGGTCATAAACCAAGAGGAAAAATAACCAAAAGTTTCAGTATTCAATTTGTTTACTCTGAGCAAAATGCAGCCTCTTAAGCTGATGAGCGGAGGGTGGAAGAGATGGAAAAGGCTTTTAGGAGCTCACTTTAAAAGCTCAAAAGGTGTCTGGGACATTAAATAGCTGTTAAAAGCTCTAGTTGGATAATTTAGGTGTAAATGAGTATGAACTATATGGATTAAATTTGCCTTAAAATGCCAGTCTGAAAAATTAAAGAAAGACTATTTGAGACAAACACAGTTTGCCTTTTTTCAAAACCCGAACGTTTTGAAAAAATAATTTCAGAGTCTCAATGAGAGCTTAAATGCAGTCAGATTTAACTGTCCCTAATGATCTCCCCATTAAAAGCTACAATTCAGTAATAATTATACCCACATTAAAATAAGTACATGTGTTTATATACACACCACACGAAGTGTACGAATTCAGTCTAAGCTTTTAAAACCTTTTCTACCATAAATATATATAGTATATATAAATAAATATATATATATATATATAGACACACACACACACACACATACATACATAGAAAAGTTTAGCCTGTGAATCTGAAAATGTGGATTAGAAAAACCTTTACAATTTAATATACTTGTTTATTTCATCCTTCTGGGTACTGTCTTTTATTTTATTATTATTAAAATTGGAAAATTATACCTTTATTGTATATTTTGCCCCCAAATTATTACTAAAGTCCTTCATTTGTGAAATTAATACATGAAGAATTTCTGTGCTTCCTTCTGAGAATAGTCACACTTGAAATAATGTTACACTAAAATACAAGTTTTCAACTTTAATTGTAACCTGTAGAGCTGTCTTTCTACATTGTGTTCCTTATGTAATAAAGTTGTATGTGAAAAAACATATTTTTAATTATTCGTTATTATTATTATCATTATTGCTCTATTAAGACCATACTTTTGCTTGATTCTAATGTGCTTTTCTTTAGAATTTAAACACTATGTGCAACATTTGACAAAAAAAAAATTCCATTTCATATATCCTGTACTCTCTATTGCCTTGTTTTTTATTTTTTTAAATTTTATTATGTTATGTTAGTCACCATACAGTACATCATTAATTTTTGATGCAGTGTTCCATGATTCATTGTTCGTGTATAACACCCAGTGCTCCATGCAATTCGTGTCATCCTTCATACCCATATCGCCCTGAACATGTTGCCTTTTCTCTCTTCTTAACTCATCAGGATGTTGTGGGTTCAAAAGAAAAGGGACCCAAGCTTGAGAGATGAGAAAATGGGGACACAGAAATGCCCATGATCTTGCCCTAGGTTACAGTAGCACCCAATGGAGGTATCGGGCTGCAGAATGACTTACTATTCTTTCAATTTCCAGAGTTCCATTGCAGTATATAACTAAAATTTAAGATGACTAGCTCCAGACCATTGACATGATTTTTGGAGTTTTTGCAGTGCCATCAGAGTAACAGTTTGCTGTAAGTTTGAAAAGAATGATACAGATATGTACCTGGAATTTTAGCATCTAGAAATTCACACTACCGGTGCTGTGTCATGAGATCACTCAATCTCTTAACAGTTATGAAGCCAGGTTCAGTCCTGGAGAGTCTGACACATGTTAGGGCATCCCTGAATTTCACACCGATGGCTCATGTGGTCTGCATCAATTACCATGGCAGTACCAATTGAAGTCTGACTCTAAACCATAATTTCTGTGAAATTATGGGTTTAATTTAAAAATTACTCCTTTAAAAATGTTCAATATGTGATTTTGTTTAAATTTCCCCCCATATACCGTCTAAAACCACTGTGTAAGGCATGCACCCCCTAATGTCTAAAACACTGGTCTAGCTGATAGAATATCTTTGATTAAATCCAATTAAATTCAACAGACATTGGCCTGCTGTGTGTCAAGATCTCAGTAGCCCTTGAGATTCAGGGCGAAAAATACCCATTTCCTGTATTTGAGGTGCTCATTAACTCCTTATATGCAGGTAGTAACACACATCTTATGTATCACTTAGCTTTTGCTGCATGACAAATTAACCCCAAAGCTTACTGGTTTTAAGCAGCAAATATTTATTGTTTCCCAAGTGAACTATGGACAGACTAAGAGCTTGTTCTAGTCTGGGCTAGCCCAGCCGATCTCTGAGATCTGCTGGAGGCTCAGCTGGGCTGGATGATCTTGTGACGTTGCCTTGATGTCCGCTGGAGAAACTGGGAGGCTTGGCCCTACATCTTTCTTCATCCCACAGGGTCTTATCCCCATGGTGTTATTCACAGATCTCCCAAGAGCAGTAAGAAAAGCACCATGACCCAATGCTCTGGGAATGTCTATTAAGGCAAGTTCGCTAATGTCTCATTGGCTAAAGCAAATCCCGTGGTCAAGCTCAGCTTTAGGGAATGAAGAAATAGACCACCTTTTGATAGGAGTGGCAGCAAAGTCACATTACAATGTTGCTTGCATGCAAAGATGTGAGGAATTTGTGGCCACATCACATTACCACATAATACATTTTTTAACATACCAGAGAAGAAATCGGTACTTGGAACTAAAAAAGGAATCAGATTTGATGTATTAAGGAAGACTTTGCCGCGTTGATGACCTGTGCATAAGATTTTGAAGGACAAATGGAAGCTCTTTGAGTTTAAGAAATCTGATTAGAAGAACTAGAGCCAGGAAAGACATATAAAGAATCAAGGAGTCAGGGTGCACAGAGGACAGAGGTAATCAGACTCCATTGCCCTTGCTAAAGGATAAGGTTGGGCTATAATCAGGATCCTGAAATTATACATAAAGTACTATATTGTTCTTAATACTTTTGATTTTATTATTATGAGGTGTTTTTTTTTTTAATTTTAGATTTTCTCTCAACCCAAATGAAAATTAAATATCTTTTTGGAAAAGGAACTTTGTCTTTTTATTCTCCAAGTTGTTTTGTTTGCAAGCCATACTTTGCAAATTAACCATAAAAATTAAGCTTGCTTTTCTTTTGAGAGATATGCTTTAGAAGATGCACACAATTAAACCAAGACCTGGATGCTCTCTAGACTATAGATTCTGAGAACCTATTTTTTTTCCAAGCTCCTCCTTATCATCTGTCTCTATTAAAATGTTAAAATGCGAGGCACCTGGGTGGCTCAGTAAGTTAAGCCTCTGCCTTCAGTTCAGGTCATGGTCTCAGGGTCCTGGGACCAAGCCCGGCATCAGGCTCTCTGCTCAGCAGGGAGCCTGCTTCTCTCTCTTTCTCTGCCTGCCTCTCTGCCTACTTGTGATCTCTCTCTCTGTCAAATAAATAAATAAAATCTTTAAAAAATAAAATAAAATGTTAAAATGCTTTCTTAGCCACAATCTGACTCATCCCAAGTTGTAGCTGGATATTTAACTTTATTATTTAGAACTCTGGGTGTTTCCAAAAAAAGGTTAAGCAAGATTCCTTAATTTAGTCATTCACACAAATACTATTCGAGGCACCTGAGTAAAACAAGCACAGGGCCATTCAGTCATAGAGCTCCTAGACTAGCAGGAGACAGAGAATAACAACAGTTTTAGCAGGGAAATAAATCATAGAGATTATTAGATGACAAGTGTTTTGGAAAAACTAAACAAATAGAACAGAACAAGGGGAGTCAAGAGTGCAATGGAGTGGGGAAGGTAAGCTACAATTTTAATACGGTGCTCAGAGTGGGCTTCCTGGAGCAGTAGAAAGATGGGCAAAGACTTGAGAGTAAGGGGTTAGCCAAGTGTGGGAAAAACTTTCCAGGAAAAGGAGGCAGGAGATGCAAAGGTCTTGTTACAGAAATGCACCTGACATATTTGATGAACAGCAAAACAGTCAGTATGGCTAGAATGAAGTAGCAATGAAGGAGAGTTGTAGGATGTGAGATCAAAGACGTGATTGGGAAAGATTATTATACAGCCTTGTAGACTGTTGGAAGAACTTTACACAGATATCAGATTTGTTTTATTGTCCTTGCTTATTTGGTCAGTTGGATGGGTGGTTATCTTTGCAACTGGCATTATTTTGGGTGTTTTCATGTTCAGGTTCAAATACATGAAAAATCCTGACTCCTTGTCTCACTATACATCTTTGAAATGCTCTGCTCACAGTGATATATATATTGTCCAGGTGACAGTGGGCATGGCCAGACTGATGCCATTAGAGTTCATGGCTCTGTTTGAGTACATAGATGACTTCACAGTGTTTGTGATCACAAGTCCCAGAGTCAATATCTTGGCTTCCATTCTGCATTCGTTCGCTCCATAACTAGGTGAGTTTGGGTCAAATGCTTATACTCTTAAAGCCTTAGATTCATCTACTTCGTAGGGTTTTTGTTAGACTTAAAGAAATACTGTGTGAAGAGCATGATGTGATGATGATGATGGTGGTGGTGGTGATGATTCAATCCACATATTCTGTTTTGCCACAAAGCTGTTTTCTGACCTGGGAATGTCTTCTGCCACAAGATTCACATTGTAGCTATAAGGAGGCTTCTGAGTCTCTTGGCATCTTCTTAGGAAATTCCTTCCCACTCTAGTGATACCAAATAAGAGCATGGTCACAAAATCCTTGAAGGAGTTCAAAGTTTTCATAGCCTCTAACACACACGTACACTCACATCACCTCTGGCTTATATGCAGATTGTGTGTGGAAAAAAATCTTTAGGGGCTCAAGGCTATTTATTGATAATGTCTCATTGCAGTGTGGTAAATACATTTATCACAGATGCAAAGCATTGAAGTCCCATTGTTCCAGGTGTGGACAGAGAAGACTCAGGGCTTCCAGGGCTCAAGCACTAAAGAAATCAAAAGGACACTTTGCTTGGAGAGTGGTTTTTGGGGCACTGGGTCCTGTGGTCTCACTTAGAAGCCCTCAAAATGATAAATAACAACCTATTTGCTCCCTGGGCTCCAGAAATCCATCATCAGAAGACAGAATTTGAAGGAATCTTCACCAAATTTTCCAAACTTACAGAAATGTTTGAGTCCTCATGAGAGGCTCATCAACCAGGTGATTGGAAAGCTGAGGTTACAATGGACAAGGCTCCTTTTGGAATGATGCTGCATTTTATCTCTATTCATAGGTAGTTGTAGTTCATAGAGAGATATCCCTGTGTACCTTCTTTCATTTTGCTAGATTGTCTCCTCTTACGAGAGTAATGATTGAAAGTCTGGGATGAGGACATGTTACCAAAGGGCATCAACAGGTGTAAGAGACCCAAGTTATTCTTACTGTGCATGTGTTCAGTACCTAGCACCTCAGGTAATCCTTGGCAGCCTCATAAAAATAGTGTGTTCAGTAGAGCAGATTAAAAGATGTTAGGTGAACTTCCCAAGATCATACATCTATGAAGGAAGTAGAGTGGAATTGGAATTCTCACTTTTCTTTTCTTTTCTTTCTTTTCTTTTTTTTTTTTTAATTCTCATCTTTCTGAGTTAGGGTCCAGGGTGATTTTCACTAGAAAACAACTTCATTCCATCCCATATTTCCTCCAAAGAAAAATATACTGTAATACACATAGGAACCCCCAACTCCTCAAACACTATTACTTTAGTCACTTCCACTATGGTGGAACTGGGGATGAAGAAGGCAACAAAAGAAGATATGTTTGTTTGAGCTTAGTTTCCATGGCTTTGCTAGTCAAAAAGAAAAGAGGTTCAGTCAAAACAGCACACAATGCATATGAGCCTTCTTAATGTAAAGCTCAAAGGGAAGTTCATCAGAGAGAACCAAGGCCAGCAGAATGAATCTTATCCATGGAACTCTGTTGGGTCAGTAATAGTAGAGCTGCAAAATCCCACGGTGGGGCAAACCTGGAAAGAGGGAGAGAAAAAGGAGGGGCTGGCAGGAGAAAGAGATACAGGGGATCAGAGCGAGGGAGAGCCACATCATTTTCTTTATTATCCTGTCCAATTGCCTTCATTTTCTTGATGTTCTGTCCATCAACTGCTAACACCAAATTCTCTAAAAAATAAATACAACTTGAGCAAATTAAGTGAAAAGGCTTTGGAGAGCCCAATTACTCTGTGTCCCCCAGTTGCTTGGAAATGGACTTCATTTCCCTGTAATGAACAAAAATAGTGAGTGACAGCCTGGCCAAATGAGGCATATCCCAGCTCTGGCTTCGTTTGTCAGGCACAGGCAGAGAGAAAGACTTTATGGATTGTTGCTGCAACACACACAAATTGTGTGTGTGTGTGTGTGTGTGTGTGTGTGTGTGTGTGTATACACATGCATACTTAAAACTAAATTGAAAGGCACCTGCTCCTGGGAGAGCTGCTATTTTTTTCTTCCCAATTCATCATAGCAGTTGCTACTTCTTGAAAATCTAGTAAGTTTCTCAGAAAAGTCATGTTTATTATGGAAGTCATTTATTAATAATAAATACAGGTGAACTCAGAAACAGAAATATTTTGTTTCCCCATACCTAGTGTGAAGGCATTAATGGGTAACTTACTTCTTCTACCTTATAGTCTGGGCTCATTTTTTTTTAGTTACTTCTCTAGATATTTTTGGTTCATTCATTCATTTATTCAACAGATACTTTATGAAAGTCTGCTCTCTGCCATTCCTGTAATAGGTGCAGGGTGGTTTCAAAGCTGGTTAAGCAATATTTCTCTATAAGAACTTCTTAACTGGTGAGGAAGACAGACACATCAAAACACAAGTATCTAAACTATAATGTGTTATATATTATGCTAGAACATTCCCTTTGAGGAATAATATAATGTCTTTGAAATTCAGATTTGTAGTACTTGCCCCTATATATTTATTATGATGGGTGTGCTATTTGTCAGAGTATACATAGTTGCATTTCTATCTTGAACTCTAACTTCAGCATGAGGACAGCTAACAAGTATGCCTTTTCCCAAGTATGATATGATTCCACTCTTAAACTTCTTAATACTGAAAAAATGTCATTTCTTTATCATCTAGTCAACAAATCATTATTGGGCATCTCTTCCATTCCAGGTATCATACTAAATGCTGGGATTCTAGAGGTAAACATGGCTCATGCAGTTCCTACCCTTATGTGGTTTTAATCTATCAAGGGAAATAGATATTAAGCAAATAATTGCACCATAATTATTTAATTACAGCTGTAATTAAGTGATACGATGGAAAAGGACAGAATGTCTTAAGAATGTACAATGAGGACCTGACATAGTTGAGGGAAGAGTGGGGGAGTTCAAGAAAAGCATTATTTATAAATGAAATATTTAATATGAGTTGGTCATGTAGAGATATCTCTTCAGGCCAATTTCTTTTATTGTTATTCCCATACAAGTATTTCTTTTTCCAAGAGTGGGTGGGTTTTGTTCTGAGACATCAGTGAGGAATATGGAAGTAGGGCTACCTTGGGAGCAGTTAGAACAGGGAGCCATGAGTGGCAGGACTTATAGGCAATGGGAAGTCCCATACCTTGAACTACAACCCACTCTAGCCCTTGATATATTCCTTCAGTCCTGGAGAAGGCCATTGACTTAGACAAAATGTTTTTCAGTCTTATAGCATCCTTTATTCAACATGGGTATTCTTCTGGGATAGCCAGAACTTGCAGAGCCAGAACAGCACAGAAAGGGTAAATAGTAGGTGAGATGTGTGTCAAATGTGTATCAAAAACCACCTTTTCCTACTCTGTGTTCATTAGTATAGATATATTAGTAGCCAGTCCTAGTGTCATATTTATGGTGCCCTACCGACATACTTCATTTAACTTTTTCATCCCAAACTATTCATGCAAATATTGAATAATTAAGAGAGGTCTAATGAGTTACTCTGTGCCACATTCTGTGCCCAGAGTTTACTCCAGAGATTCAAAGTTCTTACCTACTGTTCTTTCTACTATGGCCCAGTTGCCCTGTCATAATTTCATAAATAGCAGAAGTCAAACCAATGAATCGCTGAAGTAGGAATTAGTAAAAGTTTATTGTGCACACACCAAAAAGACAGTTTGCAAACTAGGACCACTCAAAGCAAAACAGGGAATGAAGATCAGGGTTATATTGTTATAAAGCAGCATATATAGTGAGATGGCAGTGACTATTCTTCACAGTGATTCGTTATAATATTAAACTTTTTTTAAATGATAGAGAATTGGTTAGTGGTTATGCTGTATCAACCTTGGGAACCAGCTTAAGTTGTGCTTACAATTTCCAGAGACATAAGCAAGAACTGACCCAGGTCAGGTTAAGTCTTACAAAATAAACTAAATTAAGTTTTGTTTGTATGACTAAACTGGTTTCAAGGCTGGTCTCCGTTGTTTCTGAATTTAATAGCTTCTTAACAGTGATTCTGACTATAGCAAAATGTATACAGTACGGACTTGTTCCCTGCATCAGTTCATCCACTCATATATTTATACTCGATAATACAACACAACACAGTGCAAAACAATACAACACAACATGATATAATGCAACACAACACTACACAATACAACACAACAGAATACAATACAACGATACAGTACAATAAGTGTTGCTGAGTACTTCCTATGTGCCCAGCAATGTGCCAAGCACGTGGGATACAATTGGGAGCAGAATAGATAGGATTCTTGCCCCAATAGAGTTTATAATCAAGTCAGGAAGATCAATAACTCTTTAACATAGGGTGATAGGTGCCCCTTGTGTGGAAAAAGTATAAGATGCCATGGTAACTCAGAGTGGGGATATGCTTCACTTTGCCCAGGTGGTTAAATGCAGTTTTAAGCGTTAATTACATGGGTTAGAGGTGCTAAGCAGATGGGGAAAAGGGAAGGAAATATTTTCCAAAGTGAAAGGACTGTCTGAATGAGGATCCCATGCTGGCTAGAACAGAGCATATTGCAGGGTCCAACATGGCTGCAGTAAAGCAAGACATAAGGGCGTCATAAGGGTTGTCTGGTGTCCTCATATTAAAAGATAATCATAGTGACAGCAATGCATCCAGAAGCCTGGGCCTGAAAATTGCATTTGACAGTCTGCCTTCTTCCTCTATTGAGACTGTTTTCTGAGTCTACATGCTACGCCACAGACTTATGGTGACTTGGCATCCAATAGTCAATGTCAACCTCAGCAGTAGGTTTTTTTGAATGAATATATGATTAAAAATAGAATTTGAAGAAATCTCAGAAGCTTTTTAGTTCTACTGACCCTACCCCAACTCCTGCCAATGAAAAAACTGAGGTCTAGTGGTAGATGGTCAACTGCCCAAGGTCACAGAGCCGCAGGCACAACTAAAGTTACAATTAAGATCATGCAGTCCAAAACCTGTACACTGAATTATCATTATTCATAGTTAGGAGAAGTGTTAATATTCTGAATTTAAAGCCTGTTAATTTGTTCAGCTGAGATTTTTTTTATGGCTTTCCTCTGGAAGATCAGGTGAATGCACTCCTTGGTCTGAGTTTCACTCAGCGACCTCACACTCTGAGTCTTATCCTTTCAGTTCTAAGACTCTGTGAAAGGGTTACTGTAGCTATGAGTACATAAATGAGAGCAGAGAGGGGGAAAATGTGTGCTCTATCCATTCACAAATTTGTTGACCAGAGGATCTTCTGAATTAGTGCACTTCTTGTTTCCATTTTGGTCCCAGGGATAGCAGTTGGCAAACAAGCATACCTGTGATGCAGGAACAGAAGGTGCTTAAGGTAAGACAGTGCAATCTTTGGTCAGCCCTAGTAATCTCTCAGAGAAATAGTGGACACTTGCTTATTGGGCTAGCATATAAATGGCCTTTCAAACCCACTAGTCTTTATGTACTTAATGGCTTAGAATTGCAAATGTTTCCAGGAGCACAGGATGTGACAGAAGGAGTGATAGAGAACAGTAATTCCCTTTGTTCCCTTCCTCTCTAACACATTCTTTGTACTCTTACTGAGGAATCATGGAATCCAGCAGTTTTACAGCTGAAAGAGCCTTTGATTATCTAGGTTTTATATTTTATAGCTCAGGAAACTGAGGACCCCAGAAGCTACATAATTTCCTGAAAGTTCCCTAGCTAGTGGTAGTATAGAACTGAGTGTATCAATGTCTCTAAGAAAAGATAGCACACGCAGACATAAATATGGCAAGTTTTACTCACTGTCTAATTCCTCTGTTTTTTAATAGCAATGGCTCTCATCCATTGAGTATTTATGCTGTGTTAGGCACTACATGAAGCATTTTTTGGTCTATTGTCTCTTTTAAGCCTCAAAGTAATCTTATAAAATATAGCTAGTATCATCATCATCCTGGTTTACAGAGTAAGAGTCAATAATTATTAAATGCTCACCGTGGGCACTAGACACTGTTCAAAATTCTTTATGTGCATTAGCTCTTGTAGTACTCATAACAGTACCACTAGAAATCCCCATCTCACAGACAGGAAACTGAGGCAAAACAAAGGTGTGTAAGGTGTCCAAGATCATAAAGCTGCAAGTATTTGGAGGCAGGACTTGTACTGGAGCCCTCATTAAGTCTCACTCCACATCATTACATCTTCATGAGGCAAGATGTGAATTCACATCTGTCAGAATCCAGAACCTTTGCTCTTTCTCACTGTGCTTTATTCTTTCTAAGTTTATAAACACAAAATATAACTTACACCAAATGGCATCCTCTTGGGATTCTTAGTGGTAAGGGATAATACAAACAGTAGTCATTTATCATAAAGTAATTAAAGGTCAGTATCAGCTGAGGAACTCTGATCTTTGCACTTCTGAGAAACAATAGCTACAGGGAATCAAACATTCTCTCTGGTCCCTAACTTGCCACATTCCTGCCCTTTGGGAAACTAAAATTGCTTTTGTTCATTAAGAAGTGCATATAATCCTGAAGAATCAGGTAACTATATCATTGTATTCCCAAGCCTTTCAACATCACCCCCCAAATAAACAAATAAACAAAAAAGCATAGATAAAACTTTCTATTTGTTTAGTTCTGTTTTGTGTTTGTGTGTGTTTCGCACTCGGTGAAGGTCTTACTGTAGGGTGTGGATTAGGCCACAGGGGAACGATGAAGTATCAGCCCATTGGCAGTCTTTACATCTTCCTTAATGCCCAGCTATCTTAATATCCTTCTATATAAAGATTTTATGTGCATCACATGATGAATGCCATATAATCCATTCAATGTTATGGACATTGAAGAGGGTATGTGCTATGGTAAGTGCTGTGAAATGTGTAAGCCTGAGGATCCACAGACATGTACCCTGGGGAAAATAATACATTATGTGTTAATTAAAAAATAAAAAAAATAATAAAAATTTTTTAAAAAATAAAAAATAAAAATAAAAATGCAGCATAACCTGACAGAAAGTTTAGAGTAACAGAAAATGGAGACTAAGGATAGATTTAAGAGGTCAGGGAGAAATCAGCTAGTCATGTGAATATCAAAATAGAAATGTCAAATTTGGGTTTATAAATAATTTTTGTGGTAAGTCAAATGACCGGTTTATTGTTTTTCTTCTTGCCTTAATTCTGTCTCATCCTTTTAATTTCAGAATGTATACTTCACATACTTTAAATACTTCCTAACTGATGATGCCAGTTCTCTGTTAAGATGAAAGAAGTCCCGAGGCACCTGGGTGGCACAGTCAGTTAAGCGTTCGACTCTTGGTTTTGGCTCAGGTCATGATCTCGGGGTTGTGAGATCAAGCTCCACATCAGGCTCTGTGCTCTGCATGAAGTCTGCTTAGGATTCTCTCTCCTTCTCACTCTTCCCCTCCCAATCATGCTCTTCCTCTCCCTAAAATAAATGAATAGGGGTGCCTGGGTGGCTCAGTCATTAAGTGTCTCCCTTCAGCTCAGGTCATGATCCCAGAGTCCTGGGATCGAGCCCTGTGTTGGGCTCCCTGCTCATCAGGAAGCCTGCTTCCCCCTTTCCCACTCCCCCTGCTTATGTTCCCTCTCTCTCTCTCTCTCAAATAAATAATCTTAAAAAAAAAATCTTTTTTTTAAAAAAGGATGTTTTCTATTGCATCTTTTAAATTATCTTGCAATGAAGAGAAATTATTTTATTTAAAAACGCAGAATATACTATGCAGCCATCAAGAGAAATGAAATCTTAAAAAAAAAAAAAAGAGAAATGAAATCTTGCCATTTGCAACGACGTGGATGGAACTGGAGGGTATTATGCTAAGTGAAATAAGTCGATCAGAGAAAGACAATTATCATATGATCTCTCTGATATGAAGAATTCAAGAGGCAGGGTGGGGGGTTGTGGGGAGTGGGAGAGGAAAATGAAACAAGAGGGGATCAGGAAGGAGACAAACCATAAGAGACTCCTAAACTCATGAAACAAACCAAG
>CM052884.1:24280570-24357465 GCA_028534135.1 Potos flavus | reverse complement strand
GTATGTGCTATGGTAAGTGCTGTGAAATGTGTAAGCCTGAGGATCCACAGACATGTACCCTGGGGCAAATAATACATTATGTGTTAATTAAAAAATAAAAAAATAATAAAAAATTTTAAAAAAATAAAAAATAAAAATAAAAATGCAGAATAACCTGACAGAAAAATACAGTACAGCCTTATTAACTTGGCCTTCACAAATTCAGAATTTTATAATAATTCACAGATGGGACTGGTCAGAGATTGGAGATTATTTACCTTTCCTGATAATTCATTTCCTAGTTCCACATCTTTATATAAATAATTCACAACTATCTATTGGCTATATTTTGAGACAGAAAAGTCATTCATGGTAAGTCTCTGGACTGAGCACTAATATCCTTCTTCCCATCTAGCCTTCTAGGTCCCTCATGGCTTTCACCTGGAAGGCAACAGTACTGCAATGTATTATTATCCTACCCTACAGATGAGGAAACTAAAGTCCCAAAAGACTGAATATCTTGCTCAGAAGGAGTATAACAGAAAGCTTTGGATTTGAAACTAGATCTGGGCTTGAATTCTATACTGCTTGCCCCCCCCCCCCAGCTTTGAGGTCTTGAGCAAGTTACTTACTATCTTTCTTTGTACCTCATTCTCTGTATTTGTAAAATGATGACATAATAATACCTCATAGGTAATAGTAGAACCTCATGATATTCGTGTGGTAAAACAGAGATAAATTCTGGTCACCCATCCAACACAGGTACATAGGAAGAACTGGATAATAGACAATGGTAGCTATTTTTAATTATTATTCAAGTATTGTTCATACAGCTGGTAAGAGAAGAAACTAAGGTGGAAGTCCAGGACGGAAGTTTCAAAGCCTGCATCCTTTCCCTTATACACACTTATACACACTTGCCCCAGTGATTAAGATTTTCTGGTGGAATGACTCTATGTAGTAATGTTGGGTCCTAGCAGGACCCTTGGGAGCTGTGACAGAACATCTGAGTTTCCCACATGGATTACAATCCTCTAATTCAAAGGACTAAGCAGGTGGTTGCTTAAAGAAGTTTCTCCGTAAGGAACATTGCCTTGAAATCCTCAAAAACAAGAGGATGGAGCTTTTGGACCATTGATCCTCATCTCAAGCACTTAGGCAAAACAAGGGATGACAGAAGCCCTTAGACCTTCTGCTGTGGCTGCATGGTCTACATAGTTCTTTTTATGTTAGGAAGGGATATACAAAGAGATATATTGTAAAGACAGTGAAGTATTTCTGATAGTACTCTCATTTTATAGAAATATGACATAAGAGATTATTATTATTCGTGGAGGGACCATAGTCTCCACTAACTCAATTCCTTATTGTACAGGTAAAAACAAGACACCAGGAGTAGAAATATTTGCCTAAGCTTATACAGCTAATTAGTAGCAGAAAGGAGTGAATGGAGAAGGTGGGGAGAGCCAAAATCCTAGCAGTATTCTCATTTCATGTACTAAATGAAGAAAAGATGGCTTCTTCCAGATACTAGCATGGCTGACCTTGTCACTGCACTCAAATCTCTGGGCAAATGTTACCTGCCTTGATTATTCTATCTGAGTTAGTGCCAAATCTTTCTCTATTTCTTTGTATTCCTTTATTATTTAATAGTGTTACTAGTAGCTGACAGTTGATTGTATATTTTATTATGTAACTTATTGTCTGCCTATTCCACTGGAGTATAAGATCCATTAAGAAAGCTGCTTTGTTTTGACAATAGTTGTATCCCCAACACATGGTACAATACCAGTAGCGTAGTAATTAATAAACATTCAAAAATTTTTTTCTTGAATGACTGAATGATATGAAATACTAATCCATGAATGTAATAGGTAATACTGGGAGGTAAGTTTGGGGATGCAATGGGAAGGAGAGCAAAGATTTCCATGTTTGTCTCCTGGTAATGGCTCTAGAGAGCGCTGGGTATTTCTGAGCTGCAGACATATCACAGGAATAAAGTCTTCCAAGTTATTCATCCTCTGCTACTCTGCAACCTCAGTTTTCTGGAAATCCAGTAAAATCTCATTTTTTCTCTTGTTTTCTTCACTTACTCCCTTTCCTTTTACCTTCTTACTCTGTGCCTTTGGTTTTAGAACTGCACATCTTCTGAATAATGTATCTTCCAGATTGCCAACATCCTGCTTACATGCTACATCCCTACATAACTGCAATAAACTGGAGTGAGATATGGCTACCTGATTTAGCTCAAAAAAAAAAAAAAAAGATTTAGAGTACATGAAGAGAAAATATGCATCAAAATGTTTGACCACTTGAATTGTAGTTAGGACCTGGTCACTTATGAGATGTCAAGCATTGTGCTAAATCCTAGGAATCCACAGTAGATTAAATTGCATAAGATACACTTCCATGCTATAGAATCATATTCAATGGTAAAAAACTAAAACAAAAACATGTGTTACTTTCTATATATACTGACATGAGAGATATCCAGGATATATTGTTAGGCGGAAAAAATAAATTGCAATTTGGTAGCATATATTAAGAATGTGTTTTTAAAATATCACAATGCATCTGTTTGCATATCTCCATGTCTATGCCCATGTCCATATCTTGTCTACTGTAGATCTATAGATTAGATATATATCCAGAGGTTTTTGATAATATCTACAGAAAAAAAAAAAACCTCTAAAACAGCACAACAATTTCATACTAGCAGCCACCTATAAAAGAATGGGATTGATGATAGTAAGAGTTTTGCTTTATGTGCTTTGGTATTTTTCCAATCGTTTATGTAATGGGAATAACAATTATAATTTTAAAACAAGAGGTAACAATAGCAAAAATGGTTGTGCAATCAGTGTCTATAAAATTGCTCCCTTAGATCCCCCCCAAATAGGCCATGGCCCTCTTCTTAAGGGAGACAGACACATGTAAATAATTGTAAGCCAGTGTGCAAACCACTGTATGTCTGAGATCCATAAGATCGTATAAGATCACAAAGTGGAGGGGCTGTTCTGGCAGCAGTCATGGATGGTTTCTCAGATGATTCTTGAACTGGTTCTTAAAACCTACGTAGGAGTTCTGCAGGCACATAGGGCTTTCCACATAGAAGAGAGCATGTGTACAGGCTGGGGGTTTGAAAATGGAGTTTGACTAATAAAGAGTGATTCAATATGGATGGAGGGCAGGGTGTGGCTGAGCAATAGCTTGAAGAAGGCCACAAATGTAAGCTGGGTCCAGACTGTTAAAGACTTATATTTTCAGAGAGCTCCCTGAAGTCAGTGCAAAGATTGATTCACTTTATTCTTGAATTTCGGAAATATTTTTTGAGTATCCGCTAGGCATTAAGTTTTTACTAAGTGTGAGAATTTAATGATCACCAAGAAATATAGAGACCTTGCCTTTTTGGAGACTTGATTCTAGTAGTCTTAGAGCATTTTTTTCTTTCTTCTCAAGAAAAATAAGAAATAACAAATTATAATATGATTTGTAGGTAGTTAGCATTAAGAATTGATAAAATTAAGTGTTGCTAAAGGACCAGTGGTTCAAATCTATAGTTAAGAGCTGCTTGAACATTCCATACTTTGGGGAATACTTGAGAAGGGTGAAAATATATAGATAGAGCCAGTGTTTCTTGAAATCAACATCGAAGTGGAACAAAATAGAAAACTCAGAAATAAACCCACGTTTATATGGTCAATAATTTTTGACAAACCAGGAGAGAACATCCAATGGGAAAAAAGAGTCTCTTCAAAAAAGATATTGGGAAAACTTAACAAAAACATGCAGAAGAATGAAACTGGACCATTTTCTTACACCCCACACAAAAATAAATTCAAAATGGATTAAAGAACTAAATGTGAGACCTGAAACTATAAAAATCCTATAGGGGAACACAGGTAGGAACTTCCTTGACATCAGCCATAGCTACTTCTTTCTAGATGTGCCTTCTGAGGCAAGAGAAATAAGAGCAAAAATGAACTATTGGGGCCATATTAAAATAAAAAGCTTCTCCACAGCAAAGGAAACAATAAAAAATAAAAAGCTAAAAGGCAACCTACTGAATGGGAGAAGATATTTGCAAATGACATATCTGATAAAGGGTTAGTATCCAAAATATAAAAAAAATTTATACAACTCAATATCTCCCCCCAAAAAACCCCAAATAATGCAATTAAAAATGGGCAGAAGACATGAACAGACATTTCTCAAAAGAAGTCATCCAGGTGGCCAACAGACACATGAAAAGATGTGCAATGTCATTTGTCATCAGGGAAATGCAAAACCAAACTACAGTGAACTATCACCTCATACCTATCAGAATGGCTAAAATCAACAACACAAGAAACAACAGATGTTGGCGAGGATGTGGAGAAAATTAAATACTCTTGCACTGTTGTGGAAAATAGTACAGAGTTTCCTCAAAGTTAACAATCACACCGCTGGGTATATACCCAAAGAATACAAAAACACTGATTCAAAGGGATACATGCACCCTGATACTTACAGCAGCATAATTTACAATAGTCAATTATGGAAGCAGTCCAAGTGTCCTTGATAGATGAATGGATAAAGAAGATGTGGTATTACAATGGAGTATTATTCAGCCATAAAAAACAATGTAATCTTATTAATTACAATGATATGGGTGGAGCTAGAGAGTATAATGCTAAGCAAAATAATTTAGTCAGAGAAAGACAAATACCATATGATTTCACTCATATGTAGAATTCAAGAAACAAAACACTGAACAAAGCGGGAAAAAGAGAGAGATAGAGAGACAAACCAAGAAACAGACTCTTAACTATAGAGAACAAACTGATAGTTACCAGAGGGGAGGTAGGTGGGAGAATGGATGAAATAGGTGATGGGGATGTAGGCATGCACTTGTCATGATGAGCACCCCGTGGTGTATGGAAGTGTTGAGTCACTATACCATACACCTGTGACTAACATAACATTGTATGTTAACTATACCGGAATTTTTTTAAAAAATTGAAATAGCTGCAGCATTTATTCTTCTTTCAGTTATCTTGAGAGTAGAGAGTTAATTTGTTTGCTCATCTGTCTAGCTAGTTATTTCCCTCTCCGTGTTATCATATTTCCATCACTAGGCAACTAGTGACTATCACATGACTAGAGAGTCATGGGTCGGTGTTGGCACACTAAACTGTGAACCTTATCTTTTTTAAAGAATTCTCTTAAAACTAAGAAAAAAAAAGAAAAAAGAAAAACAGAAAAGGAAAAAATTGATTACCTGTAAAACAGTAGTAAAAGCAAAGATAATTTCCAAAGAATCATAATATTTTTCTCTTTGTTTTCCCCTAGAGCTAATTTTAAGCAAGAAACTGTTCTCAGATCCTCTAAAGAACTTCACTTTAAATAACCCCTGCTCACACACTCCCCAAATTCTTGCATAAGGTCAGGCTATTCCCATTCTTTTCTTGAAATTCTTCGGCTCTTGAGGACTTAAATGAGCCCAAAACTATGTATACACTAGAGCTTTCTGTTCTTTTCAATTAGCCAGCTTAAGATTTTTCTTCTGCTTTTTTATGTTCACTTTTTCCTCTAGAAAGAAATGTTACTGTTCTCTTATCCATTGTGTTGTTTGTACTTTGTGTATGAGGGAGTATCTTCTTTATTTAAGTGCTCTGAGTGATGTACCTTCCCGTGTAAACTATTTTGAGATACAAAAAGATTTATTTCGGAGATTCATATACTGTTATTATTAGAATAAAACTTACAGCTCATCCTTTGATATGCCCCCAATCCAGTATGCATGTCTTCTACAGTCCTCCATTGAGTGCTCAAAGAGCTTCTGTTTGAACATCCCTGAGGACATCTCTGCTACTTACAAATTTTGCTACTCTACATAGCAATGACATTTAGATGGGGTCTCTTCCCATTGCAATTTCATGGCCTCCCAGTAAATTCCCACCACTAATATTTGTTGATCCCTGGGGACAAATGGAATAAATATGATCCACTTCTCCACAGCAACTCTCTGCCTATTCACAGGGATCTATGTTGTCTTCTTTTGACATTGCCCTTCCTCATATCCGTCGAGAGCCTGATGGTGAGGACCTTCTCAGTTCTGGTTATCTGCAGGCAATGTTCTTGGTTTGTACAGGCCTCTATTATGTGTTGCCACCAGATATAGTATGATCAATGGAGCAAGAGTCTTATTTCTTTTGTTTTTATCCTTTGTTTAATATGCCTACTGTGTAAACTACATGAAATCTATGATAAAATTTACATTTTAAGGGACGCCTGGGTGGCTCAGTTGGTTAAGTGGCTGCCTTCGGCTCAGGTCATGATCCCAGGGTCCTGGGATCGAGTCCCACATCGGGCTCCTTGCTCGGCAGGGAGCCTGCTTCTCCCTCTGCCTCTGCCTGCCTCTCTACTTGTGATCTCTCTCTCTCTCTCTCTCTGACAAATAAATAAATAAAAGATATTTAAAAAAAAAAATTTACATTTTAAACAGTCATTTCATTATTTTACTTTTCAACTCAGGGCTTTAAGAATATTATACAACTCCTGAGGATCTTTCACATATTGCTGTTAAAACACACCTTTCCACTAATTTTTTAAGTTATCATACAAGAACCTGTAAGAACCAAAATGGAATAGGGTTTTACACTCAGTCTCATCCTCATCCATATACAAATCATTAAATGGGACAGAAATCTTTTGAGCTCATTTTGGAAGAATTCACAAGTGAGTTTTTGTTTGTTCTGGGAAAGTTGAAAAATGATAATTTTATTCATTTTTCTACTAGTATAAAAAGTGCGGCTACCTTATGTCAGGAATGAGTAATTTAAAAATAGGTTGTCTGTCTGGATTGATGACTGTTTTTCAGGTGGTCCTGGTGGTTATACAGTGGAACCTCCTGGAAGAAATAATTTTAGTGCCTAGCACCCCTCTTCTTTTCTGGCTATGCCAAGGCCTGAACTTCTCAGAAAATATATCTAGTTTCTCCCTTACTTACCTGCTCTTTGACTAAAAGCTGATTGGGAGATGTTCCATTCAGATCATGCCTGCCCCATTTAAGCAAGGGATCAGTAAAGTCAATCACACACAGGCACTTGTGAAAGAGCTGATAGCTCAGACTCTGGACCCCACTCTTGCTGGATCAATACCCACTGCAGCAGTATGGCTATTGACTTGGAATTCATTGCCATAAATACGGTTTGTCAGCCTTCCAGAGAGAAGAGTTCCATGATCAACCTAAAGACTGGCTCATTCCTGTGATTAGTCATTCCCTCCTAATTGCAATGAATGGTTGATTATCTCAGCATTTCTAGACCTTACTCACTTGTGAGAATCAGTGAGGTGTGGAAATGAGTCCACATTAGCATGCTTAGTATTATGGTAGTTCTGCTATTGTCACATGCTTTAGGCACATGTCCATGAGCTTAATTTGGTACAGAACTTTGAAATGACATGGCTTCTGCCTTTAATGAAGGAACATATTAAGGTTTAATGATCTTTTACCAAAAAGCTGATCCTTTGGTAGACAAAGGACAATATATTACTGTAGAAGTGAAGTTATACTTTATTTACACCTCTTGAACCCGTTAAGATTTCATAGAGCAAGATTCCAAGGATCCATTATACCCTGATGGTATCACTTAGGATGCTAAAAGGGAAAGAAGTATACAGTGGTGGAAAATCTTTCTGTTAAAATGCTATGTTGTTTATAGGGAGTATAAAATACTGCAGAGATGATGGATTCCATATTCCAGCATGGGAAAAATGCAACTCAATTTAAGACAGTACGTTTCTAGTAGCATACTGATTTGGATCAAGATGACACACTCAAGGCAAGTCATTCCCAGTTGACTGGCTTCCTTAGCTGTGTGGTCCCTGCACCCTATTCTTATTGGAAATGGCAAGATGCCCTCTCTTTGAGTAATGTCAAATTGTACACAGAATCATGCCTGCTTCCAATAAGCCTCTGGGGTCACTACAGTTACAGGAACAAGTCTTTATGCCTCAGACATGTAAATAAATAGCACTTTAGTATTTCATATGCTCATCAATTTACAAGTGTCCCACCCCAGGGCAACTGGGCAATTGAACATGTGTCTTGGCTCACAAACTGGTTTTTCTTTTATTTGCTCTAGCCCTGGTAGAGCCCCAATTGTTCCTCACTCTCCTCACTCACATTGCCCTTTCTCCCATTACTCTATTCTGACCTTTGCATAAAATGGAAGAAATATATTTGATTGTCAATAAATCTCTCAGCAAGCAGTGCTATTAAGGGGCAAAGTATTTCTACTTAAAAGTCTGGTTCCAGGCAATGGAGACATTTCAGAATTGGTGCTGAGATTACCAGGCTATCCCGTCTGGTATCAAGAAGCAGTCTGCCTGGTTAGAAAGTCAGAAAATAACCTTTACCAAGGAGATTAGATTTTGCCTTGTCATCTTTGCAAAGATTAATATGCATGAGCATTTTCCAAGATTCTAAGGAATAATTGTTGGATGAAGGATGGAAACCCAGTCATTGTTGTCCCCATGGAGAAGAGATAAGGAGTCAGAGTGAGCAGCTGCATGAATGGATGCATTAAGCTGATATTAAAATTACCAAGGTGGTTAAGAAATCCACTAATAACACCTTGCAAGGCTCAGGGGTAGAATAGACTTAAAGAGTTCAGGAAATTCCACACCTGGCTTCATGCAGTAAACCCCAAAGTCATTATGAAGAATTAGTTAAGCCCCCTTGTTCCTTATACATTTATTTTCCTTGATCCTATTTAGTTCTTTCTTCAATTTGCTAAGACACAAGTGTGCACTGATCTCAGCAGCCCATGAATATTTGAAAACTAGACCTTCTTGTCCCAAATCACTGCCTTAAATTTGTATTGTCTGATCACTTAAGCTCAAGGAAACCTTTGGGATTGCTTCAATTTAGAGAGAGAAATGGTAGAAATATTCTGATCCATAATTATACTCCCCCTCAGGGTCATTGCTGATTTAGTATGACAATAGAGTTCATTCCTGTTACAAATATTTGTTTATTGAGTATACACTATGTTTTAATACTTGGTGTGGTGCTGGGGTGCCTGGATGGCTCAGCTGGTTGAGTGTCCAACTTTTGGTTTCAGCTCAGGTCATCCAGGGTTATGAGATCTAGCCCCAAGCTGAGCCCCCCATCAAGTCCCACATCTGGTTTGATGTTTAGGGCAGAGTCTGCTTGAGATTCTTTCCCTCTCCCTCCGCCTCTGCCTCTTCCTCCTCCCCTTCCTCTCTCAAATAAATAAATACTTGGTTTGGTGCTAAAGATCACAACCATGAAGAAGACAGTGACCCTTGTTTTTATAGAGTTTATAATATAATGAGAAGCTAAAGACACATAAGCAGGGGATTTTAATATGTAATAGTAAATGCGATCCTTTTGAAGATAAAAACCATTTTCATGATAACTTTTAATCCCGTATTTCTCCTTCCCACACTAATTTAATTCTGTACAGATAGCATGATGTGACTGATGGCAGAACATAATCATTGATTCTTGTCAATGGCACTTGGTTGGGTACCATAATGAATGCTGGAAATACAATCCAAAAGAACTTCAGTGTATTAAAGAAATGCTTATCAAAGTCATCAAGGACAAGCTGGAATTTTATAGAAAGGAACAGATTATACATGTTGTAGTTACCAGCATTTTTTCTTATGGGTTCTCACCCTTCGTTAACAATGGACTGTCAATGAGCATTTATTGAATGCCTACTGTGTACCACACACAATACATGAGGAGACTTTTATGTATTAGAGAAATGGTTGTCAACATTAGGATGCAGCTAAATAAAGACATGGACATGGTTTTACTAAAAGTCATAGATCATAAAATTTCAAGATACTGATATTTTCCCAATGAGTGTCCTCCCCACTATAGCAATAGAATTCAATAAGTATATATTAAACAACTACTACAGGCAAAACTCATGTACTTTGAAATCCTACAACCTAGGGGAGGATTGTGTATACATTTAGTTTTATACAAAGAAGAACTAAAGAAATGTTATAAAAATGCTACAATTATGATTCCACTGGAGTACAAGGGAATCAGGGATCAACACACACACACACACACACCATGAAAGGCTACATGAAGGAGTTGACATTTGAGCTACACCTTACAGAAGAATCTTGGCAAGTAGCGAAGTGAATTCCCTGTGGGAATCAGCCTAAATAAAGCCACAGACACATGTAAGTGCATCAAATGGGAGGGTCATTATGAGTATGCCAGTAGAAGAAGGTTCAGAAGAGAGAATATGGTAAGATGTGGAGCCGAAGAGCTAAGGTGAGGACAGGTCTTCAGCACGGATTTTGAATTTCATTCTTTCAGTACATAATCATTGAAGAATCTTGAGAATGGGGACTTCTGTGTT
This sequence comes from Potos flavus, assembly GCA_028534135.1. Classification (NCBI taxonomy): domain Eukaryota; kingdom Metazoa; phylum Chordata; class Mammalia; order Carnivora; family Procyonidae; genus Potos; species Potos flavus. The sequence continues at coordinate 24,347,089 of CM052884.1, read as the reverse complement.
TTACAAACCTCCTTGGAGGCAAAAGGAAGAATGATGTGGAAGAGCCTGCGTCTAGGGGGTAGTTACGAGGTTATTATAGCTCATTATAACCTTGTCATTCTGAGAAGATGTGGTCTGAAGTACAGCTAGGGTGGTCATTGTCGATGACTGAAACAATGGACATGAGCTTCACCTGTGAATAAGTGATGTCTGGCTAAGCTGAGAGCTATACTAGCTTCTCTCCTCACTTGAGCTAGGCAGCCTACCTCCTTAAGAAGCAAATAAAAGTACATTTATATCTGGGACAGATTTTGTTCCTGAATACAGTAATTTAAAAGTGCTTGTGAAATCTTTCTTTTTCTAAAAGAATAACTTGTATTATTCTGGATGTTGTTTTCTTTTCCTTTACTTTTGTATTATTATGGTCCATATAAGACGTTGATTATTGTTGTTATTATTGTAATTCTTAAAATTACATTTTCTTTGAATCATAAATCAATGGATTATCTTCCCTCAAGGCACTTCTTCTATTTAAAGAGCCAGATCGATTTTTACAGGATATGCCAACAATAAATCTTTGGGCCTTATTTTTTCCTCCTGAAGACTTTTGGATCAGGATTATTATTATCATTATTTATTATTTATTGAGTGCTGTCAGTGAGCTCAGCAGTATACAAATATAAATGGATAAACATCATCATTAAATTTGTTTCCAAAAGGAGCAGGTGTTTATCATGGAAAAAAAAGTATTTGAATTACCAAAATAATGTCCATTAGTGGTTTTCATTTCCTGGAAAATATTGTCTTTGTGGTCATTCAACTCCTGTGGCATTTCAAGTGGAATAAATGGGGACAATCTCTCATTTCTGGCTCATTTCCAAGTTGGGAATTACCTCCTGCTTTTTGAAAGTTATCCTTAATTTAATTGGATTAGTTTTAGGTTGATAACTTCTAAGATTTTCTCTTCATTAGTGACTTAAAAAGCCCAACTCATTTTTTAGGGGAGAAACTTCACTCATCCCTTGGCTTTGTCCCCTTGGCCACCTAAAATGAAGCTGTCTAACCCAGGAGTTGCCTTCTTTTATGCCATTTATGATGGTTAATAAGAGGAAGAATTATAGCCTGAGCAATACAGATCCAGAATTCTTCTGATTCCACCAACTGTGAGTTGGAAAGAGACAAGTTCTATCATGAAAAACCTAGAAGAATGCTGTGGTAGACCCCTTTCTCTTGCCACTCCTTCAAGGACCACAGTCAACAAAAGCATTCCCTGTCATTTTTCTGGGTCAGATTTATGCAATATCTATGTATCCATTGAGGCATTTTCCCTCAAACTCCCCTATGATCTGTGTTAGTAGAAAAGAAACACAAGGCCAGAAAAATTAGTCATTTATCTCTAACTTTTATTTTAGTCATCTGTTTTTAACTAATTCCAAACATCATATGAACAAAGCTATCAACGAAAAAAAGAAAAAGCGGAATCAACTAATGGGTTGATTTGAGGTCGCCAAACAATAATAGCATGCACAGCTAACATTTGTTTTGAGTTTAGCATTTTGCAAGGTACTCTCCCTTATTAATACCTCAACTTATATTCACGACAATCCTGGAAGGGAGGGTAAAAGCATGTATTCAGCATCTCAAATCCAAGAAAGAGGAAACTGAGACTCAGAGAAGTTAAGTGTCTTGCCCACAGTTAAACAGCTACTATGTTGCAGAAATTGAAGCACTGTCCTTTTTTATTACTTATGATCAAATATGACCAAGTACAGACCAACAAACAGGTAACCAGGAGTAGAAACAAAGGAAATAAGGAGCGAAGGACATTGGGGAGGGTATATGTTATAATGAGCACTGGGTATTATATAAGACTGATGAATCACAGACCTGTACCCCTGAAACAAATAATACATTAGATGTTAATTTAAAAAAAAGAAGAAACAAAGGAAATATGAGGAACGTAGTTAATCTTCAGAGAGTAGTTGTTAATGGCCAGGACAATGGAATTGCTGAATAAATTACTTTTAAACATCCTTCTAGATCTGTGAGTAAGCAGTTGCTCTGATAATCTCATATGACTTAAAACTGTTTATCTTCCCAGAACTAAATAAAAACCATCTTATGTATATATTATGACTTACACTGGGAAATGGACCTATTTGTAGATAGGGCTATCAATCTGCAAATGAGCTTCTCTCCCTGTCGAAATTTGGAAAAACATTCAGAATCATCAAGATGTTAGTATTCTTGGCTCTGGCTTTGGAAGAGCAACAACTCTGACCAAGAAGGAAATAATTCTGCCTTTTCATCTGCTTTTCTAAATGAACAAAGTCAAACCTTTAAAATCAAATGCTTCATAGGTGCCCTATGTGCATTGCATTCCTTTAACTGACATTTAATGAGCACATACTACGCGCAATGATGTTTCATTGTTCCTTTTTACTGCACCTACCTCAAATGAATATGACTTCAAATTTGCCTCAGGATTAAATAGTGAACAATTCAGGTGTTTCTGTATAGCTCTAAGGTTTTCTACCAATGACTGTATACAAGTTTCAACATGCAATACCCATGAATATGTCAATGGAAATCTATGAGAATTTAGGAGATGAGAAGAGTTATACAGAGAGATGTTCATTCTTTGGTAGAAAACAGAATTTATTTTGTTCTAATGATTTCCAGTGTTGTATAAATATACATTTAACTTTCTAAATTGGCATCAAAAATCATTAGCAAGAAAGCAACAGGGAAAAACTCTTATAGCTCCCTAATAAAAAGACCAATTTTAAAATGACCAAAGAATCTGAATAGATATTTCTTCAAAGAAGATGTACAAATGGCAAATAAGCATATGAAAGATGTTCAGCATCAGTAATCACTAGGAAAATACAAACCCAAACCATAATGAGATATCACTTTACACCCACTAGAGTGGCTATCATAAAAAAAGAGAGATAATGACAAATGTTGAAGAGGAAATAGAGACATTGGAACCCTTATATTAATGTGAAATAGTGTAGCAGCTTTCAAAAAAAGCCTGGTAGTTCCTCAAAGGTTCAAACATAATTACCTTATGAACCAGCAGTTTCACCCCTATTCATATATCCAAGAGTAATAAAAACATATGTCCACACACACATACTTAAACATCAGTGTTTATAGCAATATCATTCATAGTGACTAAAAAGTGGAAACTGCCCAAATGTACTATTGATGAATGGGTACGTGGGTAAGTGGATGAATGGATATATAAAATGTGATATACCCATATAAGGTAATATTATTCAGCAATAAAAAGAAATGAAGTACTGATACACGTTACAACATGGATGAGGCTTGAAAATGAAAGCCAAATGAAAGACGTTAGTTACGAAAGACCACATATTGTGCAATTTCATTTATACGAAATGTCCAGAATAGGCATATCTATAAGAAACAAAGTAGATTAGTGACTACCCAGGGCCAGGGGATGGGTTGGGGAGATTGGAGAGAAGCTAAAAGATACAGAGTTTCTTCTTCAGGGTGATTAAAATGTTCTAGTTGATTGTGGTAATGGTTATGCAACTTTGTGAATATACTAAAATCCATTGAATTATATATGTTAAATGGATGAGTATATTCTATGAAGTATACAAAGCAACCAGGAAGCAATCAGAATTCATGGACAGTGGTTATTCCAAGATATCACCAAAACATTTGTGATGCACATTGATTCCGTTCTTCCTTTAATCCCTTAGAATGGCTCTGGAAAAGGCAACAATTATATTTGTACATGCTGCCTTACAAGATGGAAGCAAGCTTATATACAGCTTTTTCATCTCTTGTCTCCATGGGGAAATTTTAGATGTTGGGGACTGATAATAGCTTGGAGCAAATTCCCAGCTAGTCACAGCATGTTTGGACTCTGGTTTTCAGGACTGGAATTCATCAGGAACTTTTGTGTTTGCTGCTGTCTGTAGGATTATATCTTTATTGATCCTGCCTGTTTGTGACCAATAGGAGTTACGTGGAAATGATAAAGCCCTTTGGAAAGAAAATTCAGAATCTGGTGAAAACATAGCCAGGTCCCACTAGGGGAGGATGAAGCATCTGTGTGGAGTCTGTTCAATACAAGAAACAACCATTTCTTGTTTTCCCTGTTCAATTAAAAGAATGTTCAATTGCCTTATCTATAAGCAGCCCCTAGGGATAAATATGGCTTTCCCCCAATTGCTATTGCTTCAACAACTGGTTCATTTGGGAATCAACCATGAATTGACTGCAGCCATACCTGATGAATATCCTCTAATTTATATTAAAATGTTGGTAATACACTATACAATAAAACGGCAAAAGGAAATAATGGATAAGGAAGGGAATGAGGCATGGGACTTTGAGACCCTGAGTACCCTCAGATAGCCCAGACACCTGATAGGCTGGGATATTGGATCTCTTCCGTTTGTAACCCAGAAGAGAAAGGGACCACATGGCTTCTCAATATTTCAGTATTTCTAACAAAGGATACTGCATTTATTTATCAGGTAAAATTTAGCTGATACAATGTATACAATGCTTCCTAACTAAAAGTCACTTTTTAGCAAGTGTTAAAATATAGGAGATGAATATTGAAGGAAACATTAAATGCCAGAAATTGCCAGTATGAATATATTCTAGAGCTTTCTGCCTTGATCTTCAGTTTTCTCATCTATTAAAAAAGCGAGTATATAGGTCAGATGAGTCTTTAAATCCAATTAAAACCTAATATTCAGAAGTTATGTAGGCCCACGAAAAACCATAGTGTTTTCTGTTTCTTTATCCAGGTCTTGATTTATTCATTATGTAGCAATACATAAAGAGCACTTATTATATGTAGATCACAGTGCCAAGAGCTGGGACCACAGAAGTGGTCCTCATGGAGTGGGAGAAATTAAGCAAGCAAAAACACAATTTATAGAGTCTAATGATTACACCAAAGGAAATAAACAGGTGATGTGATTGAGAGGAACAGAGGTGCAGGTAAAGCTTTATTTTAGGATGGACATATAAGAGAAGGCTTCTCTGGGAAGGTGATATCTGACCCAGGGCTGAAGAAAAGAAACAAACCAGTCATTCAGCGCTTTGAGAGACACAATGGGTGGAGAACAGCAAGTTCACAGGCCCCAGAAAGAAAACATGGGATAATAGCCTGGTCGCCAAGTCAGAGACAGTGAAGGGGAGCTGACTTACATTTACGAATGATCACTAGCTATTTTGTGGAAGATGAATTTGGAAGGTGAAACTGGAAGCAGAAAGGCCAGTCAGGAGTCTATTGTACAGGACAAGGTGACAGGAGGTGGCAGCTTGGGCAATGGTAATGGCAGCAGAGTTGGAGAGGAGGAGGCAAATTTTAAAAACATATTGGAAGTAAAACAAATAAAAACATGGTGATAGATGGGACATTGGGGTGAGGGAATGGAAGGAAAAAAGGATGAGCATGTGGGTGGATGGGTGGTACCATTGACCAGATGAGGAAGAGCTGGGAAAAGCATGTCTGAAGGTTGGGGACAGGTGGAAGACAAAGGCCAAAAGATCTGTTTTGATTGTACAAAGTTTGTGCATCTTCAGGGATATCTTCAGAAATAGAAGCTGAGATAGCACATGCATAGTTCTGCATGAAAGTCCAATGCTAAAATGGTTTTCTACTTGTCAAGGTACAGAAATCCAGCCTGGACAAGGAGTGAGAGGTGGAAAGGTAATGCATTCAGGGTATATACACTATGTCACATCTAAATGCAGCAGAACCTCACGAATGGGGATAATTTAAAGACTTTCCATCTATAATTTTGGGGAAGGTAAAGTACCTATAGTTAAAAATAGAGAGCAGAAGGCAAAATTCTCATCACTTTCTAATTATTAAATTTCTTTCCTAAAGTCTGGATGCTCAGCCTTCTGTATTTTATTTTATTTTTTTAAAGATTTTATTTATTTATTTGTCAGAGAAAGAGAGTGAGAGAGTGACCACAAGCAGGGGGATTGGCAGGCAGAGGGAAAAGCAGACTCCCTGCTGAGCAAGGAGCCTGATGAGGAGCTCCATCCCAGGACCCTGGGATGATGTCCTGAGCCCACGGTAGATACTTAACTGACTGAGCCACCCAGGTATACCAGCCTTCTGTATTTTAAAAACGTTTTCATAAAAGCACATTTTTAAAAATATTTTTCTATCCCCTGTATCTATGACAGTTTCCTCTTACCTTCCCCTAAGACAAATCTCAAACTATTTTTTAATTCAACCTTTTATTATCTATGAAGAAGAAATAAAGATTTTTCCCTATTTTTCTTTTTGTTTCTTTTTCTTTCTCCCCCCCCCCCCATTAACCTTGTGACAATAAGGATAGTTATGGACTTGATAATAGGAGGGCAGACACGAACGTCTTTTCCCATTGTTTTTCACAGACATTATTTTATCCTGAATAGTGACTTTCACACAAAGAGTCAATGGTAAGGACAAAAGTGAAGAGACACTTGCCCAAATATTTGCTCCTGAAGGTAGGAAATCCCCGTCTACTGTGAAGCTACCTGGACCAAAGCTCAATCAATTCCTAATGGTAATTGTGATATCAGTTTCCTGGGAGATAATTTCATTCTCTGCCATTCACCTGATCCCGGCCAGAAATGAACCTTTTTGTTGACTGGTGTCATTTCCTCTTGAGAAAAAAGACTAGTAAGATTTTAAAGGTTGGAAGCTAGGGAAAATATTCTTGGATCTTCAACTGGGGCAGAAGTTTTCAAAACCTGTTTTCTTTTGTCACTCAGAGCTGATTCAGTGTTCTGGAGCATTGTGCTTCAGAAGTAAAATGACTTGGAAGTGTGTCTTGACTCTATCACTTGTCAGCTGTTTGGTCTGGGACAGTTTATTTCATCCTTCTTACCTCTAGTTTTACCTCTTTATCAGTTGGGAAAAATAAAAACCTATGTGACAGTTGCATCTGTATGACTTACTTCACAGGGATATTATAAAGATCATGAGAAATAAAGGATATGCTAACACTTAGAAAATGTTGTACACAGTATATGCATAACAGTATACCTGCCACTGGGGAAGGAGATGAGCTATCACATTTTCTAAACACAATAGCTATAGTAGATTACATTGTACAGCTGCCAATGCCCATTTTTTGAAAGAGCTTAAAGTCCCAATTTATCTTAACTGTTTGCTACTCTTGGCATCTGCTCACACCCCTCTCTTGGTGAGCAGAAGGGGAGGTGTGGTTTGGAGGAGAATCTGAAGAGAGGGAAACAGGTCAGGCAAAGATTAGAGATTGGGTGGGTATGTAAATTTGGGGCAGGCAGCTCACTGGTTCAGCATCTGGCTGGTAGAACGCTCAATAGAAATCCTCAGGCCTGAAGCCAATGAACTGCAGAGCTGATTATTTTTTAAATTTCTTTTTCTTTTTATTTTTTTTATTAACATATAATGTATTATTTGCCCCAGGGTACATGTCTGTGAATCATCAGGTTTACACATTGCACAGCACTTACCCTAGCACATACCCTCCCCAATGTCCATAACCCAGCCACCCTATCCCTACCCCCCTACCCCCCAGCCACCCTCAGTTTGTTTCATGAGTTTAGGAGTCTCTTAGGTTTGTCTCCTTCCTGACCTCATCTTGTTTCATTTCCCTTCTCCACCCCCCATGACCCCCCGCCCTGCCTCTCAAATTCTTCATATCAGAGAGATCATATGATAATTGTCTTTCTCTGATTGACTTATTCAGAGCCAATTTTTGAAGTTTGGCTCTGGTCTATCCAGGAATTTCTTGCAGAATTCATGCCAGAACCAGGGCAGATATCTGAGCAGAAGCAACCTTGAGGAGACCTACACCCAAGTGGAAAGATAAGGGAAGTGTATTTTAGGTGAGAGCATAAGCACCAGTATGTAAATGTGGTTTTAGGTGCAAGTCCAAGTGCAGTATCCGACCACCAGTGCCCACCTCACCTACCACCGCTCTGGCAGGCAGGGATTACCGCAATTGCTTTCTGAATATCCTCCCTGCTGCTACCCCTGTCCCCTACAATCTGTTCTCAATATAGCACCCTTTGTGATATCAATCAGATTATATCGCTTTTCTGCTCATAGTGGTACAATGGCTCCCCATTCCACTCAGTAAATTCCCAAATCCTAATGGGCTCTGTATCTTCTAGGATCCCCCCTCCACACACACAACCAATTCCTCTTTACTTCTATTCCTATTCCCCCCTTCTTCAGTGCTAATGGCCATACTGATTACCTTGTTATTCTGTAGATACCCCAGGCATACTCTGGTCTCAGGGCATATGCTTTGGCTTTCTAGAATATTTTTTCCCTAGAGATTTGCATGGGTGGCCCCCTCAGCTGCTTTTAATCTTTGTTTAATTTCTACCTCCTCAATGAAGCCTACCCTGACAATCATATTTAAAATTATAGACTTCCCTTCAGCCCCTCCCCTTACCTTTCTCCATTTGAAAAGTTTTCTGTAATATTCAATACCATTTAAAAGGCTTTCTGATTGGCTTATTTATTATGCTATTGATTATGGCTTGCCTGCACCTTCTAGAATAGAATATATAAGGACAAGGATCTCTGCCTATTTTGTTCATGGGTGTAACCAAGGCATCTAGAACGCCTGGACATTGTAGATGCAATAAATATTTGTTGAATGATGGAGAGCAGAAGTCACAAAGTAACACAGGAGCTAGACAAAGATAGCGAAGAGGCATAGGACAGACAAGGCCTTTTCCTTTTATCATTCTCTTCCCCAATCTCATTCCTCTTTCTCTCTTTTCTCAGCTCTCTCTCCTCTTCTGTGGCCAGCTTTGCCCCACCTGGTGTGAGCATCCACTCCAGAGGCCGGCTGAGGCAGGCAAGGGGCCTGAACTTGAATGACTGTTCACTGTTAGGTCACAGATATACTCACAAATAAATATACAGCCAAAAGGCACAAGCAAATGAGTCATGTGCCCTTGAAATCTACACTTTGGGAGACCAGGTATTTCTTCCCTGTTGTGTTCATTCCTCCCTATTATACTACTTGTAGAAAACTTAACTTTATGGAATTACATGCACAGCCTGCAGCTCATCCTCTTGTACACCATCAGAAGTAAAAATCTGATTTCATTCAGAGTGGGACCACTTTTGGGAACCAGTTAAATATCATAGAAATTCAAGCCTGACACACAAGCTAAAGAATCAAGCTGATAATACCTATTTGGATCAGAGCCAGAATAACTACAAAGGCTCGAGGCTAGGTTTCTGGTCTGAAACCTACTGTGGCAATACTCAAAGGGCACCATAGATGCCCAGAACTGTGGTTGTGCCATCACTGGAATAAGTACATATGCTGTCGAAGTGACTACTTTGACAAACAGTACACATGGGTGTCTTCTAAGAATTGAATATCAAAAAATTCTACCATTACAACTCCTGCATTTTATAGAATTCACAAGTCATCTGATTTTAAGTTTCTGCATTTGTGGAATGGGAAGAAAGATTTCTTTCCACATCATGCTAGGAAAATGGGAGTATGAGGAGCAGAAGGTATACCTGTCATAATTCCACCAAAGAAAGGTAACCATATCAACCATGCATCGTTTTTTTTATCCTGAAATAAAATAGTCATGGGGCCAGAGAACCAAAATAAACTATTTTTCATGCTTTTCATTTTTCTGTCCATCCCCCACCTCCTCCTTTGTCATTGAGTTTTCTTAGTAGCTTTATCCTTCTGGATTATTCTCTATGCACAATTGTTCTCTAATTCCCCACACCCCCCATATCCCCACTGTGCCACCATTTTGTCCTTCCTGTTGGAATCCATTGTAGATGGCTGTCTGTCTTCCCTGAGATTGGCTAGAGCCTGCAGCAGCTTTCATAGAGGCCCCGCTGACACAGTGAAATAAAGTCAGAAAGCTGCATTAATTTAAGTGGCTTTTCTTCACATTTAGGACTGCTATTATGATGTTGATGGTTGGTAATAAAAGACCTTTTAGTGTGGGAAATCAAATAATCTTATACAAACATAAATGGATCTGGACAATGATTATCCTAATGTAATTGGAGAATGAACTCTGATTATGGGTGTCAGTTCTTGCCTTTCTTAAGGTATTGTAGGGCTAATCTCGCAATTGATAGATTGACACTCTGTAAGGTGTGGAGTTGATCATTAATATGCTGCATTTTTTACATTTGGCTTCTCTGTAGCTAAGACTTTTTTGAGGATGAGTTTTGATAGCTCCGTAGTATTGGTTTTGTAGAAGTTTCTGAAAATGTTTGGTAATGAAATATGACAGAATAAAAATTGGGGAAAGAAAGTCAAGCTGGTCTTCAAACAAAGTTTCTCGATACAAAGTGTGTTCATCACTCACTGACATCCCAAGAGAAATGAAGGGAGAAAACATGTAGGATGAAACAGCAATGTCCTGTGGGAAACAATTCTCTACTGTTTGTCAGTAGACAATAATTTACCTGCCTAGAAAAAGATTTCCACTCATCCTGGAAAATATCATTGCTCTATGTTAAATAACATATGGTTAAAAACATATTTGTTGAGATTTCAGAACCTTGCAATCAATGTCTTCTGTGAATAGCTGCCTAGTCGGTAACAAAGATCTACTATCCTTTGAACTAAAGTGTAGCTCCCTGTCTTAATTATTTTAACTAGATAGTTAATTTAATGGGCCTGGGTTTTATAGATCTGCCAATGGTGATTTTATGTGTACATAATAAAGGGCCAACAGACTTACACTTCTATCTAAGAGACAGGTGTTACTGCCAAGTCCAATCTTGCTGCTCAGCCCATTATGCCTTTGCTCACTTTCTTACCTCCTCACAGAAAGTGCTCTCTCTCTCTCCTTCAGCTTTCCCCTTCCCCGGCCCTTCCAGGTTGCATCTCACTCACAACCCCCTCATCCTACAAGGCTGAGAGCCCAAAGGCCACCTCATCCAGGAAGCCTCCTCTGATCTTGATAAGAAGTCAACTCCTCCTCCTCTTCTTTTCCTTTGTTACGGCAGTCGTCACTTCTTCCCATTTTTGCATCATGTTCATCTCCGCATCTCCCCAAACATCTAGTGGTGTCTTATTACAAAGTAGCACTCAGTGAGGGTTGAATGAGTGAGCAAACATGTTAATGAATGAATCTCAGACTGGAGACTGGTCACACAACCTGAAGCTTCTGTCCTTGTAACCCTCTTTTTCTGCTCCAGGATTAGGGGCCAGAGCCGAAGCCCTATTTCCTCTCCTTATTTATTCAGTCTTAGATCATCTCTGACAAGCTTGACAACTACAGTGAATTTTATCAAACAGGGCAATGGGTTTGTGCTGCATAAGTGAGCTTCTGCGGAGAACTGGGTAATCATATCTCAATGTGAATGAGTGTAGGCTCGAGCACAATTGAAAAGCAAAGCATGTGTTTAGAGAGTGGATATGCAGGAAGTACCCTGCAGCTCTTTGGAATTCTTTAAGAGTTTATTTTCTCTTCAGGGTATGGGTTTCTCTCAGGCTTATGAGCTGAATAGTTGGTTTGACTCTAACTTATACACTGCCTTTTACTTCTATTTATGTATTTTGAATGTTTGTCTAATACCTTCAAATACATTATGAGCACTGGAAGGCAAAAACTCAAGTCTGACAATTCTTTGCATCGCTTAAAATAACATCACCATGGTCTCATATAAAATACATTTTCAAAAGTTTAGGTAGGATTTTGCCTTGGTGATGGAATGTAATAACTGTGTGGAAAAGAAAGGTTGGGAGATCTATTTTAATGGTTTAATGAGATGATACTTATCTCATGGCAGTTGGAAGAAATTATATTACAGTCATGAGATAATAATTCAGCAATACTGTTTATTTACACTACCTTATTTCTCAGCTCAGATTTCTGCCACCAGTCAAAATGTTTTTACTTTAGGAAATTCTACAGGTTTAGGGACTCTCCTGTGTGGAGTAAAAGTTTGTCCTGGACAGTGAGATGTGACTTTACAAAATGAGATTTGATTTAGGACACAATTTGAGATTATTAACAGTTTTTCCTCTCTCTGCTTTATCCAGCAGAAACTGTACAGCCAGTGCATATTTCCTATTTTCTTTTTTCAGAGTCCAAAAGCATTTAGCTAAAATCAGATTTTATTTCTTAGAGTTTCATGTCTACCTACAATTCCTATATTGGGATTCATGAGATTTTCTTTTCAATAGATACTTATAATCAGAGATATGGACCCAAAGAACATTATAATATTGAGATTTTATTGTGAGCTAAAAATGGCATTATATGGACTCATTGCCAGTCCACTTTATACAGTGGTGTTGACAAAATTAGCACCTTTTCAACTTCCTTGACACACTCGGTAATCACCTTGGTCGTTTATGGGCCAGAATTGCAGACTAGCCAATTGATTTGGGGTAGGCTCCCTCATGGCTATCTAGGAAGAAAAACTTTTACTCTTCTTTGAAAGGACAAGGATTTATGACCATTCTCAATATGCACCATAGGCACATTCTTTGACTTCAGTTTTGCCAAGTTCCTTAATATTCTTGTAATGTAAACCTTTATTAACCACAGAGGTTTACACTCACTTAAACAGGAACTCAGCTTTTCATTTCATGTTGCTTTTCCTGAAGGTAAGCCATACTTTGGCATCTTCGCTCTGGATTCCTTACTTTCTGACAGGTGACCTTGCAACTCTTGGCAGTCCTGGGAGATTCCTAACACCCGGCACCTCTTGCTGGAGGTTTATGACATTCTTTCAGAGATAGAATGGAGTGGCATTCTAAGTTGAACATCTGGTTGGTAGCCTTCTTGTGCAAGAGGAGTGCCTCTTCCTTTCTTTCCTTGCTGTGTCATCCTTGCAGGTCATGACTGGTAGTCAGCTGGAAGCAGTGCTGTCCTTGGGTTGATATTAATTCGAAAGAATAAAAGATCTGTTCAGCTTAGATAACCACACAAATTGCAATGCTGCATCTTTTCTCAACACTTTAAAAAGGTTAAGATGTTTTTCTAGGCCAAAATAATAAGAAATCAAGGGAATGGTTAATCTTTTAGCATGGATTTCAGCTACAGGAGATGAGCCATCTCTCAGAAGATTGACATCTTGCAAAGGAAGCTTTCTTTTATTCCTGTTACATGGATTTTCCTCTGTGAAATGTTGAAGATGTGCCATCAGCTGAAAGCAGTGAAATTATTTAGCATTAGGGGTGGCATCACATTTTGTCTTGAAAGTCTCAAAGTGTTAAACACCTAAAGGGAAGAAACAGAATGGCAATAACAGCACTTTTCAAAGAGGATGTATTTAGGAGCTTCTCCACTGGGAAAACTTGTTTCTTCATGCCAGGCCCTATTGAAGGTAGATTGGAAGAAAAGCCACACCAGGGAGGAGAATGTTATAAGGGAGAGTGGAGTGCGAGAAATGAAGGGGAGAGTCAGCATGAAGGCTGCCCTCCAATTACTTTGCTGAGGGATCAGTACCAGCCTATTGCTTTTTGAAGATGGGGCTTTGAGAAAGTGGCCAGTAATGAGGGTGCAGAATATGCCTGATTTATGTAAATCCTCACCATACACCTGAGCACATGGATTAGTGATCACGTGATGAGAAAGGACCACCCTGGAGTTTAATTTAGGGACCAATGAACACTTCTTCTCCAGAACAATAATATAATTGATGGGTAAAGTTTGTTTTTTTCCCCCATATCATTTTTTATTAAAACTTTTTCTGAGTTAATTATAAATCGGCATGCTGTTGTAAGAAATAGTACAGAGATGTAACTTTTACTTAGTTTCTTCCAGGGGTAGGTAACACTTTGCAAAACTATAGTATAACATCGCAACCAGGGTCAGACATATAATCCACTGATCTTATTCAGATTTCTCCAGTTTTACCTGTACCCAGTTGTGTGTGTGTGTGCATGTGTGTGTATTTAGTTTTATGTACTTTCCTCATACATGTAGGTACCTGTACCCACCATGGCAGCCAAGATATTGAACAGTTCCAACCACATAAGGACCCCCTAGGTTGCTTTTCATAACCACCCCAGTCTCTACTTTCCATCCCTCATCCCTGCAAGTCACTACCCCTTTTCTGTAATTTTGTCAATTTGAGAATGAAATCATGCAATATGTAATCTTTTGAGACTGTTTTTTTCTCACAGCACAATTTATCTGGATTCACCCATGTTGCTGTGTGTCAATAGTTTGTTCCTTTCTCTTGCTGAGTAGTATTCCACGGTGAAGGTGTGACACAGTTTATTTCACCATTCACCTGTGGAAGGACACCTGAGTTATTTCCAGTTTTTGGCAATAAGAATAAAGCTGGTATAAACATTCATGTATAGGTTGTGTGGATGTGGTAACCTCTGAGAAAGAAAGGTTTTTAAATCCTAATTTCCTTCACATGTTTTTGCTTCTCTGATACTATCTGTCTCCATAATCATAGCTCACGGACACAGCACATGCCTCTACCCAGATTATGCATAATGCATGGACATCATGGGGTCTTTGCCACTTTCCTGCCATAATAACAGTGAGCAAGGTCATGCCTATGGCATAAGTGATAAATTAAGGCAGGAAGTATGTAGGCTTATATCCTTTCTTCCTAATCCTCGATCATCTCTTCTAGCCTGAGCTTCATCTTTCTCAGAAGACAGCTGCCCCTCTTTTCATGGTCCCTCTCATTTCCCTCAGGTTGAAAGGACCACACCCTGCAGAGAAAGCAGAGGAGTTGTGGTTCTCCTGTCCTTAAAATGACCTTGCCTCACTTGCAGATGATTTACATGAGGCCCACATTTGTTCTGATTTTAATTGAGTTGGCACTGAGCAGGGATGTGGGGTGGTGAAAGGGAGTGAGGTTCTGGGAAGAAGCAAGAGCAATTCATTGATTACCATGCATTTGTAATCAACTTCTGAGGCTATATGCTCATCTCCACATGACAGGAACTGTCTCCTCACTCTCATCAGTGGCCAAAAAGCATTTTAGTCACCCACTAATGGGAAGTATAGGTCTGTATGAACCCCATGAGGACCCACCTGGGCAGAGGGTACAATAAACCTAGCACCAGCTCCCTAGTTCATCCAACCCCTTCTCACTAAGGGTGGTGATGGGAAGGTAAGTGACGTGTGAAGGGTCATGCTTAGTACAATTCTCTGATAAGCATGGAGTTAGGTAGCTCATCACTACCATCCTAGTCTTTGAGCCTCTTCTTATTCTCACTGCCTTTTCTAAGCAAGAATGCAGACCATGTTTTGGTCCTCTGGTTACTTTCTGTGGGCTTCTGTTGGCCTCAAACAGAGGTTCTGTTGTCCAAGGCCCTCCATCACCTTCTCACTGTCCCCCTGCCCCCCCTGCTACCCGGAGCCACTTTGTTCTCCAGCCGTTGAGCTTCCTACAATCATCTCCTCACACTTATTCTTCATCTCACCTGGAATTCCTCTCCTCTGCTCTTCCTAGAAAATCTCTAGTTCACTTCCAAGGGACAGTTCCAACATCCTATTTCCTGACTTGCCCATACCCTTTGCTTTTGGCATGTGTCAGTAATCACAACATTTCTGTTTCTAAATCCCCACGGACTCTGAACTTTTTGACAATTGAATTGTGTTCTACTTTGACCTCATGGTGCCCAGTATTTTATAGCCACCTAATACATGTCTGCTTCATGAAAGATGCAAAAGAAAGAGGAATGCCTACCTGGTGACACTCTCCTTGGATTCAGGGACCTGTTCCCTCTGCTCACCATTTCCTTTCCTTTGTACAGCAGCAGAGAGTCTCCTCCCCCACAAATACCTCGCAGTATCCTTGGGCATCTGCATGGAATAGGCTTTGTCCCACCCCCATGGGAATAAATACACTGGCACCTACCCACCCCTGAGGTTCCAATTAAATCCTATAGTGTCTGTTAGTAGTCGTATTAGGAAAATGATTTCCCTTTCTAGGAATGTCCTTATGGAGTGTTACTCTGCCTTCCTTTGCTTTTTTAAATTATTTATTTATTTGTCTTAACCTCACATGTGTATGCTTCAAGTACCTATGTATTTCCCAAACACATTACCAAGCCAACAATACCACACAGACAGAATGAGACATTTCCTCTGAGGTTTCTGTTTATGTGAGGGACAGAGGGGGCTTATGCCTGATCACCAAAAAGATAGTAAATAAAATGGTTGGGGTCCAGAGGAAAAGAGGCAGAAATAGATTGGACAGCCATTTAGAAAAACACCTTTTGCCTACTTAAGGTTTCTAAGTCAGAGTTCCTACCTCTCCTTAGAGACAGTGAGGAGAAATAATTTAAAAATCCAAAATAGAAGTAATTTTTCTTTGTAACCTCTACATACTGTACATGTGTTTGTGTGAGCCATGCATGTCTAAATTAATCTCCTTGTCTCAGAATTTGAGTAATAATTATGCCAATTATGCTTATTAAACTCCCCCAAATTATTAATTAAAGACTCTGTGGAAAAATCTACCTTGGATGAATATTGTTCTTACTTGATCTCCCTCTGAAACTCTTGGCCTTTTTGGGTTTGTCTTGCTCATTTTTGTACACGCAGACTTTTGCTCAGAGCACATGCTGTTCTGTGTTTATGAATTTTTGCCACATAGAGGTTGTCTCCATTCCAAAACACTGTTTCTTTCGATCCTTTCCCTTGCTTTCAGGTGAGTATGTCTTATTTTCCTCAGCTAAGTGCACAGTCTCTGGAAGATAAAAAACATGATTCTACTATGTACTTTGCACCTAGCAAGTATCTAAATATATATAAAGTGTATATATATTCATATTCATCATATATGAATATTATGTATTAGTATATCTTAGTATTTTGATATTGCTTATATATTATATACTCATGTGAATATATATTTATACATGTTCATATGAATGTATGTGACTATATCTTCACATTAAAAGAACAGCTTTCTGGGTTGCAGAAGGTCCCAGAAGCTAGTCAGGTCATTTGGGAAGGTCACTGTGACCCATGCACTCCGAGCAGGCAGCCAGCAGATGGTGAGTCATGAATCCATCTTCACATCTGAGGCATACCAGTGTTGACACTCTCCATCCTCTGCCTGAACAAAGAGCAGAGAAACTATGCTTCCAGAAGTCAGTTTCTCACTATCCAGGCTGTCATTCCCATTTTATAACTAAGGCCAATGAGTCCCAGGGACATTTCATGGCCTCAGCGTATTAGTATTAGGATTTGTCATGGTAAGAGCTCCTGGCTTAAAAGTAATAACGAATTTGTTCATTTATTGTCATTTGTCCTTGGAAAATAATACCCCTTGACTCATCCAAATGAATCCTAAAATATACGTATCAACAAAGCTATCTTAAGTTGGCCTTAAACCTAAGAATTGCCTCCTGTAAGCCCTCATTTATTCAGTGTGGCTCAAAAGAACAGAGGCATCTTGAAAATGGCCAGATGGCCCCATGCATCAGTCTCTCTTCCTCTCTTTCTTCCTCACAAAGTAAATGAAAGTCTGCAGTAAGTGATTCTGAATGTTTAATTCGATGCTTTGATATCAAAATTTGGAGCCATTTCTGTGAATGTGTGGCACCGATTCCATAATGAGATCCCACATTTGCTGCAGCAGCTGGAAAAATCTGTGGACGTCAGTGTTGCACCACTGCTATTGGGATTTCAAGCGACAGCGCTGAGAAGTCACATTCTCCATGAGAACCAAGTCTTGGGAAGGGCAGCGCAGGGTCAGAGAAAGCACCGGAGTTGTACTCACATTTTCTTTTACTACCTCAGTAAGTAGATTCTGGAGTTTCTCTCTCTGGGAAAGCTTGGCCCTGGTGTAATCTTTCATGTCCAGGGGTAGCAGGATTTTGATTTGTTTATTTATTTGCTCAATCATTTCAGTGGATTAGCTAAGCTTAATAAAGTTCAAGCAACCTGTCCAAAATCATAAATTAGCATTAGTGATTCAAGAATACTGATTTCCTAGGGATTCTGACAAAATTTACAGCCACCTTCACTTCCTTCTTTCAAATTATAAAATCTTAAAAAGACCTTGGAAGTCTCGCAGCCCCACTCCCCACCCCTTGTTAGATCTCTATTAGGCATGCATCCAGACCCTGCTTGGATCACTGGCTCTCAACAGGTGCCCAGAGATATATCTGTGTTCCTTGAGCCCTTCACAGGTGTGCTCCTCAATATTAATGAAGGACTAAACTTTATTTTTATAAAACTAACACATGCAGTGTTATGGTGATGCCTGACACTTGACGTCATGTGACCTGCCATTGAGAGGATTAGTTTGTGCGAGTAATAGCACAGGAGGAGGTGAAGCTGGTGCTAAACACAAGTTGCATGCCTCACTTGGGAACCTCACCTGGGAAGATGTGTAGACTGTGGAGAACAGGCTGGGATAGACAGCTCTGTTCACACTGTAGGGTGGTGCTCAAAGTTGGCCAAAGGGTTGTGGGACAACTGTGGAGGCTCTTGGGAACAGGGTGACTTATTTTTAGGCCATGGGAGAGATTGTGAGGCAATTATTGCTGACTTGCCTAGAAGATTTCGTGTTAAAATAGTGCCGTGAATATAAAATAATTCAAGACTATGGCACTGCTCCCTTTTCATGATGCAGTCTCATTACCTCACAAAACAGTCTATTCCAATTTTGTTCAGCTTTAGTTTTATACAGTTTATATTAAAATACTTGCTTATACCAACCTAAAATCTGGCTCTCTATAACTTGCACCCAAGAGTTTATGTTTTGTTTTTGGAATAGAAATAAAAACATCAAACTCTGTTTACCAAAGCTGCTGTACACTAAATCCTATGGAAACCCACTTTAAAGCATGGACTCAGAGATTCCACCCCCAATAATTCTGATTAATAGTGGCCCAGGAGATCCTTATTTTTATTAAGTTTCATAGATACTATTGATGGATAGCCAAGTCTGAGAAATACTGATCTGTTATAATCTTTGCCTGGCATCTAACTCTTTTAGCTTAATTGAACATTTTTTTGCAACCTAAAAGCCAGGCTCCCAATATACAGATCTCATTCAATGCATATACTCATTGCTTTTCATGTAGGGGTATGACCCTCATCTATGAAGGAAGAGAATTTAGATTCTGAGTATAACCATTTATACTATGCATACCTGCCCAGGGTGGGTTGGTCTTACCTAATGCTGATCATCTAGGGACGCTTCAAATTCAAACTGTCTTTTAAAAATAAAAGATACACAGTCAGTGAATTAGAGTATTTTCTTTTAAGGCTCATCATCCTTTCCTGTCCTTTCCTTTCAATTTCAAGTTTCCTAATTAAATGTGTGAACAGAGAAACTGTGTTCCTGATAGATGTTACCTGTCATGGGTTGTAGTCCATAATGGAAAACCTATTCGTTCTTTTTTTTTTTTTTCCCTTGTGTTATACTTGTAAGCCTATACCAACATAAGTAAGGTATAAACATTTTTAATAACAAGAATAAAGAAGCAACAGAGGAGATGACTTTGAGTGAACTTTATCACTACCAGGCCTAAAATAGAATGCACTGTTACTGCTCATGACTCCAGCAGACCCTTAGCAGATACAAGTCCTTCCTCTTAGCCACATCCTTTCTGATCGTTGCATCTTCCATTTGAATCGAGCTGCGGTCTTGTCTGCCCACATAGATCTTGGTCCTTTCAAATACAACACAGTCTCCTTTTTACATCTGCTCAGACTGATCCTCTAACACCAAGTAAATCTTGTATAATGCTAGCAAGCTGGTGACAAACAGATCTGTATTCTACTTCTAGGATTTGGGAATTCTATTTTCTAATCTTTGCTAAGACTATTCTTAAAGTACTTTTTTCTAGTGCACAAGAAATAGATATTCATCACAAAGAACTAGAACAACAGAATCTAATAGACAGACATAATAGAAATATAGACAGACATATATTTTTCCCAGAAAACATCAAAACCATGCTATATATTCTGTTGTTTAATTCTTTTTTTTTCCCACTAAACAGAATTCCATGAGGAGTTTTCCATACAAATGAATTATTTTGCATACAAATAAATACATAAATTCACTATAGAGGCATAACACAATTACTTTTACTATTGTTGGTATCTTAGGTTGTTTCTAGTTCTCCGCTATTATAAATTGCAATGATCATAATCACCTTTGTATCATGAGAATTAAACATTCATATATTTTTCTAACTCCACCAAGAAAATTATTTTGTCTTCTATAGTTAGAGGTAGATCTTCTTCTCTTCTGTTGATCTTCTTTCACTATAAAGTATAGAGAATGGCGCTTTTGAGAAACAGAAACTAGTAATTTCATCTGACCCAGAACCTGGGTTCACTGTGAGGGCCCATCCTTTTTCTTCATGTCTCTAAGTTTGAGAGGAAATGGTACTCATCCTGTTCAGCCTTCTAGAATCTACTCTGATGTTCCACTTCCTTCTCCCTTTCATGGTGGTGGGGAGCCACACTTCTTTGTGCCAGAGGAGGTGGGGAAGGAGGGGTAAGGGAAGACATAAGGGACAGCCTGACAATACAGAAAATGCTGACATAAATTAATCAAACAAGGCATCTCACAGGATTGAATTAGTTCCTGATTTATGGTTGCAGTGCCGCGGCTGCCAGGCCGTTTCTTCATGCTCATCCGTTGTTGCCCCTGATTTATGTCGGAGTCTCAGTGCATTGGCTGACTAGGGACCCTTGCAGGATGGATGGAAGGGAGAGGGCTGCTCCAATGCTGGCTGTCCCTGGTCCAATCTTCATTCCACCCTCAGAGTGCAGACCCATCTATCAACTTCATTATTTGCCTCATAAACTCAGTGTCTGCATCTTTAGGTTCTGTTATATTGCCATGGAAGCTGGGATGGTGATAAAGGGAAAAAAAAAACTTTTTTTTTTTTTCTTTTTGACTTCTATATTCTTGGGGATTCTTAAACCTGGGCAGAATTAAAGCTAAGTCTGTGCCAATGTTTCATGTTATTACCTGCAGAGAGTTGCTCACACTTTGTTAGCCTCCTTAAGGTACTGCTAATTTTTGTAATGAGAGGTACCTGGGGGGGTGATTTGTAAGAGGATGTAGTTTGGATGCTGGGGATTTTCCCTTCAGGGAAACAATTTACCACTGTAGCACTTCTTTATAGAAAAAAATATTGTTGGGAACACATTGCTCTTCATTCTAGAAATCTGTCTGTGGCTCATGGACATTCATTCATTCATTTGCTCATTTTCTTTTTCAAAGACCTTGTTATGTGCCATATCCTAATTTCCGCACTTTTGCTTGTATTGTCTGAGTCCTAGTCTTCAAGGATTTTATGGGCTAGAGAGGGAGGCAAGTATAAAACATATTATTAAATAAATAATCTTATGATTATAGATGTTTAATTGCTAATGATAATAATTCTAATAAGTGAATTCAAAGTTATGCAGAGTATTTCTAATTTTTTAAATGAACATGGAAAGTGTTAACATCTTTGGAATTCATATGAAACATTCTTTTAAATATATTAAGAGTAGGTGGTAGTGTTTTTGTTTTTGTTTTTGTTAAACATAGATTTAGTTGTTGGAAATGGCTAATGTTACTTGAAACAAAGCTTTATTGATAAGGTGAAAGATCAAGTTTACTAACAGTAGCTTCAATTCAGAATTATCTAAATGATGTCTGATTATCAAGGCATGGGAGGGAGTCTTTCTTGTTATTAGCCCTTAAGTGGTATGATTATAATTTCCAAATCTATATCACAGGCAAAACAGCCAACATCTCTAAGACTCATTCTTCTCATTTCTAAATAGCATCTGCCTCATAAAGTTGTTATTAAAATGAAACAAGATAGCTTGTTTAGTATACTTAGCCAATAATACCCAGCATCTAGTAGATACTTGACAAATGCCTATTATTATTTTATTGGTTTATGTATTTCTAGTACAAATATTTCTTTTATGTTTAAGAATTACATATTGTTTATTGGATATCACCAACTAGATATCTTATAGAAACTCCAAAATTAGAATACCAAAAACAAACAAAAAAAAGACTTATTGTCTTCTCACTCAAACCTGCTAGTCCTGCTACTTGCCCTAGATTAATGAGTAGCCATCGCTGAAAACACAGATGCTCATGTCAGAAGTCTGATGCAGTCTTACACTCACACCACACCATGCATCACGGTTCAAATCATAGTGAAGTCTTTCACTTCCTCCACCCTGCCATGCTTATCTCCCTCTGGGCCTTTACTCATTTGGTTCCCTCTGCCTGAAACACTCTGTCTTCCTTCATTTCAACTACATATCCACTATGCATCCTTCAGGTTTCAAGTAGAAGTCATTTTCTTCCAAGAAGCTTTCTTAACTGTCCGATACCTTTTATTAGCTCCTTCTAAGTATTCTATAATGTCTTGTACTATTCCTATTATAGCACTGAACTTCTTATATAGAAAAATAACTATTTTTTGTTACTGCTCCATGATCTTTACTATTGGCATATGCATCACACTTTATCCCCATTCATAGATTGAGGAGTAGGTGCTTGTTAGGACACTATTGAATGAATGCTCAAAGTCAATTCCAATATAGAGGAGCTTCAAAAATAATTTAAAGGGTATTTTAAATTAAAGGAGAGGTAATCTTCCAATTGAGTTCAAAGCATCTGCATACACACACGGAGGGTTTAATATGATGCATTCACATAAGTACCAGGATTCACATTTTACAGAAGGAAGAGATCAACATTAAACCAGTTTCCATGAATTTTTCCAAGAACTATAAAATAAGCCAACTACACGTGTAGTAACTACATTCTAGCCACTTGCTTTCTCAGCATTACACTTTTTCTGCACCTCTTCTCCCCTGAGGTGGTTCTTATATCCCGGGAAAAAGCAAAGATCTTCCCAGTCCCCCAACCTTTGCAATTTTTTTGACATCGTTTAAGAATTTCAGTGTTAAAGAGCACTTTCAAAGTTTTGACCTCTTCTCCTGGGAGACCAGATCTTCAGAAGGATTTCTCACTAAACCTGAGGGAAAAGATAAGCAGTCTTAGACTTTGCAAATTTTTCTCTACACAACCTGGCATCAGACAGAAGAGCAAACAGTTAGAGCTTCTGGCTTCCTGTGGGATATTGATTTTCCCTCTCTGCTACAGCATTTTCCTCATCCTCTTGGCATGCTCTGCAAAAATGAAACATGAGCTTTGAAAAACTAAAAATACTGAAAGTGACAGGTTATTCTGGCATCATGGGATACGTGAGAATTCCAGCTGAGAGGGGACTGATGGAGCACACTATTGCCCTTCAGGGGTCATCGAGGGGACTTTTAGACCATGGAGAAGATTGAGATAAACAATAGGTATTAGGAATGGCAAGATAAAAGCCTTTTGGAAAAGTGGGCTAGAAGAGCATTAAGAAGCAAATCTGAGGAGATAATGGAAGACAGAGATAATGGCCCCCACAAAGCAAACAGGAAATGCCTCTCGAGTTCCTCTGGTAGCAACAGAGTAGGTAACTGCTGACAGGTGGAAAATGTGAGTATGGATGACTGATTCTTAAGACTCTGAGGTAGATGGTCAACTTATTCCCTGAAAATCTCCCCATTAGTTTAGCTATGTCAGTGGGTAACTCTCAGCTTTCCCACTGGTGAGTCTCCCGGATGTCCTCCTAGCCTTGCCAAGGCTAACTGACTGTGCCCATGGTTCAGCTCCACTCCTGTAGTCTATGTTGAATCTTATCTTACAGAAAAAAAATATATATCTGAAAGGCTCTTGCCTATGCTCAGGAATTCTATTTTCAGTCTCACCTGCTGCCTAACTGGCTTTAATTTAGCACCTACATTCAATTAACAAGGGGAATTCTTGCTCCAGATGTCTGTTTCTCACCTTGCCCTCCAGTTCTGAATACTAAATTGGGTTCTTTCTTTTGGCAACTGAATTCTCTATATTAACAACTTCCCTAATGCTTTAGTTCCCTCCTAGATTCTACATCCCTCTGGCCTCTGGCTTGTGCATTCTTTCTCTTGGTTGGAATTTTTTTTTATTACTTCTTGCAGTCTCTTTCCCCCAACCACATTGCCTACAACTTGCCCAAGCCAACCACTTTTTTGCTGTTTTATTCCTTAAATACTTTGTCTTCAGGTCATACCAGACACCTAGCTAGTACCTGGTCACTTTAGTGGAAGGATTTAATCTTAGATTTCATTCCCCATATCACTGTAATTAAATGGGTCATGCCCTGTGCCTGGACATTTGACACTTGTCTTCTTTGCTTTTCAAGTTGATCATTTATTCTAGTTACACAAAAGACCTGTACACTATTTTCTGATCTATATTTTAAACTGTCCAGTAGACATCTCTACCTGCCTTTATTATGGGCAACTCTAACTCAGTGTTTGGTATGCCCGGATGTATCACTTTCCTTCAAAATCTGCTGCTCCTTCTCTGTTCTCTTTTGGTTAATGAAATCACCATCTGTCCACTTAAGTCAGAAACATAGATGTCAACTTTTCCCTTCACTATTCCCCAGGTTCTCTACCCATATCTATGTATTTTCTCTGCATGAGCAAACTCATCTAATCCTACAGCTTTAAGTACTACCCATATTTTGATGAGATCCAAAACATAATTAAAAAGAATGTGTGTGTGTGTGTGTGCTCGATACCTCACTTGGCTATCTATCTAATAGGCATCTCAAACTTAAAATACTCAAAACAAAATACTTGCTGTCTGACCCCAACATGAGTCTGCACTCCCCAAGGTGTTCTCCCATCTCAGCAAATGACATCACCATGGTGCTTAAAGCCAAATTCTCATAGTCATAGTTAGCTTTAATTCCTCCTTTAAAAAAAAAAAAAAAAACAACAAAACTCTCTCTCCCACATCCAATCCATTGGCAAGTCCTCCGGATTCTCCTCCTGAATATACCCAGAAACTATCCACTTCTAGCTATCTCCATTGCTACAGTCTGAATCCAGCTGTCAATATGACTGGGATCATTGGAGTAGCCTTCTAAGTGTATATTTGTTTTGTCCTCTTTCACAGCATCCTATTTTATTTCTTTTTAGAATGTGTTTCTTTCTTAAAATATCTTGTTTAGATATTTATTTGTGAACTATCTGCCTCTTTCCACTGAAATGTAGGCTCCAAGGGAACAGGGGCTTCATCAGCTTCACTGAGCACTCCAATGCTTAAATGTAGTAGGTACTTAATAAATACTTGTTCAATTAATTAGTTATAGTTAATCACTTCCTGTATCATTGCTTGTTAAATTATCATTATTTTACCTTTTTCTGTAAATAGTAGTTTAGCCATGTTTATAATTCTTAGTTTAGCTGTGTTTGGAATTCTCAGATAATATTTCTCCTTTATCCTTTGCAACAGTCCTGATTAGGAGGTGCAGATATTTCCTGGTAACAGATGAATCAGACACTGAGCAGAGAAATGTTAAGCTAATTATCCAAGGTCACTCAGCCACCCAGTGACTGCATCAGGATTGCACCAAGGAGAGTCTACATCCAGATTTCTCCTTTTCAGCAGTCGTTGTTCATGAGGAGGCAGCTAAATGTTGCTTTTTGGGGGGCAAGCCGCCTGGCCTAAAACTTCAGGTTTTCACCAGGATCCAGCTTCTTCTAGATGCAGGGGGCTTGTGGCTGCATGTTGTCCTTGTTTTCAGTCTTGCAACTTCATCGGCCTATAGCTTTTACCTTCTTTAGAGCCGCAAGGTAAAATACAGAACACCTGTTTAAATTCAAATTTCAGATGGAAAATAAATCGTTTTTTTTTTACTGTAACTATGTACCATACATGTAATCTGAAGCTCAAGTTTAACTGTACATTCCATATTTTCATTTGCTATGCTGGGAGTCCCTACCCCCTAAGTAGGATGTGTTTGTATTCCTTTTCTGATCCATGAGATATTTGCCTTGTTTTCAAGAGTGGCTATATCCTTTCATTCTGTATGTATATGGTTTAAGTGTAATGTATATACTCCTCCAGTTCTGAGTACTAAATTATATATATGTATATAAACTAAATTATATATATGTATATATACTAAATTATATATATGTATATAAACTAAATTATATATATGTATATATACTAAATTATATATATGTATATATATGTATACATATATATATACTAAATTATGTATATACATATATATACACGTATACATATATATATACTTATATATAATTTATTATTGCTAGTTTTTAAAATAGAAAGTAGTAGCCACAATCTACATTCATTGCACCACTTTGATGAAAAGTCTACTTTATTTTTTTTAAAAAGTATTTCCCAAAATTTATAACCCTTTCCCTTCTTTACAAATAGAAAATCTCATATGATGTTCCTTGATCTTCTTCATAAGCCACCAGTAAAAGTGATTTCCTTTGGTTTTAATGTTTGGTACTACTATAAAAATAATGTCTGTTTTGCTTTCCAAATATAAATTTATGCTAAACCATATTTTTCTTCAAATATCCATATTCCTTCTAACAAGATTGGTCTCAAATATTTTCTTTAAAATAAATCTTAACTGTGCCTTCTCCAAGAAACCTTCCTGGGCTCTCTCAGGGAGGGTTCATCACTCCCTCCTCTGGGCCACAGTGATCCTTCTGATCCACCTGTCAATTCCTATTGGACACTTCCTCTGCGTATTTGTGAGCCCACTGAATACTGAGGTGCTCAAACAGAATTTTTTTGTGTCACTTCTACAGTCCCAGTCTTTTGCAAATTCAACAAATATATATGTTCAATGACCTTACTAATAAATATTACAAGAATCAAGAGGAGTGATATTACAGCAGCAAAACTTGTATCACAAGCAAAAAAACAATTGGCTCCCCAAAGTTCAATTTTTGACTAAAAATTGGCAGAAATTAGTGCCAAACAGTCAGTTAGCTTTGTTTCTTTCATTTTGCTTGTTATGTTATTTTTCTTTGAGTTTTAAACTTGGGGAAAGAGTCTTTCCTCTCCTTTCTCATATAGTTTTTGTGAACAGATGTGACAGAGTGGGTAAGAAATTAGAATCTGAATCCAGACTGGACCCAGACAGGTTAGGTTCAAGCCTCGACAATTGCTTTCTAGCTGGACAACTTGGGAAAGTTGGTCTCTATGACTCAGTTTCTCATCTGCAAAGGTGGTTTAGTAATAAGTACTTTCTCATGTGGTTCTGGTAATAGTAGATGGATTAATGTGTATAAGGAATTCACACAATTCCTAGAACACGATGGACTCGATGAGGGTGTACCGGTCTACATGGCCCAGCTCTTTTTTGAAGGATTCATTTTTACTTTTGGAAGAGCTGTTGGTTTCTGAAGGCCTCTGGTAAGATGTGATGCATGTACTCTTGTGCAAGATGGAACAAACAAAGCTTTCTGCCAAGCAATTCTCCATACATTTTCTAAAGTGTGTAATATTTCATATTGCTTGTTTTATTGCTTCAAGTCCTCTGTCAGCATGATCTCAGTTTTGTTCCCTAGGCTTTCAGCGTTCTTTGTTCTCAAGACACAAATTTTTTCACTCATCCTTGACCACTGCCTACCCCAAACACCATTTTCTAGAGGTTTGGCCCTCAAACAAATCTTCATGCCCAGCTCTTCCTGATCGTCTAGTTGGAAAGGCAGGACTCTACCACCAAGACCATCCCTCCCACTTTCCTCTTCACTCACAGACTCTTCCCACACCCCATTGTCCTGTATCTGACCTTTTAGAGGCCGTTTTGTTAACACCTTTTTCTCCAACAGCAAATCATTCCCAGTGTAGGAGGAAAGATCATCCTGGCATTTCTCCCTGAAGCCATCACTGCTGTTGCATAGGTCAGGAAGGGCCCTAAGCACATAGAAAGTGACACAGAATGTTCTAGCTCCCATCCAGAGTCAAGTGAAGTCTCTTCCCATTTTTCTTCTTTTTTTTTTTTTTTTTAAGATTTTATTTATTTATTTGACAGAGAGAAAGAGAGAGAAAGAAAGAAAGTGAGCACACTCAAGCAGGGGGAGCGGAAGAGGGAGAAGCAAGCTTCCTGCTGAGTAGGGAGCCCGATGTGGGGCTCTATCCCAGGACCCTGGGATCATGACCTGGGCTGAAGGCAGATGCTTAACAGACTTAGCCACTCAGGTGCCCCTCTTCCCATTTTTCTTATGAGGACAGGCAGTCTAGCTTGCCTGTTTCCATGGAATTTTTCATGGCACTTTGTTGACATGCCTTTTATTTTCATATATTCGTTCAAAAAACACAGAAAAATAAGTGAACCTAATACCCCAGGGGGAAACTTTTCTCCAGTTCCCTTGAGAGAAGGAGGAAGCGAAAAATGAGTGCATGAATGAATTGACACATTGATGTGGTGTGAAAGAAAGAGATGGGTCAAAACACATGCAAGTTTCTGGAGGAGGTGACTGGGTGAATGGTGTAGATAGTAACCAAGATAGAGAAAACCAGAAAAGTCAGAGATGAGGGTTTATGGGATAGGCATGTTACATTTGAGTTAACTGTTGCAGAGAAGTCTGCAGAAATATGTTTGGGAATCTCTGGCATGTGGGTGTTAGTTGAAAACCCAAAAGTAGATACCATCATCCTGGAGGTTATGAAAAAGGAGATAAAGCACTCAAGGCGAAACCTAGGAAAATGCTAACATTGAACTGGGATTTCTTCAGGAATGGAGAAACGTGGGCATATTGATAACCTGAGGAAAACAGCAAAGAAACTTGTTGCAAGAAATTCCCAAACATTACTCACCTGTGGGATAGGCTTTCAACAAGGTCCACCGTGGTCAGACCTTTGGTCCAAATTAGGTCACCAGCTTAGATCTGCTTGGAATTCAACTGAGTTAGACAAGATTGTGTTTATCCATAACAGCTAGCATGGGTCCAGTGGTTTCATTACTTATTTGGCGTTTCTTAACAATTCTCAACAATTTTGGTATTATTCACCAATTATTGCAGATAAGGAAAACAAACAAATGAAGACCCAATGGTTGAAGACACATACCCAACTGACATCCTAGTTCCAGAACTTGCTTCCAGCCCTAACCAGCCGACTCTCAATCCTATCATTTTTAAAGAAAACACTGCAATTTTATGCTTTTACAGTACCTACTCTTCTAAAATCATTTTGTAGCTGTTTAGTCTAACTCTTTTTACCTCTTGCTTTTATGTGCTGATCTTTTATTATTCTGATAAGAACCCTAGACTGATAATGAGAGGATGGGGACAACAAAACACTGGGGAGAAAAAGGCCATCCTATTTGCCAGTAATCACACACTTTTCTTCTAGATAACATGCAAGAGACGCAGAGGCAGTGATCCAAAACAATGCCAATACTCACTGAATGGAATTGCTAAGAGGTTTCAATGCTCCCCCCAAAGAGGACAGGTCTGGTAATTGCAAATGAGTTTAATCTGTTTCACATCTGAATTATCCCGGGCTTAGTATCCAAATTGGCTTGCTTCTCAAGTTTGTCAGGTTGGTCTCCTGCACACTCTCCTTTGTCAAGGGAGAAGGAGGGCTGATGAGGAGCAGAGCATGGTTTGGAGCCAGGCTGCTCATCAAGCCAATATATATTGCACACCTATCCACATAGCTCAAATATGATTTTTCTCGGCAAATCTCCTGCCACCCCATCTCTACTGCAGCAGAAGTAATTGTTCCTTCCTGTGTATTCCTACTGCATATGCCAACATTATAACATTAACTAGATCACACACAGAGTAATGTTAATAGTACAAATACTTCCTGGGTTTGAACCAGGTCAGCTGTTAAAGCTGTATGGCCTTGGGTAGGTCATATAGTCTCTATGTCTCAGCTCCATCATTTATAAAATGGAATATAATTCTAGTGTGAATTAAATGAGTTACCACAGGTAAGGAACATGCAAGAGCTCTTAGAACCTAGGAATTTCTAGTTAAATCTTAGTCATTATTATTAGTTTCTTTAAACACTACCTGTTCCATGAAACTGTAAGCAGTGGTCATTCCTTAATTATTTCGTAATTGCCCATAGCACCATCTGAAATAGAGAAAACATTCAGTTACTACTGGCTGAAAGAGGCGAATGAATGACTCTCATGTTAGAGTGGCTAAAGCAGGGTCAGACGATTAGTGAACTGAGCAGGGGAGAGATGATGACTGGACAAATATAAAGTTTGTGGAACGGGAACTGATGGCAAAGTGGGCATTCCATACGTTTTTTTAATTATGTTGCCTCCATCACCAGGGTATCTGCCCACTTTTTGGATGGGTTTTATTAAGTCTTCCAACTGCCTTTGTCTAGATAGCATGCAGCTGGGGTATACTGGGTCAGAGGACTCTGGTGTTGGATTTTGGGCACTGGAGACAGGGAGATCCACGGCTATCAAAGAAGCATCCTAGAGAAAACTCTTAAGGTGATCCTTGAAGAATAGACAAGTGTTAGAGACCATAGCAGAGGGAGGGTCTGCCAGAATGGGCAGCTTCCCTGTTCTTTTGCTTTTGCTTTGCAAAACAAGCACGAAAAAGAAGAAGCAAAAACCTGAAGGCACAGCCTTCACCCTCAGGGGAAAGACCATTGTATTCATTAGATAAGAACTCAGAAGAAATATATTCGCTGGACTCTTTAAAAATGAGAAATGAGAAAACATTTTAAAAATTCGGGAAGTATGAGGCTGTAGGTTCAGAGACAAAGAAGGAATGAGTACTTCTCAAAACCCAAGTGAGCACCAGGAGCTGTGTTTGCCTGAGTTTGGTGAAAAAAGACTCCTGGTGCAAGCTCCTGGCCACTGCGTTGGAAGTTAGGTCTTTGAGGTGCAAGGTAGGGGCCTCTCCTAAGCTCACTACAATTGGGTCCTTGTGCTTCAAACAAGTAGATGACCCCGAGAGTCATTTGTCTCATAGCTTCAGTGCTACAGGCTTGGGGTAGGGAAGCACTGTCCTCCAGCAACCGGAGAATGGACTGCCTGTGGCTGAAGCCTCTCCCAGCTTTGTGGAGACCAGGGGCCACGTGGCTCAGTGGGTCTGCTGGACTGTGGCTCAGTTCACTGTGTGAGTGTTCCAGCTGCGGCCAAATCACAGATATGTTTTGCTCTGAGTGTATTCCCCCTTAATTTTTAAATGTATACATATTTCAAGGGAAATTAAATCCATGGGTTTCTAGTTCATTTACCCTTAAATCATTAAAATGCCGTTTAAGAACATTAGGCATCCAAGGAGTTTTGTGAGCCATTCTAATAAGCATTTGAAAGACTCTTCCCAGCTCAGCAAAGGTTTCTTCTGGAGCAAATGGAAGTGGAGTTTCACAGGATGCAAGTTTGCTTTGGAATTCTGAATCAGTGTTTTATATAAGGCAAGGGCCCCTAAACCGGGTGAAATACACATTCCTCCCAAAACAGGGAGGGCACAAAAATAATACTGCTTCTTCTACCAACTGATGAATCTAAGACAGAGTCTTTTATTCACACCCCGGAATTCTTGAAGAATAAACTAACATGAGGCTACATTTACAGAGGATGGACTCCAGACAGCCCCTGGGCTAAGTACCTTAATGTCCCTCACCCCTACAGCACTGCAAGGAAGAAATTGCCCCCATTATTCGAATGAGATGGAGAGAAATGGATTCTGTTACCTGAGATCTCAGAGTGGTGGTGCTGGGGTCCACCTTTCCGAAAGCACTTACAATATGTCCAGAAATTTACCAAACAATCCATTCAATATGTATTCATTCGTTTGAGACTTATTTGTTACAGGCCTCAGTTCCAGACCCTAAATTAATCCTTATAATAACCCTGTGAGATAGACTTTATGGTTTCCATTTCCCAAATGAGGAAGGGGGCTTGAGGTACGGAAAACAAGCCTCAGAGGTTTAGTGGCTTGTCTAAAGCAACCTGTTTAACCTGAAAATCCTTCTTCACTCTGTGTCATTGCCTTTTTAAAACAAGTGTGTCTCCGGATGCCTGGGACGGCTCAGTCAGTTAAGCATCGGCCTCTGGCTCAGGCCCTGATCCCAGGGTCCTGGGATCGAGCCCCGCATCAGGCTCCCTACTCAGTGGGGAGCTTGCTTCTCCCTCTCCTCCCTGCCCATGCTGTCTCATGCTCTCTCTCTCAAATAAATAAATAAATAAAATCTTAAAAAAGACAGATGTGCCTCAGGCAAACGGTCACCTGGTGTTACCACACTATGGCTGCTCTGATTTGGACAACTTCTTAGTAGCAAGTAGGGATGAAGTCAGTTAAGGAAGGGGAACCTTAGCTCATACAGATGGGTGGCTTCAAAGCCCTGCCCTTCTTGCAACTGGCAGAATGGCTGTTGTGCTTTAGGTAGACTTGTTGGGGCTAAGACGTTGATCTCTTACTCATACAAGGGGAAAAGCAACCTTATTGGGTTCATTACCAGGGAGGATTTATTCATATCACACAGACACTAAGTTGAAAGCCGTATGGTAGGTTTTTAATTGAAAGTCTGCTGGGGGTTGCTGTGATAGCAAAAGCAAAATGAAATTTGGGAGGGGGTAATGGTGCCTACTCATTTGAACTAGAGTTGTTGTTTATCAAATATAATTATAGAAGGGTTAAAAGAAACAGGGGCACATCTCTGTACTAGTAAGTATAAAAAAATGGATGGAAGAGCACTCTGAAATTAAATGAGTCTTTCCTTCAACACCCATGCCTAAATGTTTGGGAACATAGCCACTAGAGGGTGCTGTCCAAACATCCAAAAGGATGGAGAGGCGGTAGCGAGCACTGCATATTGAAATCGACCGGAAGAAATTCATTCAAGAGGCATTGCAATGGTCTGTGACCTTCAAACAAACTATTATTCCAGAATCACACCTGCCTTGTGAGCCTTTTGCTTTTCTCATGGGACTGAAGAGAGAATTTTCGCTCCTGAGCACTACATCATATCTCCTAGCATGTGCTCCAGGAACAGTAGTTTCTGGGTTTATTACATTTTTTTATCTATGTTCTACCCTATTGTCATCACAGTGCAAACTTAACCTTAGTCTAACTTAATGGTCGCAGAATATTTTATAAACTAGTCTTCCAGGACCATATACTGAATACCTTCTCATATGTTTACTATGTTTTTGTTTTTGTTTTTGTTTTTGACAGAGAGAGAGAGAGAGATCACAAGTAGGTAGAGAGGCGGGCAGAGAGGGAGGGGGAAGCAGGCTTCCCGCTGAGCAGAGAGCCCAATGCGGAGCTCGATTCCAGGACCCTGAGATCATGACCCGAGCTGAAAGCAGAGGCTTTAACCCACTGAGCCACCCAGGCGCCCCTGTTTGCTATGTTTTAAATGATGACTCCAGATTTAAGAAAGAGTAGCTTTTTAGGTAGCTTACCATTTAAAATAACCAGGGTAGCAAGACATGTAAAATAAATGAAACACAAGAAACATGCCAAGAACAAGCATACAAGTAAATTTAGTTAGTATTACTGCATCAAGATCATCTCACATTTGGAGAACTATTTTTGAAAAGTTTTCACCTATGTACCTCATGTGACCATTTTATCTTTCTAAAGATCTCATGATTTAGGAGATCCTTTATCATTAACACACCCATTTTATAGAACCGTAAACAGAGGCTCAAGGGAGTAAAGGCGATAATACCAGTTACTATCAGTCTGGATGCAAACCCCAGCTTTCTTTTTCTGAATCAAAATGCTTCCACTGCTGTGAGTTGCTTTGGTTTTCAATATACATATCAGCGAGGTAGCTTAATTCCTGGTTTTCAGTAAGGACATGTGCATTAAGCAAATTAAGTCCAGGGCAGATCCGGAAAGATATGCCAGCCTCTGGGATATCTTTCCAGCTGTCCTGACCACGACTCTTTCTCTTTCTTCCGTTTGGACTCTTAACTATAAAATTTCCCACATGTGAATACTGTTGAAATGAATGTCACAGCTGTTTATTTACCATCCAATCCAGTTTGGTATAGCTCATAGCAGGTGAGTTCCTAAATAAGCCGGCAGTGACAGTCCCCAAATTCACCGACTCTCTGAACCCCACCAGCACTGGTTAATGAGGAGTGCCTTGCTAGTCTTCCAGCCAAGTCAAGATGGATTAAGACAGGGGCTTTTTTTTTTTTTAACCAAACATGAACCAGAGTTGCTATACTTTAGCAATGTTCCATTTTGTCTTTGTATTAATAATCTCACAGAAAATCGAGTAAGTGGAGGGCAAAGTCAATGGCCAGCTGATCACCCTGAGAATGCTTCCTTATGGGACTTGGCCTGCCAGCCCCTGTAATCCTCCGGTTCTCAGGGCTAGCTCCTGGTATGATCGGTCTTATCTCCTGCAGGGCCATCTGCTCCTCTCTCAGACCTCTCTCTACAGTACAGTTCTCTGTGCTCTCCTTCTTCAATTGAGATGGTTTGGATGCACTTTCCCTTCCCCTCCTCTGCCAAGATCTAGGTAGAATGCAGTGAAGGGAACAGAAGTTCAAAGTGGAAGAGGAAAGAAAAAAGGCTGGTAAGATGTGGATGCTCAACAGTTTAGAAAAAGCTCAGTCTATGGACACATAGAATATGCATGTAGTACCATTTTATGCAAAAAACCCCAAAGAGACCCCCTGTCCCAGGGCTAAAAACAGTCATACTTGTCTATTTGTTGTTTTCCCTGAGGGGGCTAGGAAAAAGTGTCACTAGAGGGCCAGGCCCTGTGCTGGGTTTTGAAAATGTTTTTGAGTTTTGGTTTTCCTATTTTTCAGTTTTATGTCCTTTTGTGTTAAAATGGTATTTACATATATATTGGCAGTAGCTGTGTATGTGTTGAAATCCCACCACATACATAGAGTTCGGGTTACCGAGGGTGGAGGGTACAAAGAAGTATGAGACCCATGCTTTCAGGAAAAGATATATATATATATGTATTACTTACTACACTGGCAAAAATTAAACTGCAATGCTGTATACATATCGAGCCTCTTAAGTGAATACCACTTATGCGAAATGCTATTCCTATTATATGGTGAACTCTCAAGATTAGGTAAGCAGAGAACTTCTTTTATTTTTGTTTTTAAGTAGTCTCCATGCCCCAAAGCAGGGCTTTTACTCACAACCCTGAGATCAAGCCCTGAGTTGATATCAAGAGTCAGGTGCTTGGGCGCCTGGGTGGCTCAGTGGGTTAAAGCCTCTGCCTTCAGCTCAGGTCATGATCTCAGGGTTCTGGAATCGAGCCCCACATTGGGCTCTCTGCTCAGCAGGGAGCCTGCTTCCCCGCCTCCCCCCCCCCCCCCGCCTGCCTCTCTGCCTACTTGTGATATCTCTCTCTCTGTCAAATAAATAAATAAAATCTTTAAAAAAAAAAAAAAAAAGAGTTGGGTGCTGAACCGACTGAGCGACCCACGTACACCCCTTATTTTTTAAGTGGCAGAGAACTCCTAAAGATCCTCTATAAATTTTCTCTAAGTTATCTTACCTGTCTAAATTCCCACTCCATCCATACAGGTGAACAGTCCCTCTGCTAACCATCAACTTCAGCTATCCCAACCGTCCACACCGGGCCCACACCGGGCCCACACCGGCACTCCGTCCCCACTATTCTCAGCGTGCTAGGATTTTCATCTCCTGGGACTTAGCCCCATGTCCACTCTGAACCATCTTGGTGGCCATTTTAGTTAGAAAAACCCCTCTCTCTCCTCCAAATTCCAACAACAGGCATGCCATCTGACAACTCTTTTACCGAATCCTTGTACTTCTGTTTTAAAACAAATATTTGGTTCTTTTCTCTTTGTATTTTATGTCTTGCCTCTGTAGTTGGCCAGGATTTCTGCCTCTGACTTCCTCTCTGTCCCCAGGCCTTAGAGTCCATGGGAAAACACTGTAAAAAGTGTGCCCTAGCTTGTCGGAATTTCCTCCCGTGCAGTTCCTTTAGTTAAATTAAAAAAAAAAAAAATGAGGGGGGATGTAAGACAGGGGCTATGATATTTCCATTAGGCCCACTGCCCGCTCCTCGTCGGGCCTGCTGCCTAATTTCTGTTAGGCTTGATGTACCTGGGCTGGGGCTGTTTCCAGGGCAGGCCCCATGCCGTGCAGAACATGGCCGACTGCTTGCTTAGCGAGCCGAGCCATGTGGCACTGTAGCACTCCATATGCTCATTGGCTTTGTCTCCTTCCAGTACTTCCTCCGACTTCTCCAGACCTCTTCAAGAAATGAATGTAACATCTACTTGTCATGGCCTCAGCACAACCTGCCAAGATGGGGATAAGTCCCATCAAGGCCTCTCAGGCTTGTATGGTTCTAGGCCAATTCTAGGAGGGATTCTTTCTCGACCAGGCTGTTGGCCCATGGAGACACTATACCAGAACAGGAAACTGGAAGGCTGGCAATCAGGAAAGAAGATCAGGAAGCACAATGTAAGGTAAAGCTGCCCACCAAGTTGGTAGACCAAGGCAGCATGAAGCCTGGGTCTCGAACAAGGATCCAAATAGGATAGACACAGATAAGGGAGACTCAGGGCTAACTGTGGCCTGCGGGCCAATCCACAGCAGACTCTTTCTATTCTTGGACAGGATTTGAGGGCTGAACATTAATGCCTGGCACATAGTAAGTACTCAATTATTATTAAATTCTGTTTCTTCTCATCTTGCCCAAGGGCCACCAAGGCTTTAGGAATGGTTGCTCACTGTGAACTAATTCATTTAGCTCCTTTTGATGAGGGAGCAGAAGGCTAGCTGAGAACAAAGCAGAAGCTGACACTCCCCAACCCCCTCCCCACAAGATGGGATATATGTGATATTCCTTAGGCACTCTTGGGTTCCCTCAAACAAGGAAAGGAAAAACAAATAGTTAACTTATAGAGATCACAATCCTGTAAGACATGAGTCTCCCTCAGTTTACAAATGTCTTAGCAATCTAAAAGAACAAACCATTTCTATCAATAACTTAGCTTCCAGGAGTGCCTGGGTGGCTCAGTGGGTTAAAACCTCTGCCTCCGGTTCAGGTCATGATCTCAGGGTCCTGGGATCCAGCCCCGCATCGGGCTTTCTGCTCAGCAGGGAGCCTGCTTCCCTCCCTCTCTCTCTACCTGCCTCTCTGCCTATTTTGTGATCTCTCTCTCTGTGTCGAATAAATAAATAAAATCTTAAAAAAAAAAATTTAGCTTCCAGAAGGAGATGTAGATACAATTAAGTGTCCTTATAACGTGCAGCCCACTGACAGATGCTTGAAGCAGGCAGAGTATAATGTTCCTCCAGGAAGCTCCCAACTATCTTAATGCCTTGCTAGAAGGAAAAACAACCTTAACTTGACAATGGCAAGGTCTCCTCTACCCTGTGAGTCTTCTTTAATATATGAAAATCCTTTCGAAAACCTTCTTTTTTCCTTACCTCCCCCAACCCTATAGTATATAATCAATTGCTCTTCACAATGCCGGTGCAGCAGCTCTTTCTGCCCACAGTTCCTGTCCCTGTGACTTAATAAAACCACCATTTTGCACCAAAGACGTCTCAAGAATTCTTTCTTGGTTGTTGGCTCCGGAACTCACCCCACTGAACCTTGCCTATATTCCAAAACCCCATCACTTTACTGGAATCGGCTGGGTAGGTGCAGTTCTCTTTATCATAAAATGAGAGATCTGAAGATCGTGTAAAGTCAGTGGCTGCACATTTCACATTAAAGTTTCCTAGAAGTTCTTCGGTGAGTATAATTTTAAATTCCTGAAGTAAATAGAACATAATAGAACACATAATCCCTTCTGCTGGGTTTGTTTAAAAGATAAAATGTCAGTAAACCAAGGTGTTCTTTCCTCGAGCTTTCACTCAGCCGAGAGGGTCTTTTGATAGCCAGTTCTTCCTCCACAGTTTGTGCCCTTTCTTTCCTTGATTCTCTATCCCTAAGACAAGGCTGAAACCACAGGGTACCAAAAGGCAGCCAGAGAAAAATGTTGCAGGAAGATAAAACCCTACTGATGATAACTTGGGATAGCCTGGGACACTGTGGGCTGGCATGCTGGATGGATCAGGGTAGGGACGCAGTCTTGAGCTTGTGTTGTGACAGGGCTGGAGGACAGGGCTTTTGTGAGAGATTCCACAATGGGGGGCTCATTCCATATTCCAAAGGTGACAGAGCACTGACCACTATGGTAGGAGAATGCAACAATCTTTGCAAATATTTGTCTTCCTTCTCTACAAAGGAATGAATTGCTGCTTCTCTGCTGAACTCAGGAATGGCCACATGACTCGCTTTAGCCAAGGAAATGAGGGCAGAAATGATGTATCAATTCCCAGCAGAAATTTTAATCCATCATTCCTTCCTCCTCTAATGTGAAGCTGGCAACAAACCATCTAGAGCCTGCCTTGCCAGTCTCGGTCCAGAATGAGCACAGGTGGAATTGCGTATGTGGAGAGGCGTACTCCTGAGCAAAAAAGTACACAGCTGCTTGTAACATGGTCTAAGCTGCGGGTTCATTTGTTATCCCAGCATAACTTAGCCTGTCCTGACTGATGTATACAGTGTACCTCGGAGACCTCTGAGCTCTCCTGGTTCCATGGTGCAGAGCACTCATAAGAATACAGCATCATGTCTGGAACACAATGTGCTGGTTTTGTTTTCAAATGCCTAGGTGTGGGCACCTGGGTGTCTCAGTTGGTTAAGCGACTGCCTTCGACTTAGGTCATGATCCTGGAGTCCCGGGATCGAGTCCCACATCGGGCCCCCAGCTCCACAGGGAGTGTGCTTCTCCCTCCAACCTTCTCCCCTCTCATGCTTTCTCTCACTCTCTCTCTCTCAAATAAATAAAGAAAATCTTTAAAAAAATGCTTAGATATGTGACTAAATTTTAAAATATTCCCTGTGGCATCAGTCTCAATCAGGATCAGGGTCAGAAGTAAGCTTAATTCACTTTCAGTTAGCTCAAGAGTGTTTTGCAGAAGAGAGAGAGGGGGAAAGGCAAGGAGAATTCCTGAAGCCTTTCAGGAATTGGGAATAATGCAACTCTTCTTAACAAATCCATGATGAATGGATTGTGACCCCTGATTGTGAGATCTAGGTGTCACTATCTTGCCTGGTGCCAATCAATGACAGGAAATGGACTATTGACTGCACTCCTGCTCTCTTGCGTAGGGAAGGCCTACCTTTTAGACGGGAGTAAACAGGCAATCCTGCCTGTGCTGTGCTCCTTAGGATTTTCCTCCCCTTTCTAATTAGGGGCTTTTACACCTCTTGGAGCTTACCTTTGGGAAATAAACCAGAGACACTTAAGAATACAGTAGTTGTATTTTTGACACCTTCCTTATAATTCTCATTTGCTGGTGAGGTTTCGGTTTGGGTATTTGGTATCTCATCTAAGCCTCTCATTTATGTTTTGTTTTGAAACATAAATCATCTTTGGGCATCAGGGAGAGGCTTCATTTCAGGAACGGAGACACTGAAACGTGAGAAGAGACTTGCCCACCCCTCTGAACTAAGGGTGTAGGACACAAGAATCTGATAATCCAATTTCTGCTGCTAAATCCCCACATTAGGCCAAGCATCCTGCTCCTGCCTGAAAACTTGTCTCAACCTTTATCTTCCTCCAGAGTCAAGTTCCAAAGGCACATTTAAGACAAAGCTGAAATGTTTGTTTCACCTTTCCCCTATTATTTTTCAATTTCCCGTGGCTCTGCACTTCTGGCTGGCCCTTGCCAAGGACCTGAATACAGATCCTCCTCCACCTGGAGGTGTAGCCTCTTGGGTCACCAGGTTCCCATGGGGCTGGCAGGATGATTTGGTTTTGGAGATGTGCTTTTTCTCCTTTCTCATTTTCTTGGATCAACGCAGAGGACAAGGCAGTACCGGGTCTCAGGTTTTTGGAAAGTAAAATTAAATTAGCAAGCTAGGTAGACAAACCGAAATTGGACAATTTAGGTCCCATTTTCCTTGGGTTGTTTAGATAGATTGGTACAATTTTAGTTTGCAGTTTGATCCAAAGGGGGAGTTGATTACTGGCTCTGAAATGAGCTTCCTTCATTCCCCGTGTGAGCTGGTTGAGAAGGCGCATCTAGCAGCAGCCAAAGGAGGTCTGCTAACCATAAAGGGGGAGCTGAGGGAGGAGGGACAGTGGGGGCGCTTGGAGAAGGGGGTCTAGAAAAAGTGGGAAGGTTGGGGTGTTGCTTATTGCTGCCCAACCAAGCCTGACAGTGATTAACCTGGTCATAAAAGTCAACTCTGTGAGGCATGCCTGAAAATGAAGAGGGGGCCCAAAGTGGGTATAAAACAATCTCCTTTTGCTTAGAAATTGACAGCTGATGTTGTGCCCCTCTGGGAGCCTGTGGGAGGCGACCAGCCTGTCAGCATTCTGGGCTGAGCTCCTGCTGCAGCTGCCCGGTCCTGATGAACTGCGAGATGCTTCCTTACAAACTCGATAGGGCAAAAGTTTTCTCCGCAGCTTTTAATTTGTAAGGTCTTGCGATGGTTTTTCATAATTATGACAGCCTGCCCGTGGTGTCTGCGGTATACCGTGCACACTCCGACTTTTTCTTGTCCTTCAGCAAGAGCTATTTTGCTCATTAGCTTCAGTATGAGGGAGAAATTGCTGGCTCCCTCTGAAGATTTTGCCATGGGGTGACCTGATAAGCAGAATGCAAATGTGCAAATGTAGCTGGAGCCCAGCGCCCCATACCTCTGTGGCTGTGAGGATGCATTTTTCTAAGCAGTTTCAGGAATTGCGACTTAGGGGTGGGAAGGAAACGGGCTGACGGTGAGGGCTGCTGGAAGGGACTGGGACACCCTGGGCTTCCCAATTTGCTGACTCTGGGATCTGGCAGGAGATGCATGCTTTTGGTGTCTGTGTCAGATTTTTTGAACGAAATATTTATAACAACAACAAAATAAAATTCACTGTTAGTTTTGGTTTTGTTCTGGAGTCTGTGTGTGTGTGTGTATTTGTGTGTGTGTGTGTTAATTAGAAAATAGGTTTTCCTGCCTTGGGGATTAAAATAGCCATTTACCCAAGGGACACTGTTTGGAAAACATCTTTTTAAAATAAACTTGGTTTTTCTTCAAATTCTTTGTAGGCAGGGCCCCTGGGTGGCTCAGTGGGTTAAGCCCCTGCCTTCGGCCCAGGTCATGATCTCAGGGTCCTGGGATCGAGCCCCACATCGGGCTCTCTGCTCAGCAGGGAGTCTGCTTCCCTCTCTCTCTCTGCCTGCCTCTCTGCCTACTTGCGATCTCTCTCTGTCAAATAAATAAGTAAAATCTTCAAAAAAAAACCCAAATTCTTTGTAGATAGCCTTATGGCAAATTACATATATATAAATTTTATATACAATATAATGTATATATTATATATACTAAATATATATTAATTTTATAAACAATTAAACAAACTTTTTATTAGTTCCTATAAAGTGACACTCTACTAAGAGATGATACAGAAATGTGGCTATGCTCCTCTCAACCCAGTGGGACAATCAGATGAGTACACAGAGATGCCTTGAGTGCATATGAGAAGTGCTCTCCTAGAGGTAGATTCCCACCCAGAGACAG
This sequence comes from Potos flavus, assembly GCA_028534135.1. Lineage (NCBI taxonomy): Eukaryota > Metazoa > Chordata > Mammalia > Carnivora > Procyonidae > Potos > Potos flavus. The sequence goes on along the minus strand of CM052884.1, from coordinate 24,305,745 downwards.
ATAGGAACATGGAGGAGGAGAACCTAAGGAGCTATCCCTTTCTGCGGACAGTAGCAGGAAAGCTTACTTGTGCAGGCTGAGGAACAGGCAGCTCAGCAGAGAAGGGAGTTCCCATAGAAATACATGTCTTCGCATTGTCTCTAGAATCTTGCGAAGGATAGACCGAAGGGTGTAGGGCAGAGGGGCTGCAAAGAGAAGAGGATGGCCTTGAGGTGAGGATCATATAAAATGGAAGCTCTGTTTATCATGCTAAGGAATTGGGATTTTATCCTCAAGAACAAAGGGAGACTTTAAAATAATTGAAGCGGGACAGTGATACGATCAAATTTGCATTTTGTAAAGATGCTCTGACAGCCAAGAAAAAGGACTGGCAAAAAAATTAATTCTGGTAGTGCAGTGTCTAGTTTAGTAGACATGCTGATAAGCTAAGTAGGAACTGCTAAAGGTCCGACCTTGGACAAAGACCATGGGATTACAAAAGAGAGAGGTTCAAGAGAGATACTCAGTAGGTAGAAAGGTCAGGATCTGTTATTTTGGATATGGGTGATGGAAGGGAGAAACAGGCAGAGATGATCCTCAGGATTGTCATTCTAGAAACTGGGAAGATGAAGAGTCGTGTTCAAAATGGGGACTGGAGTAGGAGGAACAAGCTGGGAGCAGGCATGGGGGAAGACATACGTTTAAATTTGGATCTGTAGAGATGAATAGCAGGCAGTTGAATAAATTTGTGTTCAGAAAAGAATTATGGCCTGGATATAGATATGGATACAGACATATAGATGTATAGATTATACATAGTAGTCTGATGTAACATAGGGATGCCAGGGTGGAGACAGGGATGAATAGTACTAATCAATCTAGGAGCTGCAGGTAAAGAGCACTGGGGAGCACTCCCATTCAAGAAACTGTTGAAGTCCCAGAAAGATGGAGGGAAGACTGGCCAAGAATTAGAAATTTGGGGAGCTGATTTCATGGAAACCAAAGTAGGGAAGTGTTTCAAGGATGAAGTGGTCAAAATGATCACTAACAGGAGGACAGGCTGTAAAAATGTATCTTTTAAACTTTGAAACTTGGAGGTTAATAAATGTGTAAGAATAGAAACCAATTGACAGTGGGATAGAATAAAGGATGAAGGATGGTAAGAAAATACAACTGAATGTAGACTACTCTTGTGGCATTTCCTTGTCGGAGGGAAGGAGCAGGGGTGAAGAAAATCAGAGTCCTGCCTCTCACAGACTCTTGGTCTTTACTGTAAGAGTTAGGGTTTCCTTATTCTCCTCCAATTCTCTACTCTGGCTTTAAGTGGTCTTTCCCGTAGTGTAAGAGGCAAATTTCCCTTAAGTGCACATTCACAACATGCCACCTTTTTTGCGGAAACCCTTAGCAACCTATATAAGCAAATAATGGGATAAACAGAGTAAAATTTGATTCTATCTTGCATCTAGATCCTATCTTGCTTCCAGAAAGACACAGGAAACAATACAGATGCAAAGTTCTCTGTGGTAGGAAAATGGCAATTCAAGACAATGCAATGTCTATGTCTTCCATTTCCAGAAGCCTAAATGCCTTCACTACCAAAGTTTAGCATTTTACTATTTTTTCTTACTATTCTTCACACTTACCTGGTCTCTTCTTTTCTTTTCTTTTCTCCCCGCACCCCCACCTATTGGCCACCTTTCAATCTGAATTCATTCTCAATTTTAACGTCCCATCAATCCACTCATTATATTTTCAATAGTATTTTTCCTCTGATGTGCTGGAGTTGTTTCCCTGATGAATGGTTTTTCTCTTTAATTTTCAGGCAGCCTTTTAAGATATTTTAATGCTGATAATTAAAAATAACAGTAGGTGAAAGACACCTTTTCCCCAGTGAATGAGGTTTCCCAAATATTTGGACAGACAAAAAATGAGACTCAATTCTATGTGCAAGAATAGTCATAACTGCATAATCTGTTATAAAAAATAAAAGCTCCCAGTGACATGAGAAAGTAGAGAAGGGCTAAAGCCACTGAAACAAACTTTTATAAAATTTAGAAGAAAAAAAATAATGAGGAGGAGGTATTTATCGGACCACTTATTTTGTCACATTTTTTGCAACCTGCTCGTGACAATATCTTATTTAAAGAAAATAAAAATGAACTCTCTGGGGCATGAACACATTTGTGAAGATGGTGACCATGGTGGCCATATTCTTTCTGGTCTGTCTGCTCAGCAGCTCCCCTGAGGAACCTCACCGATGGGGACCCCGAAGTGGTTGGGGTTGAGCTCTCTGAATGAGGTGATTCTAGGCATTATCTTTGTGGAGCAGGCATGGTGGCTATGGGGCTCCAGTCATCCCCCTGCCTCCTAAGACTTGCTCCTTCTTCCCTAGGGTCCTCTAACCAAAGAGGAGTCACTTTCCATGTTTTCTTCAAGGAGCAAGAAGAAGTGTCAGCTGGAAGACTTACTTATATGTGTGCCTAATTTAAGGGACTTTAACTTCAGATCTAGATGTAACCTAAGTATGTGGGAGTGGATATGAATGGGGCAGTCATAGCTTCCTGTACCTTGTAGGGGGAAACCAGCATTCTTCTCCTTTTTCTTCCTACTTTTAACCTGGATGATGAGAGGAGAAAATGAAAGCCTAATGAGAATAGTATCTGGGCTAGAAGCCGGAGATGTTTTCATCATGCTTCTGCCCCTCTGCGTTAAACCAACTCTTTGGGAAGAAAAACTGAGTCAGGTAGGCTTGGATCCCTTAAATAAATGGGCTGGTGGCAAAAAGTCCAGCTCCTTAGGGAAGAAGAGACCCCTCAAGCCACTAGGCCTGGGTGTGGAGAGCTTCGTAGCCACCCAACCTCCCAACCCCCAAGAAACACCACCACAAGGAATTTAGAATTAGATAAAAGCACCAAGCGACACTGGTTCCCTGATGGGGGCTAAATGCCCTCAGAGCCCCCCTGCCCTCAGTTCAGTGTGATTGCCAAGAACTGGGGAACACCTGAGCTGCCCATTTAGGCAGCTGCGTTCCCATTTCTCCCTCTGGGGGATTAGTTCCCCTGTGGAGAGGACTTTTGTGTGACTCTAGCTCTGGCTCCTTGCAGCTGCCTCAAGGCCTCGTGTGCAGCAGCTGCTGGAGGTGACAGAAATGGCCTTTCACCATCCTCCTTTCACGAAGTGGCTCCAGGTCCCAGCAGCGGGCCTGTCTAGCTCTCCTCCATGGCCCCGGGCTCCAAGAATTTCTCATGCTTTTCCCTTCAGGCTGCAGCAGGATGCAGGAGGCTTGACTCAATGCTGATTGAAGTGCGAGAAAGTGGAACTCCCTTGGTGCCACCCACATACCTCTGGCGGTGGCCCTCGAGGGTCAGCAGCAGGACCCTACCGGGGAAAAGGTCACAAGGAACGCCACAGCACTCAGGATACTGCCTCCTCTCCAATCACTGCCAAGGCTTTCGGGCTGTGAAATGAATATTTTATTTCCTTATGAAGGGGAAAAAGATTAAATTAGCAAAATGACGATTAAAAAAGGATAACCTGACTTCAACCCTTTTATTATGCTTCACACAACTAGACAGCAAATTGCGTTCTGGGGCTTCTGCTTAGATGGCTGTAAAGAATCTAACTTTTGCTTTCAAATTAACCTGTCAAATCATATATTTATAAAGGAATGAAGGGAAGAAAATGAGGGGCCTAGGTAGTCCCACGCATCAATTAGAGAGAAATTAATTACAATTTACGTGCATTAGCACAGGAACACTCCCAGATTACTGAAGAAATGTCTCTGCACCAGGAAAGGAGTCAAAACAGACCACTCTGGGGAGCAGGGGGTCAGGAGGGAAGGGGTTAGCTTGGGTCCAAAGCCAGAGTGGAGGGGGTTGGGGAGGGTAGAGACGGTTACAGATGCTGGCAATTAGATGCTCTTCCCGGAGTCTGTTGATGCAGAAGCCTCAAACGAGTGACATATTTGGATGAAGCAACCTCTACAAGAACCCCCGCCTGCACTCTGAAATTACCAAGCGGGCATTCACATGCAATAATACCACACCACTCCAAGGAAGGGTAGAGTCTCTCATACTGCTGATGAATAAGAAAGAAACACAGAAAGAAAGGCAAACATCCTTCTTCCTCTTCCTTTGGGATGCTGGTAAGTGAGGGAATCCTAGTGGCTGCCCAGAAGATCAGGAAGGAAATCAAAAAGGATGTCTGACTCTCCTTTAAGTAGTTCTTCTTCTTCTTCTTCTTTTTTTTTTAAAGATTTTAATTATTTATTTGACAGAGAGAGATCACAAATAGGCAGAGAACCAGGCAGAGGGAGAGGGGGAACCAGGCTCCCCACTGAGCAGACAGCCTGGATTCGGGGCTCGATCCCAGGATCCTGAGATCATGACCTGAGCTGAAGGCAGAGGCTTAACTCACTGAGCCACCCAGGCCCCCTAAGTAATTCCTCAATTTGGTAGATAGAATTGGAGTCTGAAGAAAGTTTCAGAATGTCAGAGAGCTGGAAGCACTCTCTTCCCCAGGGGCCCGGCCAAGGTGCCATGAGGCCTCCTCTCCACGGGTGCAGGACTGGGAAGGTGGGTGGACAAGCTCTGTGTCTCTGACGTCTTTCTTCACTGCTGGGAACCACGACTGAGATCTGTGCTGGAATGCAGACAATTCTAGATCAGAGTCCCCACCTGGGGCTCCCAGCTCTTTGTCTAGAAGCCCTAACAGCCCCTGTAATGGAATGAATATGGGAACCACGAGGGCAGTCTGTGGGGTGTGAAGAAACCCTACTGGTCCGAGGTGCAGAAAACCAGGGTCTGGGTCATCAGCAAACCCTTAAGCTCTCGAAGATGTTTACTCATCCAAAAAAATTAGGTTAATTAAAATCGCATTCTTCTCACTCATTTGTTTTAAGGACCTAAATGTGTATATGGAAACTTTTCGTGAAGTCTCAGGAGCTATACAAATTTAAGGTCTTGTTGTTATAGGCTGCTCTCACTTTAAAAGGTGTGCTTTTTTTAAAGCAGAAGCTCTCTTCCCTTCCTCCTCCCCCACCTTCCTGTACTCCAGTGGCTGAATCTGAAAACCACCTTTGCCAATTGCGTGGGAGTCTCTGAGGCCCATTAGATCTTTGTTTTCCTCTTTAAAAATTTTTTTTCTTTCTCCTCTGGGTGCATGAATTATTCATGTCTTTGAAATAGTTTCGGAAGCCACTGCCTCCGGAGAAAGTTCCCCATGGCAGGGGACCTTGTGGCTTCCTGATAGAGCTCCCAGCCCTTGTCCGCTGCCCCTCCAGGTGGGCATCTCCACACATGGCCAGCTCTGCTGCATTCAGCACAGCCTGATTGCTTCTGCAATGTTTTGGGATTCAAGTGCCGCTTTCGTTTTCATGACTAGGACCACAGGGGTCCATTCGAGGTTCCTGCAGCTGTGGAAGAAGCGGGGAGAGAAAGGAGAGGAGGCCACTTTATAAGATGCCTGGGCATCACAGCAGAGACTTGCAAAATGGGTGCTGGGGTGGGCAGGGATCGGATGGTGTCTGAAGGCAGCCTGGACCCTCCAGTGGGGTTGCTGCTGAGATTAGAGGGGAGGACTAGATCCTCCCCTGGAGGACGTCACCTGGCTTAACTTTTTAAAGAGAACCCTACTGAGCAGCACAAAGCACATCCAGTGATAGAGCTTGGAGAGCACGAATTTTGAAGACGACACACATGGCTTCAAATTCCCCAGAACCTGATATTTACTAATGTTTAGCAGCCACGTTAACTTGGGCATGTTGCATAAGAGTGAGCCTGGGGCTCCCCCTCTGTAACTAAAAATGATGATGGCACCCCTTGGGTTGTTGGAGGACTGAGTGAGATCATCCACACAGAGGGTTAGCATTGTTATGACCCATTGTGTGTCTCCAACATGCTAAGTGATATATCTGTGAAGCTGCTTTTCCTCATTTGTTAGTTGGGAGGTGGTGAGGGATGTAAAAATACCCAAGACACATTTCCCAAAGCCACCATTTAAGGATTAAATGACAAAGCAGAAAAAGAGTACTCACTGAGCCCAGCCCAGAGAGGAAGGGATGACCAGGGTGGGCGGTGTTAGTCCAGGGACACTTGCTTCCTGGAGGCACTGGCTTTAGCTCCCCTAGCTGGTGCCCCTCTGGAGGCAGCGATGACATTCTCTTAGAAAATGAGTTCTAGACGGTTCCCTTCACCAGTGCTGAGTACTAGTGCTATGGTCTCCTTGAGCATTGCAGTGACTCACCCTCTGTGGCTTCTCTCCTTAGGCAAAACTACCCTCACTGCCCCCCAAGGTGATTCTCCTTTGATCTCCCCAGACAAGCCTCCTTTCAGCAGTCAGGCTTGGAATCCAAATTAGATGTCCGTTATGCAGACCCAAGGATTACCCAGCTGATGGGATGTGTGCTCTCGGCAGCTTCAAAGGTCACCCATACAGCCACTGAGAAGCAAGCAGGGGCTTCAGTGAGCAAAGAGCACCACCCACACCTGCACAATGCCCCTATAACTCAATGGACAAGGTGTCCACAGTTGATTATTAAACCGAAAACTGGTGTTTAGTTCCTCAATGACAGTGACAAATGTGGGGGTGGGGTCTGAAGCAATTTGGAGGGGCAAGTGGTTTATCAGCAGCAGAGGAGATGAAAGAGAGGACACTTACATTTTATTTCTATTTTTTGCAACTAAGTTAACATTGCTGTCCTTGAAGTGGGAAGGATAGGAGTTGCCTGGGGCTTCTCTCTGCCCTGACTCAAAGAGGTAGACTGGGAAGAGTAGAAATGGCATTTGTAATGGGGGATGTATGGGTTTTATTTTGCAATGTCAAATTGGAAGATTTTCTTGTATCCACAAATCAGGGTTAACCCCAAGTCTCCTATAGATCTGCTCCAAATGTTATCATTACTTAAATTCTTAATTTACATTGCCCTATTTGTAAGTATCATGGTGCGTAACAAAGTTAGGATGAACAAACCACAAGGCCTAAATAACAGACTTTCAGAGGAGAAGAGAAAAGCCATCAATTTAGATATTTAACTGCTAAACATAATTGAGGTGCCTGTCTGGGTATATTGCTTTTCCCAGTTCAGAGAGCAGGTGAATTGAGGTGTTCGGGGAAGGAGCAGAATAGGGTTGAGGGTGGGTGAGGGATATTTTTTTTTTCTCCTCCCATTGCCCCTCTGCCTTATCCCATCACCTTTCCAAGATGGAAGGCATCGTGGTGCTTGGTGAATCAGAATCTCGGTGGCTGCTCTCTGCATGGGCTCCTTTTCTCTCCACATGTGCTCCTTTTCACTCCAGCTGTCACCTTTGGCAGCTCCCCAGTGCCAGGGCACGTCCATCCTCCAGGGTAAAATCTGACTTGGTCCTTGTTGCAGCCAATACTTACTGACTACCTGGCCTTGGACAGATCACTTAAACTCTGCTCCTTGTCTCTGGCATTTGTAGGGCTCCAACACCAGACCTGCCTCCCATTTCCACCTCCAGGGGGTGACGGGGACAGAATGAGTACTGACTTGATCTGCTTGGCCTCACCTCCTCTCTGTCCTATAAGCTTAGAAGCCAAATCTCCCCAAGAGGTGAACACAGCTTCCAAACCAGTGCCCCAGGGCTACAAAACCCAACAATTGGGTAATCCTCCTCCTGCATTTTAGGGGAGGTTGGAGTGAATTAACTTTCTATTTACCGACTGCAGTAAGGAGCGAGGTCTCAAAGTGATATAGTGCTTCCACAGGCTTTCCGGCCAGCACTTGCCTCCAGCTGAGCGTGTTCTGTCCAAGTTATCTAATCAAAATCACGAGCTCAGTCAAAGATGCAGTTTGCAGTGGGCAAATCTCCTTTTCACCTGGGCCACGGGAGAGGACCCCTTCAGTTGACTGAGTAGGAAAGGGCATAGACATGCCCAGTGAATCTCCTGAAGAATAGAGAGCAATGAGATCCCTGGTTCTAAAGGGGTTAACAATTTTGCCAAAACTACTTAATTTGCTTCTAAAGACAGTGCCTTTGGGAATGGACTAAGGTAAATCTGACAACTCTGGGCTCCTCAGTGCCCGCAAGTGAAATCCATGCCTCTAGTATTGCTGTCCTCCCTGCCTGCCCGACCCCATCAGAGAGATCACCAGGGATGGGGAGCAGCAGACAAGCAGGAGGAAAGCATTTGCTGAGTGACTGCTGCAGGACAGGCAGTGAGCTTGGGGATTCTGAGTTAGATGTGATCATCATTCCCTTTTTGCAGATGAAGGAATGGATGTGAAGTAGCTGAGTATGCACGACTGCTAAGTGATGGAGTGGTGGACTGTGGATTCCACAAGGACAGGGATTTGGTACGGCCAGGACCTGCTAGCTGTGCTGCCTGGCACTTGGTAGGCACCGATTAAAAATTAAATAAAAGACAGAAAACATGGCGAGTTACGTTAGGTACATTATATTAGCATTTGCTGAACCCCTAGGAAGGGTCAGGCAAACCACCAGATCATATGTATGTATATTATTACCTCATTTAATCCCCACAAATCCATCCCGGGTGAGCATTATCATCCCTATCTTACAAACCCACACTTACTTGCTAATGTTCAGGTAAATGTTGTTTACAGTTAGAAACAACAGTTGGCCTTCATCCTGCTCATACGATGGGGTCTTCACCTTTTGAAGCAGGGGACATTCTTATCTACTGTCTATTTAGAAGGTGCCTCCCTTTCTCCCAGGGGCTGACTCTGCCCATTGTTGCTCAGCCTAGATTTGGTGCCATCTCAAACTCATCCTCCAGCCTATCAAATTCTAACTCATCGAATATCCCATGACCTACTGCCACCCAGGTCTTCTGCCACCTGCCTTTCTCCCTTCTGAATGGCCAGCAAGCTTTCTTCTCCCTCTGTGCTTTGTCAGAGGTGCTGAAGCCAGAACCTGAATATGGAAAATGAAACAGCAAGTCAGGCATGAGGATTATCACCTTAGAAGCAAAAATACCCCTCTGATGAGCCATTTGAAGTTCAAGTGGGAAGGGAGCTGGGAGTCCCTGACACTCAGGGATTGGGTCCCATGCCCTACTGCTGACTGAAGGAGTTCTAGTCTTTTCTTGTTTGATGGGGCTGCCTTGGAGACGTGTATTTAAGTATGCTCCATTCATCGAGCTCCTACAGAGGAGAAACATGCTGGGGGAGGCATTGCCGCTTCTCAGCACTCAGCAGAGGTCAGGAGGGGAACGGCTGACAAATTGGACAGCTCTTTTTAGAAGTTTAATCTCAAATGTGATTTTTTTTCCCCTTGTCTATACTGAACACTTGCTCTAGCCCTGTCATGTTACTAGGCCTGGGCAGTGAGTCCTCAGGTTTTGCAGGAGACGGACAAGGAGGGAGATAGAGCTTCGGCAGAGAGAATCTCTGCACTCTAATTGATCATGGCTTCTCGTTCCCAGGGCTCAGCGTATCTTATCTAAAGGTCCACTCATTCATCATCCCCGTGGCCTTATCAAGCAGGCCATGATTAGGCATCATTAGTCGCATTTCTCTGTCATGCAGTCAGAGTCCCAGCAAAGCTGAGTGATATATCTGGTGGTACACAGCTGTGAGTGGTCAGCCAGGAGTAAAAATCTCTGTTCTGAGACTTTTACTTCACTGCCTTCAGTCATGGATTCATGCTAGCATTTTAAAATGAGAACACTGAAATAGTCTCACAGAGCTGTGATTATTAGAATTGTATGTGAATATCCTTAAACTTAATAAGGTATTTGCTAATGTTACATATGTTACATAATCTTGGGTTTGGGTTTTTTTTGTTTCGTTTTGTTTTTAAACATATATTGAAGTTTAGTGCAGAGGCCTCAAACTTCTTGGAGTCTAAGAGAACCAACATATTGACATTTGTAATGGTCAGAACCATAAGGTGTCGAACTTAGTATTGACTTCATTCATTTTTTTCAATCACCTGTGTCCCAAACCGAGTGCTTTATAAATCACGATGAGGTGTATGGGAAGCTGTTAAATCTGGGGAGGTTGTCCCCAGTGAGACTCTCTCCCTGGTCCAATTGGCCAGGCTAATAGAGATGGGCCACAATGTGCACGGATGCTAAAGGAGATAGGGCATATCACCAGGAACCAACATTCTCCAGTGAAGATGGGAGGCTTCTCTAACCATTGGAGGGAAAGCTCATCAACATGTGTAGATTACTATAATTTAATAGCATTCAGATTTAACCAGGTATTTAGAATAGAGGGAATCTCATTATTTTTCCTTCTCTAATCCCCTAAAAAATCCATATTAGCTCCTTAAAATATTTGCCATTCCTTAAAACTCCCAAAATCCATCTCTGTCCTTTTCCAGCTCAAGACCCCTGCCATTACTCTAAAGGAAAAAAAAATTGAATCCATCAGTGTCAACTTACTTTCTTTGCCCCACCCCCACCCCCCACTTTCTTAATGGCATCTTCCCCCTCCTGGTCACTGTGGTTCCACCTCCTAGAATTTCTATCCACTTCTTCCTCTCTTTCATTCCCACATTCGGTTAGCAAGCACAGCTTGCCCATCTGGTCCTGCATTTGAGCTCAATCCCCTTGCAATATACTGCCAACATCACTGCACTAGCTTACAGCCTCGTGGCCATGCTTCCAGTTTCAAATTAGTTCTCCTACTTCCAGTCCCTTCCTTATGCAATGTATCTCGGGCATTGCCTTCAGAGCAACCTTCCTAAAATACAGTTTTTGTTCATCACTCTTATGCTAATAAGCTTTCAATGGCTCCTTACTACATTCAGAACAAAGCATAAATGCTTAAGCTTCACATTTAAAACCCTCAACTATGTAAGCCTACCAAACTTTCCAGTCTTCTTTCCAACAAAACTTTTTCTCCGCGGCTATACCTCATTTTCTTGCTGACCAATTTAATAATTACCTAAGACATTCCTTCTTCTTATAATCTCCTTTCTTATCTTCTTCTTCTATAATTGCCAGCCAATATCATATCTAACTTACAAAGCTTAAGTAAATTCCATTTCTCTTAAATGTCCTAACATATATACCACCACCCCTGACCTTGACAAAATGACTTTTGCTCACATTCCCATAGCACTTTGTAATGCTAGTGTACCACTCATCATTAATCATAGTTAGCCTTAGATTAATTAGCAGTAGATCCTCTCTCTTTTGTTTCTTTCACAGATATTGGTGAACTCAGTTCTCTTTATTTCCCCCAAAGAATCAGGCAAGCATAGTTGAAGAGCCCAAAACATATTTGTTGAAATGAGTTCTCACCTGGCCTCACCTCTATTTCCTGCCAATTCCCACAGGCCACCTGAAGACTCAGTTCCCATCTGGTCCCCTGTGGTTGCTAAGAGCCCGGGATTTTTCTTGCCTGGATACCCTAGAAGTAGCTGTTTCCTGCTTCTCAGAAACTTGAATTAATTCACTACTCTGTTTTGCTAACTTCCCTTTGTCTCTCACCCAGATGTCTGAGTATCGTTTTTGATTTATTGCTTAAATTTGGACCCGTGGCTCCTATGTTTTTTTTTTCACTAGAAAATGACAGATGTATCTCTTCCCTACCTATTAACAAGCAACATGTAAAAATTAGCTGTAGCTCTTAGAATATAGACATTTGATCATTTTCTCAATCCACTTGAAATAAGATTGTATGTCAATGGATAAATATACACTATAGAAAGTAAGACTATAGTCAAAATCATGCATCCTGGGATGCCTGGGTGGCTCAGTCAGTTGGGCATCTGTCTTCACCTGGGGTTGTGATCTCAGGGCCCTGGGATCAAGCCCAGCGTCTGGCTCCTTGCTCAGTGGGAAAGCCTACTTCTCCCTCTGCCTGCTGCTGCCCCTGCTTGTACTCTCTCTCCCTCTCTCTCTGACAAATAAATAAATAAAATCTTAAAAAAAAACCATGCCCTCACTTTTTCACTCAACAAACATTTATTAGGCTCTAACTATGTGCCAGCCACTGTGCTAAGTGCTCTTCATGTATAGAAAAGCATAGCTGAGACCTTCCCTGAGCTATCAGCTAGGATACTCTTGGTAAGTCCACTCATATCAAATCTGTTCCTATTTGCCATCACTTCTGGATTTAGAAGTATTTGAAACTGATATGCCAGCCACCGGAAGTATAAAAATCATAATTGTTGAGAAAAGTAAAAAGGTAACCCACTAAAAAAGAAGGACCTCACATTGCCTGATGGCATTGACATGTTCCTGCCTTTGAGCATGTGCCAGGCTCTGCTGAGGATTTGTGGCAGGGAGAGAGATGGTCAGGGGTGGGGGCTAGATCCTTATTAATCCCTGTCAGTCAGTCCAAGGAAGAGAGGACAGGGAAGCAGAGAAGGGCTGCTGCTCTTGCCCTTTTCTTGCAGCAACTGAAATCCCCACCGGGCACAGAAAGGGAAGTTACTCCTCCTTACATTCCCTTCTTGAAATTCTCCTCAAAGTCCTCTCATCACAAGAGAGAGGAGGACAGGATACAAGGAGGCTAGCAGACTCTGACTAAGTGGCATTTCTTAACGTTCAGATATAAAACAAGAACCAGACAAAACAGTGTGTGCTCAAGGGCCAGCACGAGCTCTCCTCCACCTTCATGTAACAGATCTCAAGAGCCCTCTGCCTTCCTTCTCTCCTCCCTCTTCCTGCCTCTAAAAAGAGCGATGCGGTTTATAAACCTGGATTGCAGTTCGTACCACAGAAATAGAATGTGTTGGTCTGAGGAAGAAAACAGTAACAGTGGAATCGAACGATAGTCTTTATACTTAGTAGAGGTAGTGTAGTCAAGTAGAGAGAGAAGTAGACAATTTTCCCCAAAGCCCTAGCTTCTAATTGAGGAATTTAGGACAGACCAAGTAGACATTTCTGTCCCCACAAAGGAAACCGCATGATCAGACTTATCTCTCCTTTATCCCAGGTTTGCTCTGGAGTTTGATGGAGATAAGAAATGGGAAAGTGCTTTGAAGAGTGTATTAGTTAGTCTCACTAATTCTAAGTGCTATGGTAAATAGCCCACAGATCTTAGTACTTAATACAAAAATATGTCACAGCACTTTGTGAGTCAGCGAGGGGTCTCCGCTACACGTAGTCATCCTGGGCCTGGGGCTCCCTCACACTGAGGCTCCGCCATGGCTCAACTCCACGCTGGCCATTCCAACCACAGAGAATGGGAGAGAGAACATAGCCTGGGCCTGGAATTGCCACACCCTCCTCCCATTTCATTTAGGAAAATGGATGCTAGTGTTCTAGCTGAATGCAAGGCAGCTATGAAATGTAGTTCGTGTGAGCCCCAGAAGGAAAGATGGGTCTGGTGACCATATTGCCCAGTCCCTGGCCCAGTCACTGTAGGTTATAATTCAAATGCTATCCATCATTCTGTCTAGCTAATAATAGGTCGGAGCACCTCCTGCTCATGGCTCCCATCCACGATCAACTATACTCTGCAGTCAGATTCACTAAGGCCACTAGTATGGAGCAGATACTCAGTACATACTGTGGCTGACTGCTCATGACACAGGTGGTCTCTGACCACATCTGAGGGTAATACCAGCAACATGATCGATGCCTGGAAGGGTATATGGTTCAGGAATGTGACAAGACCTTTGGTGGTCTCTGTTCAGACTGTGTCATACAGACGGCTGTGGAGAAAAAGGGCTTACACCTTGTCCTGAAATCATCAGAATTCCCATTATCAATAGCTATCTCTACACCATGCTCACCCACTAACATATATGCTCCGGCTTTCTTTCTTTCATGTCCCTTCACATCTGTGCCTTATTTATCAACTCCTTAGTGTTTCAACAGAGATAGACACCTCATTTACATTTATTAAAAAAAATCATTAAGAATCCACTGTGTGCCATGTTACTGCCAAGGCTACTGATGTAAGATCGAATTTCAGACATCTATGGCCTTATAGTTTAGGAATAAAAATAATAAATGAAAGACAGTATGTAAGTAGTATTGAGTCAGTAATATTGACGAAAATTCAAAACGGGGTCAGGGGAAGCTAAAGAAGTTACAAACAGGCTATTGGTGCAATGTTTTAAGTGGTGTTTTGGCTCCAATCAGAAGCTGTTCAGACTCTCAAACAACAAAGATTATAAATCAATCACTCTGACCAGAGTAGAATAAAGATAGTTAGACTACTACAGAACGTGCTGAAGAAGACACTGAGAACCAGACTACAGAGTTTTGACTTTAGTTATCATGCATTTGGGAAACTTTTGTGGTTTTAGATTAGTGAAGTTCTATAGTCAGAACAATGTGTTAAGAATATTATTTAAAAAAAAAAGAATATTATTTTTTTGATAGGGAACATGATGGATTGGAATAGTGGTAAAACTAAGGAAAAGTAAGTAATATTAATAAAATAACTATATTCTAAGAATTTACTCAACATTTGGCTATTTAATCATATCAACCACTTTATGGGGTGGGTACTATTGTTATTTTATTTAATCAGTCTAACAAAGTCAGAGTTTGGGCCCTAGCCCAGCTAGTTCATGCCCCTAAATGCTAGGAACTTGGCAGAGTAATGAGGACAGCTTGAAAGTCGGGGTGGTGGTAATGAGAATACAAGGAAAGATGAATGAAGCAGAATTGTAATGGAAGAATGGATCAGATGTGTGGATAGATTGGATTTAAGGGATACAGGAAAGGTGAAATATTTACCCACATTTTCATCCTGGATGAATCTAGGAGAACAAAAATATCATTAAGGCAATGAGGAGGAAAGCATTTTGAGAAGGAAGGAGAAGGTAATTTAAACTTCAGGTATGTTGAGTTTCAGATGGGAGTGGATGCAGATAATAGCAATGTTGGTGATTCAGTGAAATAATTGATCCTCGTCCAGGAAAGAAAACAGATTTCAGCTCTTGGCTGGAAACACCTAGGTACGGTGCCCAGGAGGCAGTGGAAATATGGGATCGGTAAAAGTATGGGAGTCATCTGTGTAGAGCTGACAGTTATAAAGTACAACAGTCTCTAGGTAATGAGGGAGAGAGATAGAGGATTAGGGCTTCAGAAGAGTGGGAAAAGCTAGTGTTGCCCTTGTCAAGGGAGGACTCAGGAACCCACAGAGTTGAAGGGTATTTTGTCCAGTGATATTTGGATACTTGTTGAAACCAGTTTTGAAAACATAGGGGATCAAGGTCACAGGGAAAGGCAGACCGAGAGAAATGTGTGTATATTGTGGGACAGGTCTAGAAGAAAGAACAAAGGAGGCCACTTGAGAAATGTGCCATGGGTGGTTGAGAATTGAGAGCAAAGCCCCAGCTGGAGTGCTGACAAGGCACACACCTATTCTTCCTGCTGGTCCTCTCTCTTCACACTCTGCAGTCATGGTAATTCTACTTCATGAGGCAATCTCTCCAAGTTCACACACACTCGCTTTCAACTCATTTTTTTTCTTCCTTTCCTATTTCTTGCTAAAGACTCCCCAATCACCCCAGGAAAATCACACTTGCTCTCTTTTATTTTCATTTGTAAGGGGAAAATGTAAAAGACTAGTCATGACTGATCCAAGTGAGAAGAGCCTTAGTGATGCATCTACTGCAGGAAAAAACAAAACAAAACAAAACAAAACAAAACAAAACAAAAAAAACAAGTCAAACTTTGAATCCAGATGGAAAATTAGACACAATAGAGGTGGTGTTCCCAGTTCCCATAGCCTCCAAAATATAAAATATTCCCATTAAAGAATATCAATATAATCTGTCTCACTTCTTGCATCCCAATTTCCAACCATCAAACCCGAAATGAATGCAAAGCTATTCCTTTGCATCTATATAATCAATAGACACCTCTTTGTTGCTTTCTACAGAAAAGCATATGATCTGGAGGCAGACAGATTGAGCTCAAATTCCAGCTCCACCATTTACTAACTAGTTAACATTGAGCAATCTTTCTGGTCTTGGTTTCTTCAGCTGTACAGTGGGGATAAGAGAGCCTACCTCATTAGGTTGATGTAAGGATTATATTAATTAATATATTTAAACACCTAGAACAGAATCTGGCACACAGTAAGTACCACATTAGTGCTAGCAGCAATTATTGCTGCTGTTGAGCTATGCAAAGGTGAGTATGATGTGGTTTCTATCCTCAGTGAACTCTCATAGAAAGAAGACTGATTTATTTAGTTTATTTTCACATTTTGCATAATTACAAGTGTAGCAGGGCCATAATGAGAGTATGTCAATAACGTTAAGAATTAAAATTATTTTTGTTGAGCCAACGGAAGATTCTGACAATCATTTATAGCCTTATATCTAGAAAAAATGTATACTGATCTCCATACAATCAATGCACAAGTACCTACAAAGCTCATCCTATCGGAAATTGGGGCCTGTTCCTTTAGCCAGAGAGGAGACTCATATGTCAGAGCGATGCTCCTTGTGAGTTTGTGAATGGGAGGAGGCTTCCTTACCTTTCAAGCATCCCTGGCAATGGTTAAGAGCCCTGGAAAAGCAAGGTCATTACATAGTCATCTCTAGGAATGCCCTCTGGGAGGAGGCCTCAGGGATTCCCTCTAAGATGGGCTTTGGAGATTACAACCTATAGCATCTCTGAGGGGTGAGTTCTTTCCATATGTTGGAGGAGGGTCTTTCTTTAAGGCATACACATGATTTGGTCATTGGGGGTGGGCGAATGACTATGGCAGGTGAGTTGTATACCATGGCACACATGTATACCAGAAGCAGAGGACTGAGCTGATTGTCCTACTTTTTGGATGAAGAAACTTGATTTTGAGAGATTAGGAAACTCTCTTCCAATCAGAAGCAAATTCTGGCTGTCTGGCCACCATAGAATAGATCTACACTTGGGGGAAGGGCAGACAATAAGTTTACAAAGATTCTCCTTCCCCCACATAGCTACCTTGATTAAACAGAGGCACCCTTACTTTCCTACAAAGGACTCTTAAAAAGAACTGTGTTTTAGCTTCTTGGTGCATGTAATTTGCTATTTGCAAATCTCCCTGAAACGTTCCCATCTTACCTGGAGGTCAATTTTTTGGCATGCTTACGAGCCCCTGATGTTGCTAGAAAGTGCAATTTGCTGTGAAAATGTGAAACTTCATCCTAAATGGAAAGGGGAGGAATATGAAATGACCACAAAATTTAGGTTCTTTTTCTCAGGCAGGAGACAGAATGTTAAGTTGCAGGGAGCCTCCCTGCAGACCAGGACATTGGCCTGTTTCAGGTACTCTTAACATTCAGACTGGGTTTACAAGAGCAGCATGACATGATCGTGTGATGGTACACCACACTCAATCCTATGAATCTGACAGATATCAGAAGTAATATGGCTGGCATTATATTAAGTCTTGTGAAGCATCTAATGAATGAGAGCCATCTCGAAGTCCTTGATGTTCCTTTTATTCATCAGTCAGTCCTCCTAATTTAAAACAAACAAAAAGCAAAGAATATCAATGTAATTAGGAGTAAAATTCTTAAATCCATATTGTTCTTCTTTGTGCCTAAGTAAAATTCCAGAATAATATAAACCTCAACTGTAAGCAGAGTTAAAAAATAAATGAATAAACAAATTAAGAACGCTGTTTATATGTCTCAAAGAAGATTCCATATCTTCCTAAAAGAATGAATGCTTTTTCCAGGCAGAATAGTCGATCAAGCTTGAACTCATTAGGAAAAGCCAAGATCAGAAAAGTTTTCCAAGAGAAGCTCATCCAATGTTCTGAAAAATATTTCTTTCTCTCTCTGTCTCCAATCTCTCTCTCTCTCTTTTTTTTTTTTTTTGAACATTTCCACAAGTACCTAAAACTTCCTATTGTTAAATGGGCCCTAAACCAGCGATGACAAAATCATCCTTCACATTAATGGTACTTTTGGCCTTTATGGTCCTGAAATATGCAAATTCTTTTAGGATATTGGTCATAATTGTTTCCCCAAAATAGTTTACCTTTTTAAAGGCATATTTCTGATAACCACTTTCTTTTGCTAAAAAAAAAAAGTCCCTTAAAACACCCTCAAAACATATCAACCTCTGCAGTAAACACAGGCACATACACACCCACACATTCTAGGTCCTTCTAAATCCAGTCGTTCCCTAAATTTCTGATTTACTTTTCAGTGTAGCATGTTCCCCTCCCAACCCTCTCCCTATTCTCTCTCCCATTCCCTCAGAGCTTGACTCTCCCAGATTGCATGCCCCTCTCCCTGGAAAGGCCTTCCTTCCATCTCTACCTCTTGAAAGCCTACCCAACCCACAAGGAAACAGCTCTATTTTTAACCTTGGAAGATTCTAAGTTGCCATCACCTCCTGGGGTGCTGCCAAGGCTTCAGCAGTGATCTGGAAGCTTGGTGGGGCCTTTATCCCAGTCTGCCTCTGCAGTGCTCACAAACTCCCCGTTTTCAAGGCAGTGAGGAAAGGGCCACAGGCTTGCCCAGATGAGAGCTCCTCCCACCTTGTTTGAAGGTGAGTTTGAGTTTGGCAACAGAGTCTTCAAACTCACAGTCAAATACTTTCTTCCCTCCCTGACTTTGCCTCATTCTTCATCATGCACACCATCCCAAACTCTTACCTTGCCTCACAAGAGCCCTTCTTCACAGATAGAAAGTAAGTGGGTTTTACTATATGCATTATTAATTTTTCTTACCTGTCTCCTTCTCTCAGATACTACATCCCTGAGCATCTGCAAATGCCAGTAATGAGTTTCTCATACTAAGTAGATAGATCCTTAGGTCTCTTGAATAAATGTGGGTGAGGAACAAATAATCAGAATGGGTGTGTGAAGGGTAATATGATATTTCTTGGTCAATATTGCTTTTTTGTCCCACCATGGAATTCTGCAGCTGTTGTAGATGGCAAGTTTCCAACTTGGGTAATTACATTCTGCTTACCTCTGTTTCTCTTGTGGTTCAAAGATAACTTATTTTTCATGTTCTTTCCTAAATAAAACAAAGAAGCTTACTTGTGGTGTTGCTATTTGCAGAGGCAATGGGGGCGGAAAGAGGTAGCAGAATGGAAAAGAAGTGCTTTCAGAGCCGGTGGGCACAGGCCCTGCCATGCATGCTAGCATGCTCAAGGGACTCTGAGTTTTGCATCTGTACGTTGGTGATCTTGCCCTCTCCCCTGACTGTTGCAGGGATTGCTAGCATGATGCAAGCAACCAGCTACATAGAAAATTTGACATGGTAGGAAGGAGTTAAACAGAACATTTCATGCAAGTGAGGAAATCCTCCTTTCATCTGAAATCTGAGTCCAGTCTGTTAAGAAAAGCGCAATGCTGTGGAGAGCAAGGAGAGTAATCACCATGGTCGCCTCTTGCTCCTGAGCAAGCTAACACCGTGGAAGGGGGACCAGTGTAGGAGTGAGTCAAGGGGTTTGCTTCTGGTCCACCTCACTTGCTAACTAGCTACCCACAGATTAATCACAAGGCCATTAAATTCCTCCTTAACAAGCAGGGGTAAGTAACACTTCAGCTGTTACTTATAGTTACAAATATTGTTGCGAAGTTCAGAGGCACTGATATAGGCAAGTGAACAAGTATCAAATATAAGTCCTGTGTATTCATTAAGCAGAGAGGAAGGCCAGCCTTAGGAAGTTAGGTAACCAGAGAAATCCCTTTCAGAGCATTTCTTCCAGAAGTTTCCTATCTACAATTGTGCCATTCTGTGCACTCCACTGGATTCTAAAACGAACATGAGGCTGTTGTTCAATAAAAAAAATCAGTAATTTTGGATAAAATGTGCAGTAGAGTATTAGCCAAGAAATGAAGAGAAGGCAGATTTGGACACAGAAAAAAAAAAATAATCCAGGAAATACAGGTAAAGCAAAGTGACTACAATTAAGCAGAAAAGCGATCAAAGAACCTTATTGGTGATCTCTGCCCCTCCTGGCTCTGGCAGCCCTCACTCCCTCCTGCCTGAGTGGCTGGGTTTAGGGAGAAGAGCGCCACCCAGCGATACCAGCAGAATGTTGTCTCATGTCTGCTGCCTTCACAGTCAAACAGATTTCCCAGTCAAGCACAGAGGTTGAAGACCAGGGCTGGAACACAGGATGGAGGCAGTGTCCAGAGAGGAGCTTCTGGGCTGATACGAGGAGCCAGGAAGAGAAGGCTCAGGGTCAGTCCCCAGGAGTGACCCGTCCAGCCCTCCTTCTCCTCCTGCCTTGACTGTGCAAGGAAAAAGAGCTCAGGGGGTGGAGGGCAGCCCCCACCCATCTGCCCAGGTCTCCCAGGGGAGGCCTCTCTGAGGTTGCCCCTCATCTCAGAAGAGCCTGCTTCTCTTATTTTATGTGAATTTTGTTTTATAGACGCTTAAATAGAACTGCACACCTTTCCCTAGTTAAGTCTGCAAGTGGGGAAGTTAAGCAGGCTTTGAGGGGTGTGCTGTGTGAGCAGGAAAGGGGTGTGGGGGCGCTGCAGGAGGGGGATGAAAGGCCCGCAGGAGCCTTATTAATAGTTAAGTGGACAGGGCTGATAATGGGATATCTTTTTATTGTCCCAACAGATAAGTTATAATACACAAGCTTGCAGGCAGCTCCGGTGATTTGCATTGATACAATTCAGGCTGAGGTTTTCATTATATGGCAGGGATGATACAGAAGCCTGTATTATCAAAGGCAACTGAAAAGCGCTCGGCAGCTATCTCATATTCTGTGTGCGCGTATTCATTAACGGTTAGTAAGGTGCTTTGTCCCGGGTGGTATTGGATGTTTCATGGTGAATCATTAACAACTTGAACAGCTTCATACATATGTCTTATTGATGTGTAAAGTCATTGCAACAGAGGCTTTTTTTTTTTCTTGCTTGCTTTCTTTTTTTTCTCCCCGCGAATGAGTGAATTCTGCTTTACTCCAGATTTTGTGGAAAGCCTAAGTGACACTTCAGTGATTCAAGGATCTTGTGAAGCAGTGAGGGATTGCTGTAAGGCAAGCCCACCCAGAAAGCCGGCAGTCTGGTTGAAGAGACAACAGGTAGATATATTTTTAAAGAGAGAGTGTGGAGCAGATGTCCTGTAGCTATCCCTCAAGGGTAATAGAAGGTCAGCCACTGCATTGCCCAGGGGACAGCATAAAAGGAAGTCTGTTGCTGAGGGTGACTAGTAGCCCTTTGGACAGAGGGCAAGGTAGGGAAACGGAATGGCAAGCAGCCCTAAGGTAAAGGAAGGACTATGTGAAGGCGGGAGTGAAGTCTCAAGAGGATGGAAAAAAGAGACAAAAATGCTTTAGCAGCTGACAGTAAGAAAATTTGGAAGCTAAAAACAAAGGAGCCAAGGCAGCTTTTCCTGGCTGGGGATGGAAAGAATAAATGGGATCAGAGTTAGAAACCAATTATCTCTGATTGCACAATCAGGACCCTGCTTCTAGCCAGGCTCCAGCCCCACCACCACCCAGGGGCCTGGGGCCACCTGAGAATGATGTCAGATCCCAGGAACTGCTCCATCCTATTTCCTTAAGCCCGGATTAGCATTAGGCAACATTTGGGGGCCATGCCTTCTGAGTTCTAACAAAGCAGAGTATTTCCTGGCAGTTGTCAGAACTACTTTGTTGGCAGAATTTCAATTTGAGTCGTAGCCACCAAACAATCCAAAATAAATTTTCTGATTTCCCTGACTTTTGTTCTAAGCCCTCACAGAGCTTGAATAACACAATTTTGAGGGGTACCTGGTGGCTCAGTGGGTTAAAGCCTCTGCCTTCGGCTCAGATCATGATCTCAGGGTCCTGGGATCGAGCCCTGCATCAGGCTCTCTGCTCAGCGGGGAGCCTGCTTCCCCCTCTCTCTCTGCTTGCCTCTCTGCCTACTTGTGATCTCTCCCCTCTCTGTTAAATAAATTAAAAAAAAATCTTTAAAAAAAATAACACAATTTTGAAATGTGCATATTCACTTATATATGGATTTTTTATAGTGCTGTACTATAAATTTACTTTCTTTTCCTTAAGATTTTCTCTTTTTTTTAAGATTTTATTTTTTTAGTAATCTCTACACCCAATGTGGGGCTCAAACTCACAACCCTGAGATCAAGAGTTCAATGCTCTACCGACTAAGCCAGGCAGGTGCTCCTTTCTTATGATTTTCTTAACATTTTCTTTTCTTTAGCTGCCTTCATGGTAACAATACAATATATAATACATATAACATACAAAATGTATTGATTGACTATTTGTTATTGGAAAGGCTTCTGGTCAACAGCAGACTATTAGTTGTTAAGTTTTTGGGGAGTTGAAAGTTGTATGCAAAGTTTCAACTACACAAAGGGTCAATGTCTCTAACCCCCATGTTGCTCAAGGGTCAGCTGTGCTTTGTGTTAGTCCTAAAGCCACTGGCCCCACTACCACATATCTTTGACCCACTGAGTACACTTGTGTCTAATCTGCATTAGGCCAGTACCATCCTAGCACATGTAGCCTAGTGTAAATCCAGGGAATTGCTTCGTGGTCTGTTTGTTGTTTGCTGCTGTTTTTTTTAACAGTTATATTGAGGGTGGTTTAGTCAGTTCAGCAGCTGACTCTTGATTTCTTCCTGGGTTATGATCTCAGGGTTCTGGGACTGGGCCCCACCTTGGGCTTTGCACTCAGAGGGGAGTCTGCTCAAGGATTCTTTCTCTCTCCCTCTGCCCTTCCCCTGTCTGCGTGCTCTCCCTCTCTCTCTCTAAAGTAAATAAATAAATCCTAAAAAAAAAGTTGTATTGAGATTATAATTGACATACAAGAAACCTCATATTTAAAAGGTACAATTTTATTAGTTACAGCAAAGATATATATATATCTGTGTGTGTGTATATATATATATATCCATGAAACCATAACCATCAAAGTAATGACCTTAGAACCCCCACAGGTTTTGTCATTTCCCTTTGCAATCCCCTTCTCAACCCTAGAGAATACCTGATCACATTAAATTAGCTCACATTTTCAATATGTTAAAATATTTCATTTATTTTAATAAATGGAATCGTGAAGTATATGTTCCTTTTTGTCTGACTTCTTTCATTCATCACAATTATTTTGAGACTCAGCCAGATGTGTGTATCAGTATGTCCTTCCTTGTGATTGTCAACTAGTATTCCACTGCAGAGATATACTGTAGTTTGGTTATCCATTCACTTAGTGATCAAATTTGGTTTGCTTCCAGTTTGGGGCTATTATAAATAAAGTTGAGATGAATATTTGTGTACAGGTCTCTATGAAAACATACCCGAATTCATCTTGGTTAAATACCTAGGAGAAGAAAAGCTGGATCATTTGATAGGTGTACATTTAACTTTTTAGGAAACTATTTTCCTAAGTGCTCATACCATTTTACATTTTCACCAGCAATGTAGGGAAGTTCTAGATCCTCCAGTCCTTGTAGACACTGGTTATAGTCAGTCTTGTTAGTTTACCCATTTGAATAAGTGTAAAGTGGTTCTCATGGCGGTTTTAATTTGCATTTTCCCTAATGACTAATGAGGTTGGGCATCTTTTCATGTGCTCATTTGTCTTCCATATATCTTCTTTGGGGAAGTGTTTTTCAAATCTTGTGCCAATTTTTAAATTGGGTTGTTTATTTTCTTACAACTGAATTTTGAGAGTTTTTATATATTCTTTGATGTAGGAAAGACGTTAGGGTTGGAAGCCAATGGCCAAGAAAGAATTCTTGAGACATCTTTGGTGCAAAAAGGTGGTTTTATTAGCACGGGACAGGACCTGTGGGCAGAAAGAGCTGCACTGGGGTCATGAGGAGTGACCCATTATATACTTTTAAGTTGGGAGGGAGTTAAGGATAGCATAAGTCTCTAAGGAATATTGGAAGCAAGGTTTCCAGGACCTTGAGGGAGCTAGCTATTGTTGAGAAAAGTTCATTTATTAGCATCTAAAAAACCTCATCATGAGACCCTTCAGATGTATATTGGTGGGCCACATGCTTTGGGGATGATTGCCAACGCGTATCTTGGGGGGTTAAGAGATCAAGGAAATTTCTAAAGGAATTTTTTTATGTTAAAGTAGGCTTATAGAATCCTGGGAGTTTGGCTAAGGTTGTCTTTTGCCCTTAGTTAAGTATTAATATCAAAGCAGTTGAGTCCCTAGAGGAATGTCACTGCCTGTTTGAAGGACTTGTCAGTGGGCTGTATGTAGTAAGGAAATGTAATAGTTTCTCTTCTGCCTGTGTTTCCCACATCATTCTTGATATGAGTCCTTTACTAATTATATGCTTTACAAATATTTTCTCCCAATGTTTAGTTGTCTTTTCATTCCCTAAACCGCATCTTACAAAGAATAGTCTAATTTTAACGAAGTCTAAATTATCAATTTGATCTCTTATAGATCCTTCTAAAAGTTTTATGTTTTATATTTAGGTCTATGATCCATTTTAATTTTTGTATGTGATCTGCGATATGGTTTGAAGTCCATTATTTTGCATATGGTATATACTTTTCCCACCACTATTTGTTAAGAGATGTGTTCTTTCTCCACTGAATTCCCTTAGCACATTTGTCAAAAAACATTTGTCCGTATATGTGTAAATCTACTTCTAAACTCCCTATTCTGTTCCACTGATAGATTTCTCTACCTTTATACAAGACCACAAGGTCTGGATTGCTATTGCTTTATTATAATCTCAGAATTAGTTTGTGTTAGTACTGACTTGGATCTTGTTTTTCAAAGTTCCTTATTCATGCTAGGCCTCACATTTCCATATACATTTTAAAATCAGTTTGTCAATTTCTAATAGAAATTAAGAAAAAAAAGGCACCTGCTGGGATTTTCATTGGAAATGCATGAAATTTATAAAACGATTTGAGTAGAATTGACATCTTCGATTAGTTTTGGTGTTAGGCTTAACTCATAAACTGCGTTGGGAAATATTCTCTTTTTCTAATTTCTGAAAGAGTTTCTGTAGCATTGATGTTATGTCTTTGTTGAGTATTTGACAGAATTTACCACTGAAGTAATCTGGGACTGGATTTTTCTTTGTGGAAAGATTTTAAACTACAATTTTGATTTCTATAATATAATAGTATTCAAGGGGCACCTGGTGGCTCAGTTGGTTAAGCAGCTGCTTTTGGCTCAGGTCATGATCCCAGAGTCCTGGGATCCATTCCCACATAGGGCTCCACATTCAGCGGGGAGCCTGCTCCTCCCTCTGCCCTCCCTCCCCCTACTTGTTCTCTCTCTCTCTCTCTCTCCGGCAAATGAATAAATAAAATCTTTAAAAAAATAGTATTCAAGTTACCTATTTCTTTTTTTTTTTTTTTTGAGATTTTATTTATTTATTTGACAGAGAGAGA
>CM052884.1:24141532-24280070 GCA_028534135.1 Potos flavus | reverse complement strand
GTGCCAGGCTAGATCCCAGAACCCTGGGATCATGACCTGACCTGAAGGCAGACATTTAATCAACTGAGCCACCCAGGCGCCCCAGTAATCTTCTTTCAAAAGTCTGTGGGAATCCTGTAAGACCATGGTTAATGAGAAAGATCAGTGAAGGTTCTGATTCATTCCAGGCTCCCCTTAAAAGAAGCCAAAACTCTAAAACTTTCAAGATTGTAAGATATATGAGGTGGGAAAAAGCTACACAATCTACTCAGAAGTAGCCTAAACTCCTTGCTGATATGGATGGATCCAGGGCTGAGGTAAAGTGTCTACAAAATGAGTCTAGAACATTTTCAAGGGCCACAAAATAAAGAAATGCTCAAAAAACAATTGGAACATTTAAAATGACACAAGGAGGCAATTGGAGCAAAAAACAAAACAAAACAAAACAACCCCCAAAACTGTGTTTAACAGATTATAACATAAATAAAAGATTTTAATCCACTGAATAAAATAGAATCAAAGAATGTGTAAGAATTTAAATAGAGGAATGAATGCATGAATGAATAAATGAATGAATGGGAAATATCTTTCTGGCAGTATAATTCCAACTCATTATGCAGAATAAAAGAAGAAATTAGAACAGCACCATTTGTAACATCCACAGAAATAATTGATACAGGCAGTAATACACAGTGATACCAAAACTAACAGATAAAAGTTTGATGAGGAACAAGATATGGATATTTTGAAGAATCTTCCCAGAAATTACTTATAATTTACAAAAGAAAAAGAGTATTCACTTGACATAATAAAAACCTGCCAGACACTGCTAACCAAGTAATCAAAACCTTATCACCAGGGATGAGTCAGAACTTCCCCATATACCTTCATAATGAGATGCATTAAGAAGAACATGCTATCACTTTTGTGTATTCTTGTCAAAAATGTATAACTGGAATCTAAAAGGACAAAACATTCAGCATACGTACATTAGGGACAAATCCACAAGTTCACTGACCAGCATCTTCAAAACTACAAAGGTTTGAAAGAAAGAAAGTTTGAAGAGTGGTTCCAAAGTACAGCAGCCTACGAATACTTGACGACTGAATGTAATGAATCTTTTCAGATTGGCTTCTGAACCAGGAGAGAAAACTATAAAGGATATTACTGAGAACACTGATTAAAATGATGCATTATAGAACTATGTTGATGTTAAAATTCCCTGATTTTGAAAATTGTGCTGTGGTTATGTAAAGAACATTCTCAATTTTAGGAAATAAACACTTAAGTATTTCAGGGGTAAATGGGCATGGTGGCTCAAATTTATTGTTTATTGCTAACAAAAATGTAGGAAAGCAAACATGTGAGCACAAATACTAATGAAAATTAGGCAAAATCTTAACAACTGGTGAATCTAGGCAAACGTATATGAGAGATTTTGTTATTTTTTTTCTCTAAATTCAAAATTATATAAACATACGCTTACGAAAATAATTTTTAGACTGTTCAAAGAAGACCTGTTCAATTTTTTAAAAGATTTGATTGACTGATTGATTTTAGGCGAGAATGCACAGGAGCAGGATTGGGGGGTGGAGACAGAGAAGGACAGAATCTTGAGTAGACTCTGTACTAAGTGTGTGGCCTGACTCTGGGCTCAGTCTCATGACCCTGAGATCATGACCTGAGCTGAAATCAAGACTCTTATGCTCAACCAACCGAGCCACCCAGGTGCCCCTACTTGTTTAATTTTAAAAAGAAGTTTTAAACTGTTCAGAGCAGACTGTAACAATTCAGCTAAATTTAGAGTCCCTTAGTCTTTAGCCATCTTATAAGGCTGGTTTTATCACTGATTTTTAGCAAGAAATGGAATATTTATCAACGTGATGCACAATGATGGGTTTCTTATGTCTCAGAGACACATGTGGACATTTAAAAGACACTGCCTATTTTTTACTGCTTTAAACCTCAACTGGATCTGTTCTCTTGTCAGGATGGCTGCAGCACAGAAATTCTAGGTATTGACAGTCTGTTCTGGGGGAGATCATCTTCTCAGCCACCTTCATTTGCTTCATAACCCCTTCCTGCATGGGTTCAACAGCACAAGTGGCAGCTTTAAGCTCAAGCAAAGGGCTCAGAGAAAACTCCCAAGAAGCTCTGGTGCAAGGTGGGCAAGTGTGCACCTGCCCTCCCAGCCCCATAACCTGACAGGCAATGAGGTTCCATGAGCTTCGACCAAGAGAGTAAGCCCCCTTTGTAAATAGTGTCAGGACAGTATGTAAGTATGTTGGGGGGCCTCAGAACGGGAATGTAAATTGAATAGCTCCAAACAAGGAAGTGACTAGTATGTAGGCGAATGTCAGCGTCAGCTTGTGCTAGTTCTTCAACCTCCCACTCAGCGATATACAAATAATTTGTAAACAGAATTTAACTGGGGCCCTACACGATCCAGCCTTTGAAGAGTGTCAAGTCAAAGGCACAGTATACTGACAGAAAAAATAGAACTGAAAGCTATTTCAAGTTTTATTCAGTTCTAAAAAAAAATGAAAAGGGAAGGAGTGTCTTTAATGTACAACAAGACACCTAACCACCACTTTCTCCGAAATTCCCAATCTAGTCTTTGAGGCTCTTAAGTTGGCCTCCTTATTCATTCATCCAACAAGTATTTATTTAGCAGCTACTTTCTGGGAACTATAATTCTTTGCCATGGAGATACAATAGTGAAAGAAATAGATAGAATTTTCTGTCTTTGTGGATTTTATATCTGGTAGAAAGACAGACACTATGTAGCAGTAAGGGAGCAGGCAGACCATGTATTATTAAGAATTAGGGACGCCTGGGTGGCTCAGTTGGTTAAGCGGCTGCCTTCGGCTCAGGTCATGATCCCAGGGTCCTGGGATCGAGTCCCACATCGGGCTCCTCGCTCGGCAGGGAGCCTGCTTCTCCCTCTGCCTCTGCCTGCCTCTCTGCCTACTTGTGATCTCTCTCTCACTCTCTCTCTGACAAATAAATAAATAAATTCTTAAAAAAAAAAAAAAAAGAATTAAATGAGGAACTATTGCAAGTTTTGAACATGATCTGGCTTAGAGCTTTAAAAAGTCTCTCTGGCTATGGGTAAAGAATAGGCTTCAAAGCAATAGAAGAGAATGTGAGACCATGATGTGGTCCAGGATGGTAACAGTGAAATGAGTAATGATAACATTCTGGATCTTGAAGGTAGAGCTGGCAATATTTGCCATGGATAGGGAATGGGATATGAAAAAAAGAAAGTCATCAGAATGATCACAAGATTTTGGCCTGAGCAACTGGAAAGATCCTATTAGCACTTCCAGAGGCTGGGAAGACAGTGGGAAGAGCATGCTGGGAGATACCCACTGTTCATCTTGGGCACCTCTTAGACATACACACGGAGAGAGCAGTTTAGGGGAGTAATTTGTGCTGGAGACATTACTGTGCACATAATCAGTATGAGTCTGTCACATAAGCTTTTTGTGAACAAGATGATAAAACAGGTAGAAATTCTTTAACAACTGTTAAATATCAGGAATTATTATTCTCTTTATCTTATTCTTATGCCCCATTTCTGATAAAGACAGAGGGAAGCTTGTATAGACACTGGTGTGTATCATGGCCTCTTCCCAAGCATGAGTCCACAGTCCCACAAAGATCACAATTTGGTCCAAACGCTCTCCCTGGTTTTCATTTTTATTTTATTTTTATTTTATATATTTCTAAAAGATTTTATTTATTTATTTGACAGAGAGAGAGATCACAAGTAGTCAGAGAGGAAGGCAGAGAGACAGAAGGAAGCAGGCTCCCCGCCGAGCAGAGAGCCCGATGCGGGGCTCGAAGCAGGGCTCGATCCCAGGACCCTGAGATCATGACCTGAGCCGAAGGCAGAGGCTTTAACACACTGAGCCACCCAGGCACCCTGCTGGCCCTGGTTTTTATAAAAACGAGTCTTTTGGTAAGGGACAGTGCATTTAGTTTTATGCTAATGAGGAAGGACTCCAATTTGTGCTTGAAGCTCAGAAGTCAGAGCACTGAACTGGATAATAAAATTGAGCAGCCTTATTCACACTCTCTGGGAAAGAGTCATAAAGACTTTCTTATCTACGGAGGGGCAAAAATCCTAAAATTTCCTTAGGACTGGTTTATTTTTCAGCCCTTAGTCGTTAGTAAAATTGCCTTATCCTTTAACAGAACAGGAAATCAGTTAGCTAGTGCCAGCATTTGGCTTCAGCCTCAATTCAAGTTTCTTGTTTCTTCTTGAGTTTCCATTCTATTGTGAAAAGAGCAATGAACTTTGAATCAGAAAATCTGGGTGTATGTCTGGCTCTGTGTGACCTATGAGCATTAGTTTCTTGGGTAAGAAAATTTGATGTACCTATCCCTTAATAGTTTTGAAAGAATTGAATACTGAATTCTATGCATGAATCAGTATAAAAATGGGAGTAGTTCTATTATTTTTCTCTTCTTCTTCCTTGTTTCTCCCTCTCTTGTTCAAGTTTCAAATCTTCAAGTCTAAAGCCATGTTCTAGGCAAATAAAAGAGTCACCAATTTGATTGATTTAAAAGTTTTTTTGTTTAATTAATTGCATTTTCTGAAAAATCTCCATTCCACTTAAAGAGCAATTCAAAAAGACAAAACGAAATCAAGGAAAGATGGCAAAACAGATACAAAATAAAGCAAAGGGAAAGAGCTGGAAAAAAATGTTTTATACCCATCTAGTTTAGCTCTGGACAGACTGAGTAAAAAAGCCTTCTTTTCCACATGGTGACAAAGAGCAGACTCACCACTGTCATTGGACTTTCAATGAGACATTTAAAAATACATTTGGTGTATTTTCAATTTAGCTAGGAGATCCAGAAGGCCTAAAAGGGCACATATATACTGTAACTGCAGATCAATCTCGGGTGAGAATTATAAATATGAGGACCTGCTCAGATCTGGGTGGAGCAAGGGAAAACATTTGTCACAGCAACTTCCCTCAGGGGCTGTTGGCTGAGGCAGACACAATGAAATCCCCCAAAAGGGCAAAAGGATGACAGTTGTCTCTTCTCGAATCTTGTGTAATAAATGAGCCCCAAAGTGTCCTTTCACTGGCTGCCCTAGGCTCACATAGATACTTGCACTTCTCCTGGAGGTGGCAGGGCGATCTTTACAGAATGAGTGGCGGGTGCTACTGAACCACAGTAGAAGAGAAAGTTTCAACTTAGCTCTTCCTTAGCCAACACTTGCTAAACCTGGGGACATTGATCTATCCAAAAAATACGAGGCAAATACCCCTCATCTCAGGTCTGCTATTAGGATACCTGTTATTCTAAAAAAAAAAAATCCAATGTCATTTTTTCTTCTGAAAAAATAAAATATCTAAAGGGCAGCTCTTTTTGCCCTTGTCCAGAAAATTGTTTGAAGATGTTCTGATATGGGAAAAAAACAAGACTGGTCCAGTTGTACTTTTTAATAATTACTTCTTAACTTTCTGTTATACGCTCAGCATCACTGTAACTGATTGTGAAGATCAACATTCATTTTTATGTATTTATATTCAACTGGGGTTTCCAAGTAATATGAGATACTCTGTTTCTTTTAAACAATTTCTTTTCTTCTTTTGACAAAAAGTAAATGAACTTCGAAAAGTCGAAGTCTTATTCGAACTTCTTATAAACTACAAAGTCTAATTAAAAAAAAAGATTTGGATAAAATCATACTCTCAGGATTAATATAAGGAATAAACAGGTTTGTCACCAAGCTGTCCATCACCATTTCAAAACCAGGGTATGAAAGTGCATAAATGCATTATTTGAATATTACACGCAAGCTTGGCAATATATTTCATAAGAACCAGCATG
Source organism: Potos flavus (assembly GCA_028534135.1). NCBI lineage: Eukaryota > Metazoa > Chordata > Mammalia > Carnivora > Procyonidae > Potos > Potos flavus. The sequence continues at coordinate 24,274,238 of CM052884.1, read as the reverse complement.
AAGGTGGATGTACAGGACAATTTCCCCAGTCCAATGTCTGTAGATCTATAACAACATCCTAAGAAAAAAAAATAATATCCTTCACTGCTGCCCTTGAGTGACAAAGCTGATGAAAAATAAAGTCATAGATAGCTCTGGCTGACAATATAAGCAACCCCAACCCATCTTTCAGGTTATTAACAGGTGTCAGTCACAGGTGGGAATCTAATCAAATATCAGTGTAATTCCCTAGGCGATGATAGGACCAATATCACCTATGAAGGATCAGCTTATCCCCCTCCCCCCTCCAAAAAAATAAAATGAAAACAGAAACAAAAAAACCTTTCCTGACACTGGGTTTTATGGGAGCCCTCTCTCCCTAGGAAAGAAAAGTCACCCAAGTTCATTGTTTTCCTAGCCGGGTTGCTCCATGAGTTTAAAGGGGGCTCCAGATGGGCAGAGATGATGAAAGAATCATCCAAGTGAAACACATCCCTCCTGGGTGTTAAATAGTGCATTGACTGTGCCATGGAGCTTTGAAACCAATAGGGCTAATGACAGAGCTGGTATCTGAGAAGGCTGCACTAACTAGCATTGGGGAAACACACTGAGTGACCTCTTGGAGGATGGGGACAGAGGGAGCAGGATCCTGGAAAGCCTCTCTCCCCAGCCATAAGCAAAAGAAAGATTTGCTCAGGGATACTTGAGTTTCCATCTACATCACAGTAAAGGGACATATGCAACCAGAACAGACAGAGAAGCCAGCTATTGCGCCAGTGGGTAAATGATTTGCTTTTTACTATCATATTGTAAATGGCCCAGGAGTATTCTGCTGGCATTATAGATCTGTGTGTTTTTTCCTTACTCACATGGAATTAAATATATTACCCAAAACAATGTTCAGCATTCTCTTTTTTTACAGAGATCAGACTGACTTACGGAAAGAAAATAATATTCCTAACCTTTTACCCAGAAACCAAATCACATTGACTGGTGCCATTTACTTAGCTACTTATTTGGGGCTGTCATTTTTTTTTTTTTAAGATTTTATTTATTTATTTGAGAGAGAAAGAGAGAGAGAGAAATCACAAGCAGGGTGGGAGAGGGACAGAGGGAGAAGCAGGCTCCACACTGAGGAGGGAGCCTGACCAGAGGCTCCAACCCAGGACCCTGAGATCATGACCTGAGCCAAAGGCAGATGCTTAACCAACTGAGCCACCCAGGCACCCCACTTGGGGTTGTCTTAAACACTTTTTTGCATATATCTCAGTTTTTCCTGCCAAAAACTATGCGGGTTGGTGTTATTATTATTTCCACCTCATATATGAGGGAACTGGGAGCTAGAAAAGTTAAATAACAGCCCGATAGCATGGAGTTAATAAATGGCAAGAGTCAAAATCCTGTCCCAATATGATTCCAGAGTCCATGATCATAACCACTGTACCAGATTTTCCCCAATTAATGTCTGTGTTCCACACTAGCTCTGTCTTTACTTGGTACTGCTGGTAGAGAAATGCTGTTGCATAGCTTGCTTCCTACCTGTGTCTTATAGCTAAGAGAGAGGTGTTGAGGAAGGAAAAATAATCCTGTAGATTATCAGAGCTGGAAACTTCTACTTTTGAAGTGCAAGGTCACCATCACATTTAATGTAAGGAACATGAACCCCAGAATGGAGAAGACATGGGTTGCTCTGGGTAATGTAAAAGAAAAAGAAAAGAAAACAAACCCCTGCAGCTGAGCCGATGAGCCAGACCTCTTGACTTTTGGGTTGAAACGCTTCCCAAAACCCCTTTCTGATATGGGAACTCAGTTTATGGTCTCAAAATAAATGTTAAGATCACTCACAAAAACCTGTCACTTCTGCTACATACTCAGAACCTGAGTGACATAACAATGCACAAAACTCGTGCCCTGGGAACATTAGGCTGAGACAAGACTCAGGAGGCCATGTCTTTTCTGTACCTGATGAATATAAGGATTTTTGGTATCACATTTACTTGTTACCATTTAAGCATAGTCACATAATCTTCATCATGTAGGACACACATTATTCTAAAGTTCTTGCTTTGTGGAGAATATACTCTAGAACCCAAAATGTAAATTGTCTCTTTTTCATTCTATCCTTGTCTATGGGCTTTCTGTCCCTTAATGGACTAGAATAGGGTTTTTCCACCTTTGCACGATTGCCTTTTTGGACCTAATAATTCTTTACACATGTGGGCTATCCTGTGCACTATAGAATGTTTTGCCTCCCTGGCCTCTACTTACTAGATGGCAGCAGCACATCCTATCCAAGTTGTGCCAATCAGAACTCTCTCCAAACATTGCCAAATGTTCTGTGGAGGGCAAAATTGCCCTTGGTTGAGAACCACTGGGCCACAGGCTTCCTGAGATTAAGTTCCATGCATTCTATTTGCTTTATTTTCTGTTTCCCTTTCTTCAATTGCAAAATTGGATTGGATGAGATAAACTCAAACTTACTTTCCCATTTTCAAACACAATGACTCATCTCTCTTGGGATCTGATCTTCTAGTGCTCAACAGTGCTTCTTGGTGGGGCAAACTCATGGATAAGTTATGGGGCAATGCCAAGGTCAGTTTGCCAGGTATACCAACAAAAAGTATTTTTAGGGGCTAAAAGGGTGAGTGATAAGGATTTGCCTGGAGAACACAGAAGGAAAATTTTGTGAGCTAGAGAGAACCAATTAACCCAGATAGAAGATAAAAAGAGCAACCAAAATGAGAAAAGAGCAGGCAGGTCGCAGCCATCTCAAGCAGTCAGCTTGGATGTGAGTCTTCCTGAGGCCTGGAGGTTTGCAAAAGACCTAAAGCAATAAAACCACAAGACTGCCTGCATGCAAAAATACTTATGCAGGAAACACTAAGTAAAACCTTTACTTTTCTGGTATATTTAGTAGAATGTGTTTCATTATGTATTTAACAGATATTTTTGACCACCTATAGCTTGCAAAGCTCTGTCTTTGACAGCAAGAAGATATGAAGATTAATTAAATTTACTCTTTGTCTCAAAAGGACTTAAAATTTAGTGAAGGTGATATATTTGTATTCAATCCATAGAAAAGAGTAGATGATAACCAGAGGACACGGAGGCAGATACTTAGTGTAGGCTCGTTATGGAAGAGCTCATTATGGAAGAGCCAGTCATATGTATAAAGTGAAGTCCTTGCTAGAACACCAATGTTTCCATTTTACCCCCTGGATGGGGCACTTGGGTAGCTCAATTGGTTAAGCATCTGACTCTCAGTTTTGGCTCAGATCATCTCAGGGATGCGAGATTGAGCCCCACGTCGGGTTCCGTGCTGGGCATGGAACCGGCTTGAGATTCTCTCTCTCCCTCTCCCTCTACTCAATTATACGCTTCCCCCCACTCCCCTGCTTGTTCACCCTTTATCTCTCTCTCTAAAAAAAAAATATTACCCTACTGGAAAGGTCTAGTACAGAACATTCCAATGCCCTCTAGATAGCAGGCTATAAGGATCTTTCTTCCTTGAAATATAATAAATTGTTGACTGTAATTTTATTAGGAAGGATTGAATTGTCATTATGTATTCTTAAACCAAAGATCTAATAATAGCTCACCAAGTAAATACGTAGCCTACTCTGTGTACCTTTAATTCTATAACTTAGTTATGTATGGCCACTTAGAAGACCAACAACTTTCTAAGGACGAGACTAGAAATAGAGTTGCATCCTAATTCACAGCAAATTTATCTCTTGGCCCAATCTGAAAATATACCTCAACACTGATCAGCAAATGTATGACAGCTTTTACTCTGAAATTAAAAGGAAAAAAAAAGTATTTTTCAAGGCTTATTTCTTTGTTAATATACTTCTATCTTGATCTAAAGTGAACTCTCTCCTGCTATAAACAAGAATAATTTGGCTGCTGTGCTTTTGTGAGTCCTGAACCCTTTCCTTTAACAATCTTGATGAGCATGTGGGGTTGTGTACTGCATACCAATAGCCACTCCAAGCCTGAAAAAGAGGTAGTCAACCCAACCCACACCATCTGTGGTCTCAGCTAGATTTGTGGCATGTCTCCCTGAGCTGAAGCAAACCTCCCTCTGTCTCAAGTACATTGAGAATCAGAAATAAAAAATAAATTAAGACAAGTAGGCAAACATTAAAATGAGTTGTTACAGAACATTTGTGTAGATTCCAATCTTCAGTGTCAAGAGAGCATCATTCTGCTATAATGACATCTTTTCCTGAAAGCACCTCATGCAGTCAGCCATAAATACGCAGCCAGTGAAAGAAACGATAACGGGAAAATGGAAACTGAGTCACTGAGGATCTTTATTACCATTTAGACAAAGCATCTGTGACTATGAAGAAGGAAAGGCAAACAAAAGCAATGAAGAAAAGAAGTTTCCGCTATTGTATTGCTGTCTTGTCCGTGTCGACAAAAAATCTGGCTGTTAGGCTGACAGGTTGTCTGGATAATAGGTTAGAGCCAGAAGTGTTCATTTGTGATGAGAAGTTTCTTCTTACAGCCTGTATCAGGATTTCCAGAAGCACTGACAAGGACAGCAATGGTTCCATAAATCAGTGAGGGCATTTTGTCTTTTTCAAAAGTATCATCTCAGCATTCATCTGGGCAATTTTGAAGGTCTCCCTCCCTCCCTCTTATCAGAGAGCAACAGCTTTAAATGCAGATAGACGTCCTCTCATAAAAATGTAAGCAGAAGTCTTCAATCCTTGTAAATTCTGGTTAATAATTTACTCATATAGGGGCTCCTGGGTAGCTCAGTGGGTTAAGCCTCTGCCTTCGGCTCAGGTCATGATCTCAGGCTCCTGATCTCGATCCTGGGATCGAGCCCTGCATCGGGTTCTCTGCTCAGCAAGGAGCCTGCTTCCCCTTCTCTCTCTGCTTGCCTCTCTGCCTTCTTGTGATCTCTCTCTCTCTGTCAAATAAATAAAATCTTTAAAAAAATAATTTACTTATATGTACATTAACATTTCTATTTAAATATGAAGTCATTTGTGTACCACCACCATTCAAAAAGTGGCCACAATTCTACCATGGGATTGGTGTCCTTTGCAATCCTCTTGAGTGGAAGAAGTCTGGCCTGAATTTAGAGTTTTCGGTCTTGATCCAGGCAAGATTTACCTATAGACCCTTGGCCTCGTTTTCCACCATTTCCAAATGGGGATACCTATGACTGGAACGTATTGCCAAGGGTTTTATTACCTATCGAGTTAAAGGTAACTGTTTTGGAGAGAGTTTTCTCTGTAGGACAATTTGATAAAGAGCCCATCTCTTCCTCTAATGCAGTGGGTGGTTGATAGTCTCTATCACATTGAGTGAGGTTAGGCCAAAAGAGGCTGGGAGGCAAGAGTGGGGAATGATGATTGATCCAAAAAGCACTGAGTGCTTTTGAAGTAGTATCATGCATTTATATTTATGTTTATGTAGTGTATATTTACTTTTTATTTTTGTCTTCTTCTCCCCCATCCCAAGCAGCTGACTTTGACATGTGCTCCATTGTCTGGTCCTGGATATGTCATTTGTGCTTACATTTGCTTTGCGGTTTGCTATTTGAAGTATCATTAGTTGCTTCCTCATCCTGGCTTTACCATCATCCCATTTGCCATCTGGATGGAGCACATTGCTATAAGCACTGCAGCCCCATATACACAATTATGTAGCTCCTTACACTGCTGGGGGGTTCGTTATTTCTTTAGAAAACAAGGATGTGATGTGCATAAAAGCTTTAGCTCTGATTTTATCATCTAAAGCATTTGATAAATTCTTTGAGACTATTTCTAGTTGCCATCATCATTTCTTGCAGAAAGTCTGCGTTTATGTATCTGCATGGTGCTCTACAGACTATGGCAGATTTTGCTAAATGGGCGCAATGCTTGTCTTCCAGAAACCTGCAGTCTCAAAAGGAGAGTATGAGTGAATGCTGGTAAAGATATCCAAGCACACAACGCACAAAACATCTTTTCGCCAGGGAATTTTTGTCTGATGTAAGTTGGTAGAACTATTGTTAAATTGGTGTAAGAGCATATATGCGCTATTTAACAACTGAGCCACTATTTGAGAAAATGAGGAATTTAAAACATTAAAACAGTTCAGTTTAGCTAGAACTATGTTAGATTTAGATAAAATATTGTTATTGGAAAATAGTGCCATTGAACATGGATTTATCTACAAAACCATTCTTTTTCTATTTATGACCCAATAATTCCAGTTGCCCTGGCTAAAAAGCTCCAAATCCTCTTTGAGTCATTCTTTTTTTGATTCTACTAAATCAAATCTGTCATCAAGTCTTTTCATTCAGAATATGTCTTAACATTCACATTGTTTCCAACTCTATTTTAGACCTATTTCTGAATTTTGGCAGCTATCCCTCAGGAGATCTCCTTACCATTGGTTTCTGCTCATTTCAATATATCTGCCCACTGACACTAAACAATGGCTCTGACATGCATGTATCACCAATGATTATATATATCCACATCTTTTCTTCATTTCCTGAACCTGGAAATCCCTTCTTTGTACCATTCAGTTACACAAATCTTATTTATCCTTCATGACCTTGTCAACGAAACTCTCAGCAACTATGTTTAGTCTGAATAAAACTTTCTCTCTGCCTCGAACTTTGTGCTTCTAGTCAAAAACACAGTTACATGGTTAATTGTTTTCCTAATGATTTTATGTATGCAGTTCCGCCCTATATTTTAGTTCTAGGTCTTACATTTCACTTTAGTTACCACCTCACTAAGCATAAAGTTGATAGAAAACACATAGTAGGTGGACAAGCAACCTTTTTTCCATAACGTTTAAAGACACAAAAAATCCTTAATGTGTCTAACAACCCATTATACACCTATAGCATATAATTTGTTCAAAATTGTTTTGGCCTATTAATATTTTGCTTTACATTGCATCTTGGGTTAGCTGGCATTAATGGCTGAATTCTGACTGAGAGTGACCTTTATAGGAAAATTATTCCCACAGTTCCTGATCTTGATTTGGGTCTTTAATATTTTTCTCTATAGCTTGGTTGTGAACCATGTTTCATTTAATTAAAATCCACTTTTAGATACAAAAGAAATCAACACTCTGAAGAAAAGTGAAATGTCACATTCTCCAACCCTCTCCCTTGAGTGCTCTGAATTTTTTCTTGAAGCATTTGCTGAAGGCATTTATAGGCCCTTTTCACCAGAAATAAAACCTAACACCAGCTGAGTCAGAATCAAGATTAGTTCAAATCTTGGACATGTTTTAATTTCAATGTTTTTCCATCTTAGCAACATTATGAGAACATATTTTAATTACCATATGTATCTAGGATGTATACTTTCCAAAGCATAGGGAGATAGAATGCCAAACTGCCACCAAATGGACAAATGCCCAATAAATTGGTATTGCTAAAAAATTTGTTTTATGAAAATTTCCTCCTTTTGCCATGATCCTATGAGGTTAGGGTATGTTTATACTACGTAACTAAACATTTAGAGGCTTTGGTGAGCTAAACTGTAAACTCCTTGAAGTTTGTGGCTCTCAGGCAGGCCCAGCCCTCTGTCTGATGAAGGGAAAGGGGAAGAATTTATGATTACTCTTCAGTATGTTGGACAGCTCCTGCTGCCAGCCTGCCATGGAAAAGCTTCATCAACAGATTGCTAATTTCCCTCCTTTCTCCCTGAATAGCATTATGCCTTCTGGCAAGAAGCAGTGTGTTGCATCTATCCACAAGATCTTACCTGTGGACATGTAAAGCTATCTAATGGGCTCCTGCTTTTTGCCCCACTGGGCTGTGACTGAGCAGGGAGACAGAGCTGCACAAGCTGCTAATTGTCTCAGCCTGTAACTCTTGAATGATGAAAAAGATTAGAAGGGAAGGAAAACAGCTATTCTATCTCTTTCTTGAAAAAACTTGCACTGAAAAAGGCTCATTAACATCATTAGTGTTCCATTAACCTCTAGCCAGACAAATAAACTGGAGGTAATTTCAGAGTACAGGGAGAGAGAGACAGAGAGAGAAAGAGAGAGAGAGAGAGAGGAGAAAGAGAAAAAGGAATTTAAAAATTATCCAGGCCTAGGTGACATTTTCCAGCTACCTCGATTGAACATTTGGACAGACACCAGCAACTTTACTTACATTAATGCCAGCCTGGTATTGGAGTATAGCCAGAACCCTGGCTGCTAGGGAAGGCTGTAGGTAATAGCAAGTGGGGAGATTCATTGATTGGGACACAATGAAATTCATTTTAACACAACAACACATGAAATCTTGCAAAGGAACACTGTGTGATACAATACAAGCTTAAAAACCATCTATCACAAAATTATGTCCCATTGTATGAACAAAAGGGTTTTTCATCTTATAATTTTTCCCCATCACATTTTGTTTTATTCTAATCCACACCTCCCTACCTGGCTCTCCTCCTTTGATCTCCACTCTCACAAAGTCTGCTGCAAATCTGGACGTTGAATGCGAACATTGCAAAGGCCATTAGTCTTTAGGTTTCCTGGTATAGAGTGCAATTTTTTACATGGAAACACATCTTAGATTTTGTTCTTGACTGAATCTCAAAATACAACGTGGATTTTGTTGACTGAATTTTCCCTTCTATAAACAAAAGATCTTTAAATTTTCTTGAGAACTCTGTGTGAAAAACATTACATTGTAAAGTTTAATCTAAGTGGAATAAGTAGTAAAACTATAGTTTCACAATTACCTGATATAAGCCTAAGTAAATACATAAGTTAAGATGTCTGCCTCAAAATAGAAATCTTCAGATCACTATTGGGATAATAGTGTTGTAGCCTTATTTTTAATTTTAGACATAGTAATGATTTGCATTATGTCCTTATTTTTGTATCCAAGTATGAGAAGTTCATGACAAGAATTAAGACAATTTCACCAGGACAGTTTCCCCAGTAGTCAATGATAATCATCTCCTCTAATCCCCAGAGAGGGGAAGCTAGCTGTCTGCTGAGAACTTGATATAGCACGTGGGGGTTTACTCCTCCTTCATAGTTCATGGGTCATAAGCCTATCTCATTTAGTGAGATTTCAGTTTCCATCGTACAGACATTTTCCTTGGATATTCAGAATCAAAGTTGGCTTCGTCGTGGGGCATGTACTTCTCCACAAAATGCGTATTTAGAAGTCCTTCTCATGCTCTGAACAATTCTCTTAGCTTTGATGGAGTGGGTTAGCCTTTTTGATTATAAATCAAGGCCACTGCATCAGTAGTTACGAATTAAATCTTTTTCATTCCCATGACAGATACATTTTCTCTTTTCACTTGGATCGAGGAAGTAAACTGAACTTATCTCTACCTTAGGAGACTGAGGGTAAGGTCAGATCCATAAACAGATAAGCTTTCTGAATTCTCCTCTGAAGCTCTTAAGCCCTTCCTTTCACCACACAACTGTTCAATTTCTCCTGCCCTCAAAATGCCTACTAATTATCAGGTGATTTGTAAGACATTAATGATATAAATATCATGGGTTCCCTCTAATTCTACCCCATGACCCAATTCTGAGATGATCTCATTCCTTCTCTTTGACTTGTTAGGTCCAATGGTCTTTCTTCCGTCCTGTTTCCCCTGGCCAGAAACAGATGTGCAGTCGCAAAAAGCATTTACATTAAAATTATTTTAGCCTCAGCAAATCAGGACAGGAGGGATGTTTTGTGGGAATGTATGGCTAGAAGACATCTTACTCACCAGATGAGGAAATGCATATAACTCATTGTATATTGATACAGTGAGATACTGTCTAGAACCAACAGAACAGCTAGATAAACTGTGTCCCAATGTTGAACCCTGACACAACCATAGCATGTAGCTCTCCAGTATCTAATGAAAATGTTGATTTCCCCTTGGAAATATAATGCATTATATGACAGGATACTTTGGTGTTGGTACATATGTAATTGAGCTTTATACCAAATACTAGCAACCAGATGAAACATTTGCACAAAGCTGCTGGCATTTGAATGCCCAGCATCACTAAGGTAAAAATTTAATGTTATATCTCAGTACTCTCTTTATATTCATGTTTTCAAGAAATCTCCTTCCCAAGCTCAAACATCTGCTAGATACATGCTTCAAGACCCTGCTGTTTCTAACTCATTTCCAGCATCTCCAGAGAACTTTAAGGCAGGTGTTTGAATGTGTAAGCATATAGTTCATTCCAGACATTGATTCCCTAATAAATTGTCATTTGGTACCATCTTGCTCTCTCCTGCTATTCCTTGAATAAACAAGAAATCATCCTTAGTTCTGGTGATTTAATCATTCATCCAGACCCTTGCATTAAGACAGAAGTAGCAGATCATTGTCTACTAACAAGATAAAAACTCGAAAAATGCTCCTGAGAAACTTGCATTTGTAGTAGCATTAACAATGCCTTGCATCCCTGCTGTAGGTCATTCTAAGGGAAACATTGCAAAGAGCTAACAAAGGGCAGTGGATCGAGGAAGTGGGCAGTGGATTTTGCAAAGGCTGCCTTGGGCTCTTTCAGGCAGTTATTGTGGGTTGAAGACTTGAAAATAATGCCTGAACATATGCCCCTAATTTTGCAAATTTTCATTCTGGAATTTTCAGCATCCTAAACCTTGTCTGGTAAATCTGGCCTGTAAGCAAACAGCCTTTAACCAAATGCATTCATTATTGCTTGAGTCCTTCCTGTTAACTCTTCTCTTGTAACTAATCTTCTTGACTGAAACAAAAACCACTTCTCTGTTTAAAGAAACTTTGATCTAAAAGCCTCAAAGGCAAAGTAATTAACAGCTATTCTCATATCACCCAGTACAGGTAAGTAATTATAGCCACACCTATATTTTTTTCAGAAACAGTTTATCCCAGATCCAGGCAAGTAGAATAATGCTATTGAAATAAGGCTGATGTTTAAACACACAAGGGCTCCAAATTTCTAGCACTCAGATCACAACTAGCAGACGTGAATATCACCTAGCCAGTGCAGCCCCTGTATTTATTTATCCACTATATTCATGACTTTGACTTAATTTTATATTTCCTGTAAGATAAAAATTAAGATTTGTCTGTTTTTTAAGTGAATTGAATTGACTGAAGTTAATGCGGAGATAACATTCACATTATGAGTCCTTTTACCACCACATTCAAGAACTCTAACAGTGGTTGTTAAGAAAGTTAAGTGAAGATTCCTAACTTTGGCATTAAATACCCTAGTCAGTATTGGTCTGCCATTTCCTCTGGAAATAAGCCCTCTACTCTAGTAAATCTGTATTTTTTTAGACCTATTTTTAGTGCATGTATACTACTTGCTTGCTACTGGCTTTTGAGACAGATGGAATTGTGTTTAAATTCAGGCCCAAATTTTACTTAAAAAATAACTAACTAACTAAATAAATAACTAAATAAATAAATAAATAAATAAATAAATTCAGGTCCATCATTTCCTGAGAATAATAATAATCTCATAAATCATTGTGAAAATTAAATAAGAATCAAACCATAAATTACTGAAGGTTGTGCTGGATTCATAACAAGTAATTAATAAATTATAGTCATTTCAGTTTACTATGCATTCATCAAAGATTTTGGTTGCAAGCTACAGAATCCAATCAAACTTGCTTAGGAAAATAATGGGATTTATTAGAACACTGGATATCTTTAATAAGCAAACTATGGGCTGGGAAAGTGTGCAGCTAGGCTTCTGATTCTTAACTAACATTAAGAATTCAAGTGCAGGGGCACCTGGGTGGCTCAGTGGGTTAAGCCTCTGCCTTCGGCTCAGGTCATGATCTCAGGGTCCTGGGATCTAGCCCCGCATCGGGCTCTCTGCTCAGCGGGGAGCCTGGTTCCCGCCCCCCCCCCCACCTCTTTGCCTACTTGTGATCTGTCTCTCTTTCTCTGTCAAATAAATAAATAAAATCTTAAAAAAAAAAAAAAGAATTCAAGTGCAGTTTCCAGAACTCATCTCTCTCTCACCTTCACTCTCTCACTTTCTCTTTCCTTTGTTCCTTCCTGCAAGTTAGATTTCTTTTTAAATTTTGTGTTGTAGACTAAACTCCTCTGCATGGAAAGAATGAGATTGACCCCCATTCTCTGTGGTTCTCACTCCAAAAGTTTCAGGGTATATTTCTGTTTTGTCCACCTTGTTGTAGATGTCCGCCCCTGTACCAGTTAACCATAGCTAGCTGGCAGAGTCACATGGTATACACAGGACGGCGATCATACAACTATATATCAGAATTCCACCCCAGAGTGCAAAGGATTGTTGTCAGATGAGAAATGCTAGGGATTATCCATTGTAATTACTTTAGAATCTAGGCCTATAAAGATAGCAAAATTAAATCCCTGTTTTCAAACTACTTTAAGCTGTGTGTTTAGAGTTATGTTAGAGAAAGGCAAAAACATTAAAGTATAGACAAGGAGTGTCTAACTTGGGGGGATGGCGAGGCAGGGAGGGTCATGATTTATGTGGGAAGTGAGCTGAATGGTGAAAGATATGGTGTATGCATGTATGCATATACATGTAGGCACGCACAACTGTGCAGGAAGGAGTATCATGAGTGAAGATTCTCCATGCAAAATGAGCATCATTTACAAAAGTACATAAACCTCAGTAAGCTTTCTGTCTTTGGAAATTCTTGGGCAGTTTACTATGGCTATTTATAGGGTCTATTAGGCCTTGTGGACATGGAAGAATCCTAGCCAAGCATACCTTGAAATGCCTTTTATGAGATGTGATGGGGTTGGATGATGGATTATAGGCAGTGGACTCCATTCAAGGATTTAAATTAGGAAAATGATAGAATCAGAGTGACTTTTTAGAAAGATCATTTTGACAGCAGAGAGAATAGGGTGTGGGGAGAAGCAGGAAGAGCAACCTAAGAGAATCTTATAACTCAGATAATACAATGATAATCTAAACTATGAAAAGCAATTTGAGAGATAGTAATGAGGCAGAAATGATAAGGCCTGTGACCTATCCAACTTCAGGGAGAAGAAAGGAGATAAGTGTGGGTCATATATGCATGGGATGCATGGAATAGCAAATGGAAAGAAGAGTCAGATTTAGGAGAGAAAGACGTTGAGCTCCTATTTGGATACCTCGAGTCTGACGTGATTGTGGCTTCAACCCACCCAGCACGTCTCTTTCTTCCCTTGCTGTCAACAACGTTCTCTCTCTGTTCTTTAGACTTCCATACAGGACAAGTACATACACTGCTTCCTCTGACTGCAGTGTTCTTCCCACTATTTCTCACCAACTTAAGTGCAACCTATCACTGAATTGCAATTCAGTATTTATTTTCTCTGTATGTTCTTTGTTTCTCATCCTATGGTATTATGGCCCCAGGTATCTCTTTTTCACAAGATTATCATGGTTATAGCTTTACATTTTGTTGGAGAGAAAAATTACACCAGATATTTGTTAAAAATATCAAAGAGTACTTCATTCAAGATGATTGCAGTGAGGGTCAGGACTATTAAAATAGGTGGGAGAGATTGAACTCAGCTCTGAACAGAACAAGGCCAAGTGGAGATTTGCGGCCAACAAGCAGATGGAAAATCACTAAGAGGAACCTGGTTAAGGTATAAGGTTAGAGGAAGAGGAGGCACATTTGATATCGAGGTAGGGAGTTCTTGACAAACTGGCTTAGCAGGCCAAGGACAGGGCCAGGGATGAAACCTAGTCAAGAAGACAGCACAGAGGAGACCAATAAAAGTTTGGTCAAAGAGGGAGCTCTTGCCAATTTATATGGGTGGTTGTTTTGATAACTATTGTATCTTCCATTAGAATGTAAGCTCCATAAGAATAGAGATCCTGTCAGCTTCTGCTCATCATTTTATTCCCAACCCTAGAACAGTTTCTGGTACTTGGCATGTACTCAATAAATATCTTTTTATTAAGTTATGGAAAGTAGATGTCAAATTTTGGGTCTCAGTCACAGCTTTCTGCATACTATTCCTTCTGCTTCGATCACCCCCATTCAATGTCTCTATTCAATCATAACACACTGGGCTTTCTTTAGGGGTTGGTTGAAGTCCCTCCTTCTCAACAAAGCCTTCTCTGATAGCTTTACTTCCAATTATATTCTATTTCTCTGAATTTCAGTAAGTCCTTATTGCCTGTTTCATTTATCAAGCATTTAATCATATTCTTCCTCATTTCTTAATGAATTCAGCTACATGATTCCCACAACAACTAGATTATGTGCCCTTAGAGAGTCAGAAACTTGTCAGAAGCCTTTTGCTTTAACTTCAGCACAGAGAATGTTGCTATCACCTGGTGGTGCTCAGTCAATATTTCCAAATAAGCTAGTGACTTCATTAATTAATACAGTTAATGCTTAGCCCTAAAGAAGTTTATAATTAATAAGGAGAATGGGATAAATACTTATCATTTTTCTTACAAAAATAATACAACTTATCTGTGTAGGCAAGTAAAATTGCCTTCAAAGAGATCACCTTGGGAGATAAACTGTTGTTAAAATATATTCATTGCTCAGAATGTACTCAGAATTCCTTTTTGGCATAACATATGTCTGCTTGACATATTTCCAGATGGTACATGTATATCTATACTTGTCACATAGTAGCAATGATCACAACAAGGCAGTTGTCCTGTTCACTTACTATTATCAGAAAGAATGGCTCAAGATCAGCTGTTCTTTTTTTTTTTTTTTGGCACTTGTCCTTCAAAATTTAATTGGCTGACATCCAACAATTCTTGATAGTGGGTCAAATCATTCCATTACATTGTGATACATTTGGCAATCAGTGTATATCAGCAGGTTCACCCAGAAACTACATTACTTAATATTGGCCTTCCTATGGGAACTTTTGGAGATATTTTTATTGCTGTGTTGGGTGATTGATATCACTTGCTTTGAAATTTTTCTGGGATGCAATTATAGTCACTTGGCTTTGTATATTAAACCATGGGGACTTGAACATCTAATATCCCTGTCTTGTAAAAGTTGCCAACCTTATCCTTCACTCAAATGATGGTTCAAGCATCTGGGTCATTCTGGGTTGGTAACATAGACTACCAGCATTCTAGTGTTTGGCAGAAACCCCTCTTGTCCTTTTTTATTATCATTCCACGCTCATTAAAGTTCAGTTGCAGAAAGGGTTATTTATCCAGGTTGTGTAATTAATCCATTAGTTGAATTAAATTAAGACACCTGCATGTTTTAGATTATTATCAAATTATTTTTATTGTAATCCCCCTTGATAATATTACATAATTCACGGCAGGCCAAGAACAAAAGAAATAGATCATGAAAGTTGCTGTTTTCTTTTGAAGGGTGTTATGGAGGAAAGTGCCTGCTGTAACTTTCACTTACTGTGAGCTCACTGTTGTCAGGTGGCATATATTCTCCTACTTCATAGGCATAGCACTCCGTCCGTGGGCATTAGCATCTTCCCGCCGGATTCAACAGGACACCATGGCTATAGCTAAAGTAACGAAGGAAGAGGCCAAGGTAGATCTCACACCCCAGTCTATGCAACTTTGCAGTCTGTGTTCTTAAGAGTTGATGAAAAACCATGGAGTTTTCTGATAGGCTCAGTACTGGGAGAGAAAAAAACGGTTTCTCCCGAGAAATGAACTTACTTTTACTTTACCAAATACTTGCCTGTAGTAAGGGCGTGTTTCTTTTTTCAGAGGCTGATAGCACAGAGTCAAGTTTGCCACCCACTGTTCACATCTGTATAAGACTTTAAAACGTATTTTTGTACTGACTTGCTGTGTATTTGTATTTTCATTCTTACCCTTATCTTCTCTTCACACACATTTTTTCATGTATTTATTTCATTATGCTATATAGTAGATACTTCCGCCTGCTGTCACAAATCCAATGTGATAATTACAGTTTACGTGTGTTTTACTCACCTATACTATCTCCTAGCAATCTAGTAAGATAGGTGAGTTCCCATTTTACAGATGGGATTTAGATTATATAATTATATAATCCCCATATGCGAGATTACCCAGCTAGCGAGTATGGGAAAAAGCCTATGACAAACCTGGCCTTACTTCTACAGCTTTGAGGTAAGAGGCAACATTTCCCCAACACTTTTCTCTGCTGAGTAGGGTCTGAGATGTAGTAACGGATGCTTCTAAAAAATAATTTTCGAAAGGCCTATGGTCAAATATGTCGGCCAAAATGTGTATAGCATCTCTCTCGGGGAGTTGCAAAAACTGAACATTTTAAATTCTCTATGAAACCCAGCAATAAATAAACCAGTCGGTAAATTTATAAACTACTGGGTCAGACTGGTATTTTTAAAGTATATTTGGCCCAGAACTTTTTCTTTCTTTTCATTTAAAATTTCTATGAACAGTTTTCTGGGAATTGCTATTTTTAAAGCACAGCTTGGAAAATGTTGGTAAGTGGAATAAAAATGTCGAAGCAGAAATATAAGCAGCAACTAGATGTTGGGCCGAGCTCTCTGCTAACCAGCAGTGTGACCTTCATTCAGTTACTTAACCTCTTTAGGTCATAAGATCATCCTGTATTAAATTATAGGTTTGAACTAGATGCCCTTGACTGTGCCTCTCAGTGCTAACATTTTTGATGCCTGACTCTAAGTGCAATCTCATTTGAGTCAGGTTCAAGTATACTTAGGTTTGAGGGTTGAATGTAGCATCCAGAAGAGCTTTGATTCAGGAATAAGCTCAAAAACAGTAAAGTTCTAGTTCATCAAGATATATTAGGGTGGCACTTCAAAGACACAAAGGAAGAATATCGTGGCCCAATTATAGGGAAGGGAATGGGGAGGAGGGAAGAAGGAACACAGGAGCAGCACAGAATCTTCCCTTTCCCAAATGAAAAGGCACAGATCCTTTGGCAGAATTTTCAGTTGCAAGAAGGAGATGGAGTAAAGAGGAGGATATTTATCAGACAATTATTGCAAACTAGAAATTGAACTTATCTGCATTTTTCTCCTATTTATAATATTCTCCAAGTTGTAGGAAGCTCAGAGGGAAAAAAAATAGAATACATAAAAAAGTTGATGTCCCTTGCAAAGTTAAAAAAAAAAAATCACATCACATTTTATGTTAGGCTTTTAAAATGGGGGAAAATAATTACACCTCGAATTGAGAACACTGTTTGACTGTAATATCTCTTTTCAAGTAGATTTTACTAATTCCAGATTTAGAAAATGAATATGTGTTCATAGAAACCATCAGAGCAAGGCAGATGGAATAAGGTATTTGAAAAATCTTAAAGCTGCACTTGAATTATCACCTTTGGATCTGCGTATTTGAAATATATTATTAAAAGCCTTTCTCTAGTACTGTTTTATACCATCTTCTGAAATGTACAGAGGGGGGATCATTAACTGTCTATTTTCTCTGAGGACTGAATAAAAGGAGGCGAGATCTTAACAGCAGCAGGAAGAAGCTAAGTTAGATATTAGATGAACCGACAGGTTAATAAAACGATGCAACTAGATAAACATATATATGCTCTAGATTGCCTTCTATTTCTATAATTCATTCTCAAGTTAGATTTGCAAAAGAACCCAGAGAGTTTTATTCTTCTACTTCCTTCCCAACCCGGAATACCTGTTTAGGTCTTTGCCCAAATACCAATAATCCTTTGAGGTGCACACGGATCCTTCCTTTTTTTGATAGAGGTGGTTCTTTACTTCATGTAACACTCTGTTATGTATTGCTCTTTCTTCTACTAATCAATAACATAAGCTTTGGTACTTTATTATAGGAGTATGTAAATGGTGTTACATAGGCTACAGCACTGACTTATTAGTTAATTGCTACGTATGGTTTGTCTTGCCAAATGTACCGAACGTTCTTTCAAATCAATTCAACAAAGAGTGTCTGCTCTTTGTGCTGGGTACTGATGGATCTTAAAGATAATGAAAGCACTGACCCAGATCTCCAGGAGCTTAGTGTCTTGTGGGGAGTGGCATACATGCAGCTGGTTAGAAGATGGAGAAGCCTGGAGCGTGGGTGGAGAAGGCATCTTTTGGGACGTAATGAGGGGAAACATCAGGCAGATTAATCCTACTATGCAACACGATGTCTGGCACATAGTAGACACTCAGGAAATACATTTGGTTGCATGAAGGAATGAAGAGATGAATGTATCGTGATAGAAAAAGACATCAAGGAAGTGAAATTTAAAAGGAAGGACAAACATGAACATTAAAAAACAAGGAGTCCATTTAACTGGCTTTTACACGAAGGGAAGGTAAAAGAGATAGACTTGGAAACGTAGGTAGGAATAAGACATTTCAGTGCTTAAATGACACAATATATGGTTTGTTCTTCATTCTGTAGGTGATGAAAAGAAAGGTGGACTTTAAGTAGGGGACTGATATATATGTAAAAGTACTGATATATATATCTTGAACTTATCTGCTTTTATATCATGATTCTTATAATAAACGCATAATACATGGTAGATGCTCACTAATGCCTGAATTACCGTTTTGAGTTCTAATAAAAAAAATAGCAAGGTTTTAAATAGAAAATGCAGGAGTCACATTTATAAAAAAACACTGATCTAGAAGGTAATCTCACAGTCACTGTAGAGAAGGCTATGGAAGCCCAGTGAGGTTCAGCAAGAGCTGGGATCAGACCCAGATCTCCATCTCCAGGCCAAGCACCATCCTCCCACTGCCTTAGGCTCCAAAAGGTGAGCTACCCACGCCCACAGAGGCTTCCAAGCAGAGCCTAATCTCCTTCGATTTCATCTGAAAGGATGGAATGCTTCAAGTTTCAAACTTAGCCACCCTCGAGAGGTACAAGGGTCAATATTTGCCTCCCAGGTATGAAGTTCTCTGTGTCTAAGCTGTATCTTGCTGCTGAAGCTTAAGACCAATTTATGAGAAACTAAACTTTGAATTTGAAAACTGACCTTCATCAAACTTTAATTTTACATCTTAAAACATTAATAGTTAAGAATCAGAGTCAAGCAGTGTTTATCGCGTGCATAGTGTGTGCAAGGCAGTGTGCCAGGTCTGTGGGGTGGACTGGAGTGGAACCTTACAGGTATGAATCCTGGTTCTGCCATTTACTAGTCGTTCTTAGACGAGCTGTTGCCCTCCGCTAGTCACTTTTCTTGTCTATAAAATGAGAATAATAAAACCGTCTTTCCAGGTCTCTTCTGCGGTTAGATGCAGTATAGAATTTGGTCTTTGCTAGCCAGTTAAAAATAGCCAAGACAGATCTCCACTCTCAAAGAATTTGCCTCTAGTTAGGGAGACAGGGCTGGAGCATGCAAAAAGTTAATTAGTAACAAAAGATTAAAATAACAGTTCCAGACAACAATAGGAAAGATGTCACAGGCTGTATAAGATTAATTGCCAAATGAATTCTTTACACAATAAGAATCTAAAGAAAGAGTGGATCATTAAAGATTAGGAAGTCTACCAATTTCATCAACCCCTCCTTCAAATACTCTTCCATGGGAGGGGAGGAGGGAGGGATCCTACACCCAAAGTGAACTGCCCTGGATGCTCAGAGCCCATGTGGGAATCTAGCCTGGTCTCAAGAGCACCTGGCCTGGTCTTCCCCTGATCTAGGTATGTGATCTCATCTCACCTAATAACAAGGCCATGTTCATGCTAATATTCCCTAGGGTACCTAGAACTTAAGATATTCCATTAATAATGCATTACCAGGCCTTTTTTGATTGCAAGTGGCAAAAATGCAAGTAACTCAGCCCAGCTTTTTAAAATGTGAATTTATTGGCTTGGTGGTTAACAAAAGAGAGGGTGCAATTCCTGGCTCCAGGTACCCCTGGATCCATGGTGCTAGGTGTCCTCATCAGGACCCTGTCTCTCTCAGTCCCTTTGATCTGCTCTCCTCATCGCCTGGATGGAAGGGGCAGGTCCCCCCTCAGGCAAGCTCTCTCCACAAAGCAGAGTGCACCTCATCCCCATCATCCTAACAACTGCTAACCACAGAGAAAAGAGCACCAGGCATTTCTCCAGAATCAGGACCAGTCCTTTCCATGACAGTGTGGCTGGCTGCATGGGAACATGGAAATGATCAGTCCTTTGGGATCATGGAGAAGGGTGCTCCCCAAAGGAAAAGATTCAGGGCTGACAAAATAGCAGTACATGGCTAATTCATGGTAAATTCTAAGCTTGTTCATATTTTCCATATCATTAGAGGTAGAAGGAAAGCTACAGAGTCGTGCCTTCATGAGTGTGCATAGCAATTCATTGGTGTGTGTGAGTATATATGAGTGAGTGAGTGTATGTGCAAGTGTGTGCAGCAGGCAGGGAGAGCGGAAGAGGAGCACCAGATCGGTGCTCAACTTTTCTTTTTTTTTTTTTTTTTTAAGATTTTTTATTTATTTGACAGAGAGAGAGAGACATCACAAGTAGGCAGAGAAGCAGGCAGAGGGAGAGGGGGAAACAGGCTACCCGCTGAGCAAAGAGCCTGATGCGGGGCTCGATCCCAGGACCCTGAGATCATGACCTGAGCCGAAGGCAGAGGCTTAACCCACTGAGCCACCCAGGCGCCCTGGTGCTCAACTTTTCCCCTTCCACAAGACTCACCTCAGGTCAAAGTCCTTCTGGTAGGGAAAACATACCATAAACTCACGGCCATGTTCTTCTATTATTTCTCAAATCTGCTGCCATGTTGCAAAAAAATACCATGCTTGAATTTTCCCAGGACTACGAGAAGTCTCTATGGATTTCCATGTGTCCATTAGGCCACAGCCCTAGCTTGCTGAGCTCGGGGAGGGGGGGAGGGGCACAGTGGAACAGATCCCCTGGCTGTAGCAGCAGAAGCAGGCTGCACCCACCCTGCCACCCTGTGCTATGCTCAGCCCTTGGGCTTCTGCTTGATTGACTCGCTGGTGCCTGTCCAGGCCATGCTGTCGTTAAATTCTTTGGCTATGGTCCTGTTTTGCTTTTGGCTAGAGCCCTTGTTTTTAAAATGGATGCCTGGTCTATAATGAGTGGCACAGCTCAAGGCAGGTTTAAAGACTTTCTGGGTCAGTGGGCCAGAACGAGGTACAGAGGTGAGGCACCAGGAGCAGGGGGCAGATGGCAGCCGTGTCAGCTGGTGCAGAAAGGGTGAAGGCCCATAGAGCTGCACTGGGCCCCCAGACATAGCCCATCCACAGGTTTCAGTGCCTGAGTGACAGGCTGCTGGGAGGATCTGTCACCCAGAGGGGTCTTGCAGGTGTAAGACAGCCCTCCTGCTCCCATATGCCTGGCCAGAGATACGATAATTATGCTATGGCTGAGGGAAGGTGAGCTCTTCAGCTGCACTGACAACCTAGGGCAGGAGGGGAAGTCCTCCAGACAGGGGAAGGCCCGGCAGGAGGCTTCAAGGGGTGGGCACCTTGAAATGTATTCCAAGGAAAAGAGCTGGAACAGAGAAGGGAAGGCTTTCTAGGCGGTGCTGCATCACAGACTCCTTCTGATGGCCCGTATTCCTTCTTTCAGACCCCACAGAGCAAAGAGCCAGCTTGCTGGCTGCTTCGAGGACTCCCTGGTGCCCTGTCCTCCTGTTCTGGAAGAACTCTTTGCTTTCTGTGGTCTAAAGCAATGCAGAAAACTCCAGGCAGAGCTTATTTAGTTGTAGGGCTCCCTCTAGGGGCTGCCTTGGGAACTGAAGCACTAAGGAGAGGGCAGGCTTGTCAATATCCTGGGCTGTCCAGGAAGCACCATGGAAGGCGCTCTGCATGCCAGGACCAGGCAGACATAACCCTGGATTTCAAGGAACTCTAAGCAGAGGGATGAGCTCCAATAAACAATTGAGCACAGTATTATAGGAGTAAAATGGAAGCATGTGTGCATACTCTGGAGGAAAAACCCAAAACTCCTTGGGGATCCCAAGGGATGCTTCCCAGGGGATGCCTAGGTGGGGTTGAAAGATGGAAAGAATTTTTTTTTTTGACAGAGAAGAACATTCCAGCCAGAGAGAAATGGCTTCTGAAAAAGCACAGAAGACTGTCTGAAGCTCGTGAGAAGTGGGCTCAGTTGGATGGTAGGGAGTGTGTAGTAGAAGTACTTAGACCTGAGTGGGGGTGTAAGAGACTGTCTGGGACTTTACACACTATGCTAATGGCTGGGTCCAGATTCTTCCTTCAGCCTCAGTTTCTCTCCCTAGGAATGAGATTCTTGACTGGGTGATAAGCACAATTGAAATTTGCTTCAAAACCTGGGCTGTCCAAATTTCTCAGTTTCCCTTTGAGGCTGAGAGGATTCCTGCAGAGGCCCCACAGCAGATTCCCACAGCAGGAACACACAGCAAGGACTCACAGCGGGACATGGCACCAGAGTCTCACAGCAGGATCCCACAGCAAGGTCCCATGACAGGATCCTACAGCAAGGACCCACAGCAGGATCCCACAGCAGAATCTTACAGCAGGAATCCACAATGGAGCCCCACAGCAAGATCCCACAGCACGATCCCACAGCAGGATCCTACAGCAAGGACCCACAGCAGGATCCCACAGCAGAATCTTACAGCAGGAATCCACAACGGAGCCCCACAAGAAGATCCCACAGCAAGATCCCACAGCAGGATCCTATAGCAAGGACCCACAGCAGAATCTTACAGCAGGAATCCACAACAGAGCCCCACAGCAAGACCTCAAAGCAGGGCCCCACAGCAAGACTCCACAGTGGAACCCCATAACAGGGACCCACAGTATGACCCTGCAGAAGAAACCCAAAGTGGGGTCCCACAGCAGGATCCCATAGCAAGGACCCACAGCAATAAGCCACAACAGGAACCGAAAGCAGGATCTCACAGCAAGGACCCACAGCAAGGACCCACAATAAGAGCCTACAGCAGGATCCCACAGCAGAACCCCACAGCAGGATCCCGCAGCAGGATCCCACAGCAGGACCCCACACCAGAGCCTCACAGCAGGATCCCACAGCAAGGATGCATTGTATACATTATTGGTCCTTTCACAGTCTACCTGGGAGATTCTGACAGAAGCTACCATCTGTCACCTCAACAAGAGGTAAATGTACACCAACCCCACATGTAAAATCAAGAGATGGGCTATGAACATCAAATACATTACTGTGTGTCAAAACGCTTCATTCCCTCATCCCCTCACTCACGTAGGAGCTCAGAAGACTTTCATTGAGCCTGTGACTCATAGCATAAGTCAGTCAGGCACTGAGAGGACAAAGGAACTTTGTGCAGAACTTGCAGTCTGGAGGGAGTCGTTGGCGGTCATGAATAAGCAGAATGCAGTGTCCAGTGAGACTCCTGTCAGGTGTCTCCAGAGTGTGAGGACAGCCCTGATAGAAAGGGAATGCCGGGGGTGTTCGAGAAAGGTTCCATCAAAGAAAAGAAAAGTTCATCGGGTAGGCTTGGTCTTTGCAGATAGAAGCACTGACTTCTAACTTTGTCCTCTGCCACCAGTGACAACAGAAAGGCCTCTAGCCCCAACATCGTGAGCACAGCCTGGAGGATGCTGCCGGAAGGTCCTACAGAGGATAGCCCCATCGGGTATCTGGACTTCGATCCCCCTTAGTCTGTTCCGGCTGTTAGAACACTGGATGGTTTACACAAGGCATTTATTTCTCACAGGTCTGGAGGCTAGGATGTCCCATGACGGAGGTGCCAGCATGGTCTGGTGCTAGTGAGAGTTCTCTTCCCACCTTCTCACTGTGTCCTCCTCTCAACAAAGTTACCTCCCAGAGGCCTCGTCTCCAAATGCCATCGCATTAGCATGTGATGAATTTGGGAAGGACACAAACATTCCTTTCCGATTCTAAACCTTCTGATTTATGTTTTTAAATAAACTGTTGCAAATCGTTCCCACCAAAAGCGAGGTGGGCCCTTGTGCTTACACCCCTCTCCACAATGCGCTCTGCACCCACACTCTCTCCCACTCCCTCCATCTCCACTGTGAGGTCCACGAACAAGTCTTGTTCTGTGCTGAAACCTCAGCTACTGGACCCGCGTCTGGCACACAGTAGAAGCCCCAAACGAGTAAGTAATGAATAGACAAATATGTGAAGAATCAGACCCTGATGAGGTCTTCAAAGGATAGAAGCAGTGAACATACCCAGGTCCTTCAAAACGATGCAAGCTTTTCTCTATCTTCAAGGCACTCAGTAGCTCTTCCAAGTGACAAGACATGAGCACAATGGGGGACCAGGTACTTTGCTGGCTTCAGGGCAGGGAGGAGAGTGCTTAAGGAGATCCATGAATATGGAATCCCAAGTCTGTAGGTGTCTTGCCAGCCAAATCCTGGTCTCAGGCAGGGTTACAGCTAAAATCCGCCACAGAGGAGAGGAGAGCTTGTTTTAGGGAAAGCCATTTCCACAAGAAAATGGAAATGACTTATGGGTCCCCTGGGCACATAGATTTCATCTTCCATCCCGGTCCACACAGCAGCTGCAGTAGCATTCTTCAGGGCCTTAGAAATGAAGGGTCTCGGGCCCCACCCAGACCTACTGGAACAGAGCCTACATTTTAACAAGCCTGCCAGGTGGGCAATCAGTGTGCTTCAGGCATGAGTCACTGCCCCATGGTCCCGTTTTGACCCAGGGACAGTTCCTCTGTCTGTTTGCGTGTCTGCCTGGGATGCTATAGCTCTGCCTACAGATTGGTCCGTGGCTCCTGGTGTGGGTAGGTGGGAACCCTCTTCAGAGTCCCTGATGAGTTTTCCTCTCGTGGCATTCCTCTGCTCACATTCACCCGCACCTGGGCTCTGACATCTTTGGTAAGATGCTCGCCTTCATGTCGAATTAATTCTGTAAAACTGTTTTGCTAACATGGCTGAAGTTCAAAAGGCATTCCCAATGAGCTGCTTCATTAAGAGGGAAGAGCAGAGCCAACCTTCCTGTCCTCTAGGAGAGGCATCCCAGCATGCCTCCAACATCTTGGAGGAGCAGAGGCAGGCTGCCGCAGGCTGGAGAAGGTCAGGATGCAAGAAGTGGAGGGAATCTTGAAGATCTCACCATTGCTTCTGAACGGAGGGTGGTTAGGGAACTGATGAGCTCACACAGTGGGTGACCCAGGCTGGAAGCTGAGTGGGAGTGAAGCCTGGCCAGTCCCTGGCCTCCCGCAGTTCCTGTGGTGTGTGGCCACACCTGTCTGTGCTCTTTGCAGGCTTTCTGCTTTCTCTTCACCTGAAGACAAGTTTAGAACACTTTAGGCACATTGTTTACTTTCTCCCTTTTCATAAAGGGGATTTAAACTTATTTTAAAAGAAATCAGACTGGAGATCACAAGTTGTTTCCACTAAGATCAGGAACAAATTAATAGGGGCACCTAGGTGGCTCAGTGGATTAAAGCCTCTGGCTTCAGCTCAGGTCATGATCTCAGGGTCCTGGGATCCAGCCTCGCATTGGGCTCTCTGCTCAGCAGGGAGCCTGCTTCCCCCTCTCTCTCTGCCTGCCTCTCTGCCTACTTGTGATCTCTCTTTCTGTGTGTCAAATAAATAAATAAAATATTTTAAAAAAGAACAAATTAATAGTTAGAAATAATGGTGAATACTATGTACCCCAGCTGCTCATCAAAAATAGGGGCCCTCTCCACAGCATTGCTGCACCATAGAGGTCCGGGAACATGTCCCGAAGGGGAAATTATTCTGGAATAAGATAACCCCACTATGAGTCCCAGTGAGTCATAGGGTCGTTTTTTTCCCCCTGTTGAGCTGAAGTGTGTCTCCCTTGACTTACACTAGCACAAATATGTCCCAAAAGTGTCAGCAATGCCATATCTAATACTCTTGCCAACAACGCCAGCGTTCATTGTGAGGCAGGGCCAGGAGAGCAACTGAGGCAGACGTGTATGCAAAAACCAGGGGAGGCAAGATGGGAACTGAGGGTGGCCAGTAAGAATCCTGGAGTGGGGATGAGCCAGGATGACCAGAGGAAGAACAAGCATGGCTTATCTGTGGGAATGCAAGGAGACCAATCCACCCAGCTCAGAGTCCCAGGTTCAGGACTTCTCTAAAATCTGTCATTCACAACCCCGTAGTCAGTGTGTACTTTGCATTTGTCAGGCAGTGAAAGAATAGCATAGAATAAAGGATGTAGCTGTGAATGTGGTGAAGGGTTATCCTCTAATACGAAAGATTTCTGGTTTCACAGCTTAAATTTGGAGTGACCGGCAGGACTACAAAAATCCACGAGCAGGGAGCGCCCTCTTGTGTCCTATTGGAGTCAATACAAGAAGTGAATTACTGCGCTCAGGGAAGGAGCTTCATGAATGTCAGAATCTTGGACTGAGGGTGATTTCAGGGGTTGTGTATTTCCCTCACCGCACAGAAAAGGAACAAGAGGCCTGGACAGAAGTGGAGAAACAAGGGTAGAATGGAGGTCTCTACACTTCCAAATCCTGTTGCCTTTCATTTTATTGCTTTTCTTTTTCACTCAGGCACAGGCCAATGAATGAATTCTATTTCTTCCATTCTGATAGGTCATCATTGGGCCTTGCACAAGGGCCTTCTCATTCCTGTCCCCTGCTTTCATTTCCTCTGATCCTTGTCCTCCACTCCACCCACTCCACACAGGCAACGTTGCTCCTGTTTGCACGTCTAGTGTAAAAAATGTAGGTAGACATTCGGCTGCTGGCAATTAGGTAAGTGATGCTATTTGGTATCTTGTTCCCTTGTTTGCCACCCAGGATCATGCTGTTGTCCTGTGTGTACTGAGTTCATGGCTTCTGATCGCTGTTTGGTGCTATGTATGTGCACAGCCTCCTGCCTCTTGGCCATCCAGCCGACATGTGCCATGAATGTCTCTAGCTCCCCTCCACGGTACCAGCCTGTCAGTGGGCACCCTTCCAGATGCACCCTTAAGGACATGCATATCTGGAGCTGATCTGTACCCAGAAGTGAAATTGCTGGGTTACAGAACATCATTTATTTAATCTAAGTGCTTCCGGACCTGTCTTCAGAATAACTGGTTCCATAAGGTTTCTGATATTTCCTGTTTCCCCTAGAACACTTGACATTATCCAGCTTTCCAATCTTTGCTCGTCAATTACGTGTAAAGTATTTCATTCCCTTTGCTCATCATTTTAATCTCTATTTATCTGATCACCAATGAGCTGAAGATAGCTTCCTGCAGCAAGAGTCATGTGAATTTCAGCTTTAAATTGTTCATATCTTTTGCCTATATTCCATTATAATTCTGTTCTTTTTTTTAATGATTTGAAGAATCTCTTTGTAGAAGCAAAGTACTAATTCCCTGGGTTTTTTAGTATCTTCTCCTAATGAGTCGACTATTTTTAAAACATTTCCTTCATTGACCAGAAATCCTCAATTCTGACACACTCAGAGTCATCAGTTTTCCTTGCGCTTTTCGCTTTTGAAGTTATTTATAGAAATTCAGAAAACTCTTCTCCAGTTCTAGTTCACAAAGACATGCTCCGACATTTCCCTCTATTGATTATATAATTTCACTTCACATTTCAGTTTTTAAATCAAACAGAATCCAGCTTTGCAAGTGACATTAAGTAGGGCAGGATCTTGCTTATTTCACTCTCGATTTTAGACTGCTTTCTACATCTCCTCACTTATGTGAGCTATCACACCAAGTCCTCAAGGAAACTGTGGACAGATCTGTAAGGCTTGGGCCTGATTCCACGTGTTCAATTCCGCACGTCAAGGAAGCAATCCCAGAAGATTTCCTCACAATGGGCAGAACCCGGGATCCCTTTGAAAAACCCCTAGGCATTCCCCATCTTCCTGCTATCCAGACAGGGGTGGGGCCTCAAAGGCTCATGTGGCTATATGAGAAGCTCAGAAGTTGACTTCTTCTGATTTTTCTCGGTGTCACACTAGGGAACCCAGGACTCAGGCAGAGACTGGCTCCTTGTGTCTAGAAACCAGTGATTTTGTCTGTTACTGGGCTTTCACAAGGAAAAGGTATCAGCCACCTACTGTAGGTAGATTAATAAGGAAGAGCAAAATAAGGCATGTGTATCACCCCCCGCCTTTGTCCCATGGCAACTGTCACTATTGAACCGCTAAGTATTTCCCCACACTATCTTTTAAATAGTGTATCGCTAGTAATCATTCAGAGTTGCCATAAGAATTAAAATCTATTTTGTTTGGGTTTCACCTCCTTGAAGGAGGAGACCTCGGTGAAATTCGCGTATCAAAATGTAAAGGATTATGAAGTGGGAGGCAGGTGATACAGTTTTCATCCAGCTCTGTTACCTACCTGAGCACTGACGTTGAGTCACTTGGTTCTTCTGAGCCTCAATATTTTTATGATGACGACCATGATGATGATGGTGGGGGGACCTTGTTTTCACAAGGGTGAGCCAGTGAAGGCAACAGCTTTGGAGGGCCACAGCACAGAGAAGGGCAGAGATCCAATGATTTGTCCCGGAAATGACCCTCTCCTCAAAAACCCGAGTCATTAAGATGGAAACAGTTTTGGAATAGGGAGCTGGGGCAAATTATTTGGTAAAGTAAATGTAGAATTAGAGAGAAGTAGCCAGTTTGTTCACCAAAGATATACATGTACTGACTTGAAAAGATACCTACAAAATAGTAAATAAATAAAGCATAAAGTACTATAGTATTCCATTCCCCTGTCTATATAAAAAAAAAACAAAACAAGAAAGGTGCACAGATTTTATATACATTTTTAGATGCAGAGAATGATTATGGGAAGAATATGCAGAATTTCTCTGAAATTCTAAAAAGTAGTAATATCAGTATAGATAGGAGAGACAGAGATTATGGATTTTTACATTAGATTTTAAAAATATTTTTCAAGGTATTTCAATGAATATGCATTAGGTTTATAATTCAAATAACAAAAGAAGTTACAGGATGGTTGGGATTTTGGAGGCATATTTGATTGCTGTCGGCTCTTTCCAGTTCCCACACAGATTTATACATCCCATAAGAATCCAGGCCTTGAGAGGGCCCCACCTTCCTTGGCCTTATCTCCTGCTTTCTGTTGCTCCCCAAGGTCAAGAGTGCCTCCCCCATGAGAAAATGGGAGTCTTCAGTGTCCTGGACTTGCCCTAAAGCATCTCCTCCTCCCAATTAAGTAAGTGGTCAGAATCTCCAGAGAAAATGAGTCATGTCTTTTCTTGACCAAGCCTTTTAGGGCCACAGGTGTGAGAGACGACACTGCTAACAAAGCAGTCTGTGTAGTAAGTGAGGGTGTCTAGCTTTGGAGCAGAAGAGCCTGCAGCAAATAGCAGTAAACCCAGGCCTTCCATGCAACCTTCACACCACCACAGGATTCAACGAGATCCCACAGTTTTTCCTGAACCCCCAGCACCTTTGAGAAATGTCATCTAGTCTTTAGAGAGGCATAGAAAGAATGAGGGATTCACCTGTTACACAGCCTTGCCCACTTCTCTGTCTCTATTAAGGAGAAACTCTGAGACCCAATGAACCTGTTCTCAGGCCCAGTCTTTGGAAGAAGCTGGCTTCTCTCTGACCTAATAATAAAAGTCTGATGAGCATATAGCAGATGGCCAAACGAATCCTGACAGTGTCATAGAAATATTGATCCTACAGTCACCTCTGATATCTGTCAGTGTCAACATTTTGCATCCTTGTGGCTACTCTAAGAGAGGGAGAGAGAGAGGGAAGGATTCCTGCTGCATTCCTCTGTTCTGACAAAATGCTTCTGAGGCTGACAGGAAGGAGCAGGGGAACTTGGGAGGTTCACATTTCTGCTTTTTTCCTTTCTCTCTTGATCCTCTTGTCCTGAAGTATTTGCCATAGACCCCATTTGCTGTGAGCTGAAAATGCCTCTAAGACAGCATGGTGCTGGTGTGTAGGATGGGGCAGTTTCTGTGTATGATTATTAACTCTGTCCTTTGCTGTTGATAATTTTGAAAGAGAAGTAAAAGACAGTTTGCGATGGCTGTCTTTCCAACTATAGCCTTGGGTTGCAAAGAGTTTGGGTAATGATGAATGATCATGGATACAGCCAGATTTTCTGTTACTCATATTTTTCTAAGAGTAAATAAACAAATTAGAACACAAAAGTGTTCTATCACTCACCCTGTGCAAGGCAGTTTAATCCGGGTAACTTTAACAGGGATCCTAGGCTCAAGAGTCCCACTCAAGTATTGGTTATTACTTACTATCCCCAGCTCTCAGCTTCCTGCTCCTGACAGCATTAGTAAAGGGCTTCTAAAGTTAGGTGGCAAAGGTTGCCTTTATCTCCCTCAGGCTAAGGGCTTCCAATTTCTTCTCCATTTGAAAGGGAGATGGAACATACAACAATGTATCATAATGAACTAATACCAGATATATGGTTAAGTAGAGTTTCTAGAACTCTGAGCCTCCCTCTAGCCACAGAAAGACAGGGCCACCATAGTACTAGAATCAGAAAGGAATTCAGAGATCTTGTGGTCTAGCTCAAAAATGATGCACAAATCCCTCATACAACATCTGGGGCCAGATGTCAAGGAAGCCACATAGATTTGTTACTTAGTAGTCCTAGAAAAATGAAAGATTATCATTTGAAATGAGTTCTCGAAAGATGTAGATGTTTTAAGTGGATTTGCATATTGAGGGAAAGAATGTGGATTGACTTATTCTGTAGGGCCCCCGAGGGCTCTGTAAAGATTGAACAAGCTATCTCCGCAAATAATGAATGAGATTCCCATTACTGGAGTCATTCATGTAGAGAATAGATGGCATGGGATGGAAGATAGATTAATATTTAAGAATATACATTTTGGAATAAGTGAAACTGGTTTTGAATTCTGGCTGCGCTAGGTACCATCTGTGTGACCTTGTGACCTTGGACTACTATCCTGAGCCTGTTTCTTTATTCACAAAGCAGGTATGGTTATTCGTTGCTCTTCTTTTAAGGGATTTTGTGAGGTTTCAATGAAATACCGTATATAAAGTACATAGCATTGTACTTGGGTCAATAAATGGTAACTTTTTACTGCTATTGTTTGTAATTGGTTGGCAAAAGCATTGTTGGGGTTAAGCTGTCAAGACCAGATGATATTTCACTTTCCTCCCAAGCCTGACTTCATGCTCACTAGCTGTCTGTTGAGACGTTGTTGTGTGGTCAGCACTGAGAGATGCACGCTGAGTGTCCGGGCGGGGGGGGGTGGGGGGGGGTCGATGAAATTGACATAGACCTCTCCCCCACACAGCATGCTGTCTAGATTCTGTGATGGCTTGTGTGTGTGGAAGAAGTACCGACTTCAGTTCTGGGGGCAGTGATTTGACTAGGGCTGAGAACTCCCCGCATCACATACATCTTCTGTGAGGTCTTGGGTTCCCCTTGTTAGAATCTTGCTAATAAATTTGCTTGGCATTGCTTCTCTTTGCCCCCAGAGGTCTATGGAAACGTACTGTATCTGACACCTGCTGTGACCCAGATCACATTCTTTCTGGCCACCTTCTATTCTAGCCAATGCTGCAATGAGAAGCTTCCCACAGGTGTAAACAAAAGGGCTTCACTTCAGCTGCACCTTGCCTTTCTTTTTTTTTTTTTTTAAAGATTTTTTTAAATTTGTTTGACAGAGAGAGAGATCACAAGTAGGCAGAGAGGCAGGCAGAGAGAGAGGGGGAAGCAGGCTCCCCGCTGAGCAGAGAGCCCGATGCGGGGCTCGATCCCAGGACCCTGAGATCATGACCTGAGCCGAAGGCAGAGGCTTAACCCACTGAGCCACCCAGGCACCCCTGCACCTTGCCTTTCTGCCCTAGGGCTCTGCGGTGCCTGCGGAAACCTTCTAGGTGCCCAGACATTAACGTGAGTGTGAGTAAGTTAACAAGCCACAGAGCAGCCCAGAACAAATGAGGAAGTGGAGGTGGAGGGTGTGTTCTTCCCTCTCCACCTTTCAGGCAGGTAATCCTGAGGTGATTGACAGGGCTCCTTAGAAGAACTCTGCAGGATTGAACCTCACTTGAACCTCAGTTTAGATTTAGAGATTAAGTCAAGATCTCTCTTTTGTATTGGCTTTTTCTCCTGAGTTTCGCCTTTCCCAGTTGCCCACCCTTGTCACCTGGGATCACTTCCACAAAAAATCTGTCTTCATGCAAACCTTTGTCTCTGACTCTGCTCTCCTGCGTCAGGGAAGTCTGGATCCCAACACTCAGTCAAGGTCCCTGTCTCTGTAACTCACCCTTTGGGGTGCCTACCTGGCTCAGTCAGAGGAGCCTGTGACTCTTGATCTTGAGGTCATGAGTGTTGGAGGTAGACATTACTCAAAAATAAAAATAAATAAATAAACTCTTCGGTACTTAGAACCCAAATGTGTTTGTTGAAGGAAAGGACGTGTCCGTAATGTGTCCTAGGCCCACGGTGGAGACTCGTCTGATCATTCCAGGCACACTGCTGCGTCCCCTCTTCAAACCAGGTTATACTCAGAGTTCACTCACTCCTTTAGCACTTAACTTGGCACTTAATTCTTCTCTAGTGAATTATGCTTTCCTGGTTGGCAACAATATAGCAGTTCCAAAATATAGTTTATGTTTCATAACTATGAAACATAACTTACTCCACCTATGACCACTTTGCAGTTCCTAGAAGTAAGTGGACTAAGTACAAGAATGAATTTTCCTTTGAGTGATATCCCATAGGTACAATTCACCATAAATTTCTTTTGATGTGGTTACTCACATCTTCTTTTTCTACTTTCCTTTCCTAAATGCTTATGCTCCTCCCTAAAATTCATAGGAGGATTATGCTGACATTGCTTTTCAATTATAGTACATGTTTAGTCTCTTGTTTATTTCCTTAAATACAGTTTTTTAATAGAATTTTGAATGATTGTCATAGTAGGTTTTTAGAAATTAAGATATAATTCACATACCACAAAATTTACCATTGTGACATTTACAAGTCGGTGGATTTTAGCATATTCACAAAGTTGTACACCCATCACCATTAGTTAATTCTAGAACATTTTGGTTACAATATAAGAAACCAATACACATTAATAATCACACATACTCCCACCAGTAGGTTGCTATCTCTTCACTGCATAACTTTATTTTGTCCATTCCAGAATATGCATCCTAAATCAGTACACAATGTTCTTTTTATTTTATTTTATTTTATTTTATTTTATTTTATTTTATTTATTTATTTAACAGACAGAGACAGAGACAGAGAACAAGCAGGGGCAGCAGCAGAGGGAGAGGGAGAAGCAGATTTTTCTGCTGAGCAGGGAGCCCAGTGCAAGGCTCGATCCCAAGACCCCGAGATCATGACCTGAGCCAAAGGTAGATGCTTAACTGAATGAGCCACCCAGGTGCCCCCAGTGCACAATGTTCTTTCAGGAATGCAGTGATTAGTGACAGAGGTCTGTACTGTATGCACAATCTTGACTTAAATACTTACTAGCTCTGTGACTTTGGATGAGTATTTTATCCTTTCTGAGCCCGTTTCCCACTTATAAAATGAGAGGATTGGGCTACAGACTGAAGATTTTCTTTTGGATTTGCAGGATCTTAAGAATAGATGGTTTTATAGGAGTCTGATGAGTGCAAAATCTCCAGAATTTTTAATGAATGTTGATTGGTGCATTTTTCTGCAATCCAGACATTTAGCAAAACTT
Source organism: Potos flavus (assembly GCA_028534135.1). Taxonomy (NCBI): domain Eukaryota; kingdom Metazoa; phylum Chordata; class Mammalia; order Carnivora; family Procyonidae; genus Potos; species Potos flavus. The sequence goes on along the minus strand of CM052884.1, from coordinate 24,240,797 downwards.
TGAAAGAGCCTAGCACTCTCTCCACCACTTAACAAATGAGCAACTAATGGACATGCCAATAAAGCACGTGTTGCAGCTCTAAGACCTCGGTATTGTCTATAGTTTACATTTGAGAAAGAGGCATTCGGGAAGTGACTTGCCCCCATCACACAGCAGTCACACAGCACATTGGCTGAGTCCTGGGCCAGTGATTTCTAGAGGTCCTTGCTATTCCTTTAATACACTTTGTACCTCAGAATCAGAAAGGTCTCCAAGTCTCACTTTCTACATCTAAATATGTAATGAATACTACTCATCTACTAGTAATACTATAGTTGCCTCTCGTAGAGGCAATAGGAGGATTTTAAAAAGAGGTTTTCAATGTAGTAAACACTCAACAAATCACATTTTTATTCTCATTCTGCTTGTGAGAAGGGATCATGGCTACCTGTTTTACAAAATACCCCTGTAACACACATACACACACATTACAAAATCCTTTTCTGAGCTAGTAAAAACCATTATATATATATATAATGGTTTTGGCTTTTTTTTTTTTTTCCTGGCTGAATTGTGGAAATGCCTGGATGTCTGAGCTCTGCATTGGTTCCCTTGAAGCACAGTAAAACTTTTGGTTGTCCCAGTCCACCTTGCTGTGCTTGGATGGGGCAGAGCTATCATCTCTGGTAGGATCTGAGGAGCAGTGAATATGCTGCCTGTCTTGTGCAATACTTCACACACACGAAAGTGAAAGATTTTCATTTTTGCAGATGAAACATATCGGGGTATGTTTAAAAATATCCTCTCTCGTCTGGCCCTTTGAGAGCGTGCACTGCAGGGAGAACCACTGTTCTGTCTCCTCATTCCTTTTGCAGGGAGCACCCATATTCACCTGGATGGGAGGAAAGGAGCCTGGTTTGTTGGGGAAGGATGTGTGGTGCCTCTTAGGAGATTGGTGGCTGCCACTGTGCTTGCTGAAACATGGGAGCTCAGGCGTGACCTCACCTGCCTACCACTTGGTCCTGACAGAGTCCTGGAGACTAACACCAGTCAGCCTAAACCCCATGCCCTCCAAGTAACGCCTAGCACAGCATCAGCCTTATCCTTTCCACTGCCTGCCCCGACCACCCAGCCAGCATGAGCCCAGGCAATGGGAGCTAATTATAACATCAGCTTAGACACAACATAATTATAAAGGAAACTGCGACAAACACCATGGATTTATGCATTCCAAAAACCAACTGAATATTACTTTGGATTGTATCCTCTTTAGGAATTAACCACATGGCTACTTCTCTCCACAGTGTTTTAACATCTGAGAGTGTGGAGAGTGAGTGTGTGTAACTATGTCCCTTCGTCCACATGCAAGAAAACTTGGGGCTGGGCCGCTGGTCACCCATGTCCCCAGGTGACCTGACATCCACTTACACCCGGGGGCTCCGCAGAGATTAGGAAATCATGATCCTAAATCGACCAATAGGAGAGAATTTAACAACTGGCAGAAGCAGGGCCAAGGGGCTCCAAGAGCTTTAGACAGAACAGGGACAAGCATCGAAGCACAGAAAATTGACATTGAAAGTTGTCTGTTTGAAAGACACGACAGCCTTTGCTTGCTGCAGAGCTAATTATTATGCAAATTTATGCTAATAAACTCTGCCTTGAATGTTGTTGAGAAGCTGCCTTTTCCCGTTAACATAGCTGTAATGAGAGGTAAATTTGTAATGCAGATGCCTGAGGTAATATATCCTAAATCACTTTATGGTGTAACAGACTCTCTCTCACCCTACTCGACACAAATGTCAATTTAAATTAGTTTTTGCTTTGCATATTTATTGAAGCTTTATTTATTGTTAATATGTACTAAGGACACCAACTAAACAGCCCCCACTACTTGTTAGAAGTAAGTGGAATTTAGCAGAAAGCTGGGGATTTGTTCATCAGGAGATGGTAGATTTTTTTTTCTTCTTCCAGCCAGAGCCGCAGTATCAGCTTGGATGGCGCCAAAATTGCTCACGTGCCTCCATCCTCCTCTGAGCTTTCTATCAAATTAGGTTCTGCAATGAGTGAGCAGACCTATGATGGTAATTATTACTGGGCATTTCTAAGTTAATAGCCTTTGCACTTCTACCTCTGTGCTTGCAATACCACCCAGGAGATAGAACTGGCTCCTGCCCAGGAAAGGGAGTGTGGTTGAGGCACCAACATTTGTCCCCTTTAGAAGCTCATGCATGCTCGTGCATGTGCACACACACGCACACAAACACCTAAGTGCATACGCCCTCACACACTCTTATTTACATGTTAGGGCTCACACTCAGCATCCTGCCCCTGTTCCCCTGTGGTTGCTCACTCTCATTTGTGTAGATCAGGCACACCTTTCTTGATAGTCTCACGCACATCCTCTCTTGGTGTCTACATCTGGGTCCAACACACACAAACCACCACTCACCATGCACCCCAGGTATGGTCCTGGGAGTATGGTCCTGACTCTGTTATAAATGAGAGGGGGTGGCATATGTGCTCGGAAAGGTTCCTGCAAGTAATTCTGCTATGAACTTTCCATGGCTGAGGGAAAAACAGCACTAAAAACCATGAGCAATTTTCTTCTAGTTCTCCTTCTGTCCCTTTTTAAAACATAAAGTGGCTACTATGTGTCAGTCGTAATGTTAAGCATTTTACTTGCATTTTCCCTTACAGTAACTTTTTAAACACTTGAACTACAGTTGTAGTCAAGTTGTTACATTAGTTTCAGGTAGACAACACAGTGATGTGACAAGTGTATATGTAATGCTATGCTCCCCAGGAGTGTAGCTGCTTCTGTCCTTCTACAACACAATTACAGTACCATTGACTATATTCCCTGTCTTGTGCTTTTCATCCTTGTGACTTTCTCATTCCATACAGTGACTTTTATTTATTTATTTATTTTTTAGAGATTTTATTTATTTATTTGACAGTGAGGAGAGAGATCACAAGTAGGCAGAGAGAGAGGGGAAAGCAGGCTCCCCGCTGAGCAGAGAGCCCGATGCAGGGCTTGATCCCAGGACCCTGAGATCATGACCTGAGCCGAAGGCAGAGGCTTTAACCCACTGAGCCACCCAGGCACCCCTCCATACAGTGACTTTTAATTTAGCTATTACCATGCCTGTTTTGGAGAAGGGGAGACTGACACTTTGTGGGTTTAAATAAACTTCCCAAGGTTCTCCACTGATTACACATAGTAAATTAAATCTATTAAATATTATCAGGCTCCAAAGCTCATGTTCTTTTCACTGCACCATTCTACTTCTTAGCTAATATCTCAGTAAATTTATATTTCACCTCCCTCTATAATTTAAGATGTTGGATTTGATGATCTCAAAAGTTCTTTGATCCCTCTAGCTCCAAATGATGTTATTCTACAATAATGCAAGTAATTATCTCCTGATTCTGATCAGCTCTCTTCATCTTTCATTGTGACCTAGAAGTAAGCTGGTTACTTGCTTAAAGATTCTTGACTGCTATTACCTACCTCTTTAGTTACTTGCAGGTTTCTTCTAGGGTACCTTGACCCTCAAGTTTTCTGACACAGCATGGAAAATAAGCAGATAAAGAATCTGGACTAAACAAACACAGTAAGATATCAACCCAGTGTATTCATTTATGTATACATAGATTCAGAGAATGCCAAAATATCCATCTGCTAAGAACTGTCTCTAACACTTAAGTGTCAGGTACCTAGAATTTTCTTCATTAGCATCACTCCTTTGAATCAAGTTATCCTGGTAGGTCCTTTTGGAAACATGTAAATCCACATGACATGGGGCAACATATCAACTGTTTGTGCTAGGTAATTCATGAGCACATGTTTATCAGATATCAAAAGCTAAATAGGAGACATTGAGAGAACAGAGACATGAATTCTGATGAAGATACGGGCTGAGAATTGGCTTTCTCCGTTACTGTTTCGACATTAAGCAAGACTATTGCTGGTATAAATCTCTCCTCTGTAAATAAAAACCCAACTAATCAGAAGTTTTTGGTTCAGATCTATTAAGGAAAAAAATCATCTTGTGGTAATTTAGGGCAAAGTATCCAAGTAAAGTTTAAAAGCTTCTTCCTGGGGCACCTGGGTGGCTCAGTGAGTTAAAGCCTCTGCCTTCAGCTCAAGTCATGATCTCAGGGTCCTGGGATCGAGCCCCACATCCGCTTTCTGCTCAGCGGGGAGCCTGCTTCCCCCTCTCTCTCTGCTGCCTCTCTGCCTACTTGTGATGTCTCTCTGTCAAATAAATAAATAAAATGAAAAAAAAAAAAAAAAAAAAAGAAAAGCTTCTTCCTCTCCCTGTAGCAATGTCCACCCTGCCCCCATTCTAAGATCTGTTCCCAATAAACCAGAATGTCTTAATTCCACATTAGAGTTTCAGTTTGGCTTAAGGAACTACACTAGATTATAATGCTGAGTTGGAATCAAAACAGAGACTGTCGGCATCAATCTTTGATACTTTAATATACATGTTTAGTAGATCAATTTTAGTTGTGACAATGTGCTAAAAAAGGCTTTAAAAGCACGTTATTTCATATTTGGAAAGGAGAATCATTTTCTTTAGTAAAAGTCCCTAAAAAAGTGAAAATAGTGAACAATATAGAGAAGAGGATAACAATTATCTATAACTCCACCCTTAAAAATAACCATCTTTTCGGGGCACCTGGGTGGCTCAGTCGTTAAGTGTCTGCCTTCGGCTCAGGTCATGATCCCAGGGTCCTGGGATCGAGCCCCTCATCGGGCTCTCTGCTCAGCGGGAAGTCTGCTTCTCCCTCTCCCACTCCCCCTACTTGTGTACCCTCTCTCGCTGTGTCTCTCTGTCAAATAAACAAAATCTTTAAAAAAAATAAATAACCATCTTTCAAGCTTCTCTATAGACCACTGGACAGAGTTGCTAAGATATTGTACAAATATATCATGAACATCTTCCCAAAGGAGAGCAGATTTTGAAAGACAGGATGTATAGCCCCTCACTCTGGGAACGGGCAGACTTGGGTGAGCCACATAGAGGATTAGGGCTGACCCTGCTGATCCCTGGGATGAGGATAACAGGACAGGAGTATGGAATAGGGCAATGGCAGGCTACAAAAGATATTTCTATCCACCTCAAATTTTTGCCAAGGCACACTTGGGCGTATAGTTGATTCAAATCCCTCTGCCTCTCTGGGTCTTAGTTTCCTCCTTGGTAAATAAGAAAGTCAGACTAGGGGGCACCTGGGTGGCTCAGTGGGTTAAGGCCCTGCCTTCAGCTCAGGTCATGGTCTCAGGATCCTGGGATCGAGCCCTGCATCGGGCTTTCTGTTCAGCAGAGAACCTGCTTTCCCCTCTCTCTCTGCCTGCCTTTCTGCCTACTTGTGATCTCTCTCTCTGTCAAATAAATAAATAAAATCTTAAAAAAAAAAAAAAAGAAATTCAGACCAGCATATCTCTAAAGTTCTCTTCAATCTAAGGGTTTGTTTCACTGGAAAAGAGAATTGAATCTTTCAAGGCTTCAGCCAGAGTTGAGCATCAGAGCTCCCAGACTCAAGAGTCCCTCATTCCAACCCCAGGGAATGCCCTCAAGAGATTAGCATCTTTGGCTATCAAAGGGAATACTGAACAGTGATTTCCCTGGAATCTGGATTCAGAAGTCTATATGCAGGTTCCAACTATATCCTTTACTGTCTGTAGACCTCTAAACAAATGACAAGGTCTTCACCTCTTTGAGCCCGAGTTCCTAATCTGGCAAATGGCATTAATTATACATGTTTTTAAAAAGGGTTGGGAGGGGACGCCTGGGTGGCTCAGTTGGTTAAGCAGCTGCCTTCGGCTCAGGTCATGATCCCAGGGTCCTGGGATCGAGTCCCGCGTCAGGCTCCTTACTCGGCAGGGAGCCTGCTTCTCCCTCTGCCTCTGCCTGCCTCTCTGCCTGCTTGTGCTCTCTCTCTGACAAATAAATGAATAAAATCTTAAAAAAATATATTTAAAAAAAGGGTTGGGAGAATGTGTTACTATACTTATATGGCAATGTTCTGCAATTTCTAAAACACTTTATACCTTAATTGAGCCACAAAGTAGAGAACAAGAACTGGGTGATTCTTTAGAACCATTATTAGCAGTTTTTTTCCCCCAATTTTCTTTGCTTAGTGGTTTTACTTTTCAGATAACGTTCATCAGTATTTTCTCAATACAACTTTACAAGGATGTGGAGGAGACAGAGCATGCGGCGGCAGCACCGTTTGATGGACAAATGATCTCCAGGGTATTCCAATGGCTTGCACAAGGATATACAGTGACTGCCTTGTTGCTGGATACCATAGTCGGAACTTGGAAGTAGACATAGCCCAAAGTGATGAAAAGATTGCAAGACTTAGGTCAGGTACTCTAAGTTTGGTTCTTTGAACTAACGAGGAAACTCTATCAAGTATTGTACCTTCTCTGGACCTAGATAACATCTTCTGTAAAAGGATGGGGGTGCAGCAAGGACTGGCATTTTTAAAAGGCTCTTTCCAGTACAGTTAGCCTGTTATTCTGAGTGTTCACGAAACATTTCTGTTTGGAGAATGGCTGTGAGTTAAAGTTTCAGTTTGTTCACTGGTTATAAGACTGGTTTTCTCTCCAAGGGAAATGACCATTGGCATGAGTGGAGGTGAGATAAGCCAGGGTCTCACTCACTTTCCCATTCACTCTGGACATGATCCCCTCCTTGGTAAGCAGTGCTGTAGACGGGGGCTGCTAACATACAGTCCTGAAAGGGCTAAGGAAATGGGATGCTATGCCTCTCTAGTCTTTATGTCCGGGGGATGGTTTTCTCCTGTCAGGAGGTAAGGGTTAACTGAAGAAGTCTTTCCCTCAAACAGGATACACTCAGTTTGGGGAGAGAAGTTAGACACAAGAAAGAGTGCCTAAGATAAGATGGAGTGCCAAGCTGTAAGTGTGGGGTTCAGCTTGTGTTAGGAGGAAGCTCAGGAAAGCTTTCATCTTGGATTTGGGGGATTTGGGGGATGAAGAGTTTAGATGGATGGTGTGAGGGAAGAGGGCACTCTGGACAAAGTAGCTCAGTCAGGAGCAGGAGCAGGAGCGCGTGCCGGCAGTATGCCTGCCTGGAGTGTGCAGGAACCCTGGCCTGGGGCCCCACTTGTGAGTCTACGCATACCCTGGTCTAGATGACCAAGGCAGTGTCTGAACTTTAACTCTGTAATCATTCATATTCTACCCTTGTGAGTCCACTAAAAGTACCCTGTCCACACTGAGGAGACACCCGGGGAGAGGCTCACAGTGGGCCTTTTTGATCCCAGTTCCCTGTCTGGAGAGACTGCAGACAAGTGCAAGACTGCCATGGCCCACAGGGCTCAATGGTGAGTTTCATTGCCAGTGGCCTGTACAGCCAAGTTCGGCCACTGTACTGAGAGAAAAAACAATAGCGTATCTACATAGGAGAAATGACATATAAGCCCTCACTTATTTTCAGCATGGCCACACACTCCAGACACCTCTGTGCTGTGGGCAGTGCCATGGAGATGGGCAGCCTCAGGAAAGAAGGCTGGCTAGGTGGCAGCCCCCTCGAGGAGCACAGGCAGCAGTAGGATGCATCCTCTAGGACCACTGGCCACATCTCCTTTTAGCCTTGCTACCTTGGTGGACACTTGCATCCACTATTTAGAAGTTCACTTTCCCCATTTGTCCTGTGTCTTGTGGTTCTACTTCAGCTGCCCGGCCTGGGTCTCAGCACAGGGAGCCACTTTCTTTCATAACAGTATCCCTGCTCCCCAGTGGGACTTCACACCCACTGTGTCTGGCATGCACACAAGGACTCCTTTTCTGAACAGCAGACTGGAACTCTTTCCTGTGCACCCTGCTTTCCTCCAGATAGCGCCACCAGCTATGTCCATCACTGGGGATATCTGTCCTCTGCTTCACCCACTTGGAACCCCTGGCGATTGCCTCCCCGTGTTTTTTCTCCTGTGCTTATCACTACTAAACATAGATATTTCACGTATGGATCTTGATGAATGTCTACAGGATGAAGATAGGCTCCAAAGCAGAGGTTTCTATCTGTTTTGGTCAGTGTTCTATCTTTAGCACATAGTAGGCTTCCAATAAATGTTTTTCGAGTAAATGACTGAAAGCTTTTTTATATTTCTTACATTATATAACATTCGCTTTCTTACATTGGCATGTCAGGCAATGTAGTTACAGAGGCAAATAAGATTCTGGCCCTGTCCTCATGGGAATCTATAGTTTGTGAAGCTCTTACGAAACATGTTCCCTGATATAGACCAACGTCCCATTCATCTGCTCTTAATGAAGGACAAGCTTCTTGCCAGTCCATCTCAGGAAAGAATTTCACAAAGCATACCCACAGCATAGAGTGCATTTCCCCCTCCCATGGCCAATCTAAAATGGGGGAAGGGGCATCAAAGAAAAATGGCCTCTGAGTGGTCACAGGGGGACTTCTAAGAGACACAATCTCTAGTGGAATCCAGCTTGTAGCAATTTCTCCCCTTTCGGCTCTCCATACTGCTCCCCTGCCACAAGCAACATCACTGAGAGTTGCACAGCTGCAGCAGAGGGGACTTCTGCCCTTCCAATAGAGCAACCCCCCCACCCCAACCCATCCCCATCTCTGGCTAACAGAACTGATTCCTTGTCCTGTGGGTGAAGGGGAATGCCAGCTACAGCTGGGCTTCAGGAAGGAAGCCTGGTAGGGTGGATGTGCAGTGTTAGGGACTGCCCACCAAGTGGAGACAAACATCCATGAATGAGCTAAGAAACTGCAGTCTGACCAGCTATCATTTCTTTGGCTCATCAGCCTTTCCATTTCAGGAATCACCTGCTTTCCCTGTTCCTTGTACACCAGGGCTATACTCTGCCCCGCTCCTTGCCCTGTCTGACTCTCTACCTGAACCCTACCTGCCCCCCTACTTGCCCTATTTCTCTACTTGAGCCCTACCTGCCCCTCTCCTTGCCCTGTCTGATACTATCTGAACCCAACCCGCCCCTCTCCTTGCCCTGTCTGATGCTATCTGAACCCAACCTACCCCTCTCCTTGCCCTGTCTGACCCTCTACCTGAGCCCCACCTGCCCCTCTCCCTGTCTGACTCTCTACCGGAGCCCCACCTGCCAATCTCCCTGTCTGACTCTATCTGAACCCTACCTGCCCCTCTCCTTGCCCTTTCTGACTCTACCTGAGCCCTACCTGCCCCTCTCCTTGCCCTGTCTGACTCTCTACCTGAGCCCTACCTGCCCCCTCCTTGCCCTGTCTGACTCTATCTGAACTCCACCTCCCCTTCTCCCTGTCTGACTCTCTATCTGAGCCCTACTGCCCCCTCCTTGCCCTGTCTGACTCTATCTGAATCCTACCTGCCCCTCTCCTTTCCCTGTCTGACTCTCTACCTAAACCCTACCTGCCCCCTCCTTGCCCTGTCTGACTCTCTACCTGAACCCCACCTGCCCCTCTCCTTGCCTTGTCTGACTCTATCTGAATCCTACCTGCCCCTCTCCTTTCCCTGTCTGACTCTCTACCTGAACCCTACCTGCACCCTCCTTGCCCTGTCTGACTCTATCTGAACCCTACCTGCCCCCTCCTTGCCCTGTCTGACTCTACCTGAGCCCCATCTGCCCTTCTCCCTGTCTGACTCTCTACCTGAGCCCCACCTGCCCACCCTTGCCCTGTCTGACTCTACCTGAGCCCTACTGCCCCCTCCTTGCCCTGTCTGACTCTATCTGAACCCTACCTGCCCCTCTCCTTGCCCTGTCTGACTCTCTACCTGAACCCCACCTGCCCCTCTCCTTGCCTTGTCTGACTCTCTACCTGAGCCCCACCTGCCCCCCCTTGCTCTGTCTGACTCTACCTGAGCCCCAACTGTGCCCCTCCTTGCCCTGTCTGACTCTATCTGAACCCTACCTGCCCTTCTCCTTGCCCTGTCTGACTCTCTACCTGAGCCCTACCTGCCCCCTCCTTGCCCTGTCTGACTCTCTACCTGAGCCCTACCTGCCCCCTCCTTGCCCTGTCTGACTCTCTACCTGAACCCTACCTGCCCCCTCCTTGCCCTGTCTGACTCTATCTGAACCCTACCTGCCCCTCTCTTTGCCCTGTCTGACTCTATCTGAACCCTACCTGCCCCTCTCTTTGCCCTGTCTGACTCTACCTGAGCCCCACCTGCCCTTCTCCCTGTCTGATTCTCTACCTGAGCCCCACCTGCCCCCACTTGCCCTGTCTGACTCCACCTGAGCCCCACCTGCCCCTCTCCTTGCCTTGTTTGACTCTCTGAGACCCACCTGCCCCTTTCCCTGACTCTCTACCTGAGCCCCACCTGCGCCCCTCCTTGCCCTGTCTGACTCTCTGCTTGAGCCCTACTTGACACCGCCTTTGGCCTGTCTCACTCTTTACCTGGGGCCGTATTGCCCCCTCCTTGCCCTGTTTGACTCTCTAGCCAGGCCTTACCTGTCCCCCTCCAATGTCCTGACACTATACACCATTCTTCCTCTCCTTTGGATCAAGGCCACTTCTATTTTTTGCCTCCAGCCCCTTCCCAAAAATAGGCCCGAATACAAGGGGCTTCAGAAAACTGTTTTGTGAAAAATGATTTTAAAGCAGTATCTTGCCAGGGCTGTCTACAACTGACACATTCAAGTGATCAAATCCTGCTCACGGTTAGCCAGTTTGACAAAAACATCCAGGAAATTTTTCTCAATTCAGAAACTGCTTTGAAGATCTGTCTCATATTAATGATCACAAACTGCTCTGTAAATGACCTTTTTTTGAGAATGAGGCTGATGAAAACCTTACAGCATATAAATAGGACCCAAAGTCATCATTCAAACCCTATTAAAATGAGTGCTAACACAGACATGCTTCACGGTCTGAATTGCATGAACACCACTGAAAATCTTACAGAGCCCATGGAATGTGGATCCATAGACCTTTTATAAGAGTACAGTGTACCTTTCTTCTTTTTTGACACCATGAGACACTGGCTAGTTTGTTGTGCTCAACAAAAAAGACATGATGGGTAGAAAAGTCCTTTGGGGGCACTGGGTGGCTCAGTCGTTAGGCGTCTGTCTTCAGCTCAGGTCATGATCCCAGGGTCCTGGGATGGAGCTCCACATTGGGCTTCCTGCTCAGCAGGGAGTCTGCTTCTCCCCTTTCCTCTGGCCCTGCTCATGTTCTCTCTCATGCTCACTCTCTCTCTCAAATAAATAAATACAATCTTAGATAAAGAAAGAAAAAAGAAAGAAAGGGAGGGAGGAAGGAAGGAAGGAAGGAAGGAAGGAAGGAAGGAAGGAAGGAAGAAAAAAAAGGAAGAAAGAAAGAAAGAAAGAAAGAAAGAAAGAAAGAAAGAAAGAAAGAAAGAAAGAAAGAAAGAAAAGAGACCCCTGGAGAGTAGCCAGAGCCCAAGAGGAACAACTGTGTTCCTTCTCTCTCTCCATTTGCATGATACTAACTGTTGGCTGTAACTCAGGACCTTTGCCATTTGGTTCACCGTTACAGACTGGAACCACCAGAAAGGTGCAGGAAGCAGGGACTGGCCCTACCCAATGGCATAGCTGGTGTCTGGACAGACAGGCCCTGTGGCATGTGCTGAGGGAGTAAGTACAATATTACAGGAAGATAGGATGATCTCTAAGAACCTGGAGAGGTTGGCTGTGGTGATGGACCCTAGGCAGGTACAAGGATGAGGCAGTTGTCCCTCCAGACACTGGGGTCCTGCAGGGGCATCTGAGAGCGCCACACCAGGGGACCCCACCAGTGTTCTCCCTGCAGGCTGGCTACACACAGCAGTGATAGAAACAAGACAGAAGCCCATGTGTAGAGAGACTCGGGTGCAATACAGCCTACCAAAGCAGCACCTAAGGAACAAGAATAATGGTTCAGTACAGTGAGCAAGGTTGGTGTCAATGGAGTGGTTGCCGGGACAGACCCAAAACAGGACTGGGACAGGAGATCATGCCTGAAGTAGCGATAAAAGTGATGTGCTGTCTCCTCCCAGGAGACTGCTCAGTCATTGCTTCCTAGGACATGTGAATTGTATAAGAAGGGTCAGAAGACCTCATCTAGTGAGAAGAGGGGGTTTGACATAGGGAAAAGGCAAGGCATAACATTTTGGGCCCGGAGTTTTTATGTGAATCTTTGGCATGGAAATCCTACACTGGAAACTAATATGTTACAAGAAAGGAAGATTCTGAGCCCCCATTTTGTTAGATCTTATTATTTGCAAATTAAAATTTTCTGGGAAAACATCTCAAGCCCGCATGTAATATTAGTGGTGCCTCTGTTCAGGGTGTAAAGAGAAGGCACTGATATTGACTTCACCTATACGTGGCTGGGGGGATCTGTGAGATTAAAGATAGTGAGGTTTAGCAGGTCATCATGAACCTCTTTGCACTCAGGTTTTGGCCAGCTTGGAAGAAGAGAGGGCAGGCAGTGGGGGTGAGATGTTCAGAAACACATCTGCTGAGGGTAAGAGCAGGTGTGAGAAGCTCTTCTGCATCCTGTTGTTGGTGGACACCTGGGGCTTAGGCACCACTGGGATTATCATGACATAACCTTGGAAATGACACTGGCCTTAGGCTATACTGAAGGACCCTCTTTAAAAGGGGTCTTAACACCTATGTGTAAGATTTTTTTGTGTGAAATTATTGTTAGGATCCCTTCTTGAAGCTAAATATTAAGACCCCATGCCTTCTTCCATTGGGTTTCCTCTAAAGTTTCATTAAAATTCTCATTTTTAAATATCCACCTTCCCTTTTGATTTACTTTTTTGGTGCCATTTATGAATATACCTAATGTTCTTGGACGGAAAGAATAAAAGAAATGAAATCAAGGGCCCTGCCTGATTATACTTGTGGAAAAGTTATCAGAAGAATAGGTGAGAAGATCCTTTTTGCATGGCTCATTAAAATAATTTATGGAGAACCTCTCCTTTCCCGCTAAGGAGGTGGTCAAGATGAGAGGATAAATCTTTAAAAGAATAATGTTTTCAAAATCAGGTTCCTTGTCCTCAGATCCTTTGATGTATGAGTGTAATAGTAGGTAGGACACATAGTGAAATATACATGAGATTGTCTGAGGAAGCAGAGCGCAGTGGAGGAAATATTAGTGTTTACATCAAAACTCAATTGGAACACTCATTTCAAGACGATAGTTTGTTATGTTGAACACAATTTAGCTTCACAAGGATGTTTTCTTGCTGTCTCTAGGACTCTTCCCATTCCTGCCCCAACCCTGTTCCCACTTCCCTCATCTCTCGCTTCCCCATATCTACATATAAGGAAGCAAAGCACATCCACCTTGTGATTTGTCCTTGTGGCTGCCAGACTGAAAAGAGAAGGAAGAGGAAGCGGTAGAATGTGTGGACATTGCAACAATTCTCTAGACTTGTGGAGACTTAATCAGACTATTTCCAACAAAGAAGAGATTAATAGAAAGAGGATGATTTTCTTGTAGAAAATCAACTGAAGAACCTAGCCCGAAGCAAGAATCTCTTCCTCCTCTCCTTCCTCAGCTCTTATTCCTCTTGCACACACTTTCAGGGAATTCAGCTATAGCCAAGGGTAAGTGGTGGCAAGACTGACCTTGTTAGGAGAACCGGCTTGGTAAAAGGAGCTTCTGCCGCCCCCGGAGGCCATGGTCCCCCTGGCTAACAGGCAGAGATTGGCATGACCATCATCTCTGCATGCAGCCAGTCCCCCAGTCAATAAGCGTTTAGCGAGGAACTGCTGTACACAGCCTTTCCAGACCTCTGTGTGGGGCCCAGAGAGGAGTGCTTTTAAAATGTGGTAAGGCTTTATGGGCATCCTTCACATAAACTCTTGAATGACAAGGCCTCCTCCCTAGCAGGATGCTTGTTTTTCTCATGGGGCTGTTCCTGTCAAGCTGCACTATAGGATGGCTGCAGGTGTCTTGGCAAACGGGAACTGGCAAATCTAAGTCACGGTGGCTGTTTCCCCCCTCCTCACCTGGCTCTCACCTAGCATCTCCCTCTCGCCTTCGGTGTGACTTTGCCTTCAGCAGGGAGCAGACAGGTCTGAGCAGAAACCTGTGCACAGGTGCTGAGTTATATTTCAAGAGTGGAGGAGAACTGCCTTTCTGCATGTGTCTGGCTATATATTAACATGTGGTTACTGTGGTGTGTCAGAATCTTCTGCTTCCAGACTCTGATGGTGCAGGGCCCGGTGATAATGAGAGAGAGAGATGATTCCCCTCCAGAAGCTTTGTGGTCTCTCTCTTGACCCTGGTAGCAAATGTTCTTTCTTCTTTCTGAGAAGCTTAGAAGCTGTGAAGCCTGAGTAAGAGAGAAGGAAAAAAAGAAAGGACAGGACAGAAGAGGAGAGAATATAAATGTAAGAATTAGAAATCACTTAAAAAAATCCCTTATACATACAACTATATATATATATCTTTTGAATTTTAGAATATGAGAGCCAGAGAGAAGAGTGACAGAGTATCGATAGTTGGTGGCAAATCTAGAATTCAGAATCATGTCCCTTGTCTGTGAATATGACCACAGATCTGATTCATGACGCCTGAACATTAGAAGCTCTAAACACAATGGTGGCTGATAAAAGTTTTCCAAAATTCTAATTTTCACCTGGAAATTTTAGCATTGACTGTAGATACTGGCAGTTTTTTTTCCCATGAAGTGACTGGCTTCCTTTCTTCACTTTTGCAAAAACGACCATCAAGTAACGAAGTTTAAATAACCATGGATTGGTTGTCCTTTTTTCAGGTAAATATCACACTCTATGAAAACAGCAGCTAGTTCAGCTTGCAACTCAAACACAAGGGCATTGCCTTGAGACAACATCGTACTTCAGTGTGCAGCAGAAGTGCTTTGTGTGAACTTCCCATTTCATTACACAGAATATTAAAAACATTTGTACTCAAGAGTTGAGATCTAATGAAGTTAAATGTTTCACTGTTTAATGAAGGATATTCTTAAGTAGAACTGGCTTGGGGGTGTTACAGTGTGTGGCAATGAAAAGCACAATGACAGCTAGCACACTTTGCTGCTGATCCCTTGGTTCATGCTAAAGCTCTGGTGGTCTTGCTTTTACAAAAAGCAAATTGTTTTTTGCAACGTGAGTGCAAATATCAACACCATAACAAGGTAAATAATATCTTAATATTATTACAAAAATAACTTTGCCCTCACAGACACCCTGAAAGGTTTTAGAGACCCTCGAAGATTTGTGCCTAAATACTTTGAGAACCACTAAATTAAAGAATCAGCAGTTCCCTTGAATACCAAGGCCCTGGGCACAGAAATGTTTTAGGTACATTTGATCTGTAAGATAAAAAGTATCAGAGTGACAAGATGAATTCCAGACAGATCCATAATGCTAATCTGTGATATTACTGCATTGATCTCTGAATGATGCAACATAGAATCAACAGTTTCTACCATTGAGTCATTAGGCTAGATATCCACACAGTAGTCTTGGAGGAAAATTTGGTTTCAATGACCAGCAATACAGGTCTTTACAAAATTATCATAGGTCTGAAGCTTACGGCAAAATTTCCTTGGCACAGTCATTTCCTTGTTTAGACTTGGCCCCTCTGGAGGTGACTTAGGTCAGCAAGGCTACAACTGATTTAGAACCTACCTACTCTGTGGGTATCTTTAAAAGCCAGGCTTCCTTTGTCTCCTGAAGTGCAATTATTACTTCTGTATATTGAATGCAAAAACATTTTGCTGTTTTACTTTTATCTTTATCTTTAAAATACTTAGGTTATACATAGGCTCTCAGGAATCAACAGAAATTTAGGGGAAAATCTGCCACCTCCTGGGAGATGCTGAGAAACACAGAGGAGAAGCACAAAGGAGGGGTGGGGGCAGTGGGGTATTATCACTAGACGAGGCCCCTGACCCCTGAGATAGAATCCTTTTAAGATGTTGCCATGGTAGAAGGCTGACTGCTTCTTTTTGCTGAAATGGAAGGCCCCTGAGATGGTACCATAATATAGAAATCGTGGCCAGAGGAGATTCTCAAACTTACTCCCTGGAGTACTGAATTCTCAGTGAAACGTATTACATTGCCTTTGCTCTTCCTAGGAACACCCATGTTTCAGTATATCAGATAATTGGGATGCTCACCAGCAACCCACACACACATCATGACCCTCCACGTCTTCGATGTTCTGTGGTCCACCTGCTTCCTCTGTCTGGAATGCTCCCCTATTGCCCCCTTTTTTCTGAGATGCTTCTATTCATTCTTCAAATCTCATGCCCTGACACCTTTTCCCCCAAGATCTCTGTTCTCATGCCCTCATTCTGACCAGTCCTAATCAAGCCCTTCCTCCTCTATGTTCTGATAACTTTGGTCATGCTACATTTAAACATTTGTTATGTTGCAGTTATGTATTTACCTAGCTTTACTAGTCAGGTTAAAATTCTACAAGAGTGCGCAAAATGTAAATAAGCTGAGAGGTAGGTAAAGGCTAGGTGCTGGGTGGATGTCTATGGAATAAAACAGACTTGGTTTTGGCACTCGAGATGTTCCCAGTCTGGTGAGGAAGGCAAATAATAAACCAGTAAAGATAAAGTATACTTCGATGTGTTATAAAAAAATAGGCATATAGCGCTGGAGAAGGTAGGTTGTTTTATTAGTTTTGTGTATTACGAACCCTTAGAATATTGTCTTATACATTGTAGGAGTTCAACATATTTTTGGCAGTGAGTGCACCCTTGATGGGCACATGAAGACCAGAAAGGACTCTGTAGGAAACTCCGTAGGCCTGTGGAAGAATGTGTAATAAAGGGACTGCGACCAAAATGTGGACAGAATTCAGGAAGTAAATGTGATGGTGAGCTACTGGTGTGGACTTTGAGTAAGGGACAGTCCAACAGCAGCTGAGCTATGGGTCCTCAACTCCTCTGTCTTCCCACCTGCCACCTCCTACTGGGGCAAAACGTTGGCCAGAGCCAACCACAAGCTGAGGACAAGGGAACCTGGCTGATGGAGGTCAGTGTCCAAGGGCGCAGAACAGGGCAGAAAGGGCAGAGAATGGGACTAGAAAGGCAGTTCACCTGAAGGCAGAGGAACCAGCACACATGATCAAGTGTTTGCATTAAATCTAGCTAGCTTTTGGCCTCGTACAGTTCTGACTCACACTCCATGCCAACCTGAGGTCTACACTGCTCCTCCTGGTGATGGAGTTAACTCATGTGAGAGGGAGAGTCCCTTAGGCTCTGGAGCCGAGCACTTGACATAGGATTCTGGCTACCTTTGTACAGGATACACAACAACCCTGCTTGAGTCAAATTAAAGATGGAGGATAAGAGAGTGAGAGATGTAGTAATATCTCTCCCCTGGAGGAGTTGTCAATCTGTTTTATGAAGAAAACAATGCCCATGAACAAGATTTCACACTTACTAAGCCATATATAACAATTAAAAATTAATATAGAATCATCTGAAGACTGCATATGCTTGAGGGCTTGGCAGAGAGTCAGCGTGATCAGAATCAGGTTGGATTAATGAGGCAACAATGTCTCAGAGGTTAGGATAAAGTCCCCTCAAACGGAGTTTAAAGGAATGTTGCCCCGGCCATAAGAACAGACATTTTCTCCAGACATCTAATTTGAGGGACCTTGAAATTACTAGTTAATTTCATAGTAGATTTATTCTTTAATGTGTCCTGGTTTATTTCCATTTTCACTGAAAGAGACATTCTCTCTACAATTAGAGTTTACTGAAACTTGGGAGAGATTTAGCATTGATCTGGCTTACCTTATCGATTTCCAATTCCCCAGAGACTCTAAACAGTTATTGATTGAGATGTTTATGCAGCTAATCATTCTGTACTCATGTTCTCCGTGCCTGCCTTCTTCCTATTAGAGTATGAGATAGTTTATGAAATTACAATCAATTTTATATCAGATGTTCAGGAATGACTACAGATGGCTTTTTAGTAGATGCCAAATACAGCATGAAAATTATTTATAACTTATTCTCTGCTCCCCTCACCTCCCAAATCCCCCCAACCCCCAACTCCATGATAGTTGGTCTCATTGAGGACTTTGAGTGCTAAGTTTTTTAAATTATTATTTCTTTTACAACAAAGGCAGCTCACCCAGGGGGTAAGCCACCACTTGAAAGCATGTTTCTCAACTCCAAGTTTGCAGAGTAGGCTAAAAGGAGGCAGTTGAACTCTCCACGGTATTATGTGTAGAGAGAAGACTCAGACGTTTCCCTGCTGCTCACTGATAGATCAGAACAGGCCTTGCCAGTTGCTTTCAAATCCCTGTATGTCTTTCATCTATGCTTATGTGATAGTGAGCCCAACCAAGGAAGGCAGACAATGAATAGGTGAAAATAAATAATAAATAATCTGAAGAAAATAGAGAACATAAGAAGAAGAGTGAATGGAGGTGGGAAGGAGACTTGTTTGGGTGGCATGGTCAGACAAAGCCTCTCTGGGGAGGTGGAATTCGAACAAAGAGCTGGATGATCAGAAGCCAGCTGCCAGCTTACTTGGAAGCCACCCGGTGGCTGCAAGGCATGGAGGAGGGCAGGCAGGCAGGAGCAGGCAGGAGGCAGCCAGAGTAGCCCACGGGACCCCACAAAACAGGGTCTCGAGAGCATTTTTGAGATGTTTGGATTTTATCAGCAGCTACAGGAGGTTTACAGGCAGCAGAGGTAGGATCTGACCTGTCAGCATTAGGGGGCAAATGTGAAGCATAGGGACCAGTAGAAGGCTGCTGTGTACTCCTGTGCTTGGACTGGGGAAAGAATGGAGCAAATGAAACGGAATCCGATTCAGAACAGATTTAGTCAGAGCCTGTACCTGCTGATGGATCAGACACAACAAAGAGGAAGAGAGAAATCAAAGACGATGTTTAGGTTTTGGCCTGAGAAAGTAGGAACGGGGATGCCATTTACCAAGATGGAAACCGCAAGGTGGGGGGGGTGGCGAGAGGAGCAGCGTTGGTGGAAGGAGACCGATGGTGAAGTCAACAGGTCAGTTTTGTTCCAGGTGCATGTATTTGGAAGCCCTCCCAGCCATCCGAGTGAGGGTGTCATCTGGACAGTGGGATGGAGAGGAGAGCCTGGCGCTACACGTGTATATTTCAGAGTCTCGCGGTGGATTCAGTGAGCAGCCCCGGGACTGAGTGTAGAGAGAGGTGATGGGAAAAAAGAAGATGAGTCAGCGAAGAATGAGAGAGAAGGTGGACAGAAAGGTAGAGGAGAAGCCAAATGAGCAGTTTCCCAGAATCAAGTAAGGAAAATGCTTCTGGGGAAAGAATGCATCCACTGTGATCAATGCCACTGAAAGGCTGAGTACAATGAGAGAAATTTTAATCATTGTTTTTGGCAGGAAGGAGTTCACAGGCAACCTTGACAATAGCAATTTCAATAGCATAATGGGAACAAAGCCTGATTGGAGTGGATGGAAATCAGGGGATAGAAAGTGAAAAGTGCAAAACAGAACATATGTGATTTTTTTTAAAAAAAGAATTTTATTGTGAAGGGGGGCAGGAAAACAGGGCAGTTGCTGGAGGGGAGGGCGTGGAGCAAGGAAAGGATTTAATGTTGAGGATGATGATTGTGATAATAACCATTGTCATCACAGTCATAATGACTACCATTTATTGAGAGCTACTGTGTGCCAGGCACTGTGCCAGGCGTTCTCTGCACATGATCTCATTGCACCTTTCAGCAATCCTAGAAAGAAGGCTCTGATGTTATCTCTTTAGAGGAACCAGGGTCCTAAACCTGGTATGTGATACAACTGGGATCTCCACCCAGGTATGTCTGAATCAGCCTCTTAAATGCATCGGATTGATTGGTCCCTTTAAAAGACCAGCTGAATATGAGTGAAATCCCTAAGGGCACTTAGTCAAGACCTATTTCGGTTGCAAGGGATAGAATCTCAGCTCAAACTGGCTTAAGAAAAAAAAAAAGTGAGAGAAATTTAATTCATGTATCTCAAAAATCCAGAAGTAGATCTGATTTCAGGTATAACAGGATTCATGGGCTCAAACAGTGTAATTAGGATTTAGTCTCTCTATCTCTGCCCCACTGGGCTCTGCTTTGTACTCTGCTGCCTTTATTCCCAGGGAAGCTTTCCCCCCGTGTGCTGGTGTCTAGCTGCTCCTGGCTTACTTCCAACAGTTTGGAAAACCCAGGGGTCAGAGTCACTGTGGGGGTTAGGGAAGATGATTCTTATGACTTGCGTCACCTCATTGCTGAAACAATTGCTCACCCCAGGGACACAGTATGATCTCCTGGGTTGGGCTGGGGCCCCAGGCTGGCCTCCAGGGCCACAAGGGCTGATGTGGATACAGAGGTTGCTCTCTAAAGGAAATATACCCAGGTGATATGCAGATGCCCACTAAATTATGAATGCATTCAGATGTTTCCTCTCTTACAGACGAAGATTTCTGAAATATAAATTCTAAGAGAACGGAGTCCTTTCTAGTCTTACTTATCAGGATTAGTCTCTTAGCACCTGAATGGCACATCATAGGCTCAGGTTTCAATGTTTTGTTTTGTTTTGTCTTGTTTTTAAATAAATGAATGATCTCAAGTGATTCTTCCATAATGCTGCCTCTTTCACTGGATCTATTTATTTAATTCTAGTTGGACAGCTCTTCATGTATTTGAAACCCATTATTATTTTCCTATCTGAAGTTTTCTAACTTTCCAGAACCCTTAGTTTGTTTGGAAACAGTGTATTCAGTTAATATCCTACTCTTGAGAACAGTGTTTTTGATGTTATTTTATTCAAAGTGGGGGGAAGCCACCTGGGTACAAAAACCCCAGTTCGTACTTACTCCTTACCCCTGAGGGTAAGAACCTGAAGGTTTAGCCAGAATTGAAATCCCCACAAATTCTAATGAAGCTTTGGTTTGTCTCACCCCTGGGGGTTTATTTCCTCCCCACTGAGTCTGTAAGATGAGGCCGAGCTCTAGGGAAAGACAGGTACATGACAAAAAGCCTGTTTGTGTGTATTTGCTTCTGACACTGGAGTGCCTGTGGCAGAACTATCCATCTGGAAAACTCTCAAGTGGGCGGAGAGATGAACACTGCACTACTCTTGTAGGTGATTTGAAATTTTGCATTGTGTGGAGTGTCAATGTGAGGATGCTTAAGGCCCTTTAATTGTAGGAAAAGAAATTTGAATTTTGTGGAATGATTGGGGGGGAGCTTATAATAAAAAATCAGGACGGTCGGGAGATCCTGTCCTACATAAATTGAATGCATTCTTCTTGAACATTTAGAGAATTTTTTTTCCCTTAGCAAAACGTTATGGGGAGGTATACAGAAAAGAAACATGGCATAGTATCTTGGACAGGAAGCGGCAATTTATCATGAAGATAAAGGGCATGGGCTCCAGAACTGACTGCCAGCTTCAAACCCTAACTCCTCCTTTTTTTAATTAGCTGACCTCAGGCCAGATGCTAATCTTCTGCATCTCAGTTCCCCTGTTGGTAAAATATGGATAATAAAAACGTACTACCTCAGAGATGCTATACATCAGTTAACTATTTAAAGCATTTAAACAGTGCTTGGCACATAGAAATCAATATATGTGCATTTGTTTCTATTGTTATTATTTTGAATGGAAATGTAAGGAATGTAAGTATGAGTGTGTATAGAAGAAATTATGAGCTTTGGTCCAAATATTCAGAGAAAACATACTATGAGGCATGTGTGTGTGTGTGTGTGTGTGTGTGTGTGTGTGTGTGTGTGTGTGTGTGTGTGGTGGAGGAGGAGGAGGAGGAGAAAAGCCTGGTTTTGAGACTGATCTCATCTGGTTGTTGGCAAAATATTTTAACATTCTAGGAACTGAGAGCACCTGTTGGGTGTTTCACAAGTTTAAGAGCAATTGCTCTGAAGTCAGAAATGGAATTAATGTCATGGAAAGAACCAGAGGCTGATGTGAATAATTAAGCCTCCTAATGAGAACATTAATATTTCCTCAATGGATTGATTTAGTGTTTTTCTTGCTGGGATTGTTGTGCAAACTTACCTGAGCTGGCCATCTATCTTGATTGCTCAGGACAAACTGCACTGGCAACAAAATGAATAAAAAATAAATTAAAAAACCGTAGACCACCTCATTTCATACCAAAAACCCCAAGAATGTAGGAAAGGAGCACTACACCCAGGAACTCATGAGCCTATGGAATGATTCTGAGCAGTAAAGATTTCCACACAAGTCATTTCTGGGTTTCATCTCATGCTTTATTAATTTTTATATAAAGATGGGCTTAGTTGCTCGGCCCATTCCTCCAGCATCTAATGGGCCAGAAACTTGCACCTCCCAAGTTCACTGATGCCAACTTTGCTTTGCGTGTGAGAACACTCATGGTGAGAGTGATGTTACCATCACAGGCAAACTACTGGACAAGCAGGCTAGGACAGTGCTTCAGTTGGGGTTCAACTATAGCAGTGGGGCCAGGAGGAGACACACAGGTATATAAATGGATTTTTCCAAGGAGTGGCTTACCCAAATATAGGCTACGTAAGTCCAAAGTTCTCAGGGTAGGCAGCCAGGAAAGGAAAATCATGAATAGGCTAGAACTTTACTGTCATGAGCTGAAGTTTGTTGTCCCAAAGTGAGAATCAGAAAAGAAGGTCTAGGGGGGAAGGGAAAGGATTGCTGATTCAAGTGTTCTGTCTTCTTCATGGGGGGTCTAAACCTTCCAGTGGTTAAATTGAGCCTATATTGGGTATTATTCCTTTTGATTAACTTAAAGTCACCAACTGAGGACTTCATTCATATCAGCAAAATCCCTCCACGCAGGAACACCTAGATTACTGTGTGGTGGAACTACTGGGAGAAGACGTATGAGTGCTACAAGATGCAGCTGCCTCCCCTCTGATCTCCCTTTCTCCTGAGACAATCTCCCACAACCCCAGCTAATGGGAAACATATGTGAAAGAGAATTCTAGGGGCTGGAGTTCAGCCTCTCCAAGCCAACACATCAAAAAGCTAGCACAAATGGAGAGCGAAGGACAGGAGTGAAACCAGTTCCTAAGAGAACTTTGACATGCACATTGTAGAGGAACCAGACCAGGTTTTGAGGTCACATTTACTCCAGTTTATACATTATTTTATTGATATCACCCCCTCACATTGGTGTGCTAGTTCGTAGATTCCAAGCATGTTCTCATCGGCAATCCATTTCCGTTCTACTTTGTTTGGCTTACAGCTTTATCTAGCTGTTTCAAATAGGTGCTGTGGGGGTCATTCTGATTCATTTCACAGGTAGAGCCGCTGAGGGCCAGAGAAGAAGTCATGCAGTCCGTGTGAGGTAGGCCAGAGAAGCCGAAATCTTCTCCACATCCAGGGCTTAACCCATGCTTGAGACTGACCAGGAGGAGACCCGGGCTTCTTGGTATCTCAAGCACTATCTCTCCCGATAAACCTTTCCATTACTGCTGAGTCTTTAAAAGAATAAAAGAATAGGAGATGATCTGAGGTGGTTGAGTCCAAATTATGACTCTGGGCTATCCTTGCCTGTGGATAAATTCTGCTTTAGGTAACTGATAGTCTCAGAAAATTAAAGATCACATAGAATCTTATGTTATACTCCTGGGAAACTCCATATTCAAAGTACAGCCATTAGGTTATAGGCGCCATTAGGGTAGCAAGTTTTATCTGTGTCCTTCACTGTTGTATCCATTGAGCTCAGAGTAAAAACTGTCACATAGCAGACTTTCAATAAATATTTTTGTACAAAGATTAATGTTAATGAAGCTATGAATCCTGAATCAACGGGGAATATTTATGTATTATTGAGTTTTCGTAAAGTAAGATCATCTGGACTTTTAATATACTGTGTTAATTAACCGTACTAACTTAACTTGCCACTTCGTGATCAAAATGCATATCTCACATGCTGAGCATCCTGGGGCACGAGTTCTAAACATCTTCAAAGAGCCAGGTCCTAGAGTAATCCAGGAGAAGACAGAGCTCTCTATCTTAATCTTGAAAGCCAATGTCCCTCTGGGGCCTAACAGCAAAGCTTCTCTTGGTATCAGCTGCATCTCCTAGAATTAAACAATCCTTTTCTTCTGGCGTATCTTGTCAGTAGGAACCAACCAGGAGCCCATAAGAAAAATGAGAGTTTTTTCTCAAATAAGTATATGCCACAGACAAAGGGAAATTTTACTTCTTCTGGAGGCAGCACAAAGTCACAAGATTAATTAGCCTGCAATAAACGGAGAACTGCTTTTATCCAGCAAGCACTTTCTGTCTGTTTAGAGTGTGTAGTTTCTCGCTCCAGATGGTATGTGTTCACTGCTTTCTTTTACGGGACTTTAGCAATCTCTCCTAAGCGCCAGATAGTCCTTGTGATGGCCAGTGGGGTGCAGGGGTTGATGGGAGATGCTCTGTCATCACCCTGCTTGCCTTTGAACGTTAATTTCTTTTTAAAGATTTATGCATATATTTGAGAGAGAGAAAGCAAGCACACGTGAGCACGGGAAGGGGCAAAAGGAGAGAATCTTAAGCAGATTCCTCACTAATATGGAGCCCAAGGCGGGGCTCAGTCTTAGGACCCTGAGATCATGACCTGTGTGGAAATCAAGAGCGGGCCGCTTTACCAACTGAGCCACCCAGGTGCCCCTGAATGTTAATTTCAAAGTTAGTTCACTTCTCTGATGAAATGGGGATAATAAGAGTATTTGCTTCACAGAACTGTGAGGATTAAAATAGGTTAATCATGGAAAGCACTTAGAACAATGGCTGGCCTGGCATATGTTCTCAGTATCATTGGGACTGTTAGTATTGTAGTCGGCTTCCTTATGGAATTAGCAGGACATGATATTCCGGGAAGAGGAAAGGCTGAACCTCTTTAGGAAGCCTGGGATCTCAAGCCTCACATGAGTGTAGGGGGAGAGGGGACAGTGGCCCTGTGGCCTTGTTCCAGCAAGGGTGTTTAGGCTCCCAAAAAAGGACAGATGGGGCAGGAAGCGCCCCACCGTCTCCCGACTGTAGCGTGCGACACCGGGGAAATTGAGCACGTCCGGTTCTCCGAGGAAGCCCGGCTAATATCTCCCAGGGGATTCTTCACATTCAGAATTCAGACAAATTGCTGCTTTTTAATTAACAGAGCCCCAACAACTCTGTTATCTGTCTTCTCATGAATCTATTTTCTCTCTAATCCCTTCTCACTTTCCCACCCTGTCTGCTGCTGAGCTGTAATCTTTCAAGGCACTCCCTGAGGAGTGGATGCAGGAAGGAAGGAGCAGAGCAAAGGTGGCAAAGTTTAGCCGAGTGATGGATGGCACGTGGTCAACGGCAGCAGTCACCCGACTCTCTGTTTACCGCTGCCAGAGACCCACGATGGAGACCCCCAAGTGAAGCATGTAGGGGGCAGTCTGGTCCGCAAGCTGGGTGTTATTAAAGATCTGGCAGAATTCCCTTGACAGGATCAAGTGGAAGAAGCATTCAGGGATGTCTCCTAAATACCCCATTAATTTAAGTTTAATAGGACAGTTATTGAATAATAAATAACAACCGAATCAAGGGAACATATTTACCAAGGACTTATGCCCAGATAATGCGATTGTGGCTACACCAGTTGAGAGCCCATACTATTAATAGCTGCATCTCTGTGAAAAGATCTCCCGATGATTGTGAGAATAAACTCATAGGAACACTCAGGGCTCGCCTCGTCCTGCCAACCCTCCAGAGTTCCCTCAAGTAGTGGCACGATTAGTAAGGGCTGAGGGAGCCCCTTTGGCTGAGGGGGTGGACCTGTTTCTTCATACTGGGCCAAGTGAAGATGTGATCAGTTTCTGTTTTCCCTGAACATCCACCGTCAGGGCCGTGTTATGGAAATGTAAGATATGATCACCTTGTCTCAATCACCATTTCAGATCTGTCCTGCAACTCTGTTTGAGGCATTCTCAGTTTCTAGAAAACAGCTTCTCTCCAGCTCCATTCCCAGCGGGGCACTTCAAAATGACTTTTGAAAAAAAAAATTCTAAAGTTAAAAATATCCCCTTCCACTTTCCTGCTCCTAACTTATTAGAACAGTGCCTAAGGCAGCAGGAGTATCATTGGCTGTTCTATTTGTGATGGGTCTGGAAGAGTTGATATGTTTATGAATATTTACATCTCGAAAAGGAGACTGCTATTAAGTAGGGTTTTTTTTAATTCTGTAAATCTTCTCTCGTGTCATTAAATGCTATAAGCCACAGATAGGCAGAGGAAGAATGCAAAGGAAAATAAAGACTGGGCCATTATGTGCACCCCAAAGCCTGCACTGCACAGACACCCACATACCAGTGGATAACAGGGAGGACGACGTGGGCGAGGTGGGTTGTGATCCCTCAGCTTTGTTTTTCTATGAGTCTGATGCATTCTGATGTTAGAGAAAAATTCCTGGCATTGGGCTATTCAGTTGGAAGAAAGAAGGCCATGGCTCATTCATGCAAGGGCAGAGTATAAGAGGCAGGGAAGGCAGTCCTCTGAGTGATGCACGGACGGGACATGGGGAGATGTTCTTTAATCAACTAGCTACTTGGAAATGTGATGATCAGTCATTTACAGGCAGTCCTGTATTAACTGCTGCTGTTACTTGTCTCCACATACACACTGCACCCTTCCAAGGAACCTAGGCATTTATATTTTTGGAAGAGTTTCAAGGGTATTCACCGGGTACAAAGTAGGTTACGATGCTCTCCTCTTAGTGATCCCAGAAAATCTAAATAAATCACTTGACAACACATAGCAAACTGAGAATACAAGGGCATGCTGATCCCCACAGTTGTCTTCAGGCCCGCCCTCAGGCTGGTGTCTCCATAGCATGACAACTATGGAGAGTTGTCAAAAGCTTTGTCAAAAGCCAAAAACTATTGGCTTTTAATATCAGGACTGGAGGAGAGCACAGAATGGGCTACCTTCCTTTTGCATAACCCTCTTTCTGGCCAACACCTTGATGCCTTGCATGTTAGAGGAGTAACTCCCACTTACTGTCAGAGGTTTGGCTCTCCTCCTTCTTGGCTACAGGGGCTGTCCGAAGCAGGTGACTATTGAGCCGTTACTGTGCCCTAATTTGCAATTCACTTTGCAAAGATGCCTTCCCCTTGGCAGGCTGTCTAACCATTATGAAGCTGTCTACCAGTAGGCAGTCTTGTGCACATCTTCCAGCTAATTTAGAAAAGCCCAGAGTAAATGTCTCTAACACTGCAGAATAGATGTCTCTAACCTGCAGACATCACTGGTTGTACCTTATTCAGTGAATGTGGTGCCCAGTTATGGGTGGCACTTGTGGTTGGGGGAGGAAGAAGGAATGACAGAGTCTGACTCACAGGGCACAGCTCTCTAGCAAGGGGCTTTACTATGCCTTGGCCAACCATGGGACCCTGACTCCTTATCTTCCACCACAGATATTAGAGAGACTAAATTCCCCATTTTCCTTTCATAATGACCACGCTGCTTCACTGAGCAGCTGTCACTCCATTTCAGGGATCCGGTTCAGCCATTATATTTTAGGAAAGAAAAAGATGAAGCCATCTGTGACTGTCCCTCTGAGATGGGTGGGTCCTTTGTCCATTCAACAAACACTTGTAAGTGTCTGGTGGAATGCAAGACATGAGCCACCCTACAAAACTGCTTTTCTGACATGGGGAGAACCAACCATCAACTATGGGAGACAAACTGAATATGTAGGAAATGAATCAGAATCCAACCTGTAAGCAGGTACAAAATAATAGAAACACAGAATTGATGACATCACTTCTTGAGGGATCCCAGTCTCACAGCCAAGTGAGGGAGGACATGTGATTTTATCTACTCCCACATTCTCAGTTTGTTCCCCATGCTAGGCAGCCCCAAAACGTGACCTCAGCCAGTGGTGTGCTGGAGTGGGTCATGAGACCCAACTGTGGGGTCCCTTCCCAGCATTGTACCCAGTGAAATCACACTGGTAACTTGAAATTGGCCATGGCGGGAGGACATACATTAAGGAAGTACACCAACACTAAGAATCAGGACTTTTGTTCTTCTTTCAGAGAACTGGTTGCTACATTTACCAGCACGCCTCTGCCCCAGCCTGCATCTCTAGAGTTTCACAACCATATATCTAAATGCTTTAAAGACATGTCTACTAGCTGCTCCATGGATACTTTTAGCTCAGTATATTTAGTCCTAATTTATTTGTTTTCTTTCTCTGCTTCTCCTTTGATTCTCTTCTGAGAAAATAGCACCCACTTGTTCATATAGAAACCTGGGAGTCATCTAGGGTCTTCCTTCTCCCATGCTTCCTACATCCTATCAGTGAAAAGTCCTATTGATTCTGATAATATATTTCTTCTTCTTCTCTCCCTCCACTGCTCTTTTCCTAGTTCAAAACACCATCATTTATTTCCAGATTGACATTATCAGTCTCCCACTAACCTACCTTTAATCAACGCTACAATCTGCAGCTAGTGTAATGTTTTAAAAAGCACACATGGAAGCATGTCCTTCCTTGCTTACTGCTCCTCCCCCAGTGAATCCTCAAGTATTTGTTAGAAGTCAATAATTTTTTACAAACTCTATTACAGCTTATAAAGCACTGCATGATCTGGCCATTGTTTATCTCGTTTCTTACTGTCTTCCTACACATATTCTTTGCCTCTACACATATTTCTTACCCATTTTCTCCAGCTCCCATCTCAAGCAGGAGGATGCATATGAATGTACACCCATACATCTACATCCACCCCCACTTGTATACAAGCACATGTACACATAAGTACACACACACCCTCTTCGCCTGGCCTGCTTCTACTAATCTTTGGCTTCAGCTTAGATTGGCTTCTTTGTGAAAGCCTTTCCTGGTCCTTTCCATGTGATAGCAGAAATCTTGGACTTCTTCAGCATAGCCTATAACACCCTACTATAAATGCCTAGATATATATCTGTATTTCCCCCAGGAAAGCAAGCTTGATGAGAACAGTCATTGCTATCCCCCACAAGCACAGTGCCCAGCCTCTGCAAGGTGACCAAGAAGTGTTTATTTGTTAATTCGATGCAGGCATGCATGAATGAAGATATCAAAGATGAATTTGCTCTTAGATATACTCCTTTTATTGAAAGTGTTTACTGGCTTGCGGTTATTGAGATCTATCTGCTATGAACTATTTGTCTGGATTTCTCCCATTATTTTTCTGGCTCTTTTTTTCTCTGTCCTTTTGTAATTCATAATACAAACGACCTCACACAATCACTCACGATTGGGATAATCAGTGAATGGACAAGAATGCATGAGAAAAAAATGCTCTGCATGGACAAAGACTGATTCTGTTTGTCAGAACATGTATTGTCAAATCCCACACACACCAACACTGTGGACTGGAGCACAGATCCTCCTAAAGCAATATCACTGCGAAGCCGGAAATCTATTTTCCTGGGTGTGCACAGCTGTCTCCCAGCACTTTGGGGAGCAGCAGGGGGTTCATGAAGAAGGCAGAAAGGGAAGGCTGGTTAATTTAGGAGCTGAGGAGCAGAGCATCCCAGTGAGGTGGAGGCCCTTGGTCACCCTGGCTTCCTTAAGGAAGGAGGTAATGAGAAGAATGTCTCCTTAAGGATGCTTGGTGGGGGTTCATATGTGTTCTCTCACGATCAATTCCAGGGGAAATTTAGGCAGGTTTCGAGTCAAAATAGGATTTCTCTAACAGCCAGAACAGAAAGTTGCACCTGAACCCACAATCCCAGCTGGGATATCTCTGTCTCTTGCATCCTCCCTGGTAATGAAGATTCTCAAATGAGAAGAGAGTTAATGAGGTTGGAGATGAAAGAGAATCCATCTGGGGTTTGCTTGAGCCGTCTCGGACATGCAGGGGCCTGAACTTGTGTGCGCTGGGCAAGTCGAGAGTGATGGCTGAGGGAATGTGGAAGCTTCTTCACAGAGAAGAGGCAGGGCTCCTGCAAGTGTTTTGCAGGAAGCTTTTTCTGTATGGAACGGTGCTTGAGAGGCACTTTCTTTCTCTCTGAATCTCATCCCCTAATTTTCTCCCTTGATAATTAAATTACAGTAACAGGTTGACACCAAAAATAGAGGGGGCGGCTTGAATGTCTTCAAAATTAAATTCATCCTGTGACAGAAATATGATTTGGCTCTACTGAGGTTTTCTGCTTCAGCGGGTAGCTAAGGGTTCTAGTGTTAACCTCAGCAGTTAAAAGTGCCCTCTGATACATTTGGAAACTAGCCAAGGTCTCGCCATTTGGCTCCCCTGAAGAATGTAACAGCAGAGCTAGCCTTGGGCAAATACAAAAGGAACAGGGCAGCAGTTGTGAGAAAGGGACAACTCACTAATGGTGTTCTTTGAGCCTCACAAAAAGCCAAGGTGGGGACAGCACTTGGGACCAGAACCCCTCGAACCAGATCATGAGGGCAGTTGTGTGGTGGACCACAGCCATGGATTTTTCTGTGAGTGAAACACTGGCACTTGCATTTACTTATTGAGTAATTTCTAGAATCTCTATGTCCCCATGTGTATAGTGGTGAATATGATTCATCCACTTAGCAGAATTGTTGAAAGGTTGAGTATGCGTCTATCAAAAGGCTTATAAGGTGTCCGGAGCTCAGCACATGAGGGCCGCATATTTATTTACTTTTTCTCTACTTTGCACACACAAAGCCATTGTTATCCATTAGGATCCCAGGGCCCTTTCTAATTAATACTGGAAAAGGCTGCTTTGCGTGGAAGGCGAGCAGTGAAGGCGTGAGACGGATGGCTGAGTTGGCATGGCCCTTGGCATTCCCCGAGCATTGCAGCCCTGCTGTGCCCCGGGAGCCTGCCTTCATTAAACAGGAGTGGGGGCCTCTCTGCCTTCCCTTGTCACATGTGAATGTGGGCCTAATGGTGGTGATTAGTCAGTGTCCAGTGAGGGAACGGGTGGGCTCCCACTGCCCCCCACTTCTGCACAGCATGCTGAGTGATGCATTCAATGAGGGGATGGAAGGGTCATTAGCCAACAGGACTGGATATTGATCTGAGGAGTGAGATCCTGGGATTTGGAGGCAAGTCACAGCTCCTTCTTGTGGAAAATAAGCAGTTATGCTTTCTTGGAGGGCCCCGAGCACCCAGAGGGCCAGGAGGACCACTGCCCTTGGGAGTTGGAGGGGTCCCTTTTCCAAACCCAAACCAGCCTGATTGCATAGGGTAATGTCAGGGATGCCTTGAATTCCAGGGTGTTTTGTCTTTAATGTATTTTTCCTTCTTGTTTCATTCTTAATTCAAAGACAGTGGCTGTATTCCCAGGAGATGCTCTCCCACTGTGCTGTTAGAAGAGCGTGTTGATCCAGCAGTACATTTCCTCTGGATCAAACTAAAATGTCATCCTAGAGTTAAAAGCAGAAGGTATATGTGACCCATTGGCTGGAAGAGGGCAGGCTACAATACTTTGAGAGACAGGACATGATGTCCTTCTCCTTTCCTAGAAGTTGTTCCTCATCTGCTTTCTGACAATTGGTTTAAAGGCCACTGCCAAGCGCAGAATGGAACTACCAGGGTGAGAGAGTTGGTTGCAGCCCTTGGAAACAGTAACAATGGCAGAGGAAAGAGAAGTGGACATATTAAGAGGTAGGTCCAAACCATAAGCCTTCACTTCTGTTTGAAAGTTAATTCAGTCAATAATAGTAACATGACGCCGTCACCTAAGGTTTACTGATATATCGAACACTTAACCATGGGCCAAAAACCTATGCCGAGTGCTCCGAGTGTATTATCCAATTTTATCCTCACAACTACCCTAAGAAATGATTGCTACTGTTATTTCCCCTCACACAGATTTAAAAAGCAACACACACACACATGAATAAGTAACTGAAATGTAGAAAGTCTCAGGAATTTCCCAAGGTCACCAGCAAAAAACTGCTTGGGGTTTAAGTCAGAAGCTGGGATTTGAACTTGAACCATCCCCATAGTTAATCCTTTCATCTGGCTCTTTTCTGGGATAACTTGCAGTATTTTGCAGCCTTTTATAACCAAAGCCCCCACAAAGCTTTCTGATTCCTTCCCCGCTGATCTCTACCAGGTAAGAAGATATTGTGTCTATTTGTACGTTCTACTCTTTGTATTATGAAATCTACAGGTATTGTGTTTAGGCTGCACAAATCACTCCCCAGTGTGCTTAATATGCTCCTCCCCACTCTTTACTTCTCCCTTTCTCCTTCCCCTATCCTGGTGGCATTCATTCATGTATTAATATGAGAGCATCTATTGAGGTTCTGTAGTGCCTATAAGAAGAGAGTTATACAGTGATGCGCTGGCGGACTCCCTGCCCCCCAAGCAAGCAAGGGGCCCCCTTTCACATAATAGGTCTTACAGGCAAAAGCAGGGCCGCATGTCCTCCTACCAGTTCTAGAAGTGAACACCACTTATCATTCCGCATTCACTCCAAAACCAGCTTCTCCGGGAAGACTTTTCCAGACACGCATGCCTCCTCCTCCCACACACACATAGGAACTAAAATAAAACATTTCTATAGGAAAGTAGTGGAAAATCAAGTTGGAAAGAGAGGTTGGGCCTTAACTGATAGAAAAAAGAGCTTGGCCTTAAAACAGTAGGTGAGAGGAAGTGGTGGAGGACATGTGAGGAAGAGAGCAGCATTTAGGGAGATGGAATTAGCGTGTGGTTTATGGGGTGGGTGGATGAATATCAGGAATGAGTTTAGGAAGAACCAGATCAGATCAGGGGCATGTGGTGTGAGGAGGAGGCCATGTGAGGCATCCTTAGACAAGAGGGTATTTTTATTCAGCGGGTCAAATAACACCATTAAGAAAAGGCAGTGAGACTCAACAGCTTTCTATGCACCATTCAAGATTAAGGAGTCAATTTGAGGATGCAAAAAGTTTGGGCATGTTTCATTGGCCATTGGAGGTGAGAAAAGGGAAGCTCTTCCCTCCCAGATCCTCCAATGACTGGCAAGACTTTCTTCTAGTCTGTTACATCTGCTCTCTGATTGGCAATTCAGGCTTGCTGGTCCAGATTGCCAAGAAAGGTGATGTGGCTTACAGTCTGGGCTCCAGTTCTGGCTCCTGTGCCTGATGTGCTTCCTATAGACCCCAACCCAGGTGCTCTGAGCTCTTCTGTGTCCTGAGAGCCAGTCGTCCACCTGCCTCAGGCTCCTCGTTCACCCTGCCCTGGGCAGTATCATCCCACTTTTAAAGTTCTGGGCAAGAGGACAGGGAGTTCAGGATCCACCTAACCCCAAAGGCCTCTGGTAAATGCTGGAGGTCTCTAGAAGGCATAAATAGGAGGAACTGAGGGAAATGTAGTGAACATAAAACTATTCCCTGATTCCCTCTGCCCCTCGCAAGATCTATTGAAGATGCCTTATTGCTTCCAAGGGGCAGAAGGATGGCACCTACTGGCCAGCCCAGGTGTTGCTCTTACCTCTACACTTCCCTGCTCAGGGATAGAGATATCAGCACTAAGCTGTCGGGAGAATAACGTCAGTTCTTCTTTCCCTCCCTGGCATCTCTGCTTCTAATCCTGGACCTGTGGAATTCGCTCTGAAGGCACCGCAAAGGCCTTGGAGTTCTGAAATCTCTAAACACACGGATGAGAAAACAAGTCCCAGCCAGCAGGGGAAGAGGGGATGGGAGCATGTGCCACTTTCCTGCTAACTGCTTTGAAAACAAAAAGACAGGTGTGGGTCCTGCTGACTCCTGAAACTGTCACAGATGAGAAACAGCATGAAGTGGTAGGACAGCTTTGTAGATCTCAGTCTGGCACCCTTGCCAAGATCACAGAGACTTGGGGGAGGAGCTGTTTCAACCGAAACCAACAGCAGGCTTTTAGGGTCTTTTTGTTTTTGTTTTTTGGCAACTTAAAGGCAATGTGAATCAAAAGGATAAGAGGGGAACTAACCCTGACTTTTACAACTAGTTTGTTTTGTTTTTGTTTTTAATGTGGCCTTGCACTCACTTCTTCAAACAGTGGAGGGTTGTAGGATCTTCTCCCAGCTCTGCCATTTGCTAGCTGTGTGACCTAGGGATTCATGCTTAACCTCTCTGGGCTATAGTTGCTTCATCCTAATGAAAGTAATAATACCTCCAACACAGGGATTTTTGAGAAAGTTAAGTTAGATATCACTTTGGCCAAGTGCCTGGCAACCCAGAATAGCTCAATTTTTGTTGGCGTGATTTAGAAAAAAAATATTTAAAAAACATATTTAAAAAAATAAATCCTTTCATATAGGCAAAATTGTATATGTTGTCAACCATGGACTATTGGTAATAACCCAAGTTAGTTAAACAACCTTGAAGCAGGGAAGTCATTCTTTTCCCCACATTTTATAGCTAAAGAAACCAAAGCCCAAGGAAGAGTGAAGGAAGGCTAGCAGACAAGTATCCCTCCTGAGCCACAAACAACCTCTGGGGGGAATGTCAGGGCATGAGAGAGGACTTAGGCCATGAGCTGGGTATGTGAGGAGACCCAGCAAGTGCTCAGGTTCCCTACTCTCCACCGGGAGCTCTTCCCAGTCTCTCTGCTCCTTTGCCACTACCCAGGCAAGTATCTAGGGTGAGAC
Source organism: Potos flavus (assembly GCA_028534135.1). Classification (NCBI taxonomy): domain Eukaryota; kingdom Metazoa; phylum Chordata; class Mammalia; order Carnivora; family Procyonidae; genus Potos; species Potos flavus. The sequence continues at coordinate 24,206,326 of CM052884.1, read as the reverse complement.
CAAGAGTCAGCCACTGTCCCTATTTGCAGAGACATGACCCCATAGTTAAAGGGTCTCTAAAATCCTTCTGCTAAAACATGAAACTTAATATGGAGACAGATTTCACATCCTCATCCTCACAGTTTGCATTGATTTGGTACTTATGTGGACCAGCCACTGCAGCCCCAGTGGGGCCTTTCCTCAAAGATATTTCACAAAAAAAAGATAAACAAATGACTAATATGCTTTGCCCTCAAGCAGCTAGAATGGCCATAGTCGATACTCAGACTCACCCATTGTCGATACTCAGACTCACCCATTATGACCAAAGTTTAGCTTAATTCACACAAATTCCAACCATTTCAAAGTGTTGGCCCTTTTTCTGCCCACTGAGAGTTCTAAGCTTCATACCACAGAAGGGAGAGGCTGCTTTACCTTGAAGGTCAGTGTTAATCGCAAGGTGACCGTGACCTTGGCACGCGAAAGGGTGATGAGTCTAGGCAGCTGGGTTCTCTTTTTCTTCAGCAGGATCTGACTTTCCTATCCAGCAGCTGTGGGTGCCTAAAATTGACATTTGAGCTATGTATAAATTTCACTAGCTCTCTAAAAAGGTGGCAAAATGAGCCCATATATAGGAGCTTGCACTTTCCACTCCAGCCTAGTTCCAAGTTAAATAGAGTCCAGCTAGGTTAGAAGAGAGTCAAAAATTTAGAAGCGACATTGGAGGTCATTCAGACCTATAAGAATCCTCCTTGCAAGCCCCTGCTCATGGTCTTGCAGCCTCAACTTGAATATGTCCAATAACAGAGAGCTCAGTACTTGACAAGATAATCAAATTCAATTTTGAGCACTCTTTTTTTCTAAAATTGAATCCCATGTTAACCTTGGTTTCCTCTAATTCTTAACCCTTAACCTGTTGGGTTTCTTCCTGGGATGAATAGAGTCTATTCTCTAGGTAGTGTCCTGAGTTGTTTTGAAGTTAGCTCTGTTGACCCAAATAAGTTTTGACTTTCTACTTTTATTCTTTACCATTTATTTAGCCATACCTTACGATTTTCAGCCATTCGCTATCTATCCTCAATGCCCTCTGCATTGGGGTTGACGAGGGCACTGGGTGAACCTCATATGAATGCTTTCCAATGGAGCCAGGCAGAGAGATCAGGGTTGAAACTGTTTGCCATCTATAGTGACTGAGGAGAAAGTTTGCATGTAGGAAGGAAGACCAAGGTCATGGTCATGAATATCACTGATAGTATGAGCCCACCAATGAAACAAGCCTAGAAATGTGAGGGAGAAACTGCAGCAAAGGGACAGAAAGAGGCAGAGAAGGAGATGCAGGATGGTTCAAAGATCTAGGTTTGTTCTCATGCTGACAAACCAGGCTCCCTCCCACTCCCCACCTCAACAGAGACTAAAGCTGCTGGTTCTTTATCCAAATACAGGACATTATCCCAAATCGAGTTCACCAAATTAGTCTTGGAACATTTTCCCAAGAAATCAAGATCTTTTTGAGTCCTGGTTCTGTCTCCCTGGGTGTTCATTATTGTTCTCAGCTTCATATAGTCCATAGGGGACATTAGGATGCATTCCTCATCTTTCTTCAGTCAATGCTTAAATTAAATATCCAGTAAGACAGGGCCATATGCAGAACCCTGAAACACATCCTTGTGTTTAGCATGTATTAGACATGCTGAAATATACCTGTTGTAATATCTGGTGAGTGAATACGGGTTAAGAGAAAGATAACAATGTAAAAGAAATATCAGACTATCTAATTACAGCATGTGGCCTTGTAAACAAATGCAAACAATAAAATTTAACATTTCTCTTACTAGAGCATGGAGGATATTTTATTGATCTTTGTAATCTTGGCAGCTAAGCAGTGCCTGGCACATAATATGAATTTACTCCAGGTTTATTTTTTTTTAAATGAACACATAGCTTATGCTTTCCCACCATTCTGGGAAAGAATGGGAATTACGGAGGTCCTCAGTGTATTTCTCTCATTCTAGGCAGGGAGCATGCAAATCAACTATAATTCATCATCCTCCAACTGCTCCTGGTGATCTGCCTCTTCTCTATTACTCTCACCTTATCTGTGGATTTTGAATTTCTAGTTTAACAAGGTCCCAACTACCTTGAGAAAATCTGTATTTCATCATAAATGTTTGTCTGCTCAGGCTGCCATAACAAAGTACCACAGACTGGGTGGCTTAAACAATGGAAATTTATTTCTCACAGTTCTGGAGGCTGGAAGTCCAAGACCAAGATGTGAGCAGGTTTGGTTTCTTCTGAGTCTTTGTCCCTTGGTTTGCAAATGTCCATCTTCTCATTGCGTCCTCACATGGTCTTTCTTCTGTGTGCCAGTCATCCAAGGCCTAAGCCTGAAAATGGGATTTACTGGAGAGATCCATGATCATGCACCTGCACTATTATTTTTATAGTTGATGGAGTAGCAAGTGTCTCTAGGAAGAGGAAGCTTTGCTGCCACCACCTCTGGTAATGTGAGAGAGAGGGTGCCAGGCCATCCCGAGCATGCCTCACCTGCAGGGCTGACTGGCCACGATAAAGATAATCTATGGACAAGAGTGTACATCAGTACTGGCCTCCCTCCAGTGGCCAGTGATATGAATGAATATTTCTGATGAATGAATGAATTTCTGATATGAATCAGAAAGGGCATAAAGCTTATGGAAAGCAACCCTCCCAGTGCGCCCCTACTTCCCATCTGGGGCGTTTTCCATCTGGTGTTGAGGGTCACATCTGATGGTGGGGGTGAGGAACATGCAGGGGAGGAAGGAAGGGATGATAATCCTTGCAAAGGGCTCCCCCTTCATCATGCCATGTTAAGATCCTGCCTTTGCTGGTATCTGTGGGAACTGGTGCTATCAGAGTGTGGGTGACAGGTGTAAGATAAAACAGGGTCCGGGGTCCAGTGGAAAGTTTTTCCAAGTTAACATTCAGGCTATATGTGTACCTCTTACAAGCTCAGTTCTTAGACCTTGGAAACAATTATTTTAAAACTAACTTTATTAAGCACTTACTATATCTCAGTCACACTTCTCAATGCTCTTTACATCTCATTTAGTCCTCACAGTGCTCGATACAGCAGCATTCTTCATGGGGGAATATTGAGACACATAAGGTTAAATACCTTGCTTGGGGTCACACAGTTGGAAGGAGATAAAGCTGGCATTCAGCTGCAGGCAATCTAACTCCAGATCCTATACTCTTAAAATGATCCGTTCTTGGAAGGCAGCTATGCTCACCACTATACCACCAATGCAAAATGCTCTCTTCTTATGAAAAAAACCCTTTATAGAAAAAATCCTTTATTATTAAAAAAAAAAAAAACATTTACTAAGCACTAGATATGTGACAGACACTGGTCTAAGGTCATACAACTAGTAATTGGCTTTCCAGCGTCACATACATGCTTCTCTCTCTCTGCATCTTACTCTCACTGTCTTACACACAGATGTAGCTCCTCCTCTAGTTGGAATCAAGCGACTGGTCTTGGGGTACCTGCTTAAGAATCTACCCCTCCAAAGAGAACCCAGACTGAGAATGAATGATAGAGACATGCTAGGCCTTTAGGACAGACCAAAGCAGACCTACCTCGTGGAAGAACATCCTTTCCACCTCCTTTCTCAAAATAGTACTGTGCAATCATATATTGGCAAGCACGTTCTTTCACACTTATTGGATGGGAACTATGCCCAAATTAATTGCTATACTTATTTCAATCACAACTAAGTCATTTTTTTTCCCTTTGCATCAAGGAGGCAAAAAAAGATGACAGTTTAAGACTCCTGTTTTTGGAGACAAGCAGATTTAGCCATACTGCATCTTGCTTGTGTTAGAGAATTGGTCCTATGCAAATTTGATAATTTAATTGTTTTCTAAAGGGCAGTTTCCTGATCTTACAGTGGGAACACATACCTACCTCAGGCTTACTGTGAGATTGATGGCCATGACCATGAGGCTAGTAAGTTGCAGAGATAGGATTCAAATCCAGGTTTGTCTGATTCCATATCCATCATCATTAGCTGCACCTGTTTTTAAACTTTCTTTAGACTCAGTGTTCCCTTTTATAAAATGGGCATACTTATTCTCACCTCACTGATTTGTGGTAATGAAATGATATATATACAAAAAAATGTAGCACTGGTCACAACGGGTTCCATGTGGTGGCTGCTGTAGAAAGATCAGCAGAAGCTACAAGAAAAGCTTTATTCCCTGTAAGTTATAAATAAAAAGATATTTATATATAATTCTCTTCTTACATCTACTTTTGCTTTTGTATTTTAGAATATATGCATATGCATCTACTTTTTGATTTCAGAATGTATGGATATGAATGATATGCGTAATTTTTAGAGTGTCTGAGATTCCAAGTAGCCACAGGAGCTAGACCAGTAGAGAAGACATAATGAACGCATAGTCCTGAGTGAGTATGCATTTATTCTAGAATGTGACCCTGCTCATGTACAGAAGGACAGGTGCACTGGTTCTGCTGTGGGGATGGAGTTGTCAGCTTTAGAACAACCAAAGTACTTTGTCTTGTCAGCTTGCTGGTAATTCATCAAAGAGAATAAATGGACAGAGTACCTTGTGTGAATCTAATCTCCCCTAACCTACCAGACTCAATCCCCAAGAAGGCGGGAGATGGAACCCAGACTGAAGCAGGGGGATGGAAAAGATGAAAGGGAACTTTCTGTGGTAATATCTCTGCATTCTTTTTTTTTTTTTTTTATGACTCCAGTTTTAGTCCTTGAACAAATGGACATAAATAATTCCAACCATTAGCAGCTAAAAATGGACAACCATTTCTGGATCAGGAGAGAGGCAGACTAATTATATTAATGTAGAGTAATTATATGTATTTATGTTCAGTATCCTCACTGCAGTTCTGAGATAAAATTCTTTTCAGGAGGAAATTGGTGATGTCAGAGAAGCAGTAGGGTACTAGGCGGATGTTTCAGCAATTCCAGCTGTTTGAAAGTAGAAGAAATGTCTGCATTTGAGCCTTTGACTTACACCAAATGCTGGTCAGAGTAGTGCACTGGTTGCTAAGGAGCCTGCACCAGGTGATAACTGTGCGATCCCAGCCGCGGTGAGAGTCTAAGGGGAGCCTCTTTTAATTCTCATCTTGCATTAGCTTCTTGGTTTAAAAAGATAGACAAGTTCTACAGCTACCTTGTACAGGGGAGCGGGGATTGTTGTTGGAAAAAGAAGATGCTTAACGTAGAATTTTTGGCCAATTATTGCTGCAAGTTCTGGACTGGCTGCCCCATATTTTCACATAGACTTGAGGATTCAGCCACCGAATGATGTCCCCAGGCTTTTATAGCCAAGGCCAACGGGACTATAGGACAATTCCAGTTCTTTTCTGAATCCTATTTTGATTTTCAAGGGGTGTGTGTGTATGTTGAACTGGGGAATGTGCATTCCCCACATTCTGCACGATGACTGAGTCCACCGGTGAAGACAGGTCCTGGGATAGATGCCCTGATCTGGACCTCACCATCCTGTGCAGGTGCAACAGGCAGGCTGGGACACTGGATGGGGGAAATGAGGGAGTTGTCTCATCAGTCACACTTGGGCCATATGCTTAACTTGGGGTCCATCATTTGGGCCAGAGAGACTAGCGGTATGACTAACTAGGTCTCGGTCATATGGCCTCTGTTCTATCTAGAAAAGGACTAGTCCCACCAGAACCCAAATAAGCAGGAAAGAATAAGAGGAAATCCCCATTTTCAGAGTAGATCGAAAGAAGGGATGTTGGGCAAATTAAACTAGTAGATACCTGCTTTCACCATCTTTCACTGTGTGATCTTGGCAGAGAATATAATCTCCTTTAGCTCAAGATAAATGATGATCATAATTTCTCCCTCATAAGGTTGAAGATTAAATGAGTTAACACACATAAAAAACCAAGTACTGTGTTTGGCATAGAGTAGGCACTCAATAAATGTTAATTCCTTTGGTCCTAAATAGATATGTATATTTTAATACTTTTTAAGAGATCTTGAAGTGCTAATTTGAAAGCTTTGTTCTAATGTTTCTAGCTGGGCTGTGATTCAGGGAGGAAACAAATAGGAGAAAATAGTTTTTTTTCTGACATACTGCCTTAAGTAAGTCCAGATCATTCCAAAATGTCCCTGTACCCCTCAGCAACCATCACTGAAGCAAAAGGTATGGCTGTGCCTTACCATACTTGCCCTTTGCGAACTTCTCATCCATCCTTCCATATCCATCCATCTATCCATCTGTCCATTCCTTCAAAAGGTATATTTGACACTTATTAAATGCCAGATACTGTGTTAAGTACTGACTATATAGGCCTGCTTTAAACAAAACCCCTGACTTATGGAGATGACTTTGAGGTCACTTTTCAGAATTGATGTCAAACTATGCTCAGGATGGCAGGAGCGAGAGGGAACAGACAAAGGACCTTCCCTAATAGAAGCTAGTGAAACATTCAATGTGTAGTTACTTTGAAAAGAAGAAAAAAAACCCAAACTTGGAGCACAGTGCAAAGGTTAATGGAATGTCTTTGGGTACCTCTGCTTAGTAGAGAGAAATTTATTACGGAAAAAAGAGGCAGGAGTTCAAACTTTCCTGAATAGCTTTTTAAGAGGCCTGGACTATCGAAATCATCTTCCAAATAACCCTTTTAAATCTAAAAAGAACAGCCTTGCTAATTAAATGTTTAATGAATATTATAGCTAGCATATCAATTTTAGGTAAAATTTATGAAGCAGCAGGCTGAATTTTATATGCTGTATTACTTTATGGCTGTGTGAATATTAATACTATTTTGCACTTTACTGCTGTGGTCTCAACATGGGTTCTTTTCTCAGAGCTTCGTGATGGTTCTGTCAAGTAGACAGGGCAGTGTGCCCTGTCCTTACATGAAAAATTAGGAAATGAAGCTCAGAGACTGGGAAGAGATGTGAGGCATACAGTTTTACACATTTTGTAGACCTTTGAATACAATTACTCTAACCTCATGTTCCAAGGATTTTAGTGCCTTTATTTTTTTAAAGATTTTTATTTATTTATTTGACAGAGAGGAGAGAGATCACAAGCAGGCAGAGAGGCAGAGAGAGAGGGGGAAGCAGGCTCCCTGCTGAGCAGAGAGCCCAATGTGGCACTCCATCCCAGGAACCTGAGATCATGACCTGAGCCTAAGGCAGAGGCTTTAACCCACTGAGCCACCCAGGTGCCCAGTCTTTATTTTTTTTTTAAGACTTTATTTATTTATTTGTCAGAGAGAGAGCACAAGCAGGAGGAGCAGCAGGCAGAGGGAGAGGGAGAAGCAGGCTCCCTGCTGAGCAAGGAGCCTGATGTGGGACTCGATCCCAGGACCCTAGGATCATGACCTGAGTGAAGGCAGATGCTTAACTGACTGAGCCACCCAGGCATCCCTCAAGGATTTTATTTGCCTTTAGAACATATTATTAGTCACATCTAAGGTCTTTTTAGTATTGAGACCTTAATGAGAGCATGAACTGGTATTGCATTTGCTATTGTAATCAGGAAGTTCATCCACTCTGGAGGACTTTTGAAGACATCAATCTCTAAATCTGCTCTTGTGTTAAAGGGACTTCATAGCACACGTCAGGAACAGGTCTCTGGAGCCAGTCTGTGGGGCCCAAATCCTGGTGTCTCATTTCAATTCAAGATTATGGGGAACCTGACTGAGTTATTTCACCTCTCTGTGCTTCATCCACTTCCTCTGTAATATCTAGCATTTCCTACTTAGATTGCTATGGACATTAAATGAGCATTACCAGCTACATGGGGAGCTAGGGATTCATGGTGCTTATTCAGGAATCCGTCTCTCACACACAACCAAATAACTCACACTTGCACACATGTTACAAATAGGCTATAAGTGTGTCCACCTCACAAGAAGTTATGTGAAGATTCCTGTCAGAATGAACGAAAGATGGGATTTGGACAGGATAATTATCTGAGGAAGTTTCGAGTGAGAAGATGAAACAAGAACTGGCTTTTGACAGCTACCTTGAGGAAAGATCAGTATGGAAATGCACCCTTTCCAAACATGTCCTTCACAACCGGTCACTGGGCATGAAGTTCCGCCCTCAGTAAATTATTCCTTGGGTCTTAGACAGGTTGTTTGTTTGTTTTCTCTAAAGGACCCTGGAAGTACAATGCTTCTAAGAAACCAGGTTCTCCAGGAGTATAACAATCAATGGTGCCTAAATTTGAGGAGACACAAGTAGAAAAAAAATCACTGGCAGAAGAGAGATGTGGGAGATTTTGCAGCTCACACATAAATTCTTCAAACTTCACTTTTGTTCCTGAAGGAGAGAATAAGTTCTCAAGTAGCTAGAAAGTAGCTTATACTTTTTCCTGTTTTTTTTTTTTAATTCTTTCACTACATGAAAGATTTGTAAAAGCACACAGATACACACCCCCACACACAACATGCGTCACACACAAACCACATGCACACACACACACACAACCCAAACACTACACAACACACAACATACACATAGCACACAAGCCATTCATACATCTCCCAACACCACTTCACACAACATACCATGTACCACACATCCACACACTCCCCACACCCCCTTCACACACACACATCACACATACACACCAAATATAGATACTCCATCCACCACACCACGCATACTCACACACTCACAGAAAATAGCCCGGAATCTATACATCTTAATCCCCATTCTGTCATTTCTTGCTGTGTAACAACGCAAAGACTTTGAGGAATTAGGATAACTAACATCTTCCCTGCCTCCCTCACAGAACTGATGGGAGGGCTGGGATGCCATGTGGAAAAATGCTTTGTAGCCACACTGAGCTCTGCAGAGGTCAGTCAGAGCCGTTTCTCACTGAATGAGGGGAGCGGGTCTTCCCCGCAGGCCACCTTCAGGGACCACTGGGATTGCCAGCCTGTCTCAGTTCAGGCCCAGAGCTGAATACGTGCTGGTGAACAGATTCATTGGTGGCATGGCCCAGAGACACCACAGACTGCCAACGCGTTCTTGGGCAACCCTGCCTTGGCTACATGGAGAAATCCTATTCTAGAGAAGTGTCTTTGCTCTAAAGGTATCACCTGTGAGCTAAGACAACTGTCAATTCTTCATTTTGCTTTGACCAGTAAGTCTTAGGCAAGTGCTTTCTTTTAACCTGTATTGAACCTAAGTCATATAATAAGAGAGAACTTTTACTCAGCACTTTCTTAGCACTTATGAATGATATCATAACAACCCCATGGGATGCATAACATTACTAATCTCTTTTACGTGAAATACAGGGGATGAAACGGGCAGGGCAATTAACCACTTTCATTTATCTGAGACTGAAAGAAATGCAGAAACACGACACTCTCAGTGTTAAAACTGTGGAAGTCCCCAGCAAACTGGGACAACTGGTCACCATAAAACTGAGGCACAGAGAAGCTATGTCACTTTCCCGGGGTCACACATCTAGGAAGTTGTAGAGCTGGGATTTGATACTACCCAAGCATTCCACTATAGATCCCTCAGTTTTAAGTTACCATTTGTCCTCCATGACCTGGCACAGTTTTTGCAGTTTCCCACCATGGGGAAATTTTTAAGGTTAATGATAAGAAAATTATAATTAAAATATATCAGAGTTAATGATGTATCTCATAAATTATGTACACTAGAGCACTCTAATATCTTTGTCCAAACTACATATTAAGTAAGAATAGGAAAAAAAATCAATGTATTAGAAATTTAATATCTTTTAATGTAAAACACAAATAAACATATACTAGCATAATATGCAGTCCTAAAAAGAAAAAAAATCTGATTGAACTATTTAAAATTAATTACTACTAAAAACACAGGAATCCAGAAAACAGACAAAGCAGTGAGACACAGGTCATAAGAGAAAATACTGTGAAAATATGGGACCTTAACTGGAAGGTTTTACCCCAACCAGATTTAAATATTTGGAAAGGAGAAATTTCTAGGTGGAAAAACAAGGGAAAAACCACACAGGCAAGAAAAAAACCTGTGTTCAGATACCCAGGATGAGAATGAGAGCTAGTAGGGAGTGGCAATGAGAAAAGAGGGTACAAACAGGGTTTTCCAAAGAAGAAGCAGGACAACTATTCTCGTTCATCATTTGGATGACCACAGACCATGGTATCGCACTGGGTCATTCTCCAAAAAACTGATAAAACATTTTACCCCTTGACTAAGCCAAATTCCAAATCCATTTTGACTTTTTTTTTTTACATGTATTATTTGAATGTGGGGAGGGGTTCTACAATCCACTTCTACAATGTAGTTCAAAACTTCATAGATTATAATTTTTCACCATTAGAAAGGCTACTAAAACAAAAAAAAAAATATTCAAGTAGTCAGTATTTCCTGGGGGTTATTATGTACAACAGAAAACTATAACACCTTTGCCCGAACTATTCGAGCTGCAATGGAGACAATAATATATTAAAAAATGAAATTAAATAGGACAAAAATACCCAAATAACCCACTCTTTTCCATTTTCCAGCCTTGCTTTCAACTGAAGAATCTAGTGCTCCTAAGACCCTATTGACTGACTTAGCAAAGAGTTAATTAAGGCCTATAAATTCTTTTTTTTTTAAGGCCTATAAATTCTTAAATATAGTTAACCAAGCTCCATTTGAACCAGAAATTTTGGGGTACCTTTGCCCAGGAATGGTTTTGAGCTACTAGACACCAAGCTATATAATCAAGAACTTCATCAGAGCCATAATCACCCACAGAAATGCCAACATTGAGAATAGTCCCAATACTTGGAAGTGTAATTCACAAGTGGGAAGGGACTGCATATATTTGCACAAAGAACAATAATTTACATTTCTGTGAACTATAGAATGAGTCACTCCATATTTATATATTTATGCATACTGCTGGGTTGTATATTGCAGCCTAATATTCTAATTACTTCCAAATCAATCCCATTCTTCTCTCTATGGAGAGAAATGAGCTATAGGCTCATCTATGCATATTCTGCATAAAGACCTCAGCACATCAGTCTACAAATGTGTCTTAAAGCAGAGGTTGAGGATTGCTTACTTCAGAATCATCAGGGTTATGTGATAAAATGTAAATTCACAGAACCTGAACAGTGCATAGGTTCAGGAATCCAAATATCTAAAATCTGTTCTCTACTTGACCCTTATTCACTCTAGTCTGAAGAATCACTGGCATAGATAGTACATGAAAGCAGGTTCTTTTTCTCAGTGGTCCATGGCAGTGATAGAACTGAGTCCTGGAAGGTGATTTTGCACTCCAGATCTTTAACAAAATGGCCTCACTAACCCAGCCTCAAATATTGGAGGTCTGGCAAAAATGCATGGCATAAGAATTTTCTCCCCAATCTTTTATTGATGAAATGTCTTCACCACTACCAGAACTGTCCAGGGAAAGTATGCGATTTGCTTGACATGTTTTGCAAGTTGCAATTAAATATTCACAGATCAAAAAGTCATATGTAGCTCTTTGTTGTACATGAATTACGTGCAAAGGGTATGTTATAGTAGGCGAATAACATTTTTTAAGCAGCACATCTTATTGACTGTGAAATCCAACCCACTCTTCCCTGTGAGTGTCTGCTCCTCTTCCCTGTGTGTGTGCTCTACCTGCATTTCTTCCATATTCACACCTCTCCAGAAAGCTCACATTCTGATGAGTTAAGGGTAGTGGATATGTACATTGTTTTACCTGGTATGAACACTTCTCTCCCAAGGGTCCCTCCCAACTGCTATCAAAATGCCTCAACACCTTTGCTCCCATAGCCTTCTCTTACTTTCTCCTCCTTGCTACTGATCTGCCTGAATTATCTGTCAAATCTTCCCACCCTTCCTACCTTCTGTCCCCTGTAAAACAGCATGGGATGCCCCCAGCGTATATATGTGGGTTTCTGTAACACTTAATCATATGAACTGGCATTTGTGTTTGCTTCCTCATGGGTCATAATGATCCCAAGGGATGGAGGTGTTTGCTACTTCCTCTGTCATACCTAATGATACCCAATTCAACATTCCGCACAATTAGCTCTGGACCTCTGTGCAGAGTAGGTCCTCAGTGAATGCTGCCAATTGACTGACTCAGTGATAGTTATTTTTCCTTCACCTTACGATTCTTAGAATGGCAATGCTTCCTGCCACCCACAGAACTAAACTTGATTTCCCCAAGCATTCATTTTCTAAAACCAGGAGAACCAAGCTGATATGAGCCCATCACTAGGAGTTAGCCTTATAGCTTGGATCAAGGAAACGCATGCAGGCTTTTCTTTTCCTTTTCTTTTTTCCCCTCACAGCCTATTTTTCAAAACTCTCAGTAAATACATTTAATAATCAGTTGGTAGATTAGCATACAAAACTAGTCTTAACTAAATTTGAATTCAATCTTTATTTGAGGTAGTGATAGCTAATATTGACTGTTGCATAGAATTATGAGAAACCCCTGAATAGTCAGCTCCAGTGGAGCCTAGATCTATTTTTTAAAACCGGTTATTGATTTCTGCAAATAGGCTTTCCTTGAGGCTCCAAGCAGATCATGGTCTTTAGGTGAAGTGTGGTGAGGTGATGGATAGCGAGGGCGAGTACATTTTCCCTTTGTTCATCTACATTCTTATTAATAATAATATCTTTCATTTATAACTCCTTTCATCCCCGAGCATCGAGAAGTGCCTTGCAGACGTAATAATGCTGTATGGAGAAATCCATCACCTAGCCTGGGGGCGAGACACAGCAGTTGTCTAGCTACACAGCTCGGCTGAAACACAGCTGTGGACACCAGGGGGAAGTGAACATCCAGCCAAAGCTATTTTAAGAAGACAATTATAGGTGCCTAGATTGGAGTGGGCCTAAGCCCTGTGGCCTAACAACCACCAGTGTAGTGAAGGGCTCTGCACCTGCTAATGGCACTGAATTCTCAACCACTCTCCCCAGGTCAGGGTGGCAATTGAGCAGGTTATCTCAAAAAGATAGCCCATTTAAGAAGCAATGTTCCATTTCCCCTCCTCCCCCAAAAGAAGGACAAAATTAACTAGACAAGTCTAATGAGATGTAACATGTGTACAAATGTGCAACTGCCCTTCATCCACAGGCAGGTTGAGCAGTAATAGCATCTTATGTATTGCTGTGATGATCCCAGCTTGTAAGCATCTCCTCTTCAGAGGTCTTGTTTCTGTCTCTCTTAACTGCAAAAAGCCAAATATGGGAGAATGACTGTCTGGGCAAAATGGGTAAACCTCAAAGAGGAGGCTCAGGTTATATTAGTTCACTTTTTCATTTATTGATTGTGTAATCTTAGGCAGGTCGCTTAAGCTCTGTGCCTCAGTTTCCTCATTTGTAAGAAGAAAGTAACAATAGCACCTATCTCTCAGGGCTCTTTGAAGACTGAATGAGATGGTCTACGTGCAGTGATTATCATAGTACCTGCCCCACAGTAAGCACTAAATGTCAGTTAGTATTAGCATTATTATTCCACTGATAAAGTCAAAACCCCATTCAAAAATTTGAGATTCATCTCTAAACCCCTTATGATTAATTGTTATCTAGATATTTTCCTCTAACTTGGAAGATAGCACATTATAAATATTAAAAATATGTCAGTCAGTTCAAAAGCAAAATAAGAAAACAGAGGAAAAGCAATGTGTAGGCAAGAATAAGTTCATCCATTAAGTTTCCCTTCAGAGGAGTTTGCCATCAGGATTTATAGGTGATTTCTTTCAAATGTCTGTTTTACGAAGTCATTTTTTCTGATCATTTGGACATGTCTTGAAATCCACTTTCTCCAGGAAAACTTGCCATTTCAAACAGCGAGGAAATCGCCCCCTTCTTTCAGCCCATATTAGGAGATCACATGATGAGCTTCCCAGATCCTACTGCTAATTAGCAACACAGATCCTTCCCACTCCCAAGCAATCCACTGACTAAATCCTGCATAGGATGTCAGCATCTTTCTCTCATGTATGGCTTAGTTGAATGATTTTGCTTCACTGTGGTTTGACCTATGTGTGTGCATTCAGATCACTCCTCGTGCTTGGAAAGCAGACTCTTAGAGAGTAAGCATTTGGTCTGCTCCATTCTCCAGCATAGGGCCCAGCACATTGTCATGTCATGGGCAAGTGGATGCTTAAACGTCCCCTGATGCCAATGATTCAGGTGGAGCTATTTTGCTGCGTGCATTGGATACAGATTATTTTTGACCAGCTCAGTAGCGGCTGTGTGAGCAAGACACTGGATTAATTACCTTTCCTAATGGCTGATAAGGATCAAAGGATGGGTGAGTGGGAATGCTGAGTGGCACCAGCTGCCATTTCCCATTTTCTTTCTGTCCCAAGCCTTGTCCATGAAAGGCAAGATTAGAAATGACATCCACTTATCGCCACTTTTTCTCCAATGACATGTGGCTCATACCTTTAAGTGAGTGAGAGTCTTTCCCTCCTGCATGTGGCAAAGGGACAAAGCTCTGTACTCCCAGCTCACTTGATTATCCTCTCTCCAGCTGAGATTAGGAAACCTAATTGTTGTTGAGTAAATCTTATCTACAACTGAGCTGACCACATGGGACAACCGAGTTCTCAGCTCGGGAACCAGGATGCTTTACAGAAATACTGGACTGGGCAGCAGATCTTCTTCACTAGGGACAGGCCCTGAGGGCTTTCTTTTGGAATCACCGTTTGCCTTCTGAGGCTGTTAATAAACAGTCTTGTTCCTCTCTAGAGTTATAATTCTTTCTAAGAAAATGTTCTGGCCTAAAAATTTGGGAAAAAAATATTTCCATATCAAAAGTCAATGACCTCTATACTCTATTGCATTCATTCATCTACATAGATGTATCCTCTTACTACACTGTAAGCCCCATGAGGACCATGTATTCTCAATTCCTAATGATTCACCCGTGACAGGAGCTTGATAAATGTTTATGGAATGACTAGAGGAATAAAATAAGGAGTGAATTCTACATTAGACATAGGAATGAATATATCAGTGAATGAGCAAGGATATATGTGCTTTCTTGCTAAATGCCCTGTGATGTTGGTTAGAACAATCTACAAGGGACTCAATATGCCAAGTTGGGGGGACTGGGGATAAGGATTAAAATCTATTCCTTGCACAGGTCACTAATACAAAGTTTTCCATAAAACATAGAAAAAAAAGAAAGAAAATTTCTTATTGGGATATTGGTGTGCAAGTACCCAAATCTTAAAATGTATTGCTTCTCCATACCATGAAGTAATTTTTGGACCCTGAAGTTGTTTGGTCTCATACCCATAGCTCAGAAAAATTACCCTCTAATGTCCCTAGGTGCCAGCCGAGATCTTTAGGAGTGGGTTTATTTTTATCCATCTGGAACATCTTCCTTTGCCCACTCCTCTACTCCTGAGTTCCCAGAAAAGAAAAGAAGGCAAAAGAATTCCAGCTGCTTGCCCTGCACTGCAGGCAGCTCTGGGCAGATGAAACCACTACTGAAAGCACTGTTAGGGCCACCAATCCCCTCTCCTTCTCAAGACACTTCCACTGGGATAATCCTCTTGACATGGCCACTGCAGAAGAGGAATAAGTTGGGTCAGAGGCACCCATAGGGTTTGAAGTGGGTCTTAGTGTACAGCCGTGTGGAGTGTTTGTGGGGGAGGGACGGGAAGACAGATGCAGCTGGGATTCAAAACTGAGGTGAACTGGCAATCCATTTCTAACCCTGGGAGGCCACACCTCAGGCCTGGCTCATTGAGATGGGCAGACTGTTTTTTTGAAACTGTCTTTCTATGTATATTTATGTAGAACACCCAGCATCCCTGCAAGGAGCTATTGCTTGTTATTTTGACTGATTACAGCAGAGTGGCTTTGTTGCAATGGCAGCAGCCACGCATTAGCTCTGGCGAGCCAGACAGAAACCATCAGCTCATTCTGACCACATCCACCCCTGGAGGTGAATATTCAACAGGAATTGATCTCCTTAATGAGAACACAGCCCATGCCGCTTTGATTAGCAGCAGTGGAATTTTAAATAGTTAATTATGACAGAGAGTTCAGCAAGTGAACATGTGTGCACGGGGAAGCATGCGTGTGTGTGAGAAAGTTGACACACAGATGGTAAGTGAGCACTTAGCCAGTGCCTGGGCCTGGAGCCTTACAGCACATCCAGGGAGGGTGATGGCCAGACAACAGCACCAAGCCACTGGTGGTTGGAATAAGAGTGGCCCTGCCATCAGGGAAATCCCTTAAGGGAAATGCTTGATGATGTGCCCTTCATTCTGTGCCCATAAAAAATGCTTTCCAGTACATTCTGTCTAGACACCATCCAATACCTCTTTCCTCTGAGATGGCCATGGGACCCATGGGATGATGAAGATGAATGCTATGGATAGGAGGACAGATCTGTCCATTCCAAACAAAGTAGCTCCCTTTTTCTAAAACTTGGCGGAAATATCTCCTTCCCCAAACCCAATGAAGATAATTAAGAATAGGCTGAAATGGACAAGAAGACATGATAATTGATTGTGGCCTTTCTGCTTGGCAGCTGCACTTAATTAACCTTTAGATTCAAATATCAAGTGGTGTCTGCATGGAGAGACTTGGGGAAGGAGCCTTCTGATCACACTTCTCTCTGCTCGCTGAGGGGCTGGTTCAGAGGTCACCTTGGGGATGGGCCAAACCTCCACCATCCATCCCCATTTCCACCCAAACATCATTCAGACACCCCGAGTTTCTTCTCCGATCATCCAGGACGTGAGAATGCCTAACATATACTGGTGCTATTGCAGCCCAGTCTGTAGCTTTGAGTCATGATGCCTGCAAGTGGGAGTCCGTGACTTGGGATCTTCTTAGCCAGGCCTTTCAAGAGGCAACCAAAGACACAACCCACAGGCCAGATGCCATGTGTCCAGAAAACAAAAGCATGGCAGTCCTGCTCTGGTCATTTTCATCTCACCAGCCTGTGGAGGTCATGATCTCTCATGGTAACATCCAACCCCTTTGAGAACAAAGCACAGCAAATGTGAGAACTGCAGGTGAACACAGGGAATTTGGGACTGTGCTCAAACTTAGTCAATAAACCGAAAAGGCAGGAGCGGCCAGTTTCTCGGTAGCATCTGTGTGGCTCCTGGGAGCTGGACACAGCTTTGATTTTGTTAGTCCTCATTTAAAGACTGACCCTGGTGTAGCCATATCAGCTGCACTATCTTTGAGACATGTTGCTGGAGGATGACACAAAGTGTGCCTCAGGGCATACAGGGCCGGGGGGTTCAGGGGATGCTCTGTGTTCCCAGACTTCTCTGCCCTCCGGGATCAGGTGGAGGCTGGTTCCCAGCCTACACACAGTTGGAGCTCTTTACTGTACGCTTCTCAAGGGCTGGTGTGAAACCAGCAGCAGCACAATGGACTGTCTGACCTCTAAATACAGCTCAGAGCACAATTCATGTCTCTTTTCCGCCGCTCTCACTTGCAATCTGGTTTCAAAAGAGGGTCAGACTCTCCTGACCTGCAAAAGGGCATATCTGAATTGACATACATTTTGGAGGGTGATGGTAGTGTTTCTGGCTATGCCTTGCCTGTCTTGGCTGGGCGTAGTTAAAAGAAAAAAAGGAAAGAAAAAAGAGAGAAAGAAAAAAAAAAACAGGAAAGAAAAGGCAAGAAAAGAAAGAAAGAAAAGAGAAAAGAAGAAAAGGAAACTATAAATTCACACTTTTTTTTCTTATTTCCTGCACCCAGTTTTGGTCTTGGAAGTTTCTCTATTCAGTCTACATCTTAATGGTGGACCTATTCCTCCCCTTCAGCATTTTTGCAAAAGCAAAAGCAAAAAACAAAAAAAAAACAAAAACCAACCCAAAACCCTAGCTACCAGACTTAAGAGAGTAATTACTTTAACAAAAAGACAGTTATAGCAGGCATGCCTTATGTCACAACAAAGAGGATCCCAGCTCCTCAGCAGACAGCCAACTTCCTGCCGGGCACTGCCCTCCTGTCATGGCTACCATTGTCAAGTGTCTGGTGCCTTCTTCTCATTGTCTTTGGACCCATTTGCAGTTTCTATAAAACCAAAACAGTCATTCAGAATAACTCCTGGTCAGTTATTCATTGATCACTCCAAGAATGCATGTGTTATTATTCCTCCATCTGCTAGCAAGGGGGGAGACAGTGGTAGAATCAGCTATCTGCCAGACTTCAGGCATAAAGAAAAGTTGGCTATTGACTGCCCAATGGAACATTGACTGGTATCATAAGTAAGCATGAAAGATAAAAAAGTTATCATCTAAGGAAGAGAGGGACCCAGAGTGGTGGTTCTCTAATATTAAATTACCTAAGAATCACCTAAGGATCACCTTAAAATGCATATTGCAAGGCCCCACTCTCAGAGATTCTGATTTATCAGATCTGAAGTGGAGTCCAGACCTCTGCATTTTAACAAGGACCTTGGGGTGATTTTCTGTATGTGGTTCCCAGGTCTCACTTGGACAGACATCAGTGAAAGTTAACAATGTATCCTTACTCTTTATCGTTTCTAAAGACAATTCTCCAACACCTCTTTGGACCAAAGACATAGGCCTGGTTATAAGGGAACACGGTGGACTGTGCTTCCCAGCATGTGTCAATGCTGTAATTATATGTGAAGATGCTTATGTGCATATATGTGGGGCAAGTGGGTGTGCTGAAAAAAGTTTGAGAGACTTCCTTTTTTCTTTCTTTTATCTTTTCTTTTTCTTCTATGTCGTAGATATTGAAGGTGACAGGGAAAATTTCCAAAATGGCCTCCTAAAGATGTTTCACCCTATTTCCAGGTACTTGTGAATACGATGAGATATCTATCACTCCAGTGATTCTGTTATATTATATGGTGCAGTTGACCTTAAGATAGGAAGAGTGTCCTGGATTTTCCATATGGGCCCAATACTTTCATGGGAATCTTTAAAAGCAGAGAACCTTCCCCAGCTGGTGACAGAAGGAGGCATCAGAGAGATCTGAATTACCAAGGGGAGCTGACAGGCCTTAACTGGTTTTGAAGATGGCGGGTGCCACATACCAAGGAATGAAGGTGATCCTTTGGATCTGGGTGCCAGCAAGGAATCAGGGACTTTAATCCCATAACTTCAAGGAACTAAATTCAGCCAACTGCCTAAATGAGCTTGGAAGCAGATTCTTCCCCAGAGTCTCCACATAAGAGCCCAGGCTGATCAACACTTTGGGAGACCCTGAGCAGAGAACCTGGCCAAGGCCCACCTGGACCTCTGACCCACACAACTGAGATAACAAACCATTTTTAGCCACTAAATTTTTGGTAATATGTTATATGGTGATAGAAAACTACTACCCTCAGGGAATACCAGATGAATAAAATATAACTCTGTCCTTCAGGATGTCATAATATAAGTGAGGCTAACAATATTCAACCAATTAAAATATGATGTACAAAGCCTTTATAAACGAGATGAACACAAACAACTATGGAAACCAGAACAGGATCATTCTTGCTTGATGTGATGGGGGTCAAGGGAAGTCAGCAAAGTTTTCGCAGAGCAGGTGCCATGTGGGCTCGTCTTGGAGGATCCCCAGGTTTTTGTTAGGTAGAGAAGTGAGAGGACATAGGCTGAGGAAACAGTGAGACCAATGGTAGAACGGTCTGAAAGTACTTGTCAGGATGGGGAAGGAAGTTCAGAATCAAGTGCAGCTGGAGCTTGTAGGGATGATGGCCATAGATGGTGCTGGAATTTAGACAGTGATCAGGGGGAGGATCCTGCATTTGTGATGGGGAGCCCTGGAACGTGGTGAGCTTGTAAGAGTGACTGGTCAGATTTTCCTTTCTACTTGGAACTCAGATACACAGAATGGAATTAATTACAATTATAGTTTCATGCCACATTCTCACATGTGATCTATCTGGCTTTTTTGTTGTTGTTGTTTTTTTCCTCATTCTTCCTTTCTTCCTCCTTCCTTCCAACCCTCCTTCCTTCCCTCTTTTCCCCTTCCAAATATAATGCATGCTTTGAACACTCCACCCAATACAGAAGCCAGAACACTGACAACTTCTGTGTACAGGTGTGTATCCTTCCGTATCCTCCTAGTTCCTATCTATTGATTGATTAATCAATAATTTTATCAATCTATCTTCCAACCTACCTACCTGGTTTTCTCATATCTATGCACGTTTCTTAACTGTATATTGTTTAGGTATTTTCTTTTTAATTTATAAGAGGGCACCATGCTGTTCGCAATGTTTTGTATTTGTAATTGCGTTACTAAAGTTTCATTCCACATGTTGCCTGGAGCTATACTTCATTCATTTTGATTGCTGTACATTATTTCATTGAGTGCATACACTGAAATGAATTGATCTATTCTTCCATTCGTCTAGTTCTGGGAATTTGGGAGGTTTATGCGAGAGTTCACTTAACAGAAAATATGGCACTAGAACTAGGGCAGTAGATGTGGGTTGGAGAAGAGAGGGAAGGCTAGAAACTTGGAGATAAATTGGCCATGATCAATGTTCAAAATGGCTAGCATAGGAAATAGTTTTGTTCAACTTCCATTAAGATCCTGTATTTCTTCTTCCCACTTGTCCCACTGGACTTCATGTGCCCACATGAAAGCCTCATTTGGCAGAGCCCCATGGTCCAAGAGAACAGAGTGAAGCATGTATCTCAAAGTATCAGTGTATTCTGTGCATCATGGAAGAAAAGCAATGGATATTTTCCTGTATGGAGATACAGATGTGGGCAGCAGACCTCTGGATCCTGCTGGTAGGCGGATGGTAGCATTTGAATGAACTATGAGGCCTTTAGAGTGGTCCCACTCTTTCTTCATGGGAAAAGGCCTGTGATAGATAACCATCCTGAGATGGAGAAGCAGCAGGAAGAGAAAATCTTGTAGCCTACTAGGCAAGAATTGGAATCGGATATGGTGTTATTTTTTTCTGACATTTGTCCTAGATTGAATCACCACTTGCTGTACGTATGAGTATCTCCTTGTGGTTCCAATACAACACAGGGCTCTTCTTTACTCACTGCCCTAAGCAATACTGAAGAGCCCTGACTATACAGTGTTAAGTGTATTTAGGAGGTGGTAGCTCAAGGGGCATTTTTTACCATCTCCCTTTTAAAATATAAAGTAGGGTGGTGGAAGAGCGATTTTTAATTTTTATTAGAAATTATCCTTACATTTAATTCCTTCTGTCAAATGGACCATTATGCTTACAAAGAGTAATTATCTTTATCATCTTAAAATACTTCATCTTCAAAAGAAAATGTTTAAATAAACCTTTGTTAGAATACTTCAATATAATAAGCTATACGGAGTTTCACTGTAATGAAATTTGGCCTTCTTACGGGGCTGGTATAATTGGATGTGTACATCATTTAAACTCATTTTTCCTAATTCATTGCCTTATTTTAAACATTTTATTTTTGAGATATTGTACACTAACCAAAAAGTGATTTAGGCCATGAATAAAGGGAAAGTCCTTGTATTTTTTATATCCAAGAGAGGTTTTATCTTGTGATAATTTTTTTTTTTATCTTGTGATAATTAACTGCCGTTTTCTTTGTACAGCAGGGCCCACATGGTGTGGGAGAGTGAAGAGGGGCTTCACAGAGAAAAATGAGTCCTCGATGAGATGAGTTCTAGAATGAGTCCTACCACTAAATAGCTATGTGACCAAGAGCCAGGTACCTGATGTCTCTGTGCCCCTTTCCTTGTTTGTAGAATGAGGGGGTGGATTAGATAACAGGGGTGCTAAGGCCTGGGGGAGATGCCAGCCCAACTCACTTGCAGATAAATGTCAAGCTAACAGGAAGTGAGCCATCTGGGAGTCATGGTCCGAATGCTAAAATATCCAGGAAGCTTTGAGAAAGTCCAACGGCAAACCTATTTTTGTTCAGCGTTAGATGATCTCAATTCTACCTTTGTTTTTAATCTAACCAATTTAAACTATGAGTTATGTGCAGAATACACTGTAATTAAAGAAAATGCTTCTTTGATGAACGTTAAATTCTCTTACAGTTTATTTGAATTAACCGAAAGATTCACAATTCCCCTCTTTGTTCTCCAAGCGCTTAGAACCTGAATCTTCTGGGGCTCCAGAAGCAGGAGGTTGAATTTGAAGCTGAGGAACTCTGATAAGCAAAAAGGATTATTTTTTTTGTCTAGACCAGTGTTTCTCAACCTTGACACTACTGACATTTTGATCTGATAATTCTTTGTTGTGGAGGGCCATCCTATGTATTGTGGGACATTTAACAGTGTCATCCCCACCCTCTACCTCCCAGATAGTAAAAGAACACCACCACTCCCGGTTGTGATAATCAAAAATGCTTCCAAACATGATACAAGCCTATAAGGGGAAAAATTACCCCCAGTAGAGAACCATTTGTCTAGACCAGGAATCAGCAGACTTTGTAGCCCGTGGTCCAAATCTAGCCAGCTACCTGTTTTGTAGATTAAGCTATATTGGAACACAGTCATGCCCATGTGTTTACATATTGTCTACAGCTGTTTTTATGCTACATCAGCAGAGTTGAGTAGTTGTAATAGAGATCATATAACCCACAGAACCTAAATATTTACAATCTAGCCCTTTATAGAAAAACTTGTCAGCCTCCGCTCTAGAACAATACAAAGAGTTAGGCAGGTGCTTTCCCTCCCAGGCAAGAATAAATTACAGCTCCTTACAGGAGAATGAGTGATGCGGGGGATGTAGGTGAATGAAAGAGCAAGAAGATCCAAATAGTGTCATAGTGTCAGCACTCACAATGATGCCAAGAGCACATCAATCCTGTGTTATACTTAGTCTACTTTTCTAGCAGCTTTCAGGGCACGCTACTTTGACTTTTTAACAACCTTGTAAGATATGCAAAAGAAGTGATGCTAGCCCCATTTTGCAGATGAGCACATTGGACTAAGAATGACTAGATAACTTGTCACATTCTGTCAGAACTTAGACTATAAACCAATGCTTCGGATTGTCCCAAGTGTTTCCATTTTATTTCAGAATCCTTGTTATTGAAGGGACTTTAAATATCATCTATTCCAGCTTCCTATCAAATACAAAGTCCCCTATTATAACAATATGTCTGGAGGGAAAGAGAAATCACTGTTCATTCAATTTTTAAATAACTTTAATTTTAAGAAGGTTTGCCACTGAATTAATCCTAGTCACAACTTTTGGAGTTTAAAGCATGTCTCCTTCAGGCAGAATCCGAGTCTCAGGAACCCCGAAGACCATGGGCCCCACTTACCCATGCCCTATGTGAATCGACACCAGAGGGTCCCCACTGGGTATTAGTCTCAAAACCCTTTGTCACTAGTAATAAAAGAGCTCACTTTTCCCACAATGGCTAACACCAAGGTTGCACAACTGCAACTTTAAGAATTCATCATCCTTCTATTAAGTTGAAATAAGTTTCCCTGTATCTGCTACCTTTAAGCATCATTCTACCACTAAAAATTGACAACAAGAGTCTGATCCTATGTGCTAGAAGCAAATTTTACAGCTCTTATTATTCTAACAATAGAATCTCCACTAAATGTTCTTGTGTCCATATTTACCCCAGATTCTTGTTTCCTTAAACAACATGATCTCAAGAACTCTAGCCATGTTTGGTTGTTCTGCTTTGAACACATCTTGTAGCAATTCACCTACATCCTTCTAAAACGTTTCCAGATACTGCACTACCAATCATATTTCCTAAGTTTGCATTAACTTTTTTTTAAGTCGATTCATGATTATGAACTCATTATGAACTTACCCTTAACTGAATTCCCTGTGGATTTTCACAAATGCTGCAGCTTAGCTACATGTTTCTCATCTTCTATTTTACAGTTGTTTTGGTATCCAATGGCATGGCTTTCTATTTCCTTCTTTTTAGTGTCAACTTGGTAAACTCAGCTCATAATTCCAGCCTCTTGAGATATTTCTGGATCCTGTTTTTGTCTTCCAATTTATTTACTATTCCACTTGGCTTCATGTCATCCATAAATTTTGACAGTATGGTTTTTGTATCTTTATTCAAGACATTGATTAAAAAAAAACACCAAATAGGATAGGGCTAGAGACAGAGTCATCACTAAAAACCTCCTTCCAGATTGCCACGAATTCATTAATCAGAAACTTTTGGTCACAGTTATTAAATTAATCACAGATTCCCTCCATTAAACTATGATCCAGTCCATATTTCTTTATTGTGCTACAAGCATATTTTAGTAACTCTTTAAATACTTGAAGACTCTTCCACCTTTTCTAAGTCTGCTTACTTCCAAGCTGTCCCCTTTTGCATTTTGAATTTGTTTCTTTGTTTCCTCATTTGTTCATCACGCATTTGTCTATTTATTCACACATCTCATTCAATTATCAAATAGTGACGAATGTTTTCTGTATGTCAGACACTGTGCCAGAAGCTAGAACTACAATGAAAGATACACTGGCAGGCCTTATGTTGACTACCATAACTAGAGGAAGATGAATCATGATGAATGCAGTGATAGCCTTATGGCTACATGGTCCCTTTGTTGCACACAGAAGGGAGCTGCTGACTCCCCAGGTGTGGAGGAGTGGGTTTCACTGACGAGGGAGTTTTCAAACTGTCTCTTGAAACCTGGAAAGGACTATTCCAGGTGCAAAGGACAGTGGGGACTAAAATGCAAAGACACTGAAATGGGAACATGGCTCTGTGATGCTCTTTGGTTTTAACTGCAGATTATGAAAAGGCACCAGTGAGAACTAGTCCTCAAATAAGTGAATTTCCAGATCTTTCGCCATTCTAGGCATCATCCACTGAATGCCTTCTGATTTTGGCGTTTAGCACTGAACCTAGCACTTCATACTGTCCACCTATGGCAGAACACAGTGGAACAATACTTCTCTTGGTCTGGATACTATTCAGCTGAATCCAGTCACCTGGGTTTTTTGCACTTTGATAGTTAAGCCAGATTCACCAATCTCATATCAGTATAGTTGATTTTAGGAACTTACCCTTAATGTGCTCCTAGTAATATAAACTTGTGATATTTGGACAGACTGTGAGCATCTTCTTTATTCTAGATTCTGTTGTTTCTCACATTAGCCAGCTCTTGTCAATGTGTACCATTATATTTTTGACAAGCAAGTCTTTTATGTCTGTTTACTTACAAAATTTGAAATTTCATAGATCAGAGATTTTATCTATGTATGGTAGACATGATGTGCCTTTTTCTTGAAAGGATAAAGCGTAAATAAATGCTAATCTAAGTTATTGTTCTATGTTAAATAGGACAGCACCAAAGAATGCTTTTAATCCCACAGGAAATTTCTGTACATGCTGACGCTAGTTCAGTAATCAAAAATTTTGATACATATGTCCAAATCATGATCATTCCACATCAGTACATAATCCATACTAATGCTTTCAGCAATACGGAAAATTTACCTGGTCTTCTTGCTGTGACTCCTTAACTGGGCATATTTATGAAGAGGTCACTCATATTACCAGATATCTTAGGGTGAGTTCCATGGAAAAAGATTCTCAACTGGGGAATTTTGTGCAGGAAGTTTATTCTAATGTGCTTAGAACAGTCTGTATAAGAAGGGAAGGAATCAGGATTGGCCAAAGGGAAGGATGGATTTTGTTGTAGTTGTACCAGAGGTCTCAGTCAATCCTGCGGAGACTCTGGAGCTGAGATTAAATCCCTTTAGAGTTGTCCCAAAAGAGGAGGGAAGGGTGCCAGATCTTTGTATTCCCACACAACAAAACCCCCAGAAGTGGGATACCCCTTTAAAGTGAGGTGATCTCAGATGAGACAGCCTGACCCCAGATGAAGCAAAATGACCTTGGGTGAAGTCAGGTGATCTCTGATGAGGGCAGTTCCCAGGGAGAGGGTCAACTGGCAGAAAACTTCCACAATGAATACTTCTAGCATCTGGGGGAAACGAGTGTATCTATCTCAAGAATTTGGGTAACATATCATGGCATCCACAATACCAGAAAAAAAACTCCAGGAAAGGAATATTCTCAGCACAATTTTGGATCTCTTCATAAATCTTGCTCTGATTTTGATGGGAATCTTTGTTTTTCACCACTTAATTTTGATTTCCATTTTGACTGGTTACCAGTCTGCTGGCATGTGTAGTGATCAACTGTAAACTCCTTATGACACACTCAATCTTTTACCATAACTCACAAATGGCTAATCTATGATCTTACCTTAATTCTATAGCCAATGGCATGGCCCAGGGATTCCTTGGCCAATGTTTCTATCCAAATACTTGGAAAACTAAAGAGCTTCAGTAGTTGGTGAGCTCCTTGGAGAACCAGAGAACATACCACAGGATCCTACTCACATGATAATTCTATTGATAAAGCACCCTGGGCACACTTTAGTATATGTATACATGTCTGTCCTCATAGAATTCTTTGCATTTTAGGAGGATAAACATAAAGTTGCAATAGCTCCCAAGTCAGGACAACATATACAAGAAAAATATAAACCATTTTTCTCCCAGCATCCTTTGTTCTTGGATAGAATTGTCATCCTTGTTTCAATGACAAGAAGCAGAAACAAGATCCAGCCCCAAGAAGACCTGCTATGTGTGCTATACCATTTGCAATTTCCCTGCCTAGCCATTGCTCCAGTCTGCCTGGCTTGGGTCTGTTTCTATTAGACACTGAATTTTTTTCCAGCCTAATTTCTTTGTCTCTCCATGTGCCTATTATTTCAGTAAAAGATCAAATGAGAATAAAAACACAAAATGAAAACAAGCATGTGTATCTCAGTTTCCACAAGCACTTCCGAAGTTCTAATCTTAGGCTCTGAGGGCTCAAACCCCTTTAAATGCTCAGTTTCCCACCCTGCCTTCCAAAGGAACAGAGAATCTGTCTACTGGACAGGTTCATTAACAAATTAATAGAATAATCAGCAGGGCTTTGTGTGCATTTTGGAGATAAAAAACTGGTAACAGCATTCTTTGACTCTTTAATGGGCTGATAAGCACCAAGTATCTGCTCTGTGGCTGAGCTAATCACACAGATAACGGAGGTTAAATCAATCCAGAGTTCTGCTGAGGTCATTTATAGATGGAGCTGTGCTCTTGCACCAGCCAGCAGAAACTCAGGCATTTTTTAATATGATAACAGGGAACTGCTAAAAGCAAGAAAAGGGGCAGGGCAGGCAAAACGACACTCTAAAATGAGCCGTGCTAGCTGCGTGGAGCAAAATCCCCAACACCACGATTTGTGGGGTTGCGCCTGTAGAAGTGCCCAATAAGTTTGGGGGCAAAAATGCTTTTGGGATATGTCTGCTCTTGAACTGGTTCGACATCTGTTCTGAAAGTCAGAAAAAAGGACTTCTCTTCCCCTGCCTTCCCCCCTCCTGTTTTAAATTAAGTGACTATGATTGCTTTTGAGAGTGAAGGATTAATAGCTCAGATATTTTGCAGACAATTATTAGGCAGGTCTCCAGCTCAGACTGCAAGCACTACTCCACCTCAGCCCCTTGACAGATATATGCATGTGCCTGGTGTTCTCCACCTCTGTCCAAGGATGTTTTGCTGCATTCTGACATAGTTGTCTTGGCCCCTACTTTGTGCCCGGCCACCCCCAGTCATTGTCCATAGCTGGGTGGAAGGAAGGACCCGGGAGCACCCGTGGGGCTGATGTTGTCAGGCCAATGCGTAGATGCTTACACCTCACAATGCAAAAGGTGTAGCAATAATTCTAATAGAAAAAGTGGAAATGGCAGACACACAGGACCACAAAATGGCATTAGCCACCTTCTGGATAGTGTGTGTTTCATATAGCTCTGGCCAGCAAGGAATAGGAGTCAGCCAGCCACTTTTGACACTTCCGTGTACCAAACTTGTGCAAAATCTGAGTTCATCAATTCAAATCAGGTTAATCTGTGACAACAAAAGTTATGATGATTAAGCAAGATAAGACTTTCTTGCTTATTTAAAAGTAAAGAAGTAACTTGTTCAAGGCCTTATACTGACTTAAAGTGAGAGAAAGAACCTAGGTCTCGTTGTTTTGCTGTGCACTCTCAATTCCCAAGGTCACTTTAGGATAACCAAGTGACAGATCTTACTGGGCCCACAAAGTCAACATTCCAGACAGAAAGAAGGAGGAAGTACAGGAAAAGGTGTGCCCTCATTTTAAGAACTTGTCCTGGAAGCTCCACATGTCCCATTTGCCAGAATTTAGTTATAGGGCCACAGCTAACCCAATGGATACCTAGAAATTCCAGGATTCTGTGGTTAAGGGAAAAGATTATTATGGGTGCTGAGAATCAATGAGCAGTCTCTGTCCCCTGGGGCCAGGGGAGTGCCTATCTCCTGAAATGAAGGAGTTTATAAAATAATGGAAATTGGAAAGTAAAAAGATTAAAAAAAAAGATGGGATTCACAGAAGAGATTCATTGGGGAAATCTGGATCAGATGTGCTTAATATATTGAGAAGTATCTCTCTATGCCTAATAGTTTCTTCTTGGGTCACTGAGCCAGCAGAAATGGATAGTGTGAAGGTTTGGAATACATCTGTAGTCTTTGAGAAAAAAGTCTCACACACACATACAAAGAGACAGGTGTCCCTGTGTGGGCATGTAAAATCTTCTAAAAAGTGTATCTTGCCTCTGGAAATGCAGAGGAGATCAGCCATACTGGTCTTACTCAGTATGATGGGCCACACGTTCCTACAGAAGGAAATACTCAAGTACTATGGGGGTAGTGGGGGTGGAAAAGTGTCACACAGACAGAAACCACATTTGCCGGATGTACCCACATCATATTTGACGCCTCACTATTTCCAAGCAACCTGGGAGCAAAACTAGTCATTCCTTCCTTCCTTCATTCATTCGTCAAACAGTTAATCTTTTAGAATTTCCTCTTCCCCAGGAACTGTGGCTGGCAATAGGGACGTAATGGAAAACAAGGCCTAGAGATATTGGTTGGAGAGGTAGGCGAGCATCAGAGCATGCAGTGATTTAATCTGAGTTTGGATTTCATTCCAGCTTAATGGGAAGCCATTAAGACTTTAAGCAAGGGAATGGCATATGTGAGAGACAGCTCTGACTGCTGAGGGAATGGTTTGAGACACAGAAAGGACGGAAGGAGGTTACAGTGGAGAAGCACACAACAGTCTAGATGGGAAATGAGGGCAATGTTAGACTAGCTCAGAGCAGTGGAGGTAACCAGAAGGGACAGCCACTGGAGAGAGTCCACAGAAGTTAGTGAGGGGATAAAGAAACAGAAGCATCAAAACCCATTGATTGCTATCTGGGAGATGGTATTTGATCCAGCTTCCCTCAATGCAAGGGAGGGGTAGAGCCAGGAGGAATGCAGTGGAAGGAAAGAGTCTGAGTCCCTCTTTACCCAAGGGTCTGGTATAGACGAATCCATAGAAGGCTAATATCAGCTAACATCAAGGGGACCCTGAAGCAAAGCAGGAGCACAGATCTCCTCACCTGCTGATGGGTAGAGCAGAGCAGAGCCCTTCCTCTGAAATGGGCTATGCCTGTGTCTGCTTTCAGTGGAAGGTATTAGGAAAAGTACAAAGTGAAGGCAGCATGACAAGGTCAGGCCTCAGTAGCCTGCGGAGGGCATTTACAGACTGGCCCCTGCCTCCCTTCTGCCAGCCACCCCCCAGCACTCCTCTACCTTGCTGGTGCTGGGCTGTCAATTGCAGATGATAGACAGGATTCCAACTGCCTCAAAGGAGAGCATGGAGCCATTAATAAAACATCAACACCACAGGAATCCAAAGGAGCCAAAAAATAAAAAATAAAAAAATAATAAGTCAGAGCTACAGCAAAATCACACTTTCTTTTCTCCCTAGAGTCTCTAAGGAGACAGTTATTTCCCAAGGGGTGTTGATGACGGGAAATGATTTTCAGGCGAGGTGGATGGGGGATGCCTCAGATTAGATAGCAGAGGCAGAGCGAGACCCACTCTCTGGGAAGCCTGCTCCCACTGCGGGAAGGCATGGGTGCCCGACTTCCTTCCAAACTAGAACACAGCTGTCAATGTCCTTGTGCTTTTGCCTTTTCAGCTCCTCTTTTCCAGCTGGCTTTTCTGCCCAACTCTGGTGGGCTGAGAGCCGTGTGCTAGCTTCAGAGGAAGGTGAAGAGACTTGGTGTGATCTACTCCATGTGGGGCGGGATGACTGAGACCTCCAACCTGTGAATCCAGAATACCCACCCAGAGTGTGGGGAAATTCTGACACCTGTCAAAGGTGGGGGTGGGGGGGAGCACAAGATGTATGCAAAGATCTGCTTTATTCATTTATCCATCTCTTGGAGGAGTTTCGTCTTGTTCAGTTCGATATTCAAGAGTTAGGGACCTTAATTCATTACAAGAGCAATAGCATGCAATGTTTTCCAAGTATGCTCCTGCAAAATAATGGAATTCTGTAGTAGGTTGGAAAATGGCTCCCCAAAGATGTTTATATTCTCATCTGGAAACCTGTGAATGTCAGTTTATATGACAAAAAGAGATTGTCCCAGATGTGGGTAAATTAAGGATCTTGAGATAGGAAGATTATCCTGGATTATGTGGGAGGGCCTTAACCACAATCACATATATCCTTATAAGACAGTGGCAGAAAGAGATTTTATGACACAGAGGAGAAAGTGATATGATAATAGAGCAAAGTGAGAATTGAACGTGCTGACCTTGAAGGTTGGAATGTTGTGATACCAAGTCAAGGAATGTCCACAGCCAGCAGAAACTGAAAAAAAGCAGCCAAAGGATTCTTCCCTACAGTCCCAGGAAGGACTGTGGGCTCACTTGATATGGGCCCCGTGATGCTGATTTCGGACTTCTGGCTGTGAGATAACATATTTCTGTTGTTTTCAGCCACTAACTGTGTCGTAATTTGTCACAACAGCCACAAGGAACTAATTCAAGTATCAATTGTGATATTTTCTCAATTCAAAGAAAAAATGAATTAATGGATAACATTTTCTTTGTTTTCCACTGCAGTTCCTTCTCAAATTTTTGGCATATAATAGCAATCACAGACAAATGAAGAAATCGTACTCGATGTTTTATGGTATAACCAAAAAGGCACAGGCTTACAGGTCTCATTTTCTCCCACTGATGTGAGGAAGCTAATACCCGCAAGTCATGAGATTATTTCAGTTCAAATGGGATCAGTGTTTGCAAGTAGTCTTGGAACTCTCCAGCATCATGCAAAATTTGAGTAGAAGGTTTTCGCAGGTTGATTAATTCTAGAATAATTTACAATTATTCAATTTCTCTCTCTCTGTCTCTGTCTCTCTAGACACACATACACGTGCTTACAAAAATAATTCTATAATGAGGTGAACAATGACATTATAAGTCTGTCTTATATTGAATAACATAGTAGGAGTTTACTGAGAACTTTTACATGTACCATCTTATCTAGCCTCACAGCACCGTATAGGCACAAAGAACCAGCATCGTCATCCTCATTTATAGGTGAAGAAAGCAAAGACTCCACACTTCCACCCAGGGAGAAAGCGTTGAGACTTACTCAGGGTAACATGATACAAGTGGCGAGCCAAGGTTCAAAGACAGATCTTTATGAATGCATGAATGAAGAACTGAAAAGTCTTTCTTGTCTGCTTAATTCAGTGACAACTAAGTAGGTACTTTACATTCATACAGACCTGGAATGGAATCCTAGCCTTGCCCTTAGTAGCTCTGTAACTTTGGTTAGTTATTTAACCTCTGTGACATCTTTTTCATCTATCAAACTGAGATAATAGTGCATATTTTATCAGGCTGAGTGAATATGCAATAGAATAAGTTAAG
Source organism: Potos flavus (assembly GCA_028534135.1). Lineage (NCBI taxonomy): Eukaryota > Metazoa > Chordata > Mammalia > Carnivora > Procyonidae > Potos > Potos flavus. The sequence goes on along the minus strand of CM052884.1, from coordinate 24,174,568 downwards.
GGGAATTCCGTGGATCCATTCCTGATCTTAAGAACTGTCCTTCCAAAATTATAGTTTTTTTTTTTTCCTGAACTCCTGTCCAGACCTCAAGAGTTCAATCCCAGTCTTAGCACCTGACCTATTTATTTCATCCCTTTCAAACCATTTGTGTTCAACTTTTCTCTCTTTCTGTCCATCGAAGGTAAAGTTACAATCCCAGCCATTTGTTACTTAAAAGATAAAATTTGGAATTATAACTAAAAAGACTTATTACACTAAGTATACCATTTGAGGGAAGAGCGCTAAGAACATCCTTGTCAAATGCTGAGGGTCTCTTTGAGCACATCCTTCTTGTGCTAAGCTGCATGGGAGTCCCCTCCTGTGGTTTAGCTGAGACTGGGTCCATACTTAAGTCCTCTGAGGCTGAGACGACCTATAGACTTCTCAGCACTGATCCCAGTACCCTCAATGGTCCCTACTTTGGGCAATGTTTGATTGAGGTACACTTGGAAGGCATATACTCAAGATGGCCCCAGCAACTTATTCTCCTTGATCTCACTAAGTCTGTGACACAATGTCTCTTCCACCTCCAAAGCAAGCAGCAGTACCGTAGTCAGCTATTGGCTGGGTGTTGACTAGAAGAAAAGGTTCCATGTGGACAGCTGCCTTAGTGTCCCACTTAGTGTTCCACTAAGACTAAAGTTTCATCGACTCAATACAGTCTAGGTGAAAAACACATCCCTCTTTACCTTCTGTGGAGACTTCCTTCTGCCAACTCAGCCTGAACTGGTTTTCCTGTTATAAAGTTTACTCTTAGGAAGGAAGGAGTCATGCTGTCTTAGGAGCATTTGTGTGTCTGTTTGTGTGAATGCAGGCATGGGTGTGCTGAATACTGAAATTAGGACTTCCGGTCTATTGAATGCCGTAGTTGTTGTCGTTATCATTATTATTACTTTCTTAGTTGTTGTTGTCATTGTTGTTATTATTTTCTTTTTAAAGACCCCTGCCTAACCATTCCATCTTCTTTCTCCTAGAACTTTTTTGTTTTGTTTTGTTTTTATTGCAGACCATGGGCTTAAACTTTGAATGACATGGAATTATGGGTTTTATGTATCCTTTATGACTTTCCTCCATTCTGGAGTTTTGCATATTTCCTGCAGGATTTTGCTAGTATGAGGAATGATAAAACCAGCTGCAGTTATAGATTGTGGACATCCCCCAGTGGAAAACCTTGAGAGTTGACACTGTTAAACATGGATTACTATTAAGTGTTTGCCTTGGTCAAGGGTAGTTCATAACAAATATATACCTCCAGGTTTGGACTCTGAAGTTCTAACACACCCTTCTCTTGTGTCAACTCTAATTTTTATTTATTTGCCTTAGTGAAGTATCTGTACAGGAAAGATGGCTGCCCAAGACTGGTGGGCTGAGTCAAGGCAGACTTCTGAAACAGGTTGCTTTTGAAGTGTTCTGTGGTAGGAGGTTAGGATACTTTGGCAAAAGAAAGGAGGGGCTCAGATTTTCTGCCCTGAGATAGACCCCTGTCTCTTTTCCAGTGTGTTGCCAAGGGAACCACCCTAAAACTCCCTTTTTGCTGCCTGGTAGCTTTTTCTTTTGGGGGAGACTCAAGCTGTTCAAAGCCAGGTTGGCAGCCTCCTTGGCACCTGAGTTCCTGACATTTCTGACACCCGCCTCTGGCTGCACCACATGGGCATGCTCATGGCAGCATGCAGAGCTACAAGAAAAACCTAAATTTAAATGTTAAAAAGCTTTTGTTCATTACCGGTGGCATTTCCCCCCCCACCCTCCATTTGTCACTTGGAGCGGAGCTGTGACTCTTTTAATATCAAACAAATAATAAGCTCCCTCTAAAGTGATTTTTCTGACAAGGAGCTCAATATATTAAACTTTATCTATATTTTAATAGCCAATTTCACACCAAACTGCCTTCTTAATAATGTATTTACCACCTGGGGATATTATTCCAACCCATCTGGAAAGAATTGGAAATTAACTGTCCCTAAACTGAGTCTGTATGTGCTTTACACTTGCTGTAGAAAACAGCAGTGTCATTTCTAGGAGTGGGGGCACTGGGACAAGAGGGAAACTCCCCACCTGGGGAGGGTGCAATCTGGAAGAGAAATGATAGTAGGTTTGAGGGCACGAATTCCTTCTCCAGAGGCAAAGCTCATCACCATGATGAGCTGAGAAGAGCTAGCACCGGAAAGGGCAGGGCTGCTGGGAGCAAGGAACTATTCCAACTGCATTTTAAAGAAATATGGACTTCTTTTATTACCAACTGACAACTGGTAGACTTGGGACAAGTTTCTTATTGTCCGACCTTTAGTTTCCTCATCTGTAGAAGGTGGGGGGTAGGGGTTCACTGAATGACTCCAAACAGCTTTTGTGTATATAACACTTGTACGCACATTAGAGGTTTGCAATCTCTCCAGAAAATGCATTCTCCACCCCTAACCATAATGTGAATTGTTTTGAGACTATTGTTTTACCCTCTTGGTCATTAATACCTATGGAAATTGACAGAGATTAAGAGGACCAATAGACGCTAAAGTGAATAATGAGCTATAGAAGTATACAGAAAAGCTTCTTATTGGGGGGTTGTGACAGGTCTATGGTAGGCATAGTAACAAGTAAACATAGGATTCCTCCCAGTGATAAGATGGAGAAAATGATCAACCTGTGTCTTATAAAGCCATTGGGTGGGTGCTGTCAAATCACTTAGATAAATTCAGCAAGCCCTACCTAACTCACATTCTATTTGTGAAGACATAAACAGATTGTTGCATAACTATATGGTATGTTTTATAAGGAATGGAATGTGAGTGGGCACAGATGTGGCATGCTTCTTGGAGAACTCAGGGAGGATCACCAAGAAAAATAGCTGTTTTACCTGATTCTTGAAGGATGGACAGGTGGTCACTGGATATTCAGATCAGGGAGTGGACATATTCCCAAGCCTGAATGCATGGGCTCTGATAGGAAAGCAGGAAGAAGGGGATTTCTCCGAGTCAGGCAAGTTACTGGTCCCAATTAGAATAGGACATGAGCCTCCGGTGTGGGCTAAAACCAGTACTAGCTAGATAGCAAAAGACCACGGAGAGGAGGTGGGTTTTGTGAATCTAGAGACAAAATTTGTGTGCAGGATCACCCTGGAAAAAGATTCAGTTCCAAGATACAGTGAGCATAGGTCAAGATCTCAAGAACTGGAGAAAGGGGTAATTTTTGAAATTTGTGGGAAGCAAACACAATGAGAAGTGAGATGAATCTGACTGTGGCTCCCATGGGCCTGTCCCAGCCAGGAGGGTCTTCTGTTGAGATGTTATGTGGGAATAATGATGAGAGTCCCCTCTCTCCCTCCTACCTACATCCACATGCCCTACTTGGCTCTCTGCTTTTTGAGGAGCCAGAGAGTCTGGATCCATGCCATGTGCATCCTAGTCCAGCCCAGGCTGTATAGAGCAGAGGCAAATTAAAAGAAGAGCATTCCCAGGAACAACAATGTCAGGACAGCAGCTTGTTGGTGTTCTTGGAGGCAAATGAATTTGATTCACCCAGACGGAACAAAAAGATTTATACGGGAAGGGAAAACCTGATGGGATATTCAGTGGCTTGGGCTGATAGCAAAGGCACGGAAAGACCAGAAGACTGCCCTATCTAATCTTCTGTGTCTGTCCCCTTCCACATGGTTTGGGGAGCACTCCTGTGCCCATGTGTATGAGGGTGAGGGGACAGAGGTGATAGCTATCTCCCAGGTCCTAGGGACGTAGAGTCCCCAATTAATCAGCAAACCAGAACACTAACCGTGACAGGTCAAGGAGGAGAGGGGTAACAGGCTCCTTTAATCCTGTGATTGGAGGATGTGCACTGCTGACAGTTACCTGGGGACCCAGAGATACCAGATTCCCTAACTTAATCAGACAGACAGATAATGGAGCAGCCATGGCTGAGGCCTCACCAGGAAATGTGCAACAATAGGAGACGGCCCCTCAGGGCCCAAGCTGCTACAGAGATAATAAACTTTATAAAAATCTGTCACCGGCCGATAAGTGATGAATTAGAATCAATTATATGTTTAAAATAATAGACATCACTGACTTCCCTACTGGAAGTGCCATGGTTTTGCCTGGCCTCAGAGGTGGTAACAGAAGGATGACTCTCCATGATGTCACATGTACAAGGTGGGCGAAAAGCACTACCTAGACAGACTTTTTCTGGCCACATTGTCTGCTTGGTGATAAAAGGAAAGAAAAATACACAGGTAATTGTAAGCCAAGTTTCCATCTTTACTCCCTCCCCACTGGTATATTTGCCTTTGCGTCCCCTGTGCTAGGACTGAACCACTTGATGAGTGATTGGAGTAAGGATGTCTCGAGCAAGGCATCTGCTCTGTGCCTTTAAATTTTTCCAGGTGTACAACATGCTTAATAGCCTAATCTACGATGAAGACTGACATTTGTTAAAAATATGCTAAAGTCTGCACAGCATTCTGTGCAGACTCTTCATCCCAAATGAATACATAGCAGTGAAAGTAGACTTGGGGTGCTGGTTGAAGGAATCTAATTCTACTCCTCAAAGTCTTCTCCACTCTCCTCCCCTACTCCCTTCCTTAACCAGATGAGCACAGTCAACCTTTGAAAAAGAAAAAGGAAGGAAAGAATACAAATCAAGAGCTTTTAAGCTTCTTCAGTGTTTTGGATTCCAGTTCCAACTTTCCACATTTTCTTTTATTATATTCTTACTATTATTGTTGTTGTTTCTACTACTACTCCTGCTGCTATTTAGAGAGTCTTAGTCCCTTTGTTCTGTCTTTGTAAATGGTGGCAGTCACAGCTCACGGAGGTTATCATACAATCCAATAGAAATATCCTCCCCCTCCCCCTCCTGTCTGCGTAGCAAACTTCTATTCATTCTTCACATACCCAGCTCATTCGTAGTCCCCTTGGCAAGCTTCTCTCTGGCCACCATATCCCTCCATAACATTGAATACCCTCTCCTGTATACTATCTTAGTCACAATGTACACACTGGGCTATGATGCACTTACCACAGTGCACTAGTAAACAGAAAGGTGACAATTATTTAGGAGCTTGTGTTTCAAAGTCAGCTGTTTACTAACTAAAAAACTTGTCTTTTTAAAATCTTAATTTTCTTAGCTGACAATGGGTATTGTAATGATAGCATTCAAATCCTAGGGTTTTGTGCATAGTAAATGAAACAAGGCATGTAAAATGCCTGCATCTATTAAATGCTCAATAAATAGTGGTCATTGATGTTATTATAATTCTTTCTTATAACGTCTGCATTAGTTTGATTGCATGGCTGTATTATTTACACTAATACGAGTACATTGAAGGCTGGGACTATGTTCCATTCAACTGGTATGATTCTAGCACCAAGTGCAGAAGTTGAAATCAGGTTTCCCCAGGTCCCACTGAGCCTTCGGAGATTGCAGATGCTAGTACATACTTGGAAATCTCTGTCCTGGCTTTTTAACAGATTTGGGACTACACAGGACTCTCCTTTACTCTGCCACTGCCACCGCTGCCGCTGCCGCTGCCGCTGCCACCGCCTCCCCCAACACCCCGCCGCCCTCCCCGCCCCCGCCCTTTCCTACTTACCCCTGCTCCCTCTCCCACTCCCTCATCGGGACACCACCACCCCACCTGACCAAGACCAAGCAGGAATACGGCCCCGGCCTACCCGGCTCCCTCTCCGCTCCCACCTCAGTCCCACTCCAGTCCCTCTCCCTTCTCAGCCCCGCCCCGCCCCGCCCCGCCCCCTCTTCTGGGCGGTGCTCTAGCTGCCCCTTTCTTCTCCGCTAGCGCCTCCCTCTTCTCTCCTGTGCTCCTCCCCCTTGTACTTACGCTGACCTGCTAGATTTAGTCTTTTGAGTGGTTCTGTATCAAAAGTTTAATTAGAAAATCGCGCCTGGGCTTTTTAATAGCCTGTGTTCTGGCCGTAAAGCCCTGGACGTGGTCCCGAGCGCGCGCGCCGGGCGCCGGCTAATGGCAGGAGCGCGCCAGCCACCGCAGCGCGCTGGGACTCCCGCCCTGAATCTTATTTACATTCGGACTAACAATAGCTCTGGAGCCGGGCTATAAATAATTTCTGGGGAAGAGTTGTCTAATTAAACGTGCAGCAGTAAGGAAAGTGCTTTAACCACAAGGCTGGTGTCCTAATGAACGTAATCACTGGATGGGGACAGCTTAGAAATCACATCTAGACATCTCCCAGTGGAGGCAGAGAGATGGAGGGAAAAATACTCAGGGAGAATTTCCAATCAATATTTAATTGTGCAGTGTGTTAAACTCGTTAGAAGGCCTCTTTTTTTTCCTTCGCTTTTCCCATACCCAGAGGTAAAAAAGGATTTCAAAATACAGCTTTGTGGGGTGGCCTCAGCCTCAGACTCCAGTAGGAAATTGTGTGTTGTCAATACTGAATAAAAATTATCTTAACGCATTAGATGTATGAATTAATAAGTAGTGGCATATAATCTTGATGAAAGCTGAATTCAAAGATAAAATGTGTGTAAGGTCAGATTTCAGAGCCTTTTCCCCTGATCTACTGTATTTCTAAATTTTAGTCTCCTAGAGGGCAGGGGCTCTGCGTGGTGTGTTCTGCCCTTTCTAAGTATGGAGTTGGGAAGGCGCCAGCTGCTCCCCACAGTGAATGAAGACTATGGAAGGGCAGCTTTCTGACTGGTGCCTTCATGGAGGACAGCGCGCCCCTGCTGAATTCTAAGCTGCGGCCAGCCGACCAAGAAGTAAGCCCAAGGCAGCCATACTTATTTCTGCTCCATTAGAAACAGACAGTACATCACCAGCCAGACGGAAAAGGACAAAATCAGGATGCAGGGTCATTATCTTTCCACATTACTAATACCAAACTCCTAAGGACCGAAAGGGTACCACGAAAGGAAGGACAGCACACCCTAGACTGATTACGTGTAGGCAACATAGGAAATATACATGTACACAGATTCACATAGATACCTAGTAAACACATGTATGTATATCCACACATCAAATAGAGACCAAAAAAACTACATATGGTAAGATACTAGCTGGTGAAACCAAATCAAGGCAGTGTAGGAACAATGTAAGGAGGGTGACGAAAACTGAAGCTGGTGAGGGTGTAGATCTACAGAGGACCTCCCACTGAACTGTGGTAACAACCTATTAGCTAGTATTCATATTCCTGCCATCCCTCCCATACACCATACACCCTACCCTACCCATAGATGAAAAACAAGTGTGCCACCTGTGATTAATCTAATTCACCACTGGATGTCAACGTTGCCCTAGCCAATTAGAGAACAAATAGAAATCCCAGCACCCTCTGTCTTGTGAAAGGAGAGTCTGAGCTTTAGGCAACAGCAATGCATTGATGTTATGAGTGTACTGGGGAGGAGGAGGATTGGATACCCATCCTCTGGTAAAGTCCAAAAGGGAAAATTATCCAATTTTAAATTAGTCCTATTCCCTTTTCTTCACAACCACCACATTTTCCCCAGCACTTCCGATTCCGTTTCCCCAACTTATTACTCCCCACAACTAGCACTTCCTAATATGTCATATAATATTTTAATTTATTTTGTTTATTGCCTGCCTCCCATGAGGCATAAATCCCATGAGGACAAGGGAGCTTTTTCTCTTTGTTCTGGGCTCTGTCTCTGATGCTTAGCACACTGCTTGGCATGAAGTGGGTGTTTGATGAATATTCATTTTGAATAAATAATATGTAAAGGAATTAATGAAATTGACCTATAAATAAAAATGCAACAGAGAACTTATTCCAATACTGGTAGAAGCTCCCTTTCCTTCTCTGGATGAGACTTAAATGGCTAGAGAAAGGGCAGGAATCTAAACTCAAGAACATCAGGCTTGGAAGAGACTTCAAGGCAAGTCTTTTGGGCTCATGTAAATTAATGACAAATTCTGCTTCTATCTTGTTTTGTTCACTTGGGAAGATAGCACATGCTCTCTGAGCCTTAGCTTCCTTGTCAATACAGTGGGATAATCATGATAATATCGGTCCCACTTACCGTTTAAGGGTTTTATGAGATCCAATGTCACAGTTATACAAAATGTTTTCCCTTGGCTAATATATGCCAGATTGTCCCCAAATTCCCACATGCATGCTGTAAACATTGAAGCCCACACACATGGTATTGACAATATAAATATTATAATCCTTTTCCAAAGATGAATATGGAATTTATAAACCTTTCTGAAATAAATCACTTGACCCAAAGATCTTAACTCTCAAACTAGACCATAATGAAAACAGGCATCACAAATCAATCTTGGTTGGACACTGAACAGTCTGTCCACCCCAAGAGACTAAGGGATTGTAAGAAGAGCCTTTCCTTCAGTGGCAGGAGCCTCAGGTTTGCTGCTGCTTCTATATTTCCTATTTTAGGCATATATGGAAGGTTTGGGCTGCCATGGCAGCCGAGCTAGCATCTTTCTAAATCCATATGTTTAATTTTTAATAAATAAATTAAATTAAGCAAAAATAAGCCTACAGCATAGAGCCCTTTCAAATTATTTACTATGCTGTCACTTTGGGCTCATTGATGCTTGTTAATATTTCAAATTTAATGATAAGTACCATTTATAAGCTAAATAAGATATTATTAGCACAATAATGGTAGAAATGTACAAGGACACCGCTAAGCTAAGGTGAAAAATGCATTATTGAATGAAATTTAATTAGTAGATTTGTTCTATTAGTGGCTTGTATATTGCATTTATGAAAATGAATACAAATATGATCCAGGCAATCTTTCCACTGAGAAAATGTCACTGGTAATCTAACTTCACTCCTACTCTTTAAAGGAGATGTAGGATGAAAATTGATGTCCTGGTCTTTTGCCAGTCAAAAGATTTCTGGTTTGCCGTTCTAATAATAGCCAAGTAGTGGAGAGATGCCTTATGCGGAGCTCTGGCAGGTGTGGAGAAGGGTATGTGGTGAGAATTAATTGTGGATTTTTTTCTCATGGCAATGCTTGGGGTGGTGGGTCTCAGGATGGAACTGCAGTGATGTGCTGCTTATCTGCTTAAGCTTGACTTGTCTATATTCTGTGTTGCCATTCCCCTGTCTGGCAATGTGGCTTTGGTAGAAACAGCAGGACTTGGAATCATACACCATGGGTTCAATACTCACACCATTTATAAGCTTTGTGCAACTTAGTTTTTTAAAGCAAAGAAAACACATTAGCTGCCTCACTCTTCCTGCCAGTAATTCCGTGGGGTTAGCTAATATTACAGTCTCTACTATATAGATAAGGAAGTGGAGCTTTAGAGTGTGGATCGACTTGCTCTAGGTCACACAGCTAACAATCTAAGTTCTCTGAAGTTTCCATTTTCTTCTTCTTGCAAAGGACATAATGGCATTGCCTACCTCCTGGGGGATATTGTAAATACTAAATGAGATAAAGGTTGTAATGCAGTGACACATGTATTCTACAAATGTTCGTCTACACTCCATGTTTCCACCTAGCTCCTTCCTTTCTGGATGGCATCATGGAGAAGACATGGCAGGCCAATGACCAGAGTTCTCACTCCTAGGTGGCCAACGTGAAGTCTCTCCAGATCTCAGCTCTTGCCTAGGACAATAGGGAAACAGAACGCCTACCCTTCTTGCTGAGGCTGTTTTGAGAATTAATTGGCTAGTATACAGGAGTGCTACTGTCATTGCAGGTGACCATTCTGTGGATTCTGTGCCCAGATGGACTGACAGGAATGCTGGGAACAGAGATGCCCCAAACTAATGCATTTCTTTGCAGTGAGTTTGGGCTTAAAGGTAAATGCAGGTACTCTGCTCCCCCTTTAACCATCCACCCTGTGCCTGAAATTCTGTCCCTCTGGACATCTTTTTGGAATTACCGAATCTGTGACCCTATAGCTGGGATGGAGATCCATCTGATCTCACTTTTCCTCTTCATTAGCTCTCGTGTTACCACACAGGGATGCCATGCCCTTTGGCCTATATTTCAAGATTAGCTAATCTCAGCCATTCTAATCCATATGTAATCTTTCATACTGCTGCTCTGCCTGCCTTTCTTTTCTTGCTACAAGTCTGATTAATCAGGAAAAACATCTAAGGGTGATAAAATAAATGTTTCTTTTTATTAGAGATTTACCTAAATTAATATAGAGTGTTAGGACTTTTTTCTTTAAAAACTAACCATTATAAGGGTTGATGGTTGAAGTTTTTCCTTTTCTCAGTGAAACTCAGATGGACAGACTTGGATTATTTATAACCATTGGTCCAGGATATACTTTCTTCAGTATTCTAAGCATGGTGCCCTTTAGTTTTTCATTTTTAAAAGTTATAATAAGTAAACACAGATTCACAACCTCTCCAAAAACCACAAAGGCTAAGTCCTTGGCATCAATCTACGTCTCAACCAAATGGTCCCTCTACCAGTCCCTCCTCTTGCCTCCTTCCTACCCCAAGGAAACCACCATCCAGAATCCTGTGTTCATCTCATGCTTTCATTGTTATACAATTTCATTGCATATATATGATTCTCTAAAATTAATTATTTTTATTTTGTTGTTTTTTATCTTCATTAAAAGAGCATGCAACTCTGAGATATGTACTGTTGGGGATTTTCACTTCTTATATTTCTTTCTTTTTTTTTAAGATTTCATTTATGTATTTGAGAGAGGGAGAGAGAGAATGAGAAAGAGAGCACGAGAGGGGGGAGGGTCAGAGGGAGAAGCAGACTCCCTGCTGAGCAGGGAGCCCGATGCAGGACTGGATCCTGGGACTCCAGGATCATGACCCGAGCTGAAGGCATCTGCTTAACCAACTGAGCCACCCAGGTGCCCTACACTTCTTATATTTTAAAGATCATCTGTATTTTTGCACGTTTCGCTGTAGTTCATTTGCATTGACTGCTGTATATTATTCTAATATGTAAATATACCTCATTTGCTTTGTCCACTTTTATGCTGATAGGTATTTAGGTTGAATTCACCATTTTTTCCTATTATGAATAAGTTTTCTATCTACATACATACCAAGGAGTGAAATTTCTAACTCAGAGAGTTTGGGAACATTTAAATATGAAAGATATTGCCAAAATGTGTACAGAAATGCCTATTTATACTCTCACTGACAATGTATAGTGATACAGAGGAATCACATCATCTCCAATACTTAGTGGTATCAGACATTTTAATTTTTACAGATTGATTCAAATTGCATAAAATTCTGTATAATTATAGTCTTAACTTGGAATCTGTAGGACATCCCTTCAGATATGCGTCCTCCTCTCTGCTGTACCTGTTCATTTTATTTGCTATTTTTCTATTGAGTTGCTGTGCTCTTCTCATTGACTTATTGTTAGGAGTTCTTTAAATATTCTTGACATTGATTTTTGTCAGTTTTATAAACAGCTCCATTTTCAATCCAACTGAGATAATCAGTCCAGAGAATAAAGGAAGTATGGATATGTTTTATTTTTTGATCAAATAAACCCACTCTTCTTGTCCTCACCTCATCACCTTAATCTTCTATCCCGTGACACTAGCATATGAATGGGATTGTGTCAGAACTAGCAAGATGACTATATTCATTAGTGCATTCCAAAAGGAAGACTTGGTAAAACCTAACACAAAACTTTGTTTTATTTATTTTAAAAGAAAGGTGGAGGAGTCCTCCCAATTTCTGTCCAGGTTTAATTAATAGAGCTTCTTGGTGCCTGTACCATCTTCTCAGAAAGCAGACTATTTTTCTACAAAACGATCAAAGAATTACAAATGAGTAGTTATTACTTTCTGTACTTCCCTTGGCAGAGATGAGACAGACATTGGAAAAGGCATATAGGGATTCATTATTCATGCAGATGAGTCTCACAATTCAATAGAGCTAATTAGGAAAATGATGGAGTAAATTAGCACTTTATGCGAGTATATTAATATTAATATTAATAAAACTGCCATTTTACCCTGAGATTAAAACAGATAAGGAAGATAACATAGACCTAACCAGTGGGTGGACTCTCAATATGGTTGCTTGCTGGAACACTGACCACTCTTGTCTGTCCTGGAGAATCTTGTTCCAGAAATGTGCTGTTATCAAATTATTCCTAACAAAAAGAGAGAGAAATATATTTTGAAGGCATAGGTGAGCTCTCTTTGCTTTATTATTTGGGCTATTTGAAAGAAAATTCCCCACGTCCCATCTTGTTGACGATAACTAACAGCACCTTATTGTTCATATGGCATTTTCAGAACCATTGTCTTATTTAAGTTTACAACAAATGTTTAAGGTAAATGGTTAGTATTTTCCCATTCTTAGTTTAATGATTTGTCCACATGTCTTCAGATCATTCTTTTTCTTCCATATCTATTCCTTGATTACTGCCTTAGCCTCAGCCACCATCCTGATCTACCATGGCTAAGAAATCACTTGACATCGCAACTCTGATTGTGTTCCCCCCTCCCTAGCTATAACGTTTTGAGTAGTTCAACCTTGCTTTCAGAATTAACCCAAACTTTCTAGCACATGAGCTCTTGCCCAGTTGGGGGAAGTTCAGGCCTGCTCCACTGTCACCTTCCATTTTGTCAAAGTCTGGCCACAGGGAACTACTTGCTATTTCAAATGCATGTGCAAGGATCTGTGGGTTTTGTTTATATTTTCGATTTTACCTCCAACACTGTCTTCCCTCAGGCTCTATCACCAGGCTCCTCAAGGTGTCAATGTAGAGGTCTCTTTTCCCAAATATCCTCCTTTGCTCCTCTCCTCTACAAAAACTGTTATCAAAGAACTCCCTAATTTTCTCCTCATAGCCTTCTCATGTACTAGAGCTAGAACATCTCATTTATTAAAGCTTATATTTACTAATCCTACATAGGGCAGTAAATTCCTAGAGATAAGGGGTCAGTTCTTATCCACCATGATGTACGCCCTGAAGGAAGATTTAGAAACCTCTTTAGAAATCCTGTGCTCTTTCTAATATTCACATTGTCTCCTTGGCTCATTCAGGTTCATTACTTTTAGGGTGCTGGTTTGGATAACCTGTAAGATTATTCGTTAGATGGAGCTTAAGAGGTTCAAATTTTACAAGACTCATTATTGGAATTCTTTTTACATCTTTAGCAGATTTACTTAATTTGCCTCCAGAGGATAATGGAATCTATAGAGAACTTCCAGTTTTAGTTTACGAGGACTTTTCTTTTTCCTGATCATAATTAACTCTCCATTACCCATTCTTGTTTTGGTATTCCAAACCCTAAACTAAGATTCAATTTCAATTTCATAGGAGAAAATCTTTCTGAAGTTACAAAGACCCAGAACCTTTACGAGCTCAGTTCCCTATATGGTTTCCTAATTCAAATATTTATTTGTTTGAACAATCCTTGAATTCAATCAAGTAGCCCACCTATGATCCAGGCAAAATGCCAGATATTTCTTCCAATTTCAGGGGTTGGCTTTGGTAATAGGCATGTCACATTTCTAAATCCCTGATCTCAGACATCCAGTTCTGAATAGCTTGATGTCCACATCTGCTGAAGATGTGCTTCCTATCTCCTCTTATGACTTTTACTGAGTGTGTGGTAGTCAGTGACATACTTAACCTTAATTATCCTAAGTTTCCTCATCTGTAAAATGATTATTATGCTATCATTCATATAAAGAGTGTTTATCTGGTAACTCCTGAGGTAGGGGGTATTTTTTTTTTTTAATAGGAAGATATCCTAGGAAGATATTTCCTAGGATCTGAAGGAATCAAGGCACAGTGATAGAGGAGTAAATTAGTGATTAGTCTGCAAAGAGATAAATGCTAGGTTAGAATTTGCAAGGAATGCTATGGGAAAACAGAGGCCGGGAGCAAACCCAAGAAGGCATCTACCCAGCATTGTTGTCGGGTGGCATTTCTCTGTTTTTCCTCCAAAACTGTGGTCTGTGAGAGTCTTTGCTGCCCTGCTTGGAAAAGTCGCTTGGCAATGCTTAAAGGAGATTTTGACAGGGAGAGATGCCTGGATGACTGACTCTCTTTCTTGGAAAAGCAACTTTCAAAGCTGGGAGGGAGTGGGTGCCATTCTGCCTGTGGTGATGGAAGACTGAGCATACCACCAGCAGCTGTTCAGAGACAAGAAAGGCAGCTTCATTCAAAAAGCCATCATAATTTGGCAAGGAGTGCTCCAATCAGTAGCCTTCCTAATGCGTGTAATTGTTATGCAAATAAGCCACAGCCCATTACCCAGGCTGGGAACAGGAATATCAACTCTGTGATTTACAAGGAGCCCAGGGGCCAAAGAGAACTCTGGCTTGCATCCACCCTAGGGGGTCAGCTGAGCTGTCTTGATGCTGGGCTTATGGTGAACTGGTTTATTAAAGTTGACCATTGGACTGAAGCTGATTCCTTAAAAAGTGAGAATATTTGAGTTTAATAAGGTAATCAAGGTCTGGGTTTTTACTTTCTGCCTGCAAATATCAGAAACAATATTAAAATGGAACACGGTTTTAGTGATTGTTGGGTATCCAAATCCCTTATATTTTGGAGGAGGAACTGAGTCCAGAGTGGTGAAGTGACTAGTCCAAAGAAACCGGCTTTCTTGCCTCCAGGTTCAGAGTACATTTACACCTTCCCCTCCTGCCCCCGTATAGCTACAAGAACTGTTGTTGTTCCTTAAGCCCAAGACCTTTTCTCTCCTCCTTTTTTACCTTCTCCATTTCTTATCCAACAAATTCCTTTTATAAAGGAATTATAAAGATCACTGTCTAGATAAGAAATCTTATTTTATTCTCAAGAAGATGCAACCTAATATTATAGATGAGACAAACACTCAATAACTGCAATATGAGTAGAGAAAGGTAGAAAGGAGGTAGAGAAAGGTAGAGAGGAGGTAGAGAAAGGTAGAGGTCGTTCAAAGGAGACAGTGATGACATGCATTTGAGAGACATGAGGAAACTTGATAGGGTAGACGATATTAAGAATGAGCCTTTAAATCTTAACTGAGAGAAGTAAGGAAGGAGAGGAAGAGACAGGGCATGGTAGAAATAGCAGTAGTGGAGGTAGAGGAAGCCAGGGTTTCCTCAAGGAAAAATAACTGCATTTGCCTGGGGTATAGGGAAGGTGGGGTAGAGCAGAGGTGGATAGTTTAAAAGTGGATATTAGAGCAGCTAAATAGAGGCTAAGTCTCGGCAGATCCTTATACAGTGGAAAGAGTCCTGGGCTTAAGGTCAAATGGCTTGTGTTTTGGTCTCACCTCCACCAATGCCCGTATACGTGATCTTACACAAATAAATCTCTAAACTTTGATTATTTTCCTCCTCTTATAAAGGTGTGAAGATTAAAAATGTGAAATGCCTAACACAGTACCTATCTCCTGATATGTGCTAAATAAAAAAATGTGTCCCTTTTTTTCATCATGACTTTGATTTGGAAGCTGAGGATTGTCATTGAACCCTGACTTAGCTATCATAGTTTTCTGTCCTTATTTGATGGTGTCACTTACTTTTATCTTTAACCTTCTTTCTAGAATTAACTAAGTCTAAGTTCACTTCATAAACCAAGACTGTAACAATGATTGTGTTTTCATTTCCTTAAAAAAAAAATCTCTCTTCTCTAATTATTCTTACCTGTAATGTCAGATTAATTTTCCTTAAACACTTTTTCAGTCAACAGTCAATTGTTAACTGTTTATAAATGTGCAGGGGTTCCTGTTTGTGCCCTATTATATCAAATTCACATTCTTCCATCAGGTAACCAGGACCCTTGGCCACTAGCCCACCATACCTCTTCCAGCTCGCTCAAACGCCTCCTCTGTATTTATGTCAGGCCATTTTAAGGTTTGTCCTCAGATATAATGAACACATATGAATCTATTATGTCTACAGCTTTCCATCTTCATCTACTAACCCAGACAGGACTTGGCCACTCAGTGCTCATCTTTGCATACAGGCCCATCTCTGCCCTTTGACATTCCTTAACCACAATGTGGCCTGTCTGCATAACCGTGTTACATTGTTAGGTAGAGCAAACCATCCCTCAATCAATTCACTACATTGTTTTCTGTCTTATGGCTGCTGTGGTCCTGAATATACTTTAAAGAGTAATACCTTTCAAATTCTCTGTTTATCCTTCCCTGTGCCTCACACCATGTAAGGCATGAAATAATGCCTAATATAAGCTTGTGAGATAAATAAAGTCACCATAGGCCTCAAATTGACAGCAGACTTTTCTTTCTTGCCCACAGGGGCATAGCAAATTAAAGGGAAACCCTTGGGCCTATTTTCCCAGTTTCAGAAAGAGTTTGAAGATGTGTCATTTTCTAAATTATCTCTTGCCTATGAACTGAGCAGAGAGGGCCCAGACACCACTGAGAGAGACTAAAGATGGAAATATACATGCTTGTTTTTAGAGTCAATTTTCTGACTATATTATGCACTTAAAAATTAAATTTGCTAAAGGCATTTCAAGTGCCTTCCATGCTAACACTTCATTATAAGGTACTTATCAGTAATAAATCCACAGGGCCTATTTTTTTTTTTTAAGAAAATAAGAAATACTTAGAACAAATAAAAACATCTTTCTTTGTTCCCACTCCTAGAACTATTTTTGTTCTAGGGGAAATAAGTAATTTCTAGTTGAATGGATTAAAAATGTCAGCCTATTATTAATATAGTATTTTTAATAATAACATAAAATGCCAAACTTTTCTTTAATTCCTCATGCAGGAATTTAATATAAACTGGTAATTAAGAAAGTAAGGCAAGTTTCTTGCTGACATCGTGTGTCAGTTTTTGATTATCCACGTAAGTTCCCTGGCTTTCTTTCTTTACTTCCAGATCATAGCTAGAGGTAGGTGAGACCTCAAGAAACACCCTGTCTACTCAGTATCCATCCTGCATTCCTTCATCCCTTTACGGAGTTCATAAAAGGGAAGAGCTACATTTGCCATCCATAAGTCTTTACTTCCCATTCTCCTTTCAAGCTTCATACTGTGGCTTCTTCTCAATTGAAAGTGATTTCCTAAAGGCTGCCAGCATATTCCCAAAGTCTAGACTCAAGGTTCAGTATTTAGCTTTTATCTTACTTAGCCTCTTAATGACATTTGACAAAATGGCTAAATCTTGTGTTTTAAAACTCTCTACTCTTTCATTGTGAATAACTCGTTTTCTTCCTAACTTTCTAATTCTCCTGTCTCCTTCTCCATTAGCTTCCCTTCCTTCCCGCTTCTCTTAAATATTGGTTTCTCCCTCCTTAAGGTTTTCCTGATTAAATACATTTACTCCCCTGGCCTCAGATGTTAGTTACATTCTCATGTCTATCAAGTCTGCATGTCTAGCTGCCATGTTTTTCTTGAGTGTTAGCAATATTCAGCAAGCTCTTGTTCCAGTGGAAGAGAAAAAAACTGCACTAATTCATAAATACAGAAAGGAAAATACAGTACTGAGTGACAATATGCACTAGAACATTGAGGCCGGGAAGGGGTGGGAGAATGTGAGACGGGGTCTCAAAGCCAGAGAAGATGACAATTGGGAGCTGACATCTCCAGCCATATGGATGTTTGGAGGAAGAGCTTCTCCTGAAGGTGGAGCTGCAACCTCACATGCCTCAAGGCAAGAAAGTGCCTGGCCTGGAAATATGGCTAAACTTGTGGGGTGTGAAAGGAGGGGAAGTCAGAGGGAATGAGAAGCCAGATTATCCAAGGCTCTGCACTGCTGTGAGATAGGGTCAGTGGAGGCTTTGGGCCAGAGGAATGCTGGGATCTGACTTTTTTAAACAGACTATTTCTACTGATGTTCTAAGAATCCTTTGTACGGCAGATAGTGCAGAAGCAGGAGACCACCAAGAAGCTATTGTAATGATCTAGGTGAGAGAGTAAGAGGATTTAGAGCAGGATGAGATCAGCAGAGGTGATCAGAAGGGATAGGATCCTGAATGTATGCTGAAGGTAGATTTGGAAGTATTTGTTGGTAGATTGGGTGTGAGATATGAAAGGTAGCTTGGGGTCAAGGATGATTCCAAAGTTTTGATCCTGAACACCTGAAAAGATCAAATAACATTTGTTGAGATGTGACGCTTGCAGAGATGCAAGTTTGAGAGGGGCGAAAATAAAGAGTTTGGGTTTGAACACTTCAAATTTGAGATGCCTTCTTGAAACTCAAGTGGAGAGGGTAAATAAGCAGAATTCTGGAATTTGGAGAACCACTGATCTCTAAAGCCCTAGGACTAAATGAGATCTCTAAGAGAGAGCCTGTAGATAGAAGAGATTCAAGCATTGGTGCCTTCTCTTTCATCCTGAATATTGCCTTAGTTAAAAAGCTTTGACAATTTGATCCCAGAAATATCGTTTATTAATACCCTCTTCAGAGCCACAATCTATGCACCCAGGGGGCAGCCCTCACATTATAAGCTATTTAAAGGGAATGTCTCTGGAACACATTTACAATATGAAGACTACTTTTTTTGCACCAATGTTGTCTCTTTAGTTTAAACTCTTATCATTTTAAGTCCCCTGAATGGCAAAGGTCTCTTGATTGGTCTCCGTGCTATCAAGCTCTTCTTTCCACTCTGACAACAGAGTAACTATTTTAACCAAAATCTGATCACACCACTGATTTCTTAAAATCCTTTGTGTCTTCTTGCTTGTTTGAGGTTAAAGGTGTTTTTTTAAAGCCTTCCCGAGCTTGGTGCAAATGATCTTCCTACTTTTGTTTCCTACCTGACCACTCATTGTTTATCAACTACTGGCATTTCTTTGTACCACCTGTGTTCAGAATGTGACGTACTCATCCGCCAGACAGGAGTGCTAGTGTCCTGCCTGCATCCAGCATTTATTTTTGTCTCTCCAAATCTGACAATGTCATTTCTCTGTTCCTGTTCTTTCCTCTGAGTCTCTCCAAGTCCAAAAAACATTTTTTTAGTTTAGCTAAGCTCCTGTATCTTCCACCAGGAATTCCATGTATACTCTGAACTATTTCAGTTCTTAATCAATCATGTATCATTGCATGATGTCCTCCAATGATTTCCTGTGTGCATATCTTATCTCTCCAATGAGATTATAAGCTCCTTTAGGGCAAGAAACTCTACCATATTTCTCTCTATTCACTATAGCACCAAGCAGCAGAGAGGCATTTTAATAAACACAGTTTTGAATTGAATTAAATATATTGAACCTGCTTCCTATTTTAACAAGTTCATAGATCAGGCAGGTCACCAAAGACTCCTATACATGCTCTGTATAATTCTGTCTACCAGCTGTGGTTGGACACAGCAGCTCCCACTGCTCCTAAATCTCTCTTCCTTATATTTATAATCCAGGGAATCAATGACACAGATTCTGCCAAAGTGTATTTATAAGAATATGAAAAACTATGGCCACATGAGCCTGAATTTGTGGCTTCATGTGTAGTCAGTATGATACATGATTTCTTGTGATTTGGGAAATGCAGTATAAATAGATAGCTATCTATGAGCTAAATCTAGGAGGAAGCTAGCTCAGTTCCACATTCTGGGTATTTTGGAGTATTATTTAGTTATTATTGACACAGTTGAGAATTCAGCTCAGAGATCCAACAGAGAAAGAGAGATAGATCTGTCTTAGGAGCCTAGGGCAGGGGGAACAAAGCAGTTGTAAATAGCTTAGCAATCAGTGCTTCATGTTTGAGTAAGTGTTTCCAACAAGCAAAAAAACAAAGCCCTTTCTAAAGAAAAATAACTAGCGTCCATTGAGCCTGACAATTAACAAAACACTTCCACATTTATTATTTTATTAGACACAGCAACTACCTAGAAGATGAGGAGAGATGATAATCTCCATTTCTCTAAATGAGAGAATTAAAGCCCTTAGTTACTGAGAGATGGGTCCAGTGTCACCCATGCAGGGAGTAGAAGAGCAAGTATATGGGACAAAGATCTTCGGGGTCAATACCCTGTGCTTTCTACAGCATTCCCTAAACAAGGGAGATTTTTATGGCTTCATTTAAAGATTCTGTCTCTTCTCTCCCTATTTCCTTTCAAAATAAGAAATTCTATGGAGACGCTATCACTCATTCATATATTTGGTAGTAATGTGAGAGAAACGTGTTTTTTTTTTAAGCTTTAAAAAGTAATTTAATAAATAAATGTGAAACAAACTGAGAAGAGTGGCTGGACCAGGTCTTATGCTTCTAATAGAATCATAAATGCCAGAAAGTGCTGGGAATGATTTATTATCCTGTTATTATAAGTGACTGGGAAGCTTTCAATGGAGTCCTTGCTAATTTCTAGCAGCTGCATTAAATCAGAAACTCTATTAGCTATTATAAAATCATCACCCCATTTTTCTGCAAATCAACTTGAACACCTGATGGGAATTTGGAGCTGTTTGTTACTATATGTGCTAACCTCATCCTTGGCCTCCAAAAAAACCAAACCAAAGCAAAACAAAAAAAACACAAGTCAGAGGTGGCATGATATTGGTCACATCAAGTGTTAGGGATTAATAAATAACTGTCTACTTTTTATAAGAGATGTTTCTGATGAAAGAAATAGTTTCCTTTAACAAATACCACCTCATTAAATGGAAGGATCTGAGATACCATCAAATCTTGTGTTCTGAATTTGAGCCCCTCCCTCAGCTTCATTCTACCCCAATCCAGCAGCTGTCCACCCAAATCCTTATACCCAAATCCAGCCTTACACCCGAATCCAGCAGCTATCCACCCCTTGTATGAACAGGACAAATAACCAACTCTACATAAACTGAATTGGAAATTGTTGGCACTATTACCCTTCATTCTGATTTTTACAATGGAATATACCTCCAAGGACTCATTCTTCTATGAACAGAGAAGAAACACCTTCTCTTGGGCAAGTAACAAGGGTCAGAAGCAGATATCACTACATCCTTGAATACAGCTTAGGCTTTATGGTTCAGGAATTAGCTGACTAGGTAATAGTTAAGTGCAATCTGATGGAGGCAACCAGGAGATGCCACTACCTAGAAGATATGCCTGCTATGTTAGGGGAGATCCTGGAGTAGAAGCAGCAGAGTGAGAAGAAGAGAGGCAGCTGCTGATAACATCAAATGTCTAACTAGGAGAACAAAGTAGAATTTTCAGAGAAATAAGTTTTACAGGGGTTGGTAATAGATTGGATATGGAAAGTGTGGTTTCTTGCTTAGAAAACCTGAATGGACATCCAGGCTGAAGGGTTTGATTAAATCAAGGGAATCTTAAAGGTTATATTTTTATGCTTATGTACTTACCTTATATGCTCCCATGTGATTGCATTTATAGTTGCTATGTTCTGTGCCTGAAATTATTTCCTCCAAAAACTTCACATGGTTCATTCCCTCACTTTGAGTATTTGATCAAATATTGCTTCATGAGAGGGAATTTCTAAAAATTTTTTTAAGATTTTATTTATTTATTTGAGAGAGAGCAGAGAGCACAAGCAGGGAGGGGGGGTAGGAAGGAGGAGCAGAGGGAGTAGGAGAAGAAGACTCCCCGCTGAGCAGGTCCCCTGAGATCATGACCCAAGCTGAAAGCCACCAACTGAGCCACCCAGGCACCCCAAGAGAGAACTTCTATAACCTCACTTTTCTCATTTGTTATTCTATTAGCCTGCTGTAATTTTCTTCAGAGCACTTATTGTTTCCTATTATTATATTTTATTTTTCTATTTTATTCATTTATTGTTTATCATCCCACTATAGGCCACATTAAGTTTGATCTGGCAACGACATTGTGTATTTTGTTCATATCTGTATTACCAATGCCTAGAACAGTACCTGGCTCATGGTATGTGCTCAGTAACTGTTGAGAGAATGAACAAATAAGTTCCAGAAGTGATGTCGGAATGGCAATTGTATATCTACATATCTCTATCTATATAGACAGATAGATAGATAGATAGATAGGTATAGATATGTAAGAGGACTCTATTATAAGACAGATTGGTGAGTTATCTTTATATGAGTAATAGCTGAAGCTATAGGCTCTGGAGATATTATAGAATAAAAAAATAAGAAGGCCTTGAAACTCCAATAGTGGAAAGCCAGATGGAAGATGATGAACTTGCAATGAAAACAAAGATGAAACAAGGAAAAGTAGCATCTGTAGGAGAAGAAAGTTTTGAAAAATGCAGAGCAATCAAGACAATGAAGACTTAAGACTATCCAGTGGAAATAGTATTATTGAGGTCACCAGTGACCACAAGAAGAACTGCGTTGGTGGAGTGATGGGTTAAGGGCTATACTGGTGTGTGTGTGTGTGCAAGTGTGATTAGGAGATGGGAAATGGGAAAGAACATCCTTGGAAAACTCTTTGAGATACTTATCTGAAATGAGGAGAGTAATAGAGAAATAGCTGCAAGAAGGTGAAGGTCTAAGTAATTTTTTTCTTACTTTTGTTTAATTTTTCAAATATTTAAAAGCCATTGGGAAGGATGGACTTGACGTGGTAAGCTTCATATACAATAGATACAGAGAGTGTCTCTTAGAGTTATTTTCCTGACAAATCAAGAAAGATGAAATCCAAAGCATGGGTGGAATGATTAGTGAATACATGAGGAGAGACAGTGTTTCTGTAGTAACCTGAGGGAAGGAGAATCCAAATACAGACAGTTTTATGTGCTTGGTAAGGGAAGGTTAGGGCATTCCCATTTAGTGGTTTCTCTACTTCTCTAAAGGAGAAAGTGATCATCTGTTGATTGCAAAGCAATATGAGTGGGAATTCAAATGATGGAGATGAATGGAGAAGGGGGAAAAATTGTGGAAATTAGAGTATGAGTTGACCAATAAAGAGTAGAAAAATTGTAGGATAAGTGTGAGGAGCCACTTGACTGTGGTGAGCATCATTCTGCCCTGTTGTGTCCTTAACTATGCCCAGAAAGTTGAGTTCATCAAGGGTTAGAATTTGGTAAAAAGCTTGTGACAGAATGAGTAATAGGCAAGAGAGTTTAGGCAAGAGAATTCTGCCCTGTTGTGTCCTTAGCCATGCCCAGAAAGTTGAGTTCATCAAGGGTTAGAATTTGGTAAAAAGCTTGTGACAGAATGAGTAATAGGCAAGAGAGTTTAGGGTGTTGGGCCAATTGGAATAAGGGACCATGTTATCCAAGCTGTTGAGGAAGGAAGCACAGATAATGGAGGTCTCAGAATTCCACAGAAAACAGAGGAGTCAATGGTCAGGAAGTCCCAAAGTAGTCAAAGATGCATCACGGTGGGAATAGTTGGACAAGTCCTCGGTAGGAGAGGGAATTGAGATATAAGCATGGGATATTTGAATTAGCAATTTTGGGAAAGGTGGGTGATTATATTTTCTGACAAGGCCCATTTGCTCAGAACAAGGCTGGCATCATGCACTCCTTAAATCCTTCAAAATAAGGACAGAATTTATCTTAAAATCTAGGCCAGAACTGAACTTGAAGTGGGGATGAAGAGACATCACCAATGGAGTTGCCAAGGTAGGCTCTGTCACTAGTAAACAAGTTGATCAAAAACAAATAAGCAACAAAAGCAGTACTGTCATACTTACTGTTACTGTTTGGGGCAGAGATAGCTGGAGTTTGAGCGCCACGCATAGGCGTTATGAGGAGCCCCTTAGACCTGGGGACACCCATACTTCCTAACCCATGGTTCCAGGTGGTAGGCAGCTCTAAAGAGTGAATAATTGTCTTTCTCATGAACAAAATTATGTGTCAAAGTTAACCAACCTCTGCTCTGTGATATGAGTACTTGGTGCCTCCAGCAGAGAGAGCGGAGGACTACAGTTTCCCATGAAGATTGCAGAACTCATTGAGAACAAGGAAGAGCCTGTTCCCCATTCTGTTTTTATTCAACAGCAAACAGAGCCACTTGTCAGGCTGATGGTCCTTGTCCATTGCCACTGCAGTAATAGTTTGAAAGAGGGTAGAGGGAGATGGAAAAAAGAGACATTAAAAGGAAAATGTCACCATTTCCAAGTGCCATATTATTTGACAGTTTCTCTTTATGTTGCAACAGCTGCTTAACATGACAAACGATAGCTTTAATAAAAATGCACACAAGGAGATGCAGCACCAGAAAATGAATAATGGAGCTTTCTATCCTGACATGTTGTGGAGCATATTCACTCAGCAATGAATAGGACCTTGGGAACTATGTGTTGCCTGTTGCTTTCAGACAACCCCTGGTAGGTGGTTGGCCCTGTGTCAGTCAGTTTCACTTGCAGAAAGCAGAATACAGTGCAACTGGTTTTAGCAGAGAGGTTTTTGGTGTGTGGCATTAAATGATTTGCTCAATCATTGGGGGGGTGCTGACAAAAATAGGTTGAACTTTCAGAAAGCCACACCAACAGATCTTGTTCTACAACTGAGAAGGTGTCAGCACTCCCAATCCAAAGCCACCCAAATCCTGAAGCCACTACTGTCAGGAAACTACTACCTCTAGGAAGCTGCCTTGACCAGGAAGCCATGCCTGCCTGTGTGACCAACACCAATATGGATGACCATTTCCCTATCCCTGGGTACCTGAGACAGCAGATGCTTGAACTCCTGCTAATGTTGCCCAGAAAAAGCAAGTGTAGTGTTTTCCAAGAGGATAACAGCAGCAACAGTAGTGACAGAATGATGACTCTTATACAGGTAATTGAAGTACAATAAGTTACACACGAGATGTGGGGGCTAAGCTGGGGCTGGCAGGGTTTGGTGGTATTTGGATCCTACAGATCCAGATTTGATATTCATAAATCCAGTATTGTATGGTTTAAAGGAAGAGGAATAGAGAGTGAAGTAAGTAAGTAAGAGGGTGGGAAAGTGAGAGTGCAGGGAAAAGCAGCCTATCCTCAGCCCCAGGACTGTAGTGGACAGGGGCTCCTTGGAGTTTTGATAACCATGTGTCTTCATAGTTCACTTACCATCTTATCACCTCTGTGCAGTCACACAAGGGGCGGAAGCCCTTAGCCATTGAAAGTTCTACAAACATGCCATTCCAAATCACTGTTCAGAGTTAGATGTAGCAAGTGAAAAAAAGCTATCATGGCAACATACATCAACAGTGCAGAAGAATCAGGAATGGGGTGGGGTGAACATATGGGCCTAGTTGGAATCATGGGAAGAAAGGTAGTGTTTTCAGGGGACTTGAGGACTTGCTCATGATAAAGTCATGAAGGTCTGCCATTGTTTTAGCACACTGGGGACATTAAGCAATAGTTAGTGGAAACGAATAAAATAGGAATAAAAGGAATAAATAAATAAAAAGGAATAAAAGGAAAATGACACAGCAAAGTATGTGTCAGCCATTGGGGCATTTTACTCAATATTTACATATCACCTACTGTGTGCAAGTAATTATAATCCTCAAAATAATATTTTGTCTGTGTCCTTGAGGGAATTAAGAGATTCATTGATCCCGACAGGGCCATTTCATGGAAGAATTTAAAGGATAAAATTTTCAACCTGAATATTTTCTCAGCATCTGGAAGATAAGACTTCTTTATTATAGCTGGTCTTTATGTGCAAAGGGTTAAAAGCCCTATAATACTCTACTGTAAGGAATATAAAGAAAAAAAAAAAAGACTGTATTACTATTACTATATCCAAGGAGGTTATAGTCTATTTGAGGAGCTAGAACACACCAGGAAGAAAGTGGTACACATTTTACTTGGCAAAGACTTTGTAAAACAGAGGAAATAAAGTGATAAAATTTCTAACTGCCAAAGGGAAAGTATACAGAGTAAATGCTATAGCAGATAAGAGAAATTAAGATCATTTCAGTTTGGAGTGCTGAAAAAGTTTTCTTAGTAGAGGTAAAATTTAAGCTGAATTTTTAAAGATTTTTTTTTTTCCAAATTTATTTGCTAGAGAGAGAGAGAGAGCACAAGCGGGGGGAGAGGCGGAGGGAGACAGAGAAGCAGGTTCCCTGCTAAGCAGGAAGCCCAATATGAAGCTGGATCCCAGAATCCTGGGATCTTGACCTGAGTCCAAGGCAGATGCTTAACCAACTGAGCCACCCAGGTGCCCCTAAGCTGAATTTTAAAGGAAGGAAGAACTTGCTACAGAAAGAGTAAAATTATCCTGAGTAGGATAAATAACACGAGGAAAAATATGTATGGGAGACAGTGTGTGATGTTTGACTAAAATGAGGGTTTATAGGATACTCATGGAAAAATGATTTCATTAAAAACAAAACTATTAATAGCTGTGAAAAATAGGATTGTTATTATAAAGAGCCATGAATGTCAAGAGAAATAATTGGGAATATGTGCTGTAGGAACTGGAAATATTGACTTTCCAAAGGAGATCCACTTGATATTGTCCAGAATCAAGTGTATGTGATTCTGGAATTTTTGGACCATGATGACAGTTTGATTTCCTTTTGAACTGAATCAAGAATTAAGCTTAAAAAAAATCTTTCTACCCTTTGCATTTTTCTGTACATGTTTATATTAAAACACACCATTCCCAAAAGAGTGCTTTTGTTTTAATGAAAACATCTACACATATAAATAAAATATTTTGTATGTGTCTATATAAATGTAAGTCTTAAGGATTTCTTAAAAACATTTATTTATATTAGAGAGCGAGTAGAGGGGGAGGGTGGGGCAGAGGAAGAGGGAGAGAGAGTCTCCCTCCTAAGAAGTCTCCCTCCTTTCCTAGCAAACTCCTAGCTGAGTGTGGAGCCCAATGCCCACCTTGATTTCATGACCCTGAGATCACAACCTGAGCCGAAACCAAGAGTCAGAGACTTAACTGACTGTGCCACCCAGGTGCCCCAGTCTTGAGGAATATTAAAGCTAAGATAAATTTGAAAGGGAAAAAATGTGCTTCGAAACCATGAAAGGGATGTGTGAAAACAAGGTGCCTTGGTGCACCTGACCTCTTTATGATGGAAGTTGAAAAGGCAGAAGGAATTGGAGACCATAAAGAAATGACCAACTCACTATCATATAAATAAGCAAATGAAACAAGTCCCAGAGAGGGTATGGGGAGAATCAGAATCTAAAGTTGACGTAATATATGATCTAAACTATCTACTTTTCAGTAAAATATCATAAGACGTGAAAAGAATCAGAGTGTGGTACATACAAAGAAAAAATTCAGGCAACAAATGCTGCCTATAAGGGCCCAGATTTAACATAGATTTTAAAGTAGCCATTATAAACATGTTCAAAGAACTGAAAAAAACAATATTAAAGGAAGTAAATGAAGGTTTTATGACAATGTCTCATCAAATAGAAAATATAAATAAAGATATAAAAATTATAAAAAGAACCAAATGGCGATTCTGTAGTTGAAAACTAAAATAACTGAAATTAAAAATTTATTAAATGTGCTTAACAGTAAATTTCAATTAGCAAAAAAAAAAAATCATCGAATTTGAATACAGATTGATAGAAATCACACATTCTGAAAAACACAGGAAAAAGAATTTTTAAAAATGAACAGAGAAAGAAATTTAAGAAATATGGGATACCGTTAAGCATATAAACATATGTGAAGTAGGGAATATGGGATAAACAAATATGGGATACCATTAAGGACATCAACATACGTGCAGTAGGAGTCCCTGAAGGAGAGGAGAGAGAGAAAGAAGCAGAAAAAATACTGGACAAAACTGTGGGTGAAAATGTTAAGAACTTGGTGAAAAATCCACATATCTACATATCCGATAAGCTCAACAAACTCGACGTAGAATAGAAAGAGATGCACACTCATACACATCATAGTAAAAACGTTGAAAGTCAAAGAGAAAATCTTGAAAGCAGAAGGAGAAAAATGACTCACCACATATGAGGCAACTCCCATAAGATTAATAGATGACTTTTCATTAAAAACGGTGAGGGCCAGAAGGCAATAGGCTGACATAAAAAAAATGTTTATTTAAAGTCAACTAAAAATCTTAAATCCAGCAAAGTTAACATTTAAAAATGACGGTGAAATAAAGACATCCGTTTTTCAACAAAAATTGAGAGAATTTGTTGCTTGCAGATTGCCTTATAAGAAATACTAGAGGATGTTCTTAGACTAAAAGCAAGTGACTCAAGACAGTAAGCAAATCCATTCGCACACACAAACACAAATATCACTGATAAAGTTAATTACATAATTATAAAAGGGTATAGATGCTTATTCCTTCTTTCTTCTATTTAATGATATTAAAAGAATTATGTAAAATAGTGTATATATAATTATATTTTTGTGCCTATAATTTATGGAAACATAATATATTTGCCAACAGCAGTGTAGGAGGTGGATGGAAGCAAAACTGTATTAGAGTAAGGATATGCCACCAGACAGTAACTCAAATTCATAAGACCAAAAAAAAAAAACAAAAAAAAAACACAAAAAACAGAAATAGTAAACGAAATGGTTAACATAACAAACTCTATAAATACATACATACATGCTCTCCTTTCTTCTCTAAGTTCCTACAAAAGTCATAAAATTAGTTAAGATAATTTATAACAATGTATTGTTGGGTTGAAATATATGTGAGTGTAATATGTATAAGAATAATAGCACAAACAGTTGAAAGAGGGAATAGAGCTATATAGGAGTAATGTTTGTATATCTACTGGAATTAAGTTAGTACAAATCTGAAACAGATTCTGATAAGGTATAAATGGGAAGCCCTAGGGCAATCACCAATAAAATATTTCCAAAAGTAAAGTGTAAATTGTTAAAATAATTAAAATGTTATAGTAGAAAATATTTACTTAGAACAAAAGGAAGCAGTAAAGGAGAAATAGAACAAAAAAGGACGAGACATATAGAAAACATAAATCTAATTATATTAATAGTAACATTAAATGTGAATATATTAAACAATCCTATCGAAAGGCAAGATTGTTAGACTGGATAACAACAAGATCCAGCTATGTTTTATGAAAGTGAGACACATGTTAGATATAAATGTGTTGAAAGTAAAAAGATGGAAAATATATACCATGCAAATGGTAATAAAAAAGATGTAAAAATTATAAACATATATGTACATAACAACAGAGCCACAATATATGTGAAGCAAAATCTGACATAAATGGAGAAATAAATGATTCAACAATAACAGCTGTCGACTTCAATAATCCACTCTCAGTGATAGATATGAAACTAGGAAGAAGATCAACAAAGAAGGAGAAATATGAACAACATGATAAATTAACTAGAACCAACAGACAACTTTGGAATACTCCGCTCAACCACAACGGAGTACAGATTATTCTCAAATATACATGGAACATTCTCCAGAACAGATCATATGTTCAGACACAAAAGAAGCCTGTAAGAATCTTAAAGGATCGAAATCCTATGAAGTGTAATATCTGACCACAATGAAATGAAAAGAGAAATCAATAACCGAAATTAATTTGAGGAATTCACAAAAATGTGGCAAGGTACATACTCTTAAATAACCAGTGATCAAAGAAGAAATCACAAGGGAAATTAGAAAATACATTGAGAGGAATGAAAATAAAGACACAACACAGAAAAACACATGGGATGCAGCTAACACATTGCTTTGAGATAAATTTATAGGTGTAAAAAGCTAATTTTTTTTTTTAAAAAGGAGAAATGTCAAGCCAATAATCTAACTTTTCACCTTAAGACAATGGAAAAGAATAGCAAATTAAATCTTAAGTAAGCAGAAAAAGGAAACAATAAAGATTACAGATGAGACAGAGAAATAAAGAATAAAAAATACACTTGATCTTAGCCAAAAGGCCAAGAAGCGATTAAAGAATAAAAAATAATGAGAAAAAACAATGAAACTAAAAGTTGGTTCTTTGAAAATATCAACAAAATTGACAGACCTTTAACTGAATCAGACAAAGAAAAAAATAGAAAAGACTCAATTGCTAAAAGCAGAAATGAGAAAAGGGCCATTACTAATGACTTCACCAAAATAAGAATTGTAAAGGGTATCATTAGAGAAATTAGGTAGCTTAGGCCAATAAATTAGATAACTTAGATGAGATAGAGAAATGCCTAGTAAGACACAAACTATTAACACTGACTCAAGAGGAAATAAAAAATGTAAGGGGACAGTAAAGAGATTGAATTAGTAATTCAAAACTTCCCACAAAGGAAAATCTAGGACTAGATGATTTCACTGGTGAATTCTACCAAACATTTAAGGAAGAATTTATACCACTTCTTTACAAACTATCTCCAAAAATAAAAGAGGGAGAACACTTCTTAACTCATCCCATTAGTCCAGTATTATTCTGATTCCAAAAGTGACAAAGACATCACAAGAAATACAACTATAGACCAATATTTGCTGTGAATATACATGCAAAAATCTTTTTAAAATGCTAGCAAATTGAATCAAGCAATATATAAAATGGATGATACGCTATGGCCAAGTGGGATTTATACCAGGAATGCAATGTTGGTTTAACATTCCAAAATCAATTAATGTAATGTACCATATCGATAGAATAAAAGACACAATATACAGAATATTATAATAGAGGCACAAAAATCATTCAACAAAATCCAATATCTTCATCATAAAAACACAAAATGAATTATAAATAAAAGGAAATTTCCTCAACCTGTTAAGAAAAATCCAGAGCTAACATCATACTTAATGCATAAAGTCTCAATGCTTTCTCCCTAAGGTCAGGAACAAGACAAGGATGTACGCTTTTACCACTTTTGTTCAACATTGTATTGGAGGTTCTAACCAGGGAAATTAGTCCAGAAAAATAAATAAAATGTATACATAATGCAAAGAAAGTAGTAGGACTATCTATTTGCAAATAACACTATCTTATATAGAGAAAATCCTGAGGAATTCTCTAAAAAACTAAAGGAACTAATAAAAAAGTTTAGCAAAGTTGCAGGATGCAAGAACAATACCAAAAAAAAAAACAAAAAAACCATTTGCATTTCTATACACTACCAATGAACAATCCAAAAATGAAATTAAGAAAATGACTTCATTTATAAAAGTAGAAGAATAATAAAACTTGGGAATAAATTTAATAAATGAAGTATAAAGTTTTAACTCTCAAAATAACAAAACATTGTTAGAAGAAATTAAAGTAGACCTATATAAATGGAAAGACAGCCATGTTCACGGTTTGGAAGATCTAATATTGTTAATATGGCAATATCCCCCAGACTGATACACAGATTCGATGCAATCCACATAAAAATTTCAGTGGTCTTCTTTGCAGAAGCTGTTCTTAAAATTTATATGGAAATTTAAGGGATACAGAATAGCCAAAACAATCTTTAAGAATAACAAAGTCAGAGGACTCACACTTCCCATTTTCAAACTTACTACAAAGGTACAGTAATAAAGATAATTTGGTACTGGCATAAAGAGAGACATAATTAGGGATGCCTGGGTGGCTCACTCAGTTAAGTGTCTGCTTTTGGCTCAGGTCATGATGCTGGGGTCCTGGGATTGAGTCCCACACCAGAGCCTGCTTCTCCCTCTGCCTCTCTCTCTCTCTCTCTGCCTCTCATGAATAAATAAATAAAATCTTAAAAAAAGAGAGAGACATAATTATCAATGGGATATAATTAAGCATCCAGAAATAAAACCCTCACCTTTACCTTAACCTGATTTTGATAAGGGTACAAAAAATATTCTTTACCAAAAAAATGGTGCTGGGAAAACTGGATATCTACATGCAAAATAATCAACTTCGTCCCTTACATCACACAGAAAAATAATTTCAAAGTGGATCAGAGACCTAAATATAAGAGCTAAAACAATGAAATTCTTACAAGAAAATATAGGAGTAAATCTTTGTGATCTCAGTTTGGGCAAATCTTTTTAGATATGACAGCTAAATGGTATGGCCTTTCTTTAGAGGACAATGAAATTTCTGAAATTTATTGTGGTCATAGTTGCACAACTCTCTGAATATACTAATAACCATTGAGTTGTAGGATATGTGAATTATATCTCAGTAAAGCAGTGTGTGTGTGTGTGCGTGCGTGTATAGACAGAGAGAGAAGGAACGTGGTAGGGATATGAAACAATGAGTGCAGCGTGTCTTGGGAGAAACAGCCTCAGGGAAATGAAGAAGGGATAAGAGAAGGGAAGGCACCCAATAAAGAATGTGTTATTAAGCCATATACCAGAGAGTGTAACTGAAGATAATCCCTCAGAAGTACTCTAGGAGATGGTGTGGAATATGGGCTTCTGAATTATTCCCAACAAAGGTTAGGAACTGATTTATTTATAGAGTTATATCTGTCAATTATTGATTGAGGGCCACCCTTGGCACTTTTGACTTGTTACATACATTGTGAGAATGGCTTTCTGTGGCTCCACAGAGGCCCTCACGCACAGAGATGCTGATACCGGAAGTAGGAAATCGTCTGATCACACTGAAATGGTGGGGACCAACATATATGGGTGGAGCATTAATAGTTTCTGCTACAGGTGAGATGAAAGCTAATGACATAAAATCGTTAACACATGGATTTCTTTTACCTTGGTTTGTACCATGTATTGAGAACATAAAGCTTTGTGGTGTGAATGTTCCATAAAATTGATAAAGTCCTGGTGATCTCCATGGTGGCTGTTCAGAGATTCCTTCTTCTACTGATCTTTTAATATAATTAGCAACTTTACTTAAATGAAAATGTAAAAAATATGAAGCACAAACTCTCATCCTGGTCATGTTGAATAGCTCTCATTTTTATTCCCCATAGTGATTCCTCCAAACATGTATTTCCCTTCTCAAACCCCCAACCTTTTCTCACATTATTCAAAAATGATCTTGATTCCAATAATTTCAAGACAATAGAAACCACCACATGCTAGTTATTTCAATTCCCATATGTCTATTTAATATTTCACTTAACATCAAAGTTGAGTTTGTAGGATGTTTTTGGAGAGTGCCACTTAGAGGGGATGAAAGAAAAGGAAGCAGTAAAGACTGAGCTACAGTGTAGAACCAACAGCTTCAGCCAACCCTACTAAGAGTTCTTTTTTTTTTTTTTATTATTTTTTTTTCCCCAAATACTTTTATTTTATTTTTTCAGTGTTACAAGATTCATTGTTTATGTACCACACCCAGTGCTCCATGCAATACGTGCCCTCCTCAATACCCACCACCAGGCTCGCCCATCCCCCCA
>CM052884.1:23951555-24141032 GCA_028534135.1 Potos flavus | reverse complement strand
GCTTCGGATTCACTTTTCCGCAAGTCCTACCTTCCGGAAAGTGGTCAATCCTCTGTTCTTAGAGTTGCTGTTCTTCTTCTCTTCTATCTCCTGCTAAGTTTGTAGTTGTTTAAAGTGGTTTGATAACTATCTAGCTGAACTTCTGGGATCAGTCACTATCTCCGCCTCCTACTTCTCCGCCATCTTGCTCCTCCCCCCCTACTAAGAGTTCTGAAGCTAAAATGGCCTGGCAGAATGTTGGGCCAAAATGGCTTGGACTTTAAACTCTGCCTCAATCAGTCATTGGTCGAGGGCCTCTCTAGGAAGTCATGGCTTAGTACAGGGCAGTTTTCTGCAGAAAAGGAAATCCCTGAAAGTGTTGCTAATACTCCCTGTAGCAGAGCAACACTACTAAATCTTTCTTTAAAGGAGGATCTGCATAGCACCTGTCTACAACCTTCAGAGATCACCCTTATGCCACTCAGATCCATTTCCTCATATATGTTGAGAGAGCAGCATCTCCAGGATTCCATCAGACTTTCTTCCTGAAGGAAACTTAGAAGATCAATGTTAATGAGATGAACTACAGCCCTCACATCTCCAGCTGGTTTTGAGATCGCAACTGATACTCATCATCTTTTTCCTCCACTCTTCATTCTAGATACTCTTCCTCTTCAGCTAGTGCCTCTGCTGCCTCTCCATGGCTCATCTGGTGGTGTGACAGACACTCATCACTGTGAGCTTTTTTAGCCCAGGGCTGCTGTTCTTATCCATTCGTTATTACAACTGGGCAAGAAAGTACCAAGAGGCATCCAAGCGAATCACCTGGATTTCATATACATTTTTCTCTTTCCTTCCCCACTGAGTCACAACATGACTATCAGGTGAGAGGGGAAGCCGTGCTACCCTCTATGAGACTGCAGGGTTACTGTCTCCTTATAAGAAGGCATTCCCTTAATTTTATCCAACTTGTTCCTTCTAATTTCCACCCCTCCTTCTCTCATTCCATCTGGAATCTTGCCTCATTTATTATTTTTTTCTTTTTTATAATGCCTTTGCTGCTGGTTCCTTCTTCTTCATCTACAAACACACTCAAATTCCAAAACAAATTAAATGCCAAGCACACAGCATGGATGACAATGACAAACTTCTCTCAGTACTCCCTCACTTTCACATTGCTTGTCTATTTCTTTTTCTCCTTATTATAAACCTTTTGAAAGTATAGTCTATATGTTCTTCTGTACTCCATTTACACATGGACTTTTTAACCCCATTTAAATCTGGCCGCTACAGCACTGTTATTGCTTCCTTCCAAGGTCAAAAATCTGGTCTGCTAGTTGCCAAGGATAGAGGCTAATGTGTGTCCTTCACACTGAAGTCTGCGTCAAAGGACAGAATTGCCCATGAATTTTTGCTTTCTTCTTCCATTTAGTTTCTCTGACACTTCCTTAGTTCTCAGGCTAAAATTCTGAGGCTGCTTTCTCCACCTTCTTCATAGATTCAGTTTCTTTGCCTTTCTTCACGGATGCCACTGCTCTTCAAGGTTTTGTCTTCTGCCTTCTCTGTACCTGCATTTATTAGCCAGTTGTGTCATTCATTAACAACCAGTTCTATTCCCAGATATCCCCAGACTACCTCGTCATCTTAACTTTGCTCCTGTTGAAAACAATTCCAATTCCATGTGCCATAAACAATTCACTAAAGTTTTTCAAATCATCTCATGCCATTAGGATACTTACTATCTTGTTTGTCAGGGGCATCGTTAGCCTTGAATATTGAAAGAATGGGTGAGTCACACTGACTTCTCTCTTTTTCTCACCCTTGTTGACTTTAGGTTCATTTGTCTTGGAAACCTGTGTCTTGACTCATGCCTTTTCTTTAATTCCCACAGTTTTTGACCAGGGCCCATTATATACTCACTGAGTTTATGTGGTTGGATCTGATTGGGTTTCAGTCAAGCCTACTTGACCTTCAGCAATGGCTTTGGGACTCGTTTACTTCAGGCAGAGCTCAGGGTCAGCTCAGGTTCTGTGCTTAGTCTGGCAGAAGTTTTCTTTTCTTTCTTTCTTTCTTTTTTTTTTTTTTTTTTTGCTTTTCTTTTCATGATGATGGTGAGCAAAACTTAAAGATTCTACATTTCTACCAAGGGGAGGAAGGAGGTTTGAGACAAACTGAAAAGCTGTCAGGTAAAGTGAGATGAATTTTTGGTAGGTATGCACTCTGGGAAATGAATTTTTCAGAGGTGACAATTATTTTTCCTTTGAGCACATGGAGTTAAAGAGTACTGGCAGTGGTAGAATGGGATAGACACACACGACATCTGTAATCCAAACTGAGGACTTATTATGGCCATATATTCACACACGCACACACCCACACCCTATATATAGGCGTGTGTGTGTGTGTGTGTGTGTGTGTATACATACTATCAATGAAAATGAATATATATTTGAAATACTATGCTTCTTTTGACAAAAAACTTTAGCCAAATGTTTAAAACATTGCTCTTAATATGACAGTATAATAATAACAGTTACAAAAATTAAAAAAAAAATTCAGCCCTGAGTAAAATAATAATGTGTAGTAAAGATACAAAACCCATGTATATGAAATAATTTCAGGACCTTTATGAACATCTATGAACCAGTCTGGTGCAGTGAGAGCAAAGGACTGCTGTAGAATGCAGGCGTAAGCAAAAGTGATTCCTGGGATAACAACTCCTTCTGGTGTCCAGAAAGCCTGGTGGTCATGCGGTTCCGTGCTCACAGACCTCCCTCTGTACTCTGCTATCTCTGGCCCATTACACTTATTAAGGTCAAACACTGTCAGATAAACATAGAACTTTCTGCTAGGTAGGTGCCTGCAGCTGTGCCATCCTTGAGACTAAACATCTACCAGGAGTGGGGGTACTGTACAGGGCATCAACATGCTGTGTTTCATTGAATACTCACCACAATCCTGTGAGGGGAACTTACATGCAAGTAAAGTAAGCTCCTCTGCTTGGAGGAGCTGATAATGATCGCAGTGATGATAAAGACTTTGGCTGTCCCAAACTAGGTTCTCTGAGATGGTTTTAGTGCACAGAGTTTTTGTTAAGAAATTCCCTTTGGATCAACAACTATGGGGGGTGAGGCAGGAGCAGGATGAGAAGAGGTCATGATGTGACAGTCCTCTCCTATCTGGGTGGTCTCTTGTTGGATGGAAATAAGCAGGCCTTTTTTCTGTGCATTGATCAGTCATTGGAGGGGGGCCACCTGGGAAGGGCATGCACTTGGGGAGGGCTTTCCTTGCAGAAGAGGAAATCCCTGAGGGCTGACTTCTGATAGCACTGCCAACAGCTGGGCCAGTAAGTCTCCTTGAAGAAGAGCACAACCAGCTCATCTCTATGTCCACCACAATTTAGGAATTAAAATGTACAGAGTGCTTAAGAAGGATTAATGAATTTAATCCTAATAGCAACCTAGTAAGGTAGGACTACTACTCTTTTTTTTTTTTTTTTTCAGGTGAGGAAAATGAGGCTTAGGAGGATAAGCAAATTGCCCTGGGCGGCACAGCTGAGAAGTGGTAGCGTCCAGATTTGAACTTTGGTAATCTAAGCTTATTTTCTGGCAGTGAATCACCCACGCAGTGAGAGCTACAGAAAAGTACAGGGAACCATTAATAGCCTGAAAAAAAAAAAAAAAACTACCTAATTAGACAGATAAGAATAACATCCTTGATAAGCAAGAATGCAAAATGTGGCATGTTGCAATGTAAAGAGAGCAGGGACTGGAAGTCAAATGACTTGAGTTTGAATCCACCACTTTCTAAATGTGTGGCTTTGAGCAAGTCACACGAATTCACTGAGCCCCACACCTCTCTTTTTCAAAATAGGCACAAGAATAACCTCCTCTCTGGCCTTCGAAAAGGGTCACAGCATCTGCACAGCAGATAGTGATGTTCCATGATGGCACGTGTTGAGCTGTGCCATCCGCATTACATGCTGGAGGCGTTCAGAGTAGCCCAGTGAGGATGGGAAGACCATGGAAGAAGGAGTGTTAGGCTGGGCTTTGAGAGAGTGCTGGAGAAGGAAGAAAGAGGAGAAACAGAAACAGGAGGGATGGGTGAGAGGTTTTAGGGGTTGGGAAGGAACAATGACTTTGTTCACAAAGGTCTTAGACAGTCCCTGTGCCATCTCATGAAATCACCTCACAGCCAATGTGGTGGGTGCTCTTGCTATCCTCCATTTTTAGATGAGAAGACTTGGGCTTGAGAGGTTATGAGATATGCCCTCCATTGGTGGTGGAACCAGGATTTGAATGCAAATCTGGATGATTCCAAAGTCCCTGCTGTTACCCTACTGTCCTGCTAACATGTGGTCCATGTCTGTCCATAGCATGTTTGTTAGGAAAAGCAGCACTGGTGAAGGGAAGGCGAATCCAGCTTCTAGCTGGCGAGGTTCTCTTCTCAAGAAGTACTTTCATGTATGCTTGAAGTCACCACTATTTTGACAGGGTCTGTGCAAAAGGGAGCCTTTCCTTTTAGCCATATTTTCTCCTTTAGTTTCATCTGCTATTTGCTTCCCCGCCCCGGACAATACCTTTCCTCTCACAGTGATGTGCATGTCTTGTCCTCTGGGATCAGCATAGACGGGCTTATCTGCCAGCCTCTGGAGGCCTAACTCCCACACACAACTGCTGTTTGCAGAGTTGGCTCAGGCTTGATTCTGCAGTGTACCTTCATTGGGCTGAACCCAAATCCAATGCACAAAAACCAAAACTCAATTCCAAGTGTGTAAAACCAGAGGTGGAGTGTCCAGGGATAGAGTGGCATCCAGACACAGCAGGTGGCCTTGAAATCTCCAGGGTCTAACTCTAATGTGTAGCTAGGGCAGAGACAATACTCAAGTGTAAAATGGTACTAATAATGATAAAACCACAACAACCACCATGCAACAACTAGTCATAATAATATTATAACTATGATAGGAAGAAGAATTAATAATTACTGACAACCCAGGCTTTGGCATCCTCGCTGTCTCATATTTCCCTTCTGCTAGGTCAGAATAGTAGAACAAATGGAAATAGGAAGAACATTCTAACAGCACGTGCTATCTGTCAATACTGTAAGACCAGCTGTGGGGTAGTGATCTGTGTGTCTGTGGAAATGTCCAAATGAAACCTGGTGACCACCAGCCAGGTATCACACACAGGAGCTTTTAGCATTAGCTGCAGGGTATCAAAGATGATGTGTAAGACCCCTCCCTAATCCAAAATTCTATGATACAGTGACATCCTAAATATCAATTTCCCAACCTGAAGCAGTCATGTCATGCCTTTGAGGACCTAAATGTGGGGTAGATAATGTCATGCCAATATGCCACATCTTGAGGCTCAGGGGTAGTACCAAGTGTCGGGGTTGGAGGTCCACATTTATGGATCTCCATGTGCTCCTTCAAGCAGCGTTGTCATTGTAACAGATAAAACAGTCTCTGTGTTTATTTCTCACCCACCTGGGGAAGGCACACTGGTGAGGAGACGATGCTCTTGAGGTCAAGGGTGCTGAAGAAAAAAGCTAAGTTGGTGGAGAGCTTCTGTTTTAAAGTACACATGGTACAAAACAAGGCAAAGACTGAAAAATCAAATACAGTCAAGTGCCTGCCTATGAACAGACCCAAATGAGGCTTCCCCCAATCTTTGTCAGGGCCTTCCCTGGAAGGTGGGCTGTCTTTAACATTAGAATCGTGCAACAGTAGTTTTAGCTAAAACAGGAGTTTTAAGATGGATTTGCACACTGAAGGAGTACCTCTAAAGAAATAAATGACCATCTCCTTAATCTGGTGCCCCTTCTATGACAAATGTAAGAATCACAGCCAGGGTTTTTCTTTGGACCACAATTTTCCATTCTCTCACACTATGGTCTAGGCTTCAAATCTTTTCAGGCTCTGAGTGGAAATCACTGATTAGGCAAACTGCTGATGTACGAGCAAAATTAGTCTGTTTACAATGTGGGAGCTTGCTAATTGCAAAGAAACGTGAGTTCCTGGGCACACTCTCCTTTGTCTGTGAGATGCTCTCTTTGCCATGACGGGAGCATGTACAGGCAGGAAGAGCCCAGGCTGGATTGGGTATGATAATTGGGCTAGTTTCTGTGCTTTGCTTTCCTCTCGTTTAGTTTCCTTCCTGAGATGATTCATCAAGAAGCCTCCTTGGCCCTCTTTTGTGCCATACTATACATATCCAGTTAAAATCCAATGCCACTATGGAAATAGATCTCCCACAGGAAAGTGGCACACTCATTCATTTAGCAACCCTTTATTGAGCACCTACTTTTTGTTAAGCATTGGTTTGGTGCTGAGCATAGAGACAGACATGATTCTCAATAAATTAGCGAAAAAGAAAGTGTCCTGTACTCAACTAGGTCAAATATAGTGTAAGGTTACAGTAAAGAATGGTAAAATTTAGGAGGCAGGAGTTACTCATGTTTAGGAAAGTGGGAAAGTGCCCAGGCAGGTAATACTGGAGCTGAGTCTTT
This sequence comes from Potos flavus, assembly GCA_028534135.1. Classification (NCBI taxonomy): domain Eukaryota; kingdom Metazoa; phylum Chordata; class Mammalia; order Carnivora; family Procyonidae; genus Potos; species Potos flavus. The sequence continues at coordinate 24,134,540 of CM052884.1, read as the reverse complement.
TTATTTTTTTTTTAAGATTTTATTTGTTTATTCAAGAGAGAAAGAGAGAGACAGAGCATGCACAAGTGTGGGGTGGGGAGGGACAGAGGGAGAGGGAGAAGCTGATTCCTCACTGAGCAGGGATTCCAGTGCAGGGCTCAATCCCAGGATCCCGGGATAAGGACCTGATCAAAGGACCTGATCAGGACCCTGTCAAAGACAGATGCTCAACTGACGGAGCCACACAGACGCCCCTGGAGCTGAGTCTTTAGGTTGAAGTTTTGGAATTTAATCTGCAGAGGAGGGCCTCTCAGATAGGAGAGGCACTATGTGCTAACGCAGAGAGCGATGCAAACGTGAACATTATTCTGAAGGGCTAGAGGTCCGGTGATGGTCATGCATCTATAGGCTGTTGCATCTGAAAGGGGATTTGCAAATGATCTGGTTCAATGGTTTGTTTTTCAGTTGAGGAAACCGCAGGCAGGAGAGCTGAACTGACTTCTCCAAAGTCTGAAACTGATCTGCTCAGTCCCTTCACACCAGCTGTCTCTGTGTATTTGCATCTGCCATTCTTTAGACATGTTTATACGATGGATGGAGTTACTTACATCTCATTTCTGGGTACTTTGCACTGGCTTTTGTCCCCTTGCCAAGTCTACAAATAGCATTCTCTTGGCTCTTCCACCTTAAATACATCCATCAATTCACGAATCAATCAGTCTATCAAAAATGTATATAGAAACTACCTTGCCTGGCCCTCTATACCCTATTTGTTTATTTCTTCTGCTCTTTGGAACTACCCATTCCTTTGTGTTGCTTATCATTAAAATGCACTTGTTCTTGATTGATATAAGATGTGAAAATTCAAATCTATCCTTCAATGTTTCAACGTGCTGAGAAGCATAGGTATTTCAGAGCTGAAAAGACACTGGGATATAGCTTGGTGCACTGTTTATGTGTGTTCCAGTTTATACATTCCCAAGAAAACTATTTTTAGGACCCCCTGCCCAGTACCATTAGTCTGAGTTAATTAAGATGAGAATGAGGAGGATTCATTTCTGACAAACCATTGCCAGCTGCAGAAGAAAGTGGCCTATGCCCTATTCTGGAATCCGGGAGCTTGGCCGCCTGCAGCGGGGCTGCACAGGAGGTTTATGTCATTCCCCTGTTGCTTTTCCCCTAGACCCCCCTGTGTCCTTGGCCTCACTCTCACCCAGTCTGGCCACACAGTTCCAAGGTTGTCCAGCTGCAGACCTGGTCTCTCTTCTCTGCAGACCTGCAGTGACATGGGTTGATTGCATACACAAAGATGTCAGAGCAAATAACTACGTCTGGGAGCTGTCGAAAAAAACAGTCTGTGGAATAAAATGCACACATTGTCGAAAGGGTGGGGGAGGTTAGAAAGCAGGATATCTTGACAGAGAGAGAAAAGTGTTGGAATTAATTCATAAACGTGTTGGATGGAAATTAGCAGATGAAGATTTGCAAGGGGAGTAGAGACAGAGGAAGAGAGAAAAGGGAAGAGAGACAGATGGAGAGGGGGAGGGAAATAGTGGAAAATAGAGCAGAAGACACAGCTTTATTTCACGGTCTTGCTTTACCCTCAGCTGAAGCAGCCTGTGCTTTTTACAGGGATCCTGCTACGCCTTTTGTCTCATGTTCCTCCCTTAACCTCCGGCATCCGCCATCAACAACCCCTGTTCCTGGCCTCCCTCCAACCTCCCACTTCCCCCACAGTTGTGCTTTTTGCACACATGGGATTCCCAGTTCTTGATAAGGGGACTCTTGCGAGGTTAAAAGCACCGAACGTCCCGCTAGGGCATGGTTGGTTGGGACGAAGGGATGGGGCCTTTAGAGGGAGCTCTTATCTCCTGACAGTTGGGTCTGATACAAATCACCCTCTCTGAGCCTCAGCTTTTCTATCTGTCAGATTAGTATTGTTGGCTAGCTAATGAGATTCTGTGAGTTATTCATCTTAGAATCTGGTGTGCTGTATGCATTCAGTATGTATTATTATTATTATTACTACCATTAATAGCAGCAGTAGGAGTAGTAGATTCTAAATTCTCTCTGATGTTTTATACCTAGTAGTACAATCTTTCTGATACAAGTCAAGAGATCCAAGCAGTGTATTTAAACTCAATTTTAGAGCCAAAATGGACACATGTTTCCCTACTTCCATCCCTTAATTGATGGTTGGAGTTTTGCCACATAACAGTAAATCTGTTGGATGATGTTTCATTCTGGAGCATAATACAGGCAAACACCCAATTTCATTTTGAAGGAACAACTGAGATCACTACGGGCAAGATGAGACTTGCGCTGGGTTCATTTCTCCCCCTCTATTACAAGAGTTTGCCTTGAATTATCTTCTCCTAACTTCCCCTCCCCCTCCCCAGATTCAAGGTAGCACTTCTCAGTCTGTGCCTGCGTGTAGTTTCGGTGCATGCAGATTCTGAGTTTTTCCCAAAGTAGATCCGGATACGCTGAAGCCATGTGAACACTTAGACTTCTTCCAAAGCTATTTTTCACCTCTCTGTGCTCCATTTTCTTTCTCTGTGGCTTCTGAGTCCTTGTTTCTGTGCCACCCTACTTTAGGGCCTCTTCTCCCACTTACAAAAGGGAACAACAAATTGCATTTTCCATAAAATCCGTTCACACCAACACACTAACTCTTCAAGTGTTTTGTGATTGGAATTCCTTAATCTCTAATTGGGCTTTGTCTTTTGAGAAAGAAGTTAGGCATTAGGTTGCCCAAGGTAAAACTATCTTGGGAGGGGTAGAGGGGTCTTTTCCTCCCCTTCCTTTTTATGTTATCCCTGAGGGAATACTTGTTTTAATCCTTTCAGAAGGCTTGCTTCAAAGGGAAATTGAGATGTGTAATAGTTAATTGTAAATGTCAACTTGGTTAGGCCACAGTACCCAGAGAGAGTCAAACATTATTCTAGGAAAAAAATTGACCTCCCTTGAGAAACAGGGAATTCCGCTAGGAGCCGACCTTCTGATTTGAACTGTAGCATTATCTCTTCCCTGGGTCTCAAGCCTGCTGGCCTATCCCACACACTTTGGACTTGCTAGCTTCTATAATCATATAAGTTAATTCCTTTAGACAGACAGACACACATACACACGGGCACACACACACACAGAGAAAGAAGGAGGGGGAAGGGAGACGTAACACGTATGTAAAATCCTACTGAGTCCATTTCTCTGGAGAACTCTGACTCCTACAAGCCTCTTGGACCCATGTTCTCTCTCCCAGTCGTTCTCCTTTCTTTCCTTGTCTTCTGCTTTTGCTTTGCCGCTTCCTTTCCCTTTCTTTTTCCCAAGACTTCTTGATGCCTGGAGGAGGGAAGGTCAAACATTGATTCTGTGTTCTCCCTTACCAGACACTGGACTACGTTTCTCACCACCACAGGCGTTTTAGGGCCTCTTGACCCAGAGAGGTTCACCTGCCTCCCTCTCTCCCTCCCTCCCTCCCTTTCTTCCTTCTTTTCTTTCTTTCTTTTTTTTTTTCTTTCATGTCTCAGGCTTTGTGACACTGAATCCATCCACAAGGTGACCTGGAGCTAGAGCAGCTGGGAAGAGATGAGAGAGAACTTCTGGGATTACAATCAGAGAAAAATTTTGGTGCCAACTTAAGAGGTGGGTGGGGGAGCATTCCTGGTGACAAATTCCAGATCTCTGTGTGGTGGTGGTGATGATGCTTATTGCCCAGCAGAATTTTAGAGATTGTCCAGGTCAATGCAACTCAGACTCTGTTGGCCAAAACCCACAATAAAAATACTTTTTAAAATGTCACACACCACAAGTGCACCCACGAGAGCCTGAGAACTTGTACAAATAAGTGAATAAAGTCTGGACTCTGTGATGTCATAATATTTTATGAGAGGCTTACTCTTTATACCAAGTGACCATACATCACAACGATTATGTAAATCACAAGATATGCTTCTGATTAATATGGTTATGTTTTATTAATTAGGATATTAATATCTGAAGCCCATCCACATAGCTTGTTAGCCATGTGGTACAGCCACCATTTTTCCTCCTGTGAAGAGCTTTTTACAATATAAAAAATAGTGTGGTACAGCATCAGTTGTTTATGGGCACAAGGCATATAATTCTAATTCTTTTTCTTTACTTCAAGCTAAATTGTTACCAATAAAATCATATCCAAAGTCTACATGAGGACAAATATATTCAATTATGTAATATTTGGTGTGTGATTCTCGAATAGCTATAATATCTGTGAGATTGCAGGGTAAGGGTTGGAGATTCAGGACTATTTTTTTATTATTTATTGAATAAATATTTATTAAAAATCTACTATATCCCAGGAACTGTTATGGATGCTGTTGATAGAGCAGGGAACCATGAGGGAGGCAGGAAAATATTTAGCATTTTCTTTCTTTCTTGTAAGATTTTGTCTATTTGACAGAGAGACAGAGAGAGAGAGAGAGAGAGCAGGCAGGGGGAGCAGGAGAGGGAGAATCGGGCTCCCCGCCAAGCAGGGAGCCCAATGTGGGGCTTGATCCTAGGATCCTGAGATCATGACCCAAGCCTAAGGCAGACATTTAACTGACTGAGCTGCCCAGGCACCCCAAGATTTAGCATTTTCTACTTTGAGTTTCTAGAAATGACTAGGAATAATCTTTCTTCTCCATACATCAATTTCTTAATCTAATGATAATACCTTCCTAATAGAGGTGTTAAAATAATTATATTAAATTGTGAGGTGTGTATTCTGGTGTCCAACATACAGCAGGATAATGATGATAATGATGATGATGTTGATGAAGGCCACTGTTAGTTTTTAAATGTTAGTTGGTCGATCTGTCCCTGAGTGGGTCCAAAGGCGGAACTTCTAACCCAAAACAATTCATCTTAACACATCTATTAATCATTAACCATGTACAAAATGTTGTTATTAGCATAGACAGGTCTATGGTAGCTTCAGGGAATTCTGCATCTTTAGACACTACATATTCAAGTCTCTCATGCCGAAGGGAAATAAAACAAAACAAAACACTAGCCTCCCCCAGACCCACATCTCTGTCCAGTTAGAGTGGCACTTTTTCTTTTCTCATTTGCTTGCAGGTGGGCTTGCAAGCCTGGCCACATCTGCTTTCTCCACTCCTTGTATTCCGTCCTACCCTATCTCAGCACCAAACTTCCACAGCCCCGGTGGGGAAACTGCTTCTACCAGTGTCTCCACTATCTTCCACTGTGCAAGACCAAAAGCCTGATTGTCCATCCTTCACCAACCTGAATTCTCTAGTATTTGACACTGTTAACCACTCTCTTCTTCCTAATTAGCCTCCTCCTTGATGTCTATAAAACCATCAATCTCTGATTTTTCTTCTATTTTTCTAGTTACTTGGCAGGTTCCTTCACGGGTTCTTCCACTCATCCCTTAAATGTTTGTGTTGCCCAGAATTCACATTAATGCTTTATTCCTTCTCACTCTACTACTCTTGCTGACCGACTTCATTAGTACCCAGTGCTTCAGCTCCCACTTTTACGGAGATGATTCCAAAATCTATAACTGTAAACATTGTCTCTTTTTCAGGCTCGAAACCTAAATATCCCAATGCCAGCGGAAATCTTTACTTGATGTTTCACCAGCATTTTCCATTTGACGGTTACACTGATCACCCTCCCCTCAGTGTCATCTCTTCTTGCTATTTCTCTGATTGGTAATATCATCTGCTCAGCTGTCATATTCAGAAACCAAGTGGCAGCTTAAGTCCTAAAACTTCAGACTTTAGGATGGAATTTAGGACTCACTTCCTTTGAGCAGCTTTCCAACACCCTAAATCTAGTTTAGATGGTCCAACTCTGAGACAGTGAGGCATCCTTGCATATTGCTATTTTAAATCTTATTTTGTACTACTATATCTGACTTATTTGCATTACGAGACTATAAACTCCCTGAGGGTAGGTAATATATCATATCATTTGTATCCACAGGGCCAGCAAAGTACCAAGATGTTCAATTAATATTGGTCAAAGAACCCCCAAAAGCCACAGCACAACACTGAATGATTGCATGAAGTTGTCAACAAAATAAACAATATGAAATAAATCGGCCAATGAGATAAGATTGTGTGTAACCAGTATATAATATAAAACACAAGTTCTAGTCTTCTTTAAGACCAGGAGAGATCACATTCATTTTAGCAGGAAAGGATTGGAGTCCAGGTAGAGTAGCATCCTGCTTAACCAGCACTTACTATGTGCCAAGCCCTCTGCTAGGTATTTCATATAAAACTTGTTCAGTTCTTCAAAGATAGAAAATAGTGTTAATGTTGCCCAACTAACCATTGAGGAAACTTGTCCCCAGAGAAGTCTGGCCCGTTGCTCAGGGTCTCCAGCTCCTAGGTGGTGGGTCCAGATTTAGAGCCAAATTGACAGGCATTCTCTCCTTCATCCCTGAGCAGAATGATCCATTTTCCACCTATCACAGTGGAAGAAAGAGTAAGACCAGGGAGGACTAAGACTATAATTACTCCTATTGAGCATTTAAAAAACACGTTTTATGGCTTGTAGTTCTCAATAAAATGTTTGTTTGCTATTTGATTTCTAGAACTATACGAGGTGTGACTATTAAGTAATGAGGCTGATTTCATTGTACGTCTTGTGGAAATTGGTCCCTTCACAGGAGTCTCCATCCTTAATAGAAGGAGGTAATTTTATGTGGTCAATGCCCTATGATGTCCCACCCTTGACAAGTTTGGGTGCCAGGGAAGAAATAAGAGTAGGGTAAAGAGGGTCCCTGGTTCAGGATGGGGTTGGACCCTGTGCTGTCTGCCTCTCTGACTGTCTACAGACACTAGTTAGTGGACATCAGTTCTCTCATGCAGCTAATATTCGCTGGTATTTACTCTGTGCCAAGCTCTAGTCCACAGTAGAGGAATCTGGGATGAGCAAGACAAACATCCTGCTCTCAGGGACCTTGTAATTTTAATGGGAGAAACTTCAATAGTTATATGTGTGTGCACACACCTACACACACACACACATTTTGAAAAGAGAGTAAAATAAGAGGGATGATACATCAGCCAGATTCCACAGCTATCAGTAGATCACTCTCTAAGTCTTCAGGGACACCTCATCTATATATTTTTAAAATGCAAAGCTTGTGTGTCTTTTGTTTTTCTGTTAGCTTCGCTCATTTTAGCTTTTGTTGTCTTTGTGCATCCCTTGGGGCAGTTTTTGTTGTTTTATTTGCTTTGGTTTGGTTTGGTCAGTTTCAGTCATTTTGGCATAAAGAAGAGAAGAGGGCTTGAACACTCACTGACAGCTGCCATTTTGTCAGGCACTATAATGGGAGCTTTCACCTGTATCATCTGTCTTAATTCGCACAACCAGCCTTTGAAGAAGCTCTTATTAACCCTGTTTACAGATGAGGAGATACAAACGCAGTGAAGATAAGTAATGTGCCCAAGATCACAGAGCTCATAAGTGGCGGAGCTGGGATATGAAGCATGCATTTTAATTGATGCCCACCATTGGCTCTTTTCACTAGCTCAAGCAAAGGAGTCCTGTGTTACAAAGGATGTGAAGTGGTCTATGATGAAAGAAGAACAGATTAAGATCAACTGACCTGAGTTCTGTCCTCAAGTTAGCCACTGACTAGGAAAACCATTTGACATCTATTTGCCTCATTCGCTGGGGTGCAAAGAGACAATGGGAAGTGAAGTTCCTCACGCCTACCTAGCACTGGTCATGTGGGCGGCAATCATATGAGAACTGCCTTAGGTTTTACAGAGCACACTACTTGTGTCTCATTCATAGTATTGTGTTCTGGCATCTGTTTCTATTTCTTGGAACTTCATTGAGCCTAGAAACTGAAGACCTAGTCAGTTCTTACCACTCTGATCACTAGCAAATATTTCTAGTTTATTACATGGCCTTGTCCGGAGGGCCCTGAGAGAGTCAACCTTCTTCAGTCTAAGCTACAAAGCCTCCTCAATCGTTCCACCCCACTGGGTCCTTACTGATTTAGGTGGGTTTCTGTAATATAAATATGCATCATGCATGGGCTTCTTACTTTATGTTTGTTCTTCATGCACACACAGAGCAGCTGGGTACAATCTTTTCCCAGATAAACACAAGCTGTAAGTCTTCTTTATTTATGAATAACACACAGTTTGAAATTGCTTTTACAACCTGATACAAATTTCATTAGGTAAATTCAGATATTTCTGCTGGATCCAGAATTCCCTAATAGCCAAGCTCACCAAGAAGCTCCTCCATGGTAAAATGAAACCTTATTAAGAACCACTTTTATTCCTTAGGTGATCTTTAGGTGACTTCTAATTCTAAAATGGACTCTTTTTTAAAATCAGAGAAACGGCTGTCCCATATTACACACACACAAAACCTTCAGACAACTTGGAAATTTGCCTGCCTTGTGCCATATAGCTTATCTGTCCTCGGCACCACTTCAGGGAAGAAACCTGTGGCATTGGGGGAATTAGTTACTTCTGATGGGTACTAAGAACTAACATTCATTTAGTGCTTACTGAGTGCCAAGTAAGATGCTGAGTACTTTACATGTGGTATTTCATTGAACACTCACAAATACTGTGTGTACTTATTATTATCAGTGCCTCTATTTACAGATGGGGAAACTGAGGATGAGCAAAGCTAAGGAAATTGTGAAAAGTCACACAGAAGTATTTAGAGGTAGGATTCAGATGGACCCCATTGTCCCTGTTCTAATCTTACTATGCTATAAAAGAGGGGCTTTCAATTGACCTGGATTATGGCTGGTAAATTATGGTAGATGCATGACTTAAACCTGGATCACTGGATACTTCTTAAGGGTAAGTAAGCAGCATTTTTTCAAAAACGTACTGATAACTTCACGGCCTCATTCTAAATCAATTCTAGAATCTACTCTCAAAAGCTGAGATGTGGCTAAGCATAGGAAACATACTAAGAGACAAACTTAAATCAGTGAAATCACTTTAGGTTCTGAAGCTTAAGATAAGGGGGAGTATTTCTAATTTATGAACAGAAATGGGGGGGCTAGATCTAGGATGAGGGTTCCATGGGGTAACATGCTCCTCACCCTGAAAGAATTTTACCACTTTTTTTTTTTAACAGTAAGCTTGGAAGCAGGGTTTTTTTTTAATTAAAAAAAATTTTAAAGATTTTATTTATTTATTTGACAGAGAAGAGATCACAAGTAGGCAGAGAAGCAGAGGGGGGTGGAGGAAGCAGGCTCCCTGCTGAGCAGAGAGCCCGATGCAGGGCTCGATCCCAGGACCCTGAGATCATGACCTGAGCCGAAGGCAGAGGCTTTAACCCACTGAGCCACCCAGGTGCCTCTGGAAGAAAGTTTTTGATAAGATGCTAGTGTTGTCCTCAGTCATGTACGGTAAGCTTCAGACTCCTTTCTCCCACTGACAACCTAACGTCTCCATCTGGCTGTCTCATGGAACTTTTTATTCACTCTTTCAACCTCTGCCTCTCAAAATCTATTCCTTCTGGAGACATCACCATCACAGGAAATTGTACCACCCGATTATCAACCAAAACTTAGGAGTCATCCTCAGTCCCTTGATCTTCCTCAGTTCCAACATCCAAACTCTCAGAAAGTCCTAAATGCTGCACATCCAAGATATACCCCTTATGTTTCTATTTTTCTCTGTCATCGTTGCTACTGCCATCATTTTTTTCCTGTTCTACTCTTGAAAATCTCCTTGCTTCCATTCTGTCCCCATTCTGTCCCCATTCTGTACATGACAACCACATTTCATACCTCTCAGTCAGTTCACATTACCTCCCTGCTTTTAAGTTTTCCTAAGTTACTGCCCTGCACTGGATCCAGGTCTGCCTTTTCTGTTATAAATTACCCTGAATATCAAGATGTCTGTAGATTTGAATCAAAGTTCTAGTTTGGACATGGGGTATTTACAATCTCTCACTCATGTCTTTCTACATGTCACAAGTTGTTATCAAGGGAAAGTGGGAGTTATATTATATAATCATAATTTATGATTATGAAATGCTTCCAATGTGCAGAGTGTAACACATCGCCTCATTAATTGGCACCCTGTATTAATCATGTTTTAAAAATTTTCTGTATTTAAGATGCTTTGACAGCTAGGAGGCTTGCTAATTCTGGAGAGACTGCTCCTCCCAGGGTTAGCTAATTCCTGGAGTTAGTAAGCAACTTGTCTTCAGCACACCTTTTGCAGGCAAACCAATCAAGCAAGGGTCCACATCCCCAACCGCCTTCTTCATCCAACTGTCACACAGCAAGCTATTTCCTCTGCCCTAACTCACCCCAGGAACACTAGAAACCACCACTGTAGCCCACAAATAATCTGAGCCTAAGCTTGCTCAAGCTTACCTACCCAGCTTCACCCATTCCTTCTTGTAGATGCTGCAACCAAGGCTCTAGGCCTTTACTTTCTCCTTGCTTCTTCTGCTTCTTGACACTGCCTCCCTGCTCCCCTGCCACCAACCTGGGGTTTCCTCACATGGCTCTGCAGGACATGGCATGCCCTCTCCTCTTGAGAATGATAAGTAATAAACTCTTCTTTCAAGGAAGCTGTCTCTGTGTCTGTTAACATACCAGACCTCAAAACAAAATCTGGGGGCCATCTCAAGACACGCCTCCAAACCCCATGAGATAGGTATTGTTAGGTACCACTCACATAGCTTAAGGGTTGAGGAGTCAGTATCCGAAGAGACTGTCCAACTTCAGAACCAACACTCTTAGTCAGTACTCTTACTTTGTCCTCAGATATTTGTCTTCATATATGTGGATATACACTCAAGAGGGGTTTAACTGGGAGTCTCCCCATCATGGTACTCAACCAAACATTCCTTAGAAAACCCCCAATATAAACCACTTTAGTCCTTGTTCATTGTGAACCTCACCCCCTGTTCTCTTTCCCATTCTAAATTGGTTTGGCTTTCTATTCTATAAATGGAATACTGGTCCCTAGCAATGCCTTACGCATGAATGAAATCTCCCCCATGAACCTATAGACTGGTAAAGATTAGAATAAAGATTAGACCTCTGCAGTTATTTCTCTGATTCACTAGCCCTTGAGTTCAGTCATTTATTCACCCACAAATATTGAACTAGGTAGCCAGCTTACTAGAAGAAAATAGATGCAATAGACCCTGTTCTCTAGGACTCCAGATACCTATAGCTGGGGGGAGCCAGCCCAGAAAAAGATTGGATACTTATTCCTTCCTCAAAAGAAAGATTTCTTACATAATATTAAGAGTATACAATGTCTTGCTTCAACCTACCTCTGCTTCTCTTCTTTTCTTGTCCCTTCTGTTCTTTTCCCAGCTGGACTTCTTCCCCAATAACTTGTCCCACTTCAAGCAATCCTTCATAGACTGAGTTAGCATTTAGCAACTGCTCCATTTGTGTCTTCTGAGGAGCACTAGGACCAGACCAACAGATGCATGAGGAGGGAATGTCACCTGAGTCCACTACAACCAAATGGCAAGAGCTGTGTCACTCCTATGGCAGACTGACCCAACCCCATGCCACCATCCCCCAGTGTTCAAGACAAAACTCTGTAACAGAAGAAAATCATAAGCATAGCCTTACATTCTCAGCTTCACTCAGGTTAAAGCACTAAAAAAAGCCTTTCCAGTCTGGTGATAATGGATAAGAGCATCTCAGAGTTTAGAGGATTAGGTACAATGTGTATACAGAAAACCCAGGTACACTCAAATCTTAAGGAAAGATGTGCATCATTAAAACTGGCAGGTGGTAAAAAACAAAAAACAAAAAACAAAAACAAAAACAAAAACAAAAACCTGGCAGGTGGTTCCAAAATAAGTAGTTTGGCTGCTCTCTGAGGCCTGAGCCTCTCTTCTGGGCATCTTTTCTCCTCCCACCCTTGTAGCCCAAGAGCTCAGAATGAGTGTTCTGCCCAATGCTTGTCTTTATTAATAGCTCTTTTCTGGAAAGGAAATGACACGTGTTTTTTACTATATCAAAAGAGATAAAGCATACATAGCATGACTAGTGACCAGTATTCTTTCTTCCTGATGTGTGATGCTCTCATTAAAAACTTTAGACCTAAATATGAAGGTGGGCTCCCATTTTACAGGGGAAGATGGGTCAGTATATGTAAGTGCTCAATCCCCCATAATGGAGAGCAGGTAGGATGCCTTCGTATCCTTAAACAGCTAAAGTAATGAATAAGAATTTCAAGCTTATTTTGAATTAAATTCCATTGTTCAGAGCCCTGTCTAATTTAATAAAAGGATCTGAGAAAGAATACAGTAAAGAAAACGTACATAGCAACCATTAAATTATGATATAGGGGGATAAGCTATGCTTCTTAGAAGCTATGAGGTGGCTTCTGCCAGAAGGAACAGGAGAAAAACCACAGGACAGGCCCAAGGAAAGCCTGAGTTCTCTGGTTAAGAACTGAAAGAACTGAAAGACCCAAGGAAACTGATAGGCTGGACTTTAAGGATGCCCTATTCCTCAAGTCCTCTCCCAATACCATTGTGGGGCCAATTCATGTTGTGATCATAAAGCCATAGATGGAGTTTCTGAAAATCAACTCTAACACTCTTTAGGCTCTCCATGTGTTTTCCCATCTCTTGCTTTTTTACAGTAAGATACTTCAGCATGGAGTAGGTTGGGGACTATTCTGTATGTTGTGCAGTAAGAAGAAATTCAGATTTGCCAGTTTGGGAGGGAGAGAGCGAGAGCGAGAGAGAGAGAGAGAGAGAGAGAGAGAGAGAGCGAGCGCAGGTCTAGAGCCATGAGTAGCTCTGAGGTGGGTCATCTGAGCAGAAAGCATACTTCATCTTTTTGCAAAAGCTCCGGGGAGCCCTGCCATAGGACTATAGCTTGGCCATAAGGCAAAGGGCGGCAGAGTGGCGGACGTGCACACACCGGTTTAGCTACCTCCGAGGAAATGATTCTCAGTTCTCCGGGGCGGGGTCTGGCAACTTCTGTTTGGGAAAGGGGAGGAAAGGTTCGAGCGTCACTTTTCCATTTGCTGCTCACCCCCACATCCATCCCGAACTCCCTCTTCCCCCACTCCCACCCCCGCCCCCCGCCTCTTGAAGGGGGAGCGACCGAGAGGGGCGCGGCATCCTCTCGTCTGGCTCGGGTGTCGGGGGGAGAGTGGAGCCGGCTGCGGCGCCCGCCTCACCCCGGTTCGGCGGCACAGCCCGTGTGGGCACGGCGCGGCGCAGCAGGGGTTAAGGTGGGCGCCCGCGCCCGGAGCCCGCCCGCCGGGATGAGCGCGCAGTCCGCCTGCTCGCTAGCCGCCAGCCCGGGAGAAAGTGGCGGTCAGTGATGGAGCTGCTGCCATGACAACCCCGGCGGTCCGGGCCCGCGCGCGTCGGGGCCGCTCCCGGGAGGAAGGCGGCACGGAGGCCGGGGGCGGCCGCTGAGCGTGGCGTCCGCGCGTCCCCGCGTCCCGTGCCGCGTCCCCGGAGGAGGCGGGGGCGCCGTCCGCCAGCTCCCCGTGCGCCCGCAGCCTGCGCCGGGCGGCGCTCCGCGGGCTGGCGACGCGGGCCGGGCTGGCCACCAGTCGCCGCCCGGGCTGCGGTGGAGGACGCCCACGGCACCGACGGATCCTCGGGCTGCGACGGCCGCGTCCCCGCGCTGGAACTTTTTGCCGCCTTTGGGTTCCAGATTCGAGACTCGGGCTGGTCTATAAATACATCTGTACATGTGTGTGAGCTAATAAAACATTTTCTCCTCTCCTTGAAGCAGCAGCCTATTAGGACATCTCCTTTATGTCAGAGACACTTGCTTGGCTTCTTTGGGTTATAAACTTTTGATGCCAGACCTCTGCAGAACGTGCCCAACTGAATCTTAAAGTAGCATCTTGAAGAGAGAGGCAGAGAAAGAGCAATCTGTGACCTTCATCCCTGCACCTTCCTTCTTCCTCTCCCTTCCCGGCTGCTTCCCCCCTCCCCAGGGGAGCGTCAAGAAAGCTCTTTTTGGATGCAGGAGGGGGCATCTGGTTCTGCCAGGCTGGAAAGCTGAGGCAGGATTTGAGGAAGAATCATTAGACTCCGGAAAGCCTGGACTCCTTTCACCTCCTTCCCCCTCTCTGCTTCTGGCTTGCTCCATCCCTCTCCCGTCTCCCCACACCACAACCCGAGACCCGCTGGAGTGCGGGGCGGGGGACGAGGACCGCGCCGCTGCCGGAGTTCTGGGAAGTTGTGGCTGTCGAGAATGGGGGTCTGTGGGTACCTGTTCCTGCCCTGGAAGTGCCTCGTGGTCGTGTCTCTCAGGCTGCTGTTCCTTGTACCCACAGGAGTGCCCGTGCGCAGCGGAGATGCCACCTTCCCCAAAGCTATGGACAACGTGACGGTCCGGCAGGGGGAGAGCGCCACCCTCAGGTAGGGAGCTGTACTTCAGCGGGGGACTGAGCCCCTAGGATGTGAGGATGTGGGTAGGGGCCAGCAAGACAGCAAAGAGAGAAAGCAGAAACGCTTGGGTGGGGGAGTGGGGCATGAGAAGGGCCTTTCTGCAGGCCCGAGAGTTGCCCACTTGCGGACTGTGGCTGCTAACACCCATTTTCCTGGGCAGGTTTGTCATTTGCTCTGGCTTTTCTGGTCCAGGATCTGATGCAGGACACTGAGGTCCATGCTTGGGACTCCATGCATCCATGAGGCTATGACATGGCTAGATTCACTTTTGCCCTGGCAACAAGATAAGAACACGAGCGCCCTGTAATTGCAGTACTGGGGGTTAGCCTTAGATCACTGAGTGCTTTGGTGGCTCTCTCACAGGCCAGAAGGTATGTGATTAGGCAAGGTAGTCTTCCGGATAGGGTGGCTTGCTCCTACCAGAGACATACCTAAAATGTCAGGTTCTGGAACTGCCAGTGCTGGGCCATGGCCGTTTATGAGTCTACTCAAGACTCAGCCATCCATGTCAACCGTGTGTGGTGCTTCTGGGACCCCTATTATAAATTATGAGGGCAGTTTTATCTTTGCAGGCTCAGGCCAAGGAGAGGAAACATGTAGCTTTTATGCAACGACATCACTCCTGTGCGAAAAGCACAATGGAAAGCTTTTTGTTTTACCTTAATGAGTTACAGAGAATCACTTACATGCTCCAGGCAGAGGGGTGGAGATTCTTGGAATATGAACCTTTGGGGACTGGGCCCGCTGCAGCAGAGACTTTAATAAAAATGCAGCCACCACTTTCCACCAGCTCAGCAGATATCATCTTTTATCCCTTTAATGAGGCAGTTCTGGTCCTAGGAGACAGATTCAGGGACATCCCAGCTTAACTGTGGCTCACAGTGTACACAGGCTGAATGCGTTTGCCCTGTCTATGACTTTGATGGTTATGTTGAAAATAAAACATGCTGTCCCAGATTCTGCAGCCAAGAAGCCTGGCTTCTCCAAGGAACAGCTGAGGATGGGGCTTCCTTCCTGTTCTTTTGGCTGCCCTGGTTGAACTCTCTCTGTATCTGGACAAGCTGTGCCCCGGGGAAGGAAAGAAAGACCTCTTGGGACACTGGTTATTCTTTCCTAAGCTGCAGACTAAGGTTGGATTCTTGCCACTTTGGGAGATTCTTAGCTGCATCTTCTTTTGAGGAAGAGAACATGTTTCATAGATCTGTCTGCTGGTGCTCGGGGGCCCCAGAACAAGAGAGAAAAAGGGGTGCTAGGGACAGACTCCCCTTCCTGACTGTTGGAGGGAAAACCCTTCTAAGCCCTGTGGCACTCCTCAGCCTGTCCCAGACTAGAGTGCAATATGGCTATTTCCTTGCCTCAAGAGATTTCTGGAGCCTACTCCCTGAGAACTGACTTGTGGGATGCGCATTGGCAACAGAGCTGTGGGCTCAAAGATGGAGTGGTACCTGGGCTGCAACACAGTTTCACTGAGGAAATGTTGGTAAACGTTAGCAGGCGGGAGGGGCTGTTGATTCTGCCACACACCTGTCTTTATCTTCTAATCTAGTACTGGGGGCAAAGAGGCCCAGCACCAAATAGGGCCTCCTTGCTGAACCTTCCAAATCTTTTGTCCTGTTCCTGACCCTGAAAGTTAAAGCAGAAACAAAAACTCCAGTTTTCTGCTTTCCGGGATGCAGTAAGATGATTCCACCAGCAGAGGGCCAACTTGGCTCTGCCTTTTTTTATTAGCTGCTGGCCTGGTTTCATGATCTTCAATTCAAATGTTCAGCAGCTGGGCTTGGTAATGGGAATGGGAATAAAAACGGGAAAAGCTGAATAGTTGCTTTTTGTGCTTTGTGGAGGAAAAAAAAAACCTTACATGTGCGAGTATAACTGTTATCTTTTACCTGATTACATGCTTTTAGTTTTTAAAAAGTAAACACGCTTGTGTTGATTTTGTCTCTCCTCCTCTGTATAATTTGCTCCGAAATAGAGATTCAGCATTGTCCACATTTTAATCTCTTTATATTCTCTTCCTTTTTTCCTCTTGCATTCTTCTCTCTTATTCCTTTAGTCTTCGTTTTTATCAGGTGATTCCATTTTACAAGCTTTTGCCTATAATTCATTCTCTTCCCCCCCTTTTGCCTTTGTCATTTCTTATTAATTTCTGATTTTTTTAAGGTTTTGATTTTACTCCTGTCACAATGTTTCCTAAAACAACATCGCAATCTCCTGCAGCTTTCTGAGGGTCCCAATCTCTAGTTTTGCATGCACCTTTGTTTTATTGGCTAACAGCTGTGTGCCCATGTCAATGAAAAACTTATTTGTCAGTGCTGTGAGGGAGAGTCCTGGCTTCCAGTCTCGGGAAATCCTTAGCCTCAACCCCAGATAAATGTATCATGTTTTATGCTGTGTTGTATTTTGCTTTTAAAAGACTAATTCTAAGTGTGGTCACACTTCCGTCTCCTTAAAGATGTTCCCTTGGGAATCCAGTGTTTGGAAATGTAGTGTTCTGAATGCAACAAATGTGCAAGATGTCTTGAAAACAATGAATGCTTCCTAGGCCCCTGAGCCACAGAAAGTCTTTTTGAATGTGATTACCTTGGATCAAAATCCTTCACGTCTGTTTCTAAATCTTGACTGAAGTCACAAAGGCCAGAGACCTAGTAGAAAAGAAAAGGAGTGGAGGAAGCCAGACCCTCATTTGAATATTCCAAGGAGAAATTGCACGGCTTAGAGAAGGATGATGCCCTTCCTTGGAGATATCAGTTTTGTTTTGATAGGTCTTTGATTGCATTGAGGGACCTTAGGAAGTGATGTGCCGGAGATGACACTGAAGTTTAGAACGTGGATAAAACTCATTTTATATAAGTGAGGCAATATTATCTTCCTCATAACTACTTCACAGAGCTACTTGAAAAGTAAAAATAATTATTTGAATATTGAGTAATTTTGCCTTCTTGGAAGAGAGATGATATGGGAAATGAAGGTGGTGTTCACTATGGCTGAATTATAGCTTCTATGAATCTGATTTGAATTCATTATTACAAATGGGCCCTCTTGGCCAGAATCATTTCATTACAATTATCTGCTGTTGGGTTAAAAATGTTCTGTGCCTTTCCATTAGATTAGATATGACAAGTATCTAGAAGTTCTATGTCTGAATCAGTGCCCACATCAGGAAAGGAGCCCAGGGTGCTCACTGTGGTCAGTTGGGTCCTATTAAGCCTTTTCTGTTGCATGGATGGTAGCCAGGTGTGCTTTCTTCCTGGGCCTCAATCTCCTCTAAATTTGTTTAGGTACTTAGTGGAACCACGTCCTCTGTATACATGAATGTTGTGAGGGGCTGCTGCAGGAGGTAGGAGTTGTTGCTGTAAGGGAATGGTCCACTAAATGGGAAAAGTTCCCACTGACATACTGTTTTTATGTATTTATTTATATATAATATATGGCAGGATAATCAGTTTTGCTCATCCAGGCTTGCTGATCTGGGATTATGTTTAATAACTCTTTTTCTAAAATCCCTGCGTTTTCATTTGGAGTTCTGAGCTAATCCAGTTGGAACCAAGTATTTGAGGGTTAACTACTGCCAAGTAATAATCTGAGCAGCAGGATTTTGCCCCAGCAACGGGCCAGTCAAGCTCCCAAGGACAACATACTGTTGTTCGCTGGGGTATTTTTCTCTATTTGCACTTACCCTCAGCAGCTCCTCTGTTTGTGAAAATTTGAAAATTCAGAACAGGCACTAGGTTATTAGAAACACTTTTGCACATTGCGGTATTTAAGCTGCCTATGCTGAATAAGGTCATGGGGAAGGGCAGAGTCTTCACTCTTGGTCTGGGGAGACGGAGACATAAAAGGACACGGAAGCAAGTATGTGTCCGTAAGGGACCCCTCACACCGTGATGCTGACCTGGGCTGCACACTGGAGTTGCCTGGGATGCTTTTAAAAGCTTCTACTACCAACCTCCCAGACCAATGAAATCAAATTCTCTGGAGTTAGGCACCGGGGTGGGCTTGTGAGACAAAAAAATCTCCTCCAGTATTTCTATTGTGGAACCAGAGCCAAGAACCACTTCTCTAAAGCCCTGTCTTGCCCCCAGAACATCTGAGCAAGCGGGTCTCCAATGACCCCACCTTCCCTTAAGTGTCTCCCACATGCATGCATTTACCTGACCACCCACAGGCTGCCTTGTGCTCTAGAAGGGGCACTGGGTTCAGGGGCCTGAATACCTGGATTTGATTCTTATTCTACCACTCACTCATTACATGATTTTGTGCACTTCGGTCCAAATGTCTACACGTAGAAGCGATATCTTCTCTGTCTAGGACATCAGCTGAGATGAAGTATATGGCTTTATTCTAACTACAAAGTAACGTGTACATGCAAGTTGTCACTGGTGTTGTGTGGGATTCCTTAGTAACAACCCATAATACTCTCAGTCTTTTCTAGGTTTATGTGCTCTGCCTTTTCCTCTCTTCCCCCCTCACCCCATACACACCTTTAAAATGTGCTAATTTCTTCCTGCTTCCCCTCAGCATCCTGCTTTCTCCTTGAGGCCCAGAATTACCCTCATTAAGTTCCAGTAACACTTGCTAAGTATCTCTGTGCTAGCAGATATACACCATGGACCTAGCATTTAGGTGTGGGTCTGGTTAGATGGGGAGCTCCTGGAGGTTAGGAGCCCTGTCTTATGTACTGAGTACAGATATTGTGATGGACACAAAGGATTAAAAAATAAGTATCAGTTGAATGATTTAATCCTTTTTAATGGGACTCCATCTCTTATCATGTATTATTACCTCTACAGCAGCAAAGTGCTGATATCTAAAAAGTTCCATTCTCTTCGGAATATGACCCTGGGATGCTCAGACACAGCAGTTGGTTAGAGATCTTGGATGCCTGAGGGACTTTTGGATTCTACTTAAATCCCTTGCCAGAAGGGACAGTCGAATCCACCAGTGGTCACAATCTGATCTGAAATTATGCAAAAGGCACGACTATCCCTGAGGGCAAGACACCGACCAAGGCAGCAGGATTGAGAGGAACATTCTTCGCAGCAGCAGAGTAATATATTTAGAAGTGAGGCTGTCTCTGTGGAGATTCGCCCTGCGTAGATGCAGGGAGATACATGGAGCAAGGAGGCAGGAGGGGGCCGACGGGCTGCTCAGTGATTCCCCCCAGGAAGTTGGTATGTCAGCCCCAGGATGAGGCTGCAGGATCCAGCAGGCTGACAGAGCAGGACTGCCTGGATGCTAGCACTCTCTGATGTCATTCATTAGTTGGAATACATCTGCCTCCCCCAACACATATGCCAGGTACCACATGCCAAGGCAGGGGAAGGAAATTTTAAAGCATTCATGACATATGCTCCATGGGTTTCTGAATTGCTCTGGAAAATTCAGCCCCTCTTGTCGTGAGCCTTTTTTTTTTTTTTTTGGCCTTTAAGTAGGGTTTAAGTTGGGTTCAGTGTAGCCCTGTTGTTCTTTCCTTCCAGCTTCTGAAAAGGGACTGTGCCCTTGGCCTGCTTACCATGCTTACTTACTATGTGGCTGGCTCTGAGGGCACCAGAGAGGACAGTAGCACTGGCCCGTGTGTGTTACGGATCTCATAGGGTCCGGCAGTGAGATGCAGCAAGAGGAGGAGCCAAATAGGTCTTATTTGACCTTCCCAAGGGAGGACTTTGAAAATTACTTATTAGCAGGAAGCAGTCTTCACAGTCATGGGATAAGAGGGAATTATGGACCAAGACATCTTTAGGGCTGCCAGAAATTTGCATTGTTTATTAACTTAGGAACCAAGTGTTAACCTTTCTTGATTTTTTTTTTTTTAATCCAGACATGACAGCAGCAGATCATTTCAGATTTGTTTGTTTGTTTATTATTTTCCCTGCAGGAAGATGCTGTAGCTGATGCTGGGTCTAGCTGAATTGGAGAGAAAGCTGGCATGGGGTGGGCGTTGGGGGAGAGGCTGCATTATCAGTCCTTTCCCACCTCCCAGTAAATGACACCTTCCTGCAGCTTCTTGTACCCTGGTGTATCTTTTTTTAAGATGTGAAAATTGAAGTTGTAATGTCTCTGCAGCTCAGCAGTTACCCTGCCTCGATCTGTGTGTCATTTCCTTGGTAGAGAAGGTTAGAGATGGGGCATGTTTGAGCCTCATGTCACTCTCCCTGCAGGATCACACCACAGACCCTTTCATAAAATTGGCAAGGCGGGGGAGCTTTTAAAACAAACATGCTCTATTATCCATGATTAAGTGTGTGTCAGAGGCCAGGCCAATTATTGTTTCATGTGATTTTCAGAATATTATTATCCCTAAATAACAGCCTCAGAGATTGAGGTTTAGAACAGTTAAGTCACTTACCTTTGGTTATGTGATTATCAGGTGTCTGGATTTGCTCCAGGAAGACCGTTTTCTTCTCAGTTTTATAGGATCTCTTCCCCTCCCCACCTCACACCCCCCCCCGCCGCCTCACACCCCCCCCGCCCCGCCCACCAGCCAGGCACAGAGAACAGAGAAAGCTTCCAAAGCCAGCAGAAAAAGCAAAAGCCCCCTTTCTGTGCCCCAGACCTACAAATGATGAAAGGTCAGGAAATCTGCGCTGCAATCGAGGGCTATAGCTGAACTGATCTGCCTTAGTGGTCGTCTTTGTTTTCTGCTGCTTACCTGCCCCCACCTGCATGTGAGTAAAGGTGTCTCTGTTGTCTGGGGCTGGATGTGATGCACGCTGCCCACGGTGCACAGTGTGACAGCCACCAAGAGGGTCCAGGGTCCTGTCAAGTCCATCACAGGTGCTCCTCACTTTGAACCTGTCCTACGCTTTGTATCCCAAACCCTGCCCCTGCTATATGACCTCCCGCAGTATGCCAGGATCTCCGTGAACCCTGCAAACTAAGACCAGGTGGGCAGGAGATTCTTGACAAGTGTCCACCGATGCCAGAGCACTTCCTTGAGAACTGTAAGTAAATGAGTGATCTGGATGGAAGTATAGAATGAAGGGAAGTTATTTTTTTAAATCCTAAAATCTATGTCGTTCCATAATCCCTTGTCTCCGTCCTTATATTTGTATTTTAGTTTAAACCCTTTAGCTGTGAAAACAGAGAACCACAAGCTTTGTAACTCACCTTGCCTCTGATTCATACCCTGGAGGAAATCATGTGACCCCTTTTGGCCTCCTCTTCCCTGGAGACTGCACATTTTGCTTAAATCAAAGAGATGCTGAAGGACTTGACCTGGCTTCCCATAAAAGTGCTGATCAATAAAATGTTTAAAAATTAGTTTTGAATATTAAACATTTTCAGTGGGTCTGAAAATTTATGGCATCTCGATTAACCAAGTTTCCACTGCATAATAGGAACAAAGAATGTTCTAAGTGGTTGTTAAGTTTTCTGGCTAGCCCGCAGAAGATAATTTAACTCATAATTATCCAAAATGCGACACACTAGCAATGAAGAATAATAGGGAGCCACTTTGTTGTAGAAGAAGTGATTACACAAAAGCAAGAGAAAAATGAATATGATAATTTTCTATTTATCACGAATGCCAGTGCTGAAGAAAAGTAGGCATAGCAAGAGGAAGATAATATGGAAACATTCTCTCAAAGATATTTCTGAATACTTTCAAAAGTTTTGTTGGAGTTTGTCTTGTTTCTGTTGTGCCAAATTCAATTTTAAGACATATAGCTTTCATTTTATTGGATTCAAGTACATATATAATTTGCCACTTCTCTGATGATTGGATTTCTTTTTATAAATATAGATGAAGAAAGGAATATAGATTAAGGAAAGACAAAAGTGGAGAGAAGAGAACAGAGAGAGATTTTCCCAAGGTGTCAGCTAAGAGTCGAAGGAAGACACAGAGCTAAAGAGGAGGGGAAAGTGTGCACGTGTGAAGAGAAAAATCTCCTGAAGTGGGATTACGTGGTAGTCAAGGTTATCTTTTCATTCGAGAAAAGAAGGAAGAAAGTGTTAGACAAGAATTACCGTGTCCCACAATAACTGGTGTGTGAATGTCTCCCTCCCCTCTGTCCAGGTCTTAAGACCAGACACACAGGGGTCCAGTGCCTATGCTAAGTCAAGGCAAAGAGCCATGTAGTGCTCAGATTCTCACCTGCTGCTAAGATTCAGCTCTTTCTGAACCTTGCTTCCCACCTGTCCCCCAGCTGTCAGTCCCATTCTTGTCACTGACTTTTTAGTCCATGTCTCATTACTCTGTGTGGGACCCACCCTCGGCCGTGGGGGATTGAGTCCCAAGAGTCGCACCTCGCTTTGCCAGGACCTCATCTCCAAGAGACCAGGTCCACCCTTGACTCCACCCCTGGAAGCCTAGGGCTTCACGAACTTTCCAGTGCTGACTGTTTGCCTGCCACCCAAATGTCCGTTTTGGAGATCCCCTCAGTGCAGGTAGCATGTGAGGTCTAGGCCAAGTCACACTGGCTCCTGTGCACTTAAGCCCTTTATTCCCAGATATATAGATTGCCGTATCAGATATTTGTCCACTTTGACTGGAATGGATTGTGATTGATGCCCTCCCAACACAGGGTCTCCTGGTCACCGTTTGGAACTTCCCACGGTGGATAAAAGGCAGAGCCAACATCTGTGACACAGAGAATTCAGTCAGTCCAGTGTTTTATTGGAGTGGTCGTGCTCACATTAAGATATCTTGTATAAGACACTGTGTAAGAAAGAGCAGGGAATAATGGCATTCACCTTTGTTCTTTGCTGTGTTTTCTAGGCCATCTCTGAAAATATTCCTCTTCCCGCTGTTGTTTTTATTGCTTCTTCCATGTCTTTTGTTAAATACATTAATATCCACTCTTGGTCTTTTTATCCCTAGTGTCCAGGACAATACCTAACATGTGTTAGTTGCTCCATGTTTGTTGAAAAGATGAATATTGTCCTTTATTTCTATTCTTCTGTCTCTCTTTCCACCCTCACGCACACAGGCACACGCACGTGCACAGACGTGCGCGCACTTCTACTTTTTCTAATGAAGATGTTCTCACCCATTTTGAGGTAATTGGGAAGTCACTGAAATTACAACCAGAGATTCTGACATTTGAATCCTAGTTGAGATAATGATCTCTCCCTAGATAGTTGGTATTTAACTTGTCCTGTCTCCTCCTGCTTGTTATAATTGCTGTATTCACGAATTTCACAATATTCTTAAAGCCACTGGAAGGAAATTCTGATCAGTTGCAAGGGAGGTGAGCCTCCCTCCTCCCTTTTTATCAAGGTTACAAAAGAAATGATGTCACATTCTGGAAGTATATCTGCAAACTTTAGGGGATGGGAATGCCAATGTGAGTAATCTCCTAAAATTACAGGAAGCATTTTTGAATGAAGGGATTTATGAACCCATTTCCTTGGCCATTTGAAGTGCAGCTGTTTCTGTGATAAATTCTCCCTGTGACATCCATGAAAATGTCTCAGCAGCCCATATCCTGCCATACCTGTGCAGCAGGACCAATTTACAGGATGTTCTTGATTATATACTCTGTTTATAATTGGCTAGTCAGTGGACACTTAGTGAGATATAAAGTAAAGCATAACTCCCATCAAGAGATTAAGAAACACAGACTTTAAAGACAAAGAATCTCATTTCTAATCCCAGCTCTGATACGTATTGGCTCTATATGGTTGGACAAATGACTAAGACTCAATTTCATGATTTAAAAAAGGGGATTCTGTAGCCACTTCACTCGGTTTTTGGGGAGGAATACATGGCATCAAGTTAGTAAGAACTTAAAGGCTGACATGTAGTAAGTTCACAATAAGCAGTAGAATTACATTAAAAAAAAAACCGAGTTACTGAATTAACAACTTAAGAAAGAAGCTTTTATGAATCGCTATATGCCAAGCACTACACTGGGCAGTGTGAATATTATAAAGTTGAATTAATCCTAGACTCTCCTCTTTAAATACTTACATCCAATGAATGTATTAGAGGATAAAGGGGCCGCAGATCAGGAAGTGGGGGAGGAAAAGACAAGGAGAAGAAGGGAAAAGGGAAAGAGAATTTACTTAAAATGCACCATGTAAGTGTCCACTTAAACAAACTTGGACATTTGTATTCACCCACGTAACCACCACTCCAAATGGTACAGAACATTTTTATCACCCTCAATGCCCTCTTTTTTATTATGGAAAAATATATGTAACATGAAATTTACCTTTTTTGACTTTTTTTTTTGAGAGTGCGTGCTTGTGCATGAGAGCGGGGTGATGGGGGAGGGGCAGAGAGAGAAGGAGGAAGAGAATGTTAAGCAGGCTCCATCCCCAGCATGGAGCCCAATGAAGGGCTCGATCTCACTACAATGAGATCATGACCTGGTCAAGCCAAAATCAAGGTTCAGTCATTTGACAGGTGCCCATTAACTATTTTTAAGTATACAGTTCTGTGACACCAAATACGTTCACATTATGTGCAACAATCACCACCAACCATCTCCAGAACTTTCCCACCTTTCCGAACTGAAGCTCTGTACCCATTAAACAGGAACTCTCCATCCCCCACTTCCTGCAGCCTCTGGAAACCACAGTTCCACTTTCTGTCTCTATGAATTTGACTACCCTGGGTACCTCATGTAAGTGGTATCATGCTGTATTTGTCATTTTGTAAGTGGCTTGTTTCACTCAGCATAATGTCTTAAAAATTCATCAATGTTGTAGAATGTGTCAGGATTTCTTTTCTTCTTAAGGCTAAATAATATTCTATTGCATGTGTATATCACATGTTGTTTATCCATTTATTTGCTGATGGATACTTGGGTTGCTTCCACCTCTTGGCTACTGTGAATAATTCTGCTATGAAATGGGTCTATAAATACCTATTCAAGTCCTTGTTTTCAATTCTTTTGATATATACCCAGAAGTAGAATTCTATGTACCCAGAAGTGGATGATATGGTAATTCTGCTCAGTTTTTGAGGAACCACTGTACCATTTTCCATAGTGACCGCATCATTTTACGTTCCTCCCAGCAGTGCATAAATGTTCCAATTTATCTACATCCTAGCCAACATTTATTTGCTATTTTTTTGAAAATAGCCATTTTAATGGATAAATGAAGTGTTATTTTATGGTGGTTTTGATTTGCATTTCCCTATGGATTAATGATGTTGATTTGCTTATTGGCCATTTATATATCTTCTTTGAAGAGATGTCTATTCAAATTGATTGCCCATTTTTAACGAGGTTGTTCATTTTTTTGTTGTTGAGTTGTAGGAATTCTTTATTCTGGATATTAATTCTTTATTATATATGTAATTTTCACATGTTCTCCCATCTGTGGATTTCCTTTTTACTTTATTGATAGTGTCTTTTGATGCACAAATGTTTTTAATTTTGAGGTAGTGCATTCTGTTTTTCCTTTGTTGCTTATACTTTTGGTGTCATAACCAGGAAATCACTGCCAAATACAATGTCATGAAGCTTTTCCTGCATGTTTTCTTTTAAGAGTTCCATAGATTTAGCTCTTACATTTAGGTCTTTAGTCCATTTCGAGTTAATTTTTGTATATGGTCTGAGCTAAGGATCCAAATTATTTTTTTTTGCATGTGGATATGTGATTTTCTCACCATTTCTTGAAAAGACTATTTTTCCCCATTGAATGGTCCTCACACTCTCGTTGAAAATCATTTGAACATTATGCAAGGGTTTATTTCTGGGCTGTCCATTCTGTTTCATTATGCCAGTAATACACTGTTTTGATTACTGTAGCTTTGTATTAAGTTTTGAAATCAGGAAATGTGAGACCTCAACTTTGTTCTTTTTCAAGATTTTTGTAGCTATTTGGGATCCCCGGAGATTCCGTATGTATTATAGGATGAAGTTTTTCATTTCTGCAGAACAAAACAAAATAAAGCACCACCATACTGGAGTATTAATAGGGATTACATTGAATCTGTAGATAGCTTAAAGTAGTATTGATGTCTTAAAATATTATACTTATTTTTATGTTTATGGCTCTCCAGTCAATAAACACAGGATATCTTTCCATCAATTTTTGTCTTGTTTAATTTCTTTCAGAAACATTTTGAAGTTTTTGGTGTACATGTCTTCTACCTCCTTGGTGAATCTTTTCCTAAGTATTTTATTTTTTATATTATTATAATTGGAATTATTATTTAATTTTCATTTTGCATTGTTCATTGTTAGTGCATGGAAACACAACTAAGTTTTATGTGTTGATTTTGTATCCTGTAATTTTACTGAATTCATTTATAAGTTCTAACAGGTTTTATGTAATCTTTAGGATTTCCTACATATAAAATTATGTCATCTACAAAGATAATTTTACTTCTTCCTCTCCAATTTGAATGGCTTTTAGATATTTTTCTTGCCTAATTGACTTGGCTAGAACTTCTAGTACTGTGTTGTAAAGAAGTGATAGAAGCAGGTATCCTTGCTTTGTTTCTGGTATTAGAGGAAACGATTCATTTTTTCATCATTTAGTATGATGTTAGCTGTGGGTATTTCATTTATGGGCTTTATTATGTTTATGCAGTTTTCTCTGTTCTTAGTTTGTTGAGTTTTTACCATGAAAGAGTGTTGAATTTTGTCAGATACTTTTTCTGCATCAATGAGATGATCTTTCCTTCCACTTCATTCTGTTAATATGGTATATTATATTGATTTTCATAGGTCGAACCATTCTTGCATTCCAGGAACAAATTCAACTTGGTCATGGTATACAGTCTTTCAGTATACTGTGGAATTCAGTTTGCTAGTATATTGTTGGGCATTTTTGCATCAATGGTAATAAGAAATACTGGTCTGTAACTTTCTTGTCTTATAGTGTTTTTGTTTGACTTTGGTATTAGGATAATGCCGGCCTCATAGAATGAGTTTGGAATTGTTCCCTCCTCTTCAATTTTGGACAAGTTTGAGGATGATTGTTGTTAATTCTTTAAATGCTTGGTAGAATTCAGCAGTGAATCCATTTGGTATTGGGTTTTTCTGGGAGATTTTTGATTACTGAGTCAATCTCCTCATAGTTATCTATCTGTTCAGAGTTTCCGTTTCTTCAGAATTCCATTATAGTAAGTTGTGTGTTTCTAAGAATGTTTATTTCATTTAGATTATCTAATATGTTTATGTAGTGTTATTTATAGTACTCTCTTATAATAATCCTTTTATATCTGTAAAATTGGTTTACTATTCTTATTTCATTTTCGATTTTGATTATTTGAGTATTTTTTTTTCTTAGTCAATCTAGATAAATGTTTATTTTCTTTTTCATTTTAAAGATTTCATTTATTTGAGAGAGAGAGAACACACAAGCAGGGGGAGGGTCAGAGGGAAAGGGAGAGAGAGAATCTCAAGCAGATTCTGTGCTGAGTATGGAGCCTGATGCAGGACTTGATCCCACAACACTGAAATCATGACCTGAGACAAAATCAAGAGTTGGATGCTTAACTGACTGAGCCAGCCAGGTCCCCCAATTTTGTTAATCTCTTAAAATAACTAACTTTTTAAAGTAATTTCTATGCTCAACATAAAGCTTGAACTCACAATCCCAAGATCAAATCACATGTTCTACCGACTGAGTCAGTCAGGCACCCCTCTCAAACAACTAACTTTTGGTTTTGTTGATTCTACATGTGGTTTTCCTGTTTTCTGTTTCACTAGTCTCTGATATCCATTATTTCCTTTGTTCTGTTAATTTTGAGTTTAGTTTGGACAGAGGTCCAGGCCAATTCTTCTCCCAAACTGCACTGCATTACTAATGGGTGGAACAAGGGCAACTAAAAACACCATGAAATTTCTTATCAAAATAATGCATTTTTTTAATTGGTCATTTGCTTTGTTGCTGTAGATCTTCGATTGATTTTCAGAGCCCCTATACAGTCATTATATTCAGTTTCTAGTTGTTTATTCAATGTTCCTGTGGGAAAATAGGGGCTTAACGGTTCCTAGTCTGCCCTCTTGTTGACATCTCCTTCCATGCCCTTTTGAAGTCAATCCTCCAGCCCTGGGCAGACATCTGTTTCCAGGCACAATACATTAATTTTGTGTGTTTTAAAATTTCTTATAAATTAGATGATACTACATTACACAGTACTCTTTTATATCTGACTTCTTTTTCTCAGTGTAATGTATCTGATATTCTTAAATGTTATTGTTTATAGTTCAATCCCCTTTGATTGTTCTGTAGTATTCCACTGTATGGATACACCACAATTTTTTCCCTGTTTCCTTGTCGATATGGTTTCTGGTTCTTATGAACTAAGGTATAATGAATATTTAAATATAAGTCTTTATGAGGAAATATATTTTTATTTTTCTTAGGAAATACCTATGGAAGAATTATTGAGTCATATGATCAGCATAGGTTTAATGCCTAAGGAAATAGCCAATTTTCCAAAGTTAGTATACCAATTTATATTCCCACCAGTAATGTGTGGGGGCTCCAGCTGCTCCACAGTGTCAAAATTTGGCAGTGTAGGTTTTTGAAATTTTTATTTTTAGCCATTTTAGTGTGTGTATGGAATAGTGTACCATTGTAACATTTTAATTTGCATTTCAGAGAGATTAATGACATTCAGTATCTTTCTGAGTGTTTTCATATTGGTCATTCATATATCTTCTCCTAGGCCAAGGATGATTGATGTGTTTGTCAATCCATTCATTTAACAGATATTTATTGAACACTCTATGCCATGTACTGTTTTCTAGGGTGGGGTTGCAATGATGAACAAAAGAGACTAAGCCTCTCCCATTATAGAGATTACATTCTAGGGAAGGTAGACACATGATAAACACATTAAAATAGAATATAATGTTAATAATAATGTATAAGCTGAAGAATAATAAAGTAAAGTGAACTAATTGAAATAGGTAGGTCTATTTCAGGTGAGGAGCTACTTGTTTGATGTAACATTTGAGGAGAAAGCTGATCAAGGTGCAGAAGTGAGCCAGGCCAATGTCTGGGGGTAGGGTTCCAGAGAAAAGGAACAGCAAAGGCAGAGTGTCCATGGCAAGTATGTGCTCAACATGTTCTAAGAGTAGTAAGGAGGGCCTGGAGCAGAGTAAGCAAGAGACTGAGTAGTAAAGAACAATAGAGAGTCATTGACTGAGACTTAAAGTTTCTGGTAGAACACAGAAGTTGGGATCCATGACTTCTATCCTCACAAGAAGAGGAAAGCTGAACAAACTGAAAATCAATAGCTCTTCACTTAGGTCCATCAGAGAATTGAGGCCGCAGAATAAACCACCACCCTGAAAATAGAGACAGTTAAATACGGAGAATCATAGCTTATTCTGAACTGAATGCACTGCTTTAGTCAGATTCTCCTAGGAACACATAAAAAAATAATTAACTAAATGCAGGAGAGTGAGTATGGACTACCTTGAAGAAATTCCAGGTGGTTCAGTCTTGTGGAAGGGCCATCACACTTCTGTGAGTTTTTCTTCCAGAGGGCATAGCAGTTCTGAGGATGAAAATGGAAGAAATGGCAGAAGGAGATAACCATTTTGAAGTATATGCAGAACCTTCTATTCTCTTTAACAGAAGCCTGCCCTCATGGAAACTAGTTTACCAGAACCTAACTACATTGGGATTTGCTATAGCCTAAACTCCTGGGAGCAGGGAAATACCCAAACCCAGGCCCCTCTAGCTTAAAGGCAAAGAACAGTTGAAAAGAAGGTGCAAGCATCAGAACCAGACTCAGATATGGCAGGGATTTGGAATTATCAGACAAGAAATTTAAAATAACTATGATTACTATGGTAAGGACTCTATTGGAAAAAAATGGAAAGCATGCAAGAACAGATGGGTAATATAAGCTAAGAAATGGAAATTCTGAGAGAGAATAAAAAAGAAATGCTATAAAAATTGTTACAGAAATGAAGAATGCCTTTGAAGGGCTCATTAGTAGATGGGACATGGCTGAGGAAAGAATCAGTACACTTGAAGATGATGTCATTAGAAACTTTCTGAACTGAAAAGGCAAAGAGAAAAAAGACTAGGGGGAAAACTCACACAGAACAGAATATTCAAGAACTGTGGGAAAAATTACAAAACGTGTCACATATATGTAATGGAAATATCGGAAGGAAAAGAAAGGTACAGAAGAAATATTTGAAACAATAATGACTGAGAGTTTTTCAAGCTTAATGTCAGGCATCAAACCACAGATCCGGGAACCTTAGAAGACACCAGGAAGGATAAATACAAAAAACCCCCACAAAAACAAAAACAAAAAGCTACACGTGGACATATTATATTCAACCTGAGGAAATCCAAAGGCAAACAAAAGATTCTTGAAAGAAGACTCCAGGTTGAGGGGTGACAGGGAGAGACATTACTTATAGTAGAGCGAGGATAAGAGTTACATCAGACTTTTCTTCAGAAACCATGCAAGAAGAGAGCAGAATGTACTATTAACTCCACCTACCAGTGTTTATAGGTATAGCTGACTCTGGCAATCAAATTATTTGTTCGTTGTCTCTCTCTCTCTCTCTCTCACACACACACACACACTTCTTTTTTCTTCAATTGGATGTTAGTACCTTGAGGACAGGAATAGGATTTCAATTTAGTTGTCTCAAATACCTCCTACAATACTCTGCAAATAGAGCATGTTAATAATGTCTGCTTGTCAAGAGGCAGATAGATAGCATCTATCTCTGTTTGTGTAAGTAGGAGTAATCAGACATTTATATTTCTGTGACCATACAAAAATGGCAATGTAATAAACATAAGCAAAGTTTATTTTCGTAATGATTTGTAATTCGCCCTTTCTCTTCCTGAAAAGTTCTTTTCCAACCTCTTTCGACATATGGCAGGTCTTACTCATCTTTTAGGCCCCTAAATGTTACTTCCTATGTCAGTCTTTCCTGATTTTCCTCAGTACCTTTTATCAGTGGTTTCCAGGTTTTCCAAGCCTGGCTAGGCATCATAGTGACCCAAAAAGTTTTTTTAGAATACATTACTCC
This sequence comes from Potos flavus, assembly GCA_028534135.1. Taxonomy (NCBI): domain Eukaryota; kingdom Metazoa; phylum Chordata; class Mammalia; order Carnivora; family Procyonidae; genus Potos; species Potos flavus. The sequence continues at coordinate 24,103,242 of CM052884.1, read as the reverse complement.
TGTGCCCAGCTGTAGACGTACAGAATTAAAATGCTGAGACATATATTGAAGAATCTGAACCTCATGTAACCAAAGCTAGTTCTGTGTATGGTTCTTTGGAAGTATTGCGTCTGAACTTAGTGTTCCCTGCAGAGCATGCCGGGGGAATAAACTAGCCGTCTTCTCACTCTCCCATCACATCTATACCTGTAATTGTAACATAATATGTCAAGTTCTCCAATAATATTCATCTGTGTCTTCCATTTCCTGGAAGGCAGGGGAAATTTCTCATTTACCTCTATATCTATGGTTCTGGGTACAGCATAATTTTTTGCCTTAGTCTTGTTGGCAAAACTTATAAAAGCCCACTCCAACTATTTAAACAAATAAGTAGGCTGCGTTATAAGGACCATGGAACCCAAGAGAGGTGAAGACATTGGCTTCTGAAAAGAGAGCCACTCTGTCATCTGCCTCTTTCCATGTGGTTACTTGGTCTCGTAGTGTTGCTTTCCCCACACATCTGTTTCCTTTATCCCTTTATCTATCAGTTTTCTGTGTTTCCAAAGGGTGTAAGATGGTTATCCTACATCTTCTCAGTTCATGGGTTCTCATTTTAAGCTTGTCTCTACTGACTGTCTAGAATCTCTCTTTCCCAGTGTCAAGTTTTCAGGAGATAAAATTGACTATCTCAGCTTGGGTTGAGTATGCACCCCTGGTCCAATCATACGAGGGCCAGAGGGAGGAAAAATCATGTTCCAGATTGGATATTGTTAGCTCCAAGTAATAAAACATAACAGTAAAAGTGATGTAAATAATGGCAATATTTATAATTTCAGTTAATGAGGATGCTAGAGGGAGGAAGTTCCAGAGTTGAGCACTGAGGTCATTGCCTTTTATGGCCACAGTATGGCTGCAGCAGCTCCAGGCATCACATTCTTATCCAAGAAAGTCTATAAATAGTCATTAAGGGCTTGTAGGTGTTTCTTTTCAACACATTTTCCAGAAGCTACCTCTCAGCAGATTTCCCTGTGGTGTCATTTGCAGGACTGTGTTATATGTCTAGGCTCTAGTTAGAAGAGTGGGCTTGGGATGTAGGCATTTTGGGTTTTCAGCCCTTACTGTGGGAGGCAGGTCCCATCAGCAAGGTGGGCAGTTGCTGTTAGATTGGCAAATCGCAATGTAGTCAGGCCTTGTGGTATACACGTGGCTTACTGTGGATAAGGGATGTGGATGGGGGGACGATAGGGGAGGGAGCAGTCAGAATTCTTAGAGAATGGTAGGCTGTGGCCTGGGCAGGTGCTTTGTACAGAATTTAATACATGTGTGTTGAAGGGACAAACCAAAAAAATGCATGCCACATTTGCTTCCTGTGGTGGTAGTCTAACCTGATAAAAAAGAAAACACCAAAGGCAGCTCACTTTATATGGTCCCCCATGACGTCTGAATCAATACACGTTTAAAATAACAAAAGGCAAAAGGAACATGAGAAACAGGAAGATTCAGGGCCCATGAAAGGAAGTTGTAAACAGCCCCCCACACGATAATCAGGAGGGGAAACAGCCTTGGTAGAGGGAGGTGGTGGAGGAGGAAAGGGATGGAGAGAGACAACCAAGTTGGGGGACAGGAAGCCTCAGGGAAAACAGTTTACAGTGGGAAGCTTCTGGAACCGAAGGGGTCAAAGTAGTACACTTCTTAAATCACACCGGGCAAACCAGGAGAGGAGCTGGAGGACAGGAGGGAGAAGGTGCAGGGAGGAGATAGCTGAGATTAATGAGGACGGGCAGTGCCAGCCTCCTACTGGGCAGGGCTGGTGACATGACAGTGCAGGCTGGGGCCTGCTCCCCTCTCTTTTGAGGTCAGTTATTTATTTATTTTGTAACGGAACCTAACAAATTCTAAAACCAGATAAATCCAATTACCCGTGTTTTGCCTTCAGGGAGTGGGAAAGATTAATGGTGGTATTTTGGCAGTAGCATAAAAAGAAATAGGTGGTAATAACAAGGAGGCTCATAAAAGGAGCTCGTATCCCAGGAAGGCCCAGAAAGCTGGCTGTAGCTCTGGCTGGGGTACTGACTGCCTGTCTCTACTCAGGAAGCTGTCTGCACCCTCTGCTTCTTCAGGCATTGGGAGAGGGCCCAGGGAAACCATCCCTCTCCTTCTCCACCAGTGCCAGAATCCAAGACAGCTGAGCAAGAGCATAGCATCCTTTCTTAGGTTATGCTCTTTTTCTTGTGCATTTTTTCTAGATCTCCTGCAAACAACAGCTTTGGTTGCTTAAGTTACAGAATTAACGGACTCCTTTCCCAGGGGTCATCTCCATTGGTGTTCTTCTGACTCCTGGGGGAGTGGTTTGACAATTGTTACTCTCTTCAGTTTACGATAAGGAGCCTGGGTGATAAGATTCTACTTCTAGAACCTACTTCTCCTGATACTGTTTTTGGTCTTGTGCTTTTTCTTAAGCTGCTATTAGGGTAACCATTTTTGGAAATTGACTTAGAAACCATAATGCCAAAAAAAAAAAGAAAAAGAAGAAAAAGAAAAAAGAAAGAAAGAAACCATAACGCCTCTGGTACAGCTTGCTACAAACCTCCTTGGAGCCTGGCTGCCATTGACGAATTGGTTAAGTGAAACCTGCATAAGGGGAGGGGGTGACCACTGGGATGTTCTAGTCTGATTTTGTATTTGCAGTTTTGTCTGAAGTTGTATTATATAAGACTGCCGGTATCATCCCAGAATAGCTTTTGGCTTATGAAATGTTTCTTCCAAAGTGCCTTGCTTGATATTCACACATTTGGCTTTTTTTTAAAAAAAAGTCATTATTTTTATTGAGATATAATTCACATATCATAAAATTCACCCTTTAAAAGCATACAATTCAGTAGTTTTTAGTATATCCCCAAGGTTGTGCTACCATTATCACTTTCTAATTCCAGAACATTTTTGTCCCACCAGAAAGAGACCTCAGACCCAGCGCCAGCCACATCTCCTCCCCCTTCTGCCTAGGCCTCTGGCAGCCACCAATCCCCTTGCTGTCTCAAATCTGCCCATTCTGGACAATTCCCATACGTGGATTCATACAATACACAAGCTCTGCTTATCACTTCTCCTTTACCCATTTTTTCATTCACACCTTCTCTTAAATATTTTTCGAATTCCTATATAGTCCAAGCCTTTGGTTAGGCACTGTGGGTGGACATGAACAAGCATGGTCTTTAGTTTTCAAAAGCTTATATGTTTGAGGTGGGGAAGGTAGATGTAAGCAGTTCAGCATGATATGGTAATCATCATGTCCCCCAAAAAGGTACTCATGCATTGGTTCTTCCAGTTCTCTCCCAGTAGTGGCTTCACCTTCCACTGGAGAGAGATGAACCTTAGGGAGGCCTATTTCCCTGGGATTAAGCACTGTTTTCCACATTCTAGCTTACCTCTGACATTGCTGCCTGAGAAACAGGTTCTTCTTAGCGTCCTAGTTCTTCCTTCTTTAACTTCTGGTGCCCAAACTGTAGCCAGTATCAGGATCACCTGGAGAGTTTGTTAAAACAGATCTCTGGGTCTCAACCCCAAGTTCCTGATTTAGTACATCTAGGGAAAGCTCTGAGAATTTGCATTTCTTACAAATTTCCTGATGATGTTGATGTTACTTGTCTAAGTAACACATTTTGAGAACCACTATCTTAGAATATGCCCATTTACCTGTTCGTCCCTGTCCTGGGAGCCTGCTAAGTAAATTAATCCCTCCAGCACTGAGGCTTTTCTTTTCCCCTTCTGGTCTCTTATCACAGACCCTAGCCTTGCAGTTAAGTCTTGGCTCAAAGCTTAAGGCCCAAATTACTACCTACTTGCTTACATTCCCAAACACTGTCTATTTCTGGGTTCAATGGTCTGCTCTGATGCCAGCTAATATATTGAGTCTGGCTACTTTTTATGTATATAAAGTTCTGTCTGTTGTCTATTTTACCAAAATCTATGCACAGTTGGCTCCTACACCTAATCCAGTCTGATTTTCCCCCTGCAGTTAATTGGCAACAAGGCCCAAAGATAAGACACCAGTCAATTCAAGATGTCATTGTCAAATTTCCTATTCCCAACTCCCTGATTTCATAAGATGGATAAATGACAAAGATGACATTTTTTTTTCACCTCCAGCACTTTATGTTGGCAAATCCAAATTGAGAAGGAGGATGTGCAATAGACATCCTGTTATCTTTGTGGTTTAAATTTTCTTCTACAAATCCACTTGTACGATTGGTGGTGGTTGCAGAGTCGTAAAAAAAGAATGTCTTGGTTCTTGGGAATTTAAGAAAGGCCAAAAACTTTAGCTAAACATATTAGAAAACAGGATTGCATTATTGGAGTTAACTGACTTGAAAAAATAAATCAAAGATCCCTGACTTTGACATACTTATTTTTATTTTTATAAATGAATGTTTCTCAGACACCAAGGTGTACACACCGTATGATTCCAATTTTATGAAGTTCAAGAACAGGCAAAACAAATCAATGATGGTGGAAATCAGTATAGTTATTTCAGGTGGGGGTGGGAAGAGTTTTGAGACTTAATGCCTAAAAACTAGCATGAGAAAAATTTGGAGTGTGGTGGGAATGTTCTATATTTTGATCTGGGAATGGTCTGTATTATACAAATGTGTATGTTAAAAAATCATTGAACTATCTCTTAAGATCAGTGCCCTCTATGCACTTTATTTTTTAAACATTATACCTCAATAAAGAGAATACTAAAAAAAATGATGCAAAACAGTTTAAAAATAAATGTTAAAAGTAGCATTAGAGGAAAGGCAAAAGAAAATTTTATTCATTTAAGTAAATTGCTAAATTAGAGATTATGTTGTGCTTTTACCTTCTTGTGAGATTGTTTTGAAGACCGGTGGCATAGAACCACCCTCATAACATAGGAAGACATTGAAACAACAACAAAAATGCCCACTCCACAGAGGGATGGAGATGGAGGTGGAGAAACTTCTCTCAAAAGTCACGGAGTACCAGAGATTAAAAGCTTGTTTGACACATAAAGAATCACTGGATCTAAAGTCTCATTTTTCTCATTGCAGGGTCAAGGTGGGGGAGTTTGGAGCCATCTGAGTAGGTCGTGAAGCCCATTACCCTTTGCCGCCATCACCACAAAAACCCTTGCCTGAAATGACAGCCTGCAGCCATTGTTCCTCTGCATTAGTAAGGAAAATGGACTGATCCTCAGGCAGAGTAGTAAGCTCTTCATTGAGACTCTGCAGAAAGTTCGTGGCTAGTCTAGTCCCAGGTACCATGAGGATCTGAAAATCCACAGCTTCTAGACTCAGATCTCTGAGGACCTCAGAATGCTGTTCTGTGGGTTTTTCTTCCCCAGATTCCCAGGCAGCAGCTCTGTCTGCATGCCGCACTGCACGGGCGGCTAGACCACGGCTCCCAGCTGTCCTCCAGGAGGTGGAAAGACTTCTTTAGGTCATAGATAAAAAGGAGCAAGTCCAGCCCAACAGGGGAACATGTTCACTACCTATAGTTAACCAAGAACATATATGCCTGATGCCCAGACTTAAACTTTAATCGATAGATATTAATTAACAGGGAGAACAATAACTGTCTTATTAAATCAGCAGTGATAAAAACAGGCCATTGCTGCTACTGAATGCTAATTGTCAGTTGATGACTCTACATAGTTTCTGAGGGTGAGCAGGCACGTTCGAGGTATAATACAGTGTTTCCAGTATACGCTGTGATGTTAAATCCTCGTTATGGTGTCTTAATAATCAATTGGACTTTAGCGTACGATATTTGTCTAATTAACTCCACATCGACAGTCAGGAGCCAGCCTTTCTGGCCACAGATGATGGATTTGTTATGGTTGCTTGGACTTGATTATTGCGGGGGGTACATTTTCTATGCACTGGGGGGCTCATCTCCAGAGTCCACAGTCAGTAAACCACCTCAGGGTCTGATGTGAGGCTCATATCACATTTTACAATAACCTATGAATGAGAAGAATGCTATTTCTTAATTACAGTTTAGTTTCCCATTTATTGGAAGGGCTTAGTCTCTTTTCTGCCTTACCAGCCACCGTACCCTGCCCACCCCAATGAGCTCCTGCAATCCCCACATGAAAGCAGAGGCAGGTGGAGGGGAGCCCCTTTTTACTTTCTGCCCCTCAGATGGCTCCCACACATTCATGGACAGCCTTCTGTGGCATTTTCCTTGCCCCAGCCCTCACGTGGCATGTTTTTCCTTCTCTCCTACCAATTCATACCTCTTCATCCCATCCCTTTCCTTCAACTCCTGAAAGCCTAAGTATACACCCTCTTTCATCCTCATGGGGCATCTTTTTTTCTGCTTTCTCTCAATATCTATTGTCTTGGATATTTAGATTTCATGTTCAAGTTCAGGAACCATGAATTTTATTTATGTTTCTCAGTCTTAACAACTATACACAGGAATTCAGAGATATCTGGAACAGTCTAGAGTGCTAGTGTATGAACAGTAGGAGAGTAGCTATATGATTCTGATTTTTATGTTTCATGATGCCGACGCTTAGCTAGGCTGTGGAAACCCAAAGTCATGGCGACACGGGGCCCTGGGTGGGGGATGTCAGCAGAAGCCTCTGAGAAAGGACTGTATCTCCTGGTAATGATGACATTGTAAAGGTGATTTTTAATTACCTATTTATAATGTCCTTTTTCAAAAGAGTTTAAGCAGTCTTGTAAGGATACAAATCTGTCATCTGTTAGTATAAATTAAAAGTTAGTAAGCCTATTCCTAATAATACAATAAAAAATAAATGGCAGATGGATTGAAGAGCTGAGTATTAATATAAATATAAAAATTCTGACAGCATCAGGACAATAACGAATTTTATACATGTGTGTACACATAATCTTGGGAGTGGGGAAACATTTTGTAATTAAGATGGGAAACTCAAAAGCAATGAAGGAAAAAATTGATATATTGATAGATTGGCCTCACTAAATACAAAAGATCTAAATAAAAAGAGATAACACAAACAGTTAAGAGGAAAGTAGTAGGCTGGGGAAAAATGATTAGCAATATTTATAACATTAGTATCTGGATTATATAAAGAACAGCTACAAATCACCCACAAAAAGATAAATAACCCATTAGAAAATAGACAATGGATCAGCAATTCACTGAAATAGAATAGTGCATAAGCATGTGAAAAGATGCTGAGCCTCAAGAGTAATCAGGGAAATACAAATTAAAAGAGAAAACATAAATTACCTCTTAAAAACTAATTTACAAAATACCAGTTTGTGTCAGTGAGGACTCAAAGATTAGGTAATTCTTGAGTGCCTAGGTGGCTCAGCCGGTTAGGTGTCTGCCTTCAGCTCAGGTCATGATCCCAGGGTCCTGGGATTGAGTCCTGCATTGGGTTTCCTGCTCAGCGGAGAGCCTGCTTCTCCCTTTCCCTCTGCTGCTCCCTCTGCTCCCTCTGAGTGCTCACTCACTCACTCTCTCTCTCTGTCGAATAAATAAATAAAATCTTAAAAAATATATTCTTCAAAGATTACATAATTCTTGGACACTATTGTTGAAAATGTAAATTTGTTCAACTTTGGAAAAGGCCATTGGTGATACCTATGAAACTTAGAAATTTAAATATCAATTGACTTCCGGATCTAGAAAAATCTTTGAGAGGTACTCCTGGTGATCCAACCCCAGGCAGAATGGTGTCTGGGAAAAAATTTGGACACAAAAAAAGAATACTTGGCTTGGTGCGAAACTGCCAACCTTTCTATGATGTGCCTTGCAGCTCTTAAAAAGAATGAAGTAAGGCAGCTCATATGGACGATAGAAATTCACACATCTCCCTGGGAGGTCAAAAAGCAGATTGTATAACAACACCTATATACCATGTTTACAAAACAGATACATGTGTACACATGTCCCCATATGTAACATTTGAAAATGGGTGGGTCCAGGACCTCTGACAAGGTGAACAAGGATGAGGTGGTAAGGTGAAGGCAGAGTCCCTGTTTTTGTATACTTTTTTATAATAATCTCATAGATATATTGAATTGATGTTATTTTAAAAATGTTTTTAGAAAGAAAGGGAAATGGGGAATAAAGAGGAGATAAGAGAAAATAAGAGCATATTATTGTGTAGGACCATGTGGTCGTCAAAGCCCAGAGGGCAGTGTAACCAGTGGTATCATTCGCGTGCCTGTCTCATGAAGGTAAAGCAGTTGCTGGGGAGAAGCATAACTGTCTCTCAAACCAAGACCATAGCAAAGCTTTTCTGAGAGTCACACAAACCTTGTGATGTGTAATAATGTATAGTGTTCTATCGCCCACATGCTTAACCAGCTCCTCAGGGGACTGATTTCCTACTTCCAAGAGGATCCCCGTCTCTTCCGTCCGTTTTGTTCAGGGCTCGGTGGCTGCTCTGGGCTGGAATTAGAATCAGCTAAACCATAGGTAGCTGGATGTCCTGGTCTTACAAGAAGCTTGAGTGAGGTAAAACCTGGCAGGCAGCCTCCATGTGACTGAGAGGCAGTAGGGAACCTGCCTGCTGGAACAGCAGCTCGCCCCTCTGTGGGAATCCTTTGGTTTCTCAGCCTACGCTCACACTCAAAGATGAAGGGCAAAGGGATAAAGATATTGAGGCCACAGTAGTAACTAAGTTGAATTTTAGTTATTCTTCCATACACCGAAGCAAGACATTGGATAGCATTTAGTAAATTTAAACCATTACATGAACATTATATTGGAATAGGAAACTTATGGTCACAATGGATTGACCACATTACATAGTAAGATAAACAGCCACACTATTTATTTAAAAAATAATGAAGATGTGCAATCAGATGTGCACACTTAGCCACACTGAGTTGTCACCGGGTCAGAATGGATAAAACAATGTTTACTTAAAGCTGGGAGGTCCCCAGCACTGTGCAGGTATTGAAGATCTCCAGCGCAGATCTGGAGCAGGGATCTAGGGTGCCAATGCATTGCCAAGGGGCGTCCCTCCCCTCTTTGCAGCGGAGACAATTGGGAGCTTGCCTTGTGAGAGCAGCGAGATGGATTATATGGCCTGTGGCTCTTTGAGACAATCAAGTTGTCCTTCACACTCCAAGTGGATGTAATTAACTGCACTGATAGGATGTTATGCCAATAGCAATGCAGAAAATACCGGAAAATGAGTCAAAAGGATGCCTAGTGAAGTGAAGAAGGGGGGAGCAAGTTAGCCAAGTGTGAAAGATGACTCACCCTCTCTCTCATGTAGTTTAGAGAATGCCTTGAGTCCCATGACTTTCTCAAGCAGATGTGGATTTTTACTCCAAAAAAAGAACAAACGAAAGATGGAAGGAAGAAAGGAAGGAAGGGAAGAAAGGGAAGAGAAGAAAGGGGAGGGAGGGAGGAAGAGAGGAAGAAAGGAAGAAAGGAAGGGGGGGAGAAAGGGAGACTGTATGCTGTTTGGTCTCCTGCATTGTAGGTTATTTCAAGAGGGACTATTTTGAAAGCCAGGAATTTTGGGATTCTAGTCCCAGGACCACCTGCAATCAGCTGAGCCTTCTTGAACAGCACAATTCACGGCACTGAGCTTGGAAGTCCTCCTTGTAAACCGTGGAGGGGGAATCAGATAACCTTAGCCCATCTTTCAGCTATAATGGTCTCTGGTTCTTTACAATAGCAATTCACAGAGAAAGACAGAAAAGGGGAATGTGAAGTGAATCAAATTACTTTCAATGACATAACATTAGTCATTTTATTTCCTGATGAACCATAATCAGAAGTGATATTTGTAAGCAAAGTGTACCACTGTTTACTATCAGATCATAATTTTAAGTAATTAAATACTAGTTAATTGGTTTCCTGAATAATAAATTTATTTTCCAGTAATTGTCCTCCATTAATGGATGCACTCTTATAAGTGATTTTACTATAATAAGTCATTAAGATTTCCTGAATAATTTCTCTCCAAATCATTGATTTTAAGTTACTTTTGCTAACCCAAGTGCATAAAATCTCATAATGTTGCCATGTATCAATTTCAATCAATGTAGCTATGACAATTTGTAACTTGTTTATGTTTTAGTTTTAAATATTAATAAAAGAAGGAATAGAAGAAAAAGATTGCTGTAATAGGTAAAATATTTTCTAAGTTGTAGATAGCATTTTCCAAATTGTGTCTTCAGACAGCTCTAACTGTATCGAAATCTCTTTAAAGGATTATTTTAAAGATCAGTTAAGATTATTAATATGAAAACATCAAATGGTTCCTGACATATATTTAGGATATGGTAAAAAGTTGTCTACCAATTTGTTCATTTGCTTCCAGAAAGCCCTAGGAAGGTATAGCAGTGCATTTTATCCCATGGGGAGTCTCTGAAAGGTTTTGAGCGGTCATGATGTTTTAATAGATCATTCTGGCAACAGTAGATGGAAGACGAAATATTGTGGGCTCAGATGAGAGTCAAAAATAAAAGCAAGCAAACAATTCCAGTTAGGATGTTATTCAAAATAGTTGACACAAGAGATAAAGGCCTAAAATTGAAAAACTTGTGGATGTGTATAAGTAAAGGTGATTGTTTCGCAAGCTACTGTGGGGGTTGATTCACTAAATGTGGGTACCATATTGGATCTGCTGGTAAAGAGAGAATCCTGTCGTCCATCTTTTAACAACTGATCACCAACTGGTTCTGATACCTAGATAAGCATCCAAAATACAGTTCAGCAGAACTTCTTCCCTCAATTGTTCTCTTCATCTCCTTCACTATTCCCAGAAATTGATTCCTTATATTTGAGCTTTAAGAATGATATACACAATGGAAGTTATTAAAATAAATGAAGAGGGATGGAGGGAGTGAGGGACGTCGCAGAGACAAATAAACATCCTGGACAGGATTATGAGGAAGAAATACTGGCTTTGCTGAATTTTGGATGATCCAAACATAATAGTTTAAAAATGATAGAATAAGGTAATATTTTTTTAAGGCAGTACCTGAAAATACTAATCCAGCCACATCATTCTTTGAGATATTTTAAAATAAAGTTTACTTTTTTCTTTTTTTTAATATTTTATTTATTTATTTGACAGAGAGAGAAATAGTGAGAGAGGGAATACAAGTAGGGGGAGTGGGAGAGGGAGAAGGAGGCTTCCCGCTGAGCAGGGAGCCCAACATGGGGCTCGATCCCAGGACCCTGGGATCATGACCTGAGCCGAAGGCAGCCACTTAACGGCTGAGCCACCCAGGTGCCCCTATTTTTTTTTATTTTAAAATAAGTATATTGATTACTGGTTTCCAAAGATTTAACTTGTTTTGCATAAGTGCTTTATGAAAATATACATTTTATAATAATAATAATTACACCACTGATGACGGTATAATGATTACAAATTGTGGTTTTCTGATCTCATAACCAAAAGGTAGATAGGAGTTCATCATATCCTTGTTGCTTACATGTATTGGTCCAAATGTAACAATTTCATTATTATTCAAAGCTATCTTACTCACTGAATTCATAATTTACTATATTATATAAATATTTTCCTTATGATATTTCACCATTGTAATTTCTAGCATTTACATACATAAATTTCTGTAATTTATGAAGGATAAGGTCAGGATTTTAATAATGTAGCTGAGCGCCCTATAGTTTTACTCATTTTTTTGTCTTTCCTTTTTTAATTGGAGTTTTGAGGGCCTCTATTTCTTCTATATGTGAAAGAGATTCCATGTTTTTCTATAACTTTGTATGGGCTGGGAAAGATTCAAAGTTCTAATGGTCCTCTGAGCCTAATACACAGGTTCTAGTTGGTGTATCTCATTCATTCCATTTTTTCAGGGTGATTAAGGTCTACCTCCTTCATTTACTCTGTTCTGAAGAAGGCCAAAGGATAACTCACCAAATATCTGTATCTCTGTTTACTTAACAAGTATAGAAATACTGAAAGTGCTTTATGATTATTTAAATAAATAGAAAACTTCAGCTTTATTGTTTTTACACCCTAAGTGTTAAAGTGGAGAAAGGGGAGAAAGGGAGACTTTCTACAAAGTCTTTTAGCCGTATTTTTGCCCTTTGGATGTCCTTGTGGTTGAAGAGGCCTTGGAATATGAAGACAGAGGTAAATGTCCCATAGTTTGTCTGTGATGCTGAGAATTGGGGTACATTGTATAGCTGGAGAGTCGCTTAACCTGGTCTCTGCTGTCAGGGGGTGCCCACTGTTATCTGGTTTTGACTTTATTTTGCTTTTTTTGTCAATCCACTTACTCTAATTCTCTTAGGAGAATTACCAAAATGATCAGGAAAACTCTCCTTGGGATGTCTAGATGAATCTGTGAAAAGTCAGGATATTTTGCCAATTGTGCTTTGATAGGAAGTTATACATTCCAATTTCCTTCTGTTCAGTCCCTTCCTATACCATAGAATGATTATTTGCAGAGTTATCTGGCTTCACAGAATTTGTGCCTCACCTTCTGGTTATTTGGCAGCCAAGAGACTGGGACATGTATTTGTTGCTTAAATGGCTGGTTTCCAGCCGTTAGGCCATCAAAATTCCCTTGTAATTTTTCTCAAAGGTTGATCCTGCTCATTATCAATGGCGGTGGTTAGGAACGAGAGTAGAAGTGATTATATTGTTTACATGTGGACTTCTGTAAGAACTGGCAGAAGTATTAGGGAGAAATGTAGCGTTTCTGGAGTCAGAGATGTGGGTTTTGCTGCAGCTCTAGTATCCAGATCTGTAATCTTGGATAGTTGCTTAACATTTTTGGTTTCGATCTCCTCATCTTTGAAATTGGTGGTTTGTGCTAGACGATCCCCATCATTCTTCCTACCTTTACATTCCAGCATCTTTCCATTTTTCTCCAATTTGGCCTGGCTTTTTGTCCATTTACTATTGTTACCTAGCTACTGGCATGCACTTATGATATTCCTGAATGTGTATGTAGATACTGAATCCTTTAAGTTCCTAGACCCAATTCCAGTGTGCATGTGTGTGTAGGCTTCCCCACACCAGCAAGGGATTTTGACACCTATCTACCCAGAGATAACATCAGACTCCACAGGTAAAGAGCTCAGTCCCTCAGGACTGCCTTCCACTTCAGAGGCCAATCACAAGGTCAGATTGTTATCTGTGCTTCTGACCAACTGGGTATAAATCAGAGGTTCCCACAGTCCCCTTGTTGGGTTCAACTGATTTGCTAGAACAGCTCACAGAACCCGAGAAACCCATTTACTCACTAGATTACTGATTTACTACAAAGGATATCGAAGGATGCAAATCAATAGCCAGGTAAAGAGAAACATAGAGTGACATCCTGAACAAAGAAGCATGTAATCTTGTGGAACTTGGGACCTGGCATGGGGGCACATGGAAGGAAGCATTCTGATTCCCTCAACCTGAAAGGTCAAGGAACCCCATCCTTTTGGGTTTTTATGGAGGATTCATTATATAGGCATGATTGTTGGCTATTGGTGACTGATTTAATCTCCAGCTGATTTAATCTCTCTCCTCTCTGGAGGTCAGGGGTTGGGATTGAAAGTTTCAACTCTATTTATTGTTGAGCTTTCTATTGAGAGAGAGAGTCGGTACTGAAAATAGAAATCACTCCCCCATTTGAAGTCCTGGTAGAGGAGGCCTTCTTCCTCTGAGGACTGCCTTCAGTAAACTCTTTTTACTGCAATTAAAGCAACCACAGGACAATGTCCAACACCCATCCTTAAGTGGAGTCTCAAAAGTCACATCATTAACATATTCCTCTCTTTACTGAAGGAATTCCAAGAGCTTTGGGAGCTGTGAGCCAGGAACCATAGATGAAGACCAAATATATATTTCTTATTATAAATCACAATATCACATTGGATGATGGAATATATAAGGGGAACAGAAATGACCTGCAAATATAAAGATTTTGATTCTCCATTAAGTTTAATCAGAGTGAAAATGAGCTTATCTTCTTTGTGTTCACATATCTATATCTTTAAAGCTCTCATAATAATAATACCCAGTTCTTACTTCATAGGAATACTTGTAAAAGGAAACCATGGGATGAAGAGATAATTTCTCTCTCACACGGTAGGCATTCGTCCCTTATACACATGCTTGAGGAGTAGTGATGGAAGAATTTTGATAAAAAGGAAGAAAGTGACACCATTCCCACCACACCAGGGGTGTATTCACCCACTCTTTGCACACTCCCAATGTGGAGATTTTAGAATTTCCAAGTTTTATTCTGTAATATCCCCACATTCAACTGTGCCTCTGGCCGTATGAAATTCTGAGACTCTCGGCCGTGTAATTAACTTCACATTTGAAAAGTCACTGCTGTGCAGAGCTCCAGGTCCTTGCCATTGCTTCGGGCTGCTCAGGGGCCAGGCCTGCCCACATGGGGGTATAATGGCCAAGGACTCTGTGCCAAGGCCCCCCTTGCCCCCTGTACCACTGTCAGGCCCAGCACCTGCGGACTGCACTTGGAAATGTGGCTGAGGCTTACCTTGGTCCTGTGGTTGCTTTAATTGCAGTAAAAAGAGTTTATTGAAGGCAGTCCTTGAAGGAGGGGGTCCTCCTCTACCAGGATTTCACAAGCGGGAGTGATTTCCATTTTCAGGACCGACTCTCTCGATGGAAATCTCTTTCTCCCTGGCTCACTCCCTGTCTGCTGAATAAAAATTCTCCACACAGTGATGGTTAAAAACATCAATTAACTCTAAAACAATTATTATTTTTTGAAATGCCATTTTATAAATGTAATAACACGACACAATAATCCAGGGTTATTTAACAGAGCATTTACCCTGAAAACAGTCATTACTCTTTAAATGCAGTAGACTCTAGAAGCCTCTTAACATTAAATGGCAAGTGAGGCAGAAGCAATATTGTCAGAAATGCCACATCCGCTGCATATATTAGCAAGAGCAGGCTGGTGATCGTCCTGCCCACTGGCTGCCATTTTCTTGGCATTTCTTGGGCCCCAAAGCTTTCTTGCTGTGAGTGACAACGGTCGACACTGATGTGACAGGCTGACAGTTCAAAGAAATGCTCTGTGAAGCATTTCCCCTCGCGTGCTCACCCCCTCACTCTTCCACGAGGGACTGAAATCTGACTTGGTGGTCAGTAGGGAGGCGCTTCTTGCAAATTCTGTGGAACAAACTGCAGATGGCAACAATGGAAGGACTGGGGATCTTGTCACTTAACGTCCCATGGGTTGTAGGTGTGCGGTCATCTCCCAGCAACCTTTGACACAGGATACCAAAGCTTTCCTGGCTTGACGCATTTCTTTCACAAGAAATGCCTCCTCCTAGATTTTTAGCTAAACCCGAACTTCACTTCTATTTTTGGATATAAAAGGACACATAAAAGCGTTTTGACCTACATGAAATTTCTATGACACTCAACACTTGAGGTCTTACGGTTGCTTGTGGCATCATTAACACATCATTAGACCGGTTATTCCTTTTTTCAAGCGTAGGTGTGTGAGATGTAGAGAAATGTACCCCTCCGTGTAGCCTCCCTGCAGGTGACTGTTCCCACTGTGTAGCCGGGAGGGACCCCGAAGGATTGCAGCCACCGACTCTGCCTGCCTGCACCTCTGTGTGGCTGGCGAGTGTCCTGCGATGACATTTCTGTCTCTGAGGTGTCTTTGCCCTTTTGAAGAAGAGCAATTGAGCAGTGACACCAGAACCATGTTCTACCTGGTGCTGGCAGGGCTTGGGAAGCCTGTGATTCATGCGGCAGGACTCCTCAAGCTGTCTCCCATGGTGGGCTCTGGGTAGCAGGCCTTTTACATTCTGAGGTTCAGCACTCTTGGCTCTGATCCCCGAAACACAACGTCTAGAGAGTCCAAGCAGATTCTAAGAGACTCCTCTATCTTCATTTATTAATATGAATGTACAAAATCTGATGCAATGTTATTGCACACACAAATCAGTTAAGTCTTTCAATCCAAGATGTATCTTGTCTCTGTGTTTACACTAAAGAAACCAAAGTGGCTGGTGAGAGTTGATAAGAGGATGGTCAAACGAGGGATGGTGAACACACTAGACTGTTTGAATCCATTAGGCTAGGTAACACAAGCACAGGAGCACATATTGAGGACTCTAGAAGGCTAATGGGAAATCCTGGGAAAGGACGTACAGAGACTTTTAGAGCAAGAACCAAACTTAGAGGTCATATGTACTACTTTTTTAAAAAATTTTAAAATAATGAATGCCCAGAGAAATTGAATGATTTTCCTAAGATTAAAAAACTAATTGTAGGGGCGCCTGAGTGGCTCAGTTGGTTAGGCATTTGCTTTTGGCTCAGGTCGTGATCCTGGAGTCTTGGGATTGAACCCTGCATTGGGGTCCCTGCTCAGCAAGGAGTCTGCTTCTTCCTCTGCCTGCTGTTCCCCATGCTTGTGTGCATGCTCTCTCTCACTCTTGTCCTATATGAAATAAATAAATAACATCTTTAAAAAAAATAAAAAAAATAAAAAACTAATTGTGGCAGGGAATCCGAATGTGGGGCTTCTGGCTTTAAGCTGTGTGTGTGTGTGTGTGAGAGAGAGAGAGAGAGGAGTGGAACCTTATGTTTCTTGGGAGACTGTTAATTTCTTTCTTTCATTTTTGTTTTAATAACATCATGACCCTCTTGTCAATCTCCTGGATACTAAGCTGACTACACTTGATAGACAGGATTCCATCCTCTTTCTAAAAGTCCTCTTTCTTTTACTACCATGGTGGTTCTTTTTGTCTCCCAGAGGTGCACACTGCTGTTGATGATGGTGACCGTCAGTTTCTTTTTGGAAATAGCTAATCCTGATAGCAGACCCCTGACCACAAAAGATTTCAAGTGCAAACATAAAGTTCCCCATGATATAGCTTCTAGAAGCACTGTATGTTTTTGGAACTCATTTACTCAGACTTTTATTTTTTACTGATTCATTAAACATCTCTTAGCTGTCTACCAGGGGTCAGAAGATGTGCGAGGTATGGGACTACTAAAGCCCACTAGACAAGGCCTCTGCTTGCAAGGATGCCACCATTTAATGGGGAAAGCAGCCACATATACTACATAAACAGTTAGACTGCTGTATGCTGCTGGTGGATGAGCAAGTGGTTTATTCTATCAGAGTTGGGTGAGGTCAAGGGAAGAGGTCATGGCGGGGGAATTATAAAGATGGAGTCTCATTTACAAGAAGTTGCATTTCTTGATGGAGACAAAGAATAAAATGGAAGGAAAAGCATCACAGGAAAAGGGAACAGCACAAGGAAATGTATACAACCAAGACAACGCATGGAGTGACCAGGGAGTGGGAAGTTTGAGAGTAATAGGAAATGAGACTGAGGGACTCTATTGCAAAAGGAAATGTGTCTCTGTTGGGAGCTAGTGACATGAGTAGTTAATAAAAATGAATGGGCATCTATAAGATATATTAGAGAGGTGGGAGGTGATAAGCAGGAAGATCTGGCTAGTGGGAGATGATGGGCATGTTCTGGGTGGACCTCAGTGATTAGGATAGGAAATGATCATCAGTTTTAGGAAGCAGACATATTTGAGTCATCACATAGACAACTGTTGTTGTTCTTTAGCTTAAATGAATGTGAATATCTTTTATCATTCTGCATTCTCCATTTTGCATAAGTGCCCGCTATTCTCTATTGCTTACACTTTAACCAGCCTCATCCTGGCTCCCGTAGCATTTAGGTTTCAACCAAGGAGTTCTTAGTGGGGGTGCAGAGGAGAGCAATCTTTGCCAGCCAAAAGATGTATTTATAAAAGAGGCAGCATGCTCCTTTCTGGAAATATCTAGTTCCATTTTTAGCCTTCCCCTGAGTTTTCCCAGCCCTATAACAAGGGCACTGCCTTTTTTCCTTTCCTGTAGACTCACTGACCTTTTCGATGGCACTGGGAGAACACTGCTTGCACCTCAAGGGTATGGATTAACTAGCTGCTTCCTGTGAAGCAATTTCGAATGGCAAATGAGCCTAATGGAGTAATATTCTTTATTGTGTGCCACCAAACAAAGAATTAATATTGCCCCAAAGACTTGATTCCACCAGCACAGAGACCCCCCAGAAAGGTAAAGCTTTGGTAGGAAACACTTCTGGGGTTGTACTTGGGGGAACAAGGGCCCTTTAGGGCTGACTGTTCGCAGAGCCCTGAAGATAAAACAAAATAGCTTTATTTAAAGATTTATTTAAGATGTTTTAAAAATTGAGTAGAACATACATTTTTAATACTGATTGATATTATTGTAAAGCATTCTAATGAGAATCTGCCCCACGGGCCCTTGCCGGCTACACAGACAGAATATTCCTTTTCATTCCTAGCATGAGTCATATTTTAGCCATAGACTAATACATTGATGAAAGGTGCCCCTGTTCTGGTAGGGGCAGAGGGAAAGAGAATGGAGAAAGGCAGCAGGGAGAAGAAAGAAGGAGAGAGTCGTGGTGTATAAAAGTCACGTTTCAGGCTGCATTTCAAGAAACCTTTCCAAAATACAGAGGCTTCATGCTCACATTCTGAAACATTCCTTGTAGTTTAGAAAAATGTGTGCATTTGAGAAGTTGTTGAAGACTGTGAATGCTAAGACATGCGCCATTAATCAAATTATGGTTCCCATTTATTGAGCATTGACTATGTAACAGGCAATGACTTCCTGCTTTTACATACATCAGTTTGTATAATTCTCAAAACAGCCATGATTTTACTCCCATTATACAGTAAAAGATAAGGCTTAGAAGCATTCGATAGTTTATATCTGTATAATGGGGATAAATACTTTTATTGTAAGAAACTGCTACAACTAGGATTTCTAAAAAGTTGTTTTGACCCAAGGGCCCACTTTTTTTTTTTTTCTTTTTAAACATTAAGTTACCTCGACTCTATTGAAGTTTTTCTAAAATGAAACCAGTCTCATAGTTTTGCATCATTTACACCATGGATCTGCAGCCTTCCATCTTCGGGAATTTTTGATATAGCATGGCAGCTAAACTTTGGGCTCTGGAGTTGAACAGTTTTCCAGTCCCAGCTCTGCCCCCGTCTCTGTGGGACACTGGATAAGTTATATGTCTCTGAGCCTTGGGAATTATAAACTGGGTGTGGCCTTATCACCACCTCCACAGCAGTGCTGTTAAAACTACAGCAGAGGGTCCATCTAGGACTTAAGCAAAGCAAAGCCCCATAGATGGGTAAATGCTCTCCCTAAAAGAAGCTAAAGTTTTAAAAAGAAAGGGAACCGAGCTTTCGAAAGCATGTTCACTGCGTTTCTAAATGCACCTGGAGCTCTGTTGAGTCTCCAAAAAATTTTGCTTTATGTGGAACATTTTGGCAAACTCTGTCTAAATTGTAGGTCCACGGAAAATCCCAAATTCAAACAAATTCACCATCTCTGAAGGGGTTTCATTAGGCAAGTTTCCCACATGCGGCTCTAATTACCACCACACACGTTGCCCTGGGGGAGCAGCCTGCTAAGTAGGTCAGGACCCAAGGAGTCTGCCTGGCCAGCTGTGTGTGGGCAGCAGTCTACTGGGTATGTCCCAACCCCAGAGCGGGGCCCTCTGCAGGCGTCTGCAGAATGTCTTGCTTTTGAATTTATAGGAACATTAGTCTGGAATCCAAACAAAACACCTAGTTTTAATAGCTTAGTCAGTAGGTGGTTCACCAACAATTTCAAAAACTAGATGCAATAGTAAGTTCCCGGAGGAGTAGCAGTTGTTATTTGGAAATAATTCTCCAAATCACATTTATTTCACAGCAGTCTGAGGTCACAAATTCAAGAGCAACGAGGACTCTATTCGATTAGACACCTTGATCAGAAGAGATCTGTCAAGATGACATTCCATCTAAAGAATCAGTTGGGATGGAGAAATAATTTAGCTGCTGCTCCTGTTATTTAGGTTTTGTATTATTATTTTACGATTCATCGGGAGTAAGGAAGCTGGCCGTGGCTGAGTGCTGGGCAGTTCAAGGCATTTGTCACTTGATCAGATAGAAATGCATTCTCCTATTTTTAGTGTTGTGCCATATTAATGACCAAGTGGGTGAAGAGTGTTTCCTGGATGGCTAGATAAATAGCTGCTAGCTCCAAACGGGGAGTCCACAATTTTTTCCAGCTGTGTGTCAGGCCATCTCTTCTCTTCTCCCTCCCCACACTGTAGAAGAGGACCCATCTTGTTTGCTAGTCCCAGGCAAAACTTCCAAGACTCACAAGGAATACCGGCCCCGACCCAGTCACCTAGGAGTATATATCGACATTAAAGTGTTATAATATGTTTTCTGAAGCCACATAGCCAATTTCTAATTTCAGGTAGAGCATACCATCTATCAAACACAAGTCTTGGAGCTGCAATTTAAGAACACTTGCATCAACCACTACCGATAGAAACTACACACACACACACACACACACACACACACCCCTTTTTCCCCTGCAGTGACAGAAGGCAGAATAGCAGTGAGTGGAGAAATTAGGGGAGAGTATTCCCTATGATTTCCAGCTTTACTGTTGTAGTATTCCATTATTTTAATCTCAACTGGGACAGCAGTGATGGACTAATCTCAAAGCCCCAGTTTATACCCTTACCTGCTGTCTTTTTTTTTTTCTCGACAGAAATCATGGTTCATTTTGAAAGAATGTCTATGGCGCCAGGCACTGTGTCTGATGCCAGAAATTTCTAAAATGCTTAGAGCTGGAAGATACATTAAAGCTCATCCACGTGAACTCTGTCATGTTGGAGCTCATCCAGTTGAAGACAGCCATGGCTCACAGAGGCTTGGGACTTGACACGGGCACTCTGGTCCTTAGAGCAAGTTCTGCCTGTGCCCCAGGCTGTTTCCCAGCCTCTTCCTCTTTCCACCATTGCCACTGCCTTTGAGAAGCCACGTATCATTTGACTGGTCAGGGTTCTGAAGGTATTAGATAAATGAAAACAAAAAATGAGAGCTAGCCAGTGCAGTTCTAGAGCTCAGCCTAGTGGAGTTTACAGCATAAATAGTTTCTCAAGATCTCCTATTCTCTGGTTACATGTGGGCAGCCTTTGACAACACTGGTCTTCTCTGCGTAGCCCAATGTAAAACATCAGTTATCATTTTCTGAATTCTTCCTGTCTTCCCTCTGCCCCAGGGGAGAGCCCTTGTCTGGTCCTCTGGTCTTTGTACCTTGGCTCCGGGTAAACCACACCAAAAGAAGTTGAGTAGCTGAGTCACAGAAGCTTCCCTGATGCACACCGACCACGTGCCAGATACTCTGCTAAGCACGTGGCACTGAGCCTTTTACTCACACAAATTGTCATGAAGAAGTCTTTTATTTTTACTTTCTCCCGGCTAATTGAGCTATTAACCAACTCATTCCAGAGTCCTGGCTTCTTGAGCCTGATTCTCACTAGGATAACAACTTTGCCTGTGACTTACTAACAAGGCCCCTCAGCTCCTTCAGTCTTGGCATGTAAATGAAGAATTTTAAGGTCTCCAGGGGACAGCTGGGAGGCTCCAAAGAGCTATCATCTATAGATGCTTAAGCCCAAAGCTTTGATTTATTGAATGCTTCCTCTGAGCTGGTCTCCCAGTTGATGGCTTTCCATCAAAAATTAACATTTAAAAGTCTCTTCATTTACATAAACCATATGTCAATTTGCCCCAGACTGGAGTAAAAAGAGATTACATAATACCCATGGTACATACACAAGAGGGAGAGGTTAGTCATCATGCTGGTGATTCTTTTTCCAAAAGAACTCAATAAAGGATCCCTTTAAATACCAAGATTCCCTTGTGAATTCAAAGTATGATTCAGTTTACACATATCTTTCAGGAACACATCTGTCATGTGGAAGTCAAGATACATTGGAATAATCCACTTGCCATCCTGGAAACTGTCATTTCTCTTTCTTTTATGCCTCTTTATCTTTTCTCTTTCTTTATCTCCTGATGGGCTCTTCTGTTACAGAGAAGTAGACAGGCGGGGTAAAATCTGAGGCTGCACAGTGCCCATTGCTGAGAAAGTCTCCAGTGAGGAAAATGGAGGGCCAGGCCTCACAGTGGGGACTCTCAACCCCATATTTGTTGCCCTTACTTTAAGTCATGGCTAGTTGTACTTCACTACCTGGGTCCACATCATGTTGTGTGTATAGTTTGCACAGAAATAAAGATAGCTAACCTTACTGAGAATCTGTTACATGACAAACACTAAGCTGGGCTATTTGGATATTTTATTTAATCCTTCAAGTGGTTCTGTGCGATAGTTATTGTCCCATTGTCTACTTTTAGGAAACTGAAGCTAAAAGAAGCAAGATGATTTTACTCAGTCATTTATTTTAAACGATAAGACTCAGTGTTGTTCTTGGTAGTTCATTTTGGTGAGATTTTAATATTTAACTGAAATTTATACTTTATTTAGTTAGCTGCTTCTGTATGGCAAATAGTGTGTTGTCCACTGGGACTGCAATAAGAAGCAAAAACAGGGGTGAGGGAGTGGGGTGGCACATTAAGTAATCACACAAAGCAAGGTGCAGTTGTAGTGGTGCAGGGAGATTCAGGGAAGAGGCATCTGGCACTAGGGGAGGGAGATTTGGGAGGAGGATTAGCCCAGTTAGGAATGCCAGAACATGCCCCCTCAACACAGAGCTGAGTGAGTTGGAGTTAATTTTGTTAGAGATGGTTTCCTGCAGAAGAAATAGAATGTGCAAAGACCTAGGGCAGGAGGGCATAAAGCAGACCAATATAGCTGGAGGGGGGTACAAGAAGACAACCTAGAGTCTGGCAAGGAACATTTTGGAGCTTCATTTTTATTAAGCTAGTAAAAGACATGAGAAGAGGTGGGGGAGGAGGGAATGATGACATGAAGAATTCTTTGTTTGTTTGTTTAAGGATCATTCGGGCTGCAGTGCAGGAGAATGACTATGAGGGCACCTGAGTGCATTTGAGGACACCTTCAGAATGCAATGCAGTAGCTCATTTGAGAGATGGTGGTGGCCTAGGCAGAGTGATGGGTAGAGATAGGGAAAGTGCACAGACTTGAGCACTTTGGAGATAAAATCAATAAGACTTGGTGGTCGCCTGGGTACCAGAGAAGACGAAAAGAGATCTATCTGGGATGACACCAGTATTTCAGCTTGCCTAATTGAATGGCTGTTGGGCCATATGCTGAAATAGAAAGTGCAGAAATAAGACCCAGGTGAGGAGTACATCATGAGCCCGTCATGAGCCTCTTTGGACCTGGCTGTTTTGAATTACTGGAATGCCTTTGATAGAGCCTTGAAGAGCTTCGGTATTGGGTGGCTTGAGCCTGGATGAAAGAAAGACCAGGATCAGCCAGAAAGTTAACAGGAAAACAAGACTCTTAAAACACAAGAAGCCCCAGGAGGATTGTTTCAAGAAGGAGAGAATCATTCAAAGAACCAAATGCTTGCTGGTAAGTTGAGTATAAAGACCCTAATGGATTTAATAAAAGATAATTGGTGGCATTAATGGAAAGTCTTGCAGTCAAGGATGAGACTAGAACTTAGATTTGAGTATGCCGAGGACTGAGTGGGTAGAGTAATGAGACAGTAAACATAGACCATTCTTGTGAGACTCTTGGCTGTTTGTGGGGAAAAAAACAGAAGCAAGACCAAAGAAATAGGTAGTGGGGTCAGTCATTGTTGTTGCTGCTGTGTGTGTATTTGTGGGGGGTGTATGTATAAAGAGAAAGACCTTACCTTCTAGACACTAACAATTTAATAGAGAAGCCAGGCCCAGAAACAATCATATAGTACGGGATAAATGGGAGCATGTAAAGACAGACTCTAGCTCTGTCTTAAATGTATGGAGCCAGGATGTAAGAGGCAGGGCACACAATCTTTGGAAACTGGTTTAATATGGGATTCTTTTCAGTTTTGACTGGGGCCCCAAAGCAGTGGGTGCCAATTATGCCCACACTGTAAAGCAAGGTGCTGGACCAGTGTTAGTACTTGTAGAAGAGTTCACCAAACAGTTGCAAAAGTGGTTTTACAATCTCACCAGTTGCTTACTTCTAGCCTTTGAAGGCTATGGGTTGTTGGCGAAATGAGAGTTGGAAATTAGAGAGGTGTTGCATCTTCTTTCACAGATGGCTTATGATGGTCTGTGAGTTGTGTCCCACCCCCCCCCAGGGGAGGTATTGTAGAAAGTACTCTCTCACCTCAACAGCAGATGGAGAATCTACAAATAGGCCCCATGAAAAACTTGATGGTCCCAGGGGACCAAACACAAGAACACAGGTGCTAGGCTGGCAAAGGGTCTTTTGGCAACAGAGAAGGGGGCTGCATTTGGGAACTAACTGCATTCCTAACAACGGCAGTACAGAGGTCTGTGTTTTCTGAGGGTGAGATATGAGCCATGCTAAACACTTAAGCCTTGGGGTTTATAGCTCTTGTTCAAGGGAATGGCCAAATGATTCAGTATGGTAGAACAATTAGAGTCCAAAGGCATCCACTGGAGTTAGCCAGGATGATTGGTGATCTTAAGAAGAGTGATTGGAGGGAAGAAGGTTGATGGCAGAAGGGTCAAAAGTGAGTTGGAATTGAGGAAATATATACAGTGAGTGAAGACCACTCTTTATTGAAATTGGGCAAAGAAGAGAGGTACAGGACATCTGTCATAGGAAGAGTTTTGATTTGGTTTGTTTTGGTTTAGTTTGGTTCCAAGAATGCTAACCTCAGAGTGTAATCCAGATAAAGCTGGGCTTTCTTGCTTCCAGTTTATGCCCTGCTTCTATATTATTAATCATTCAGATAAATTGTCCTTCCAAAAGTTACAAATATTATTGGAAAACAAATGAATCTTTACTTTTGAAAACCAAAAAGCCTCTCTTTCTCTCTTTATAACATACAACAAAGTATCTTAAAATACTTTTTCCCCATATTTATCTCTCTTTTTTAAAAAAATCCCATTTATTTATTTGAAAGAGAGTGAGTGAGAGAGCATGAGTGGGGGAAGGGGCAGAGGGAGAGGGAGAAGCAGGCTCCCCACTGAGTAGGGAGCCCAGCTTGGGGCTCAATCCCAGAACCTTGAGATCATGACCTGAGCCGAAGGCAGATACTTAACTGACTGAGTCACCCAGGTGCACCATTCCCCATATTTCTCTTAATGTCTTGTGTGCCCAGCATCATTTTTCCACCCCAAAGAGCTTTCTTCTCCTTCTCAACCACCCACTCTTCTGAACCCTGTCAGAATAAGTTCTTGATTCTCCTCCATTCTCCTCAATACACCTTTAGGATCTATTTTCTTCTTCTATAAGGGGAACTCTGCCTTTTCCACCACAAATTTAGTTAATTCTGACCTCTCCATCCCTCCAACCCCCTTTTAGCCCATTACTACTCAACAGAATGATAGACCCTTTCTGGGTAATGATCTAAAGAACAAAAGCTTCTTACTCTTAGAGGGATGGAAAAGAACGTCTTGAAAATTCATGTTTCAATATTTTAGCATTGCTTTGATATAATTATTCTTAAATGTTGCCGGAAAAGAGCCAGAGGAAATGGAGCTAGAGGAGTGGGACCAGAACACAGGGGAAGAGAGGAATAGGAGGAGGATTCTTCCTTCGTTGCAGCAGGGATGGGGGCTTGAGGGGAGGAGAGGGATGAAGAGAAGATCCTTGCAGGTAAGAGTTGAAGTTAAGAAGTCTAGATGTTAAGGGAATTTGTTCTATGCAGCTGATTTACTCATCCAGCTAATAAAAGACAGTATTTGAACTGAAATAGTAGCGACAAGATTTTACCCTAAATAGTCATCCATTCATTCATTTGTTCATTAATTCAACCAACTTTCATTGAGTACCTAGTCTATTCCAGGCCACATCTTGGCAACTGGAGGCATAAGAGTAACAAGAGAGATAAAAACCACTTCTCATGGAGCTTATATTCTAGTAAATGTGGGGTTTGAGGAGACCATATACCACAAAACAAACTCAATTTCAATATTTATAAGTATTTTAAGGACCATAATGCAAGGTAATGGGGAAAAAGAAGTCAAGATGGGAGTGAGAGCAGTTACTTGAGCAACAGTGTCAAGAGAATATCCTCCTGAGATATGTGAGCTCAGATCAGAAGTAAAAGAATATTCACAAATGCTACTATGCGCCTAAGATGTAGAGATAGTTGTCAGTGAAGTTGACAACTGAACCAAGAGAAAGACACTTTTGGGAATCTAAAATAATTTTTGTAACATAGACTTGCAAAAAAGTAACGAACAGACACCTAGAAATACTTTACCTGATTTATTTAAATGTCCTAAATTATGTATGCTGATTTCTCTTTAAAGCAAATAACTTTGAGCATTGCTTATAAATTGCATAATCCCACCAAGCAAGACAAAAACAGGGTAAGATTATGCTGACATATATTAGGGGAGAAGATAAGGGGTGGAGATGTAAAGAATATTAGTATTATGTTGAGATTGCCAAATTCTGACTCTGTACTATGTCTTATCTTAGGGTCATTTTTCTTTCTTATTTTTAATTTATTTTGCTCTTTTGTATGCATCGTTGTTATTCCCTTTAAATTCTTTAGGGTAAGGAATTGTGTCAATAAATAAATAAACAGCATACTCTAGAAACTCAACTACTTTTCTCTTCTGCTTCTTTACTTTGCTGATCTCCAAATACTGATATGGAGGTCGGTATCTATCTTGCTGAATTAAAATTAAAGAACCCTGGATTTCTAAAAGGTTGGGTCTCTTTTACCTTGACTCCAGAAGCTTAGTATGACATTTGAAGGGTGAAGAAAGGTATTGTCAGTAGAGATGATTCTAGCATTGTAGGAGTTCTTTGTAGAATATATGATATTTTAATCAAGAGTACCCCTGAAATTAGAATTCCCTTAAAACAGACAGTGGGCCATTAAAAACTAGATTATAAAAGGAAGTAGGGGTGGGAGATAGAAAAAATTACAGAATCCTCTCAGAGATAGAAAGTTGCATTGTTAATGACGGTGGAAGCTTCATCCAGAACCACTTGCCACAGACATGAAACTTCAGGTTTTGCCACTCTCAAATTAAAAAAATAATATCCTGTTAGTGCCTACTAAAATGGTACATAACTAATGGTGTCTACTCCCATTTTGCACACATGAGGTTAGACTTTTGACTTATGTCTGTAATTTCTATCAGCACTGTATCCGGCCATATGGGCAGAATTTATTGAGATGAACTCCATCCTCATCTTAATTGAAGTATGATGTTTTAATGAGGTCTTCTAAGACTGCCACCGCTCTAAACTCCAGTGAGGCAAAACAAAACCATGGATGTGCAGGACGAAAAAATCGATGAGAAAATGTACTAATGCCAATAATATTCTGGGCACTGGCTACAGGAAGGAAGCATCTGGAAGGAAAACCTACTAGTTCAGCTCCGGTCTTTGCTATCTATCACTTTAACCATTCAGTGACCACATTTTTCTAATGAGATGAGAGGTGCTCCCAAAGATTCCAAGGTCCTCAACTGGAAGGCATCTATATTGGTAATTCATTGTTGTCATCCTTCATGTAGATTTAGAAATCTCTTCTAAGTGAGAATTCTCCATTCTGGGAGGCAGAAGCACCTGTGAGTTAAGCATCTACAGGTTATGCCTGATGAACATTTGAACAGTATGCAACCTCCTAGTTCTTGACCATGCTTGGAAGAAGAATTTAAGAGGGTATCTGAACTCAAGAACAGCAGGAACCAGCATCATTGTGACTCCTTCATTTGCCCGGAATTTAATGTGAGTTGTCTTGAGCAAATTAGCTTTATTCATGTACCTATGCTTGAGGATTTCTTTGCAATGGTATTTAAAGTTGGAGTTCTGAAGCACACAGGTAGATGTTCTCTATAGGCCCTCTGAAAGCCACCTGCCTTCATTCTTACACTGTCATCCTCCCTTTGTGCCTGGGCGTAAGTCCTGAGAAACCATCTCCAGCTGCCAGCGGACCTATAAACCATGGCACTGCTTGCAGATGAAGAAGTAAAATGTATGATTTCTAAGAGTTTAGGACTGATTTGTCCTTTTCATCTATTCTGACATGATTTAATGTTCCAGGACTTGTAAAAGGAACAGATTTTTTTCTTTTTTCTTTTTTTTTTTTTTGTTGTAAAATTTGTGAATAATTTATCAAGTGACTGAAAGAGCTGCAGCTTTAAATTATTAAAATGCATTTTGGTTTTGAAAGAAGACATTAGAGATGTTTGCCTTGGCCCAATGTTATGCCTTTGTGCAGCAGCAAGAAACTCCTTACAAATTCAGGGAGTGGTAAGGTGATTTTCAGTGATTTATGGGGTCACTGAGAAGGAGCCAAAAAAAAAAAAAAAAAAGGAGCACGCACCAAACAAACAAATGAATGATACAGACAACTTTCATTTATTTAAGACAGAGCCTTTTTCCAAAGCAAATAACCTTTTGTCGCATCTCCAGAGAAATGACATTTCCTTTCCCTTCCCCTGCTTTGCAAGGACAGCAGATGGGTGGGGGAATAAACTGAAATAAAGGAAAAGAAAGGCATTTGCAGACTCCTTCCCATTCCTTCTCTGTGTCCAACCTTCACCGAGCAAGTGGAAGGCATGGTTGTGCTTCCTTCTATTTGTCACACGGCAGAGACAGTATATAGCCTCTGATCTCCGGAGAATATTATCCATCCCATTCAGTCTGACCCAATTAATAAATCCCTTCTGGGCCTGGAAAATAAAGAGAAGCCTAGAACATTTCCCATCTGGCCTGAGGGTCCCTGGTCTGGCCCAGCTGTCTTGGCCTTATGGGTGTAGCCTTTACAGCGATATCAGTTGACAGATACCCAGACCACTGTGCCTGTACTTGGACTCATCAGCTCCTAGATTTTGCTTTTCCTTGTTCCTACCCTCTTTTCTTTATCCACTCATCCATTTTTGCCAGTCATTTCTTTTAGTGGTGCCATGCAAGGGCTACATTTTCCTCTAAACTTTCCCCAAATTACTCTTACATGGGATAAAGACTTTTACCATCTTGGTCTTAGAAACAACAAGACATAGCCTCTGGCCTGGCCTTGACCTTCCATATGCTCACTATAAATCCCTAAAGGAAATTGTTTGTGGGGTTGGAAATACATCATAGATGACACAATTTAGGTGGAGTAAGTACAAAGCTAAATCATAGTAGAAAATGCGGCCAAGGTGCTGAAGTGTGGGCAGAGGACTTTAAAAGAGCAATCCTTCATGTTTTTGACACTCTTTCTGAGATAGAAAGCATTTCTTATCACACCAACGCTACCTGTTTCTCTCATGTTCCCATCCTTTGCTCTGAAAGAAGTGAGGACTTTGCTCTGAAAAGAAGTGAAATCTACTACCCCCACTTTCTCTTTTGGATAGTCCCAGCATGGGGGCCATCATCCTCACTTACAAGTTTAGAAACATTGCAATACTTTTTTTTTTTTCATCTTACATGGCTGCAAAGTGGCAGGGTTGGAGTCATGCTCAGGTTGTGTGATGGACTTTGAAGTTTATTCTATGTGGTTAAGCCTCGCCTTTGGGATGAATTCAACAAAGACTGGGAAGCTGGAGCTGGATTCTATCCGTTCTATCTTTTGTTTCCTCTGCTTGGAATAAGGAATTGGAAGAGAAAATATATAGATTGGGTCTTAGAACAAAATAACTATAATTGGTTGGATGGGGCGGGGGGCTTGGACTGAATTTAATTCCATCCCTTCCTTTTAATGATGAAACTGGGGTTCTGAAAGTTTCAGTGACATGAATTCATGTCTACCCACCAAGGAGCTGGTGCTCATTCCATTATATTACACTGTCTCTTGTTCCCTCTAGGAAAGCATAACGGTATTCCTGGATGCATACATGGAAAATCAGGAAACATTCTCTCAAGAGAAAGCTTATTTGTGATGGCAGGAAGGGTTTTACTAAGGACAGAGGCAAAGGGACATGATTTAAGGCAACTGTTGCAGATTGTATTTCTAGAGACGCTGCCATGACATCCCCCATCTGTGTGCTCTTCTACCGGCTAA
The DNA here is from genome assembly GCA_028534135.1 of Potos flavus. Taxonomy (NCBI): domain Eukaryota; kingdom Metazoa; phylum Chordata; class Mammalia; order Carnivora; family Procyonidae; genus Potos; species Potos flavus. Next base: position 24,073,341 of record CM052884.1, on the reverse strand, counting down.
CTTGGCTACTACTTCCCAGCAAAATAAGGGAGTCTACTTTCTCCTTCTGTGAGAATGATCTGGGTTTATGACTTGCTCATCATCAGTAGAACATACTGGAAGTGATGGTGCATGGCTCTGAGGTTAGGCCAGAAAAGGCTATCAGCTTCTGCCCAGCTGGCTTGAGACAGTTGCCCAGAGGAACTATTACCCTGGAAGAAGTTTAAGTACTCAGAGCCTCTGCTGGGGCAGCTCCCAGAGCAGCCACTCCTTCTAGCCACCCAGCAAGTGAATGACGATGCTTTGTTGGATATCAGAAACCCATTGTTGTGGTTGCCCCAGTCATCTGACACTCCTCAGACATTAATGGAGCACAGAAAGCTGTCCCTGTCCTGTCCACATTCCTGTCCAGAGTCCGTGCCCATAAGAGCGTGGTTACTGAAGTTCACTAACTTTGAGGTGGTTTGTTACACAGCAGTAGGTAGCTTGACAATGATAAATATTTGTGAGAAAAACATTAAAATAAAAATAAATAGTTATAAACAAAAATAACTTTTGAAGATTCCATCAATAGGAGCACCTGGGTGACTTAGTTAAGTGTCTGCCTTTGGCTCAGGTCATGATCTCACAGTCCTGTAATCAAGAAGGGAGTCTACTTCTCTCTCTCCCTCTGCCTCTCCCCATCCCCACTCGTGTTTGCACTCTTGCTCTCTCTCTGTCTCGAATAAATAAATAAATAAAATCTATTTTTAAAAGTTCCATCAATATAGGGCTGACTGGTTATATAAAACATAAAGTTAAGAAGCAACATGTGTACTATGACATTGTATATAGAAGGAAAAGGAATCGCTTCTCGGCCTTTTGGCTAAGATCAAGTGTAGAAGGAAAAGGAAATTGTGTGTGTGTGTGTGTGTGTGTGTGTGTGTGTGTGTGTGTGTGTGTGTTTCTGTGTGGGGCCTATATATGCACCAGAAAATTCTAGAAAGATATACGAGAAACTCTTAAGTTTTAATTCTGGATGGTAGGAATGAGGAGTTGGTGTCAGGGAAGTGTTAAGTGACAATATATATTTTCTTTTCATGCTACTCCCTTCCCTGCTGTTTGATATTCCACCATAAATTTGTGTTCTGAGATTAACACATCCCCAAATTTTAAGACAATGAAAATTCTGCCTACTACCACCAGAGAAAACATTTTCTCTGTGGTACCAACTGAGATTGTCTATGTCAACTAGAGCACAAAGCCAGTGAAAAATATTTTTTTTTAAATATTTGAGAACGTCCTTTTACCCCTAACACAAGCTTCATTTTCTGTCAGCTCAGTCCTAGGTGTCGTGCACAAAATAATAAAAAATGTGATGTCATGTGAAACAGATGATATTATTAGAGAATTAATTATATTTTCTTTTTGCACCTCTTGACCCCCAAACCAAAGCAATATAAACAGCATGTTTAACCACAGGCAGAAATTAACTCAGTCACCCAAAGAGAATGGTAATTAGCAAGATGTGGTTTTAGATTATTGGACATGCCAGCTCTTTTCGAGTAGGTATCTACATTGTGTTTTGCAGCCATTGATATGCAGACCTTACCAGTTTCCCACATTTTAAACATCCCTTTCAAGTGGCATCCACGGTACAATAGTGCTTTGCAGATAATGTCACAGTCCATTTAGGAAGTGATCTTATACCAGGGCTCGTATGAAGGTCCATGGCATTTGGTGGTGGGGTGCATTTGTGGCTCACTGATAAGCTGATTTATATGGTGGAAAGAGGAGGTAGAGGAGAAGGGGGTAATGTATGATCCTGGGAGTTGTTGTCTACTGCCCATGATGGACATCCTAACTAAGGTTGCGTAGTTTGGACTAGGATCAGGCTCCTGTGTCTTTTTGCCAATATTCAGGTGGGTACAGAGTTTTCTAATTGAGCCTTTCTCCTTTAAACGGTCTCCTGTTAGAAACCACTGTTTCTTAAGTGATGTGTCTCTGATCTGAGCCACCATTTCCCATTTCAGCAAAATAGCACCTTTGGGTTTATTCACTATATATTTTAATAGAAACAACTTTGTCATTTTTTGAATTCTTCTCTGTGTGTGTGAAATATAGTAGATTTTTAGTTGTAGCCACTATTGAAATCTTACATAAAAATAGGAATGCTCTGAATTTGTATGTAGCTGTCAACAGTTTTCATCTCGACAAAGCAAAACCCTATGCAATTTTGTAACTTGTGATATCCTCTCTCTAAACCAAACCAAACAGCAAACAACTGAACAGCAAATCAAGATATATCTTTACAGAATTCCCACTTTACATGTCTCCTATATATTATATTTTCTTATTCAAAATCTAGTCAAATAAAGAAACCACAGGCAATATTTCTGAGCCCCGGTATTTGTCTCTTTGTATTATTTGCCTTGTTTCTTTGACAAGTTCCAAGGCAATCAACCAACCACTAACAGCCATAGACAATTACCTCATTTTTTTGGCTTCTCGAAGCCATTCAGCATTTTTCGATTACTCATTCCTAACCATCTGCTTACCCCGGTGTAAGAGGCACCTCACCATCTCCTCCCCTTTACAAGAAGCCCCTGCCCTATTTTGTTAGTGAGGCTCGTTCTTTCCCCCGTCCTAGAAAGGTAGGGACACATAAAGGATGATAATTAGGCTTCTAATACATATTTTCTTTCATATGGTGATTTTATTCATGTCCTAGTGTGTTAATTTTCCCATATGGACAGCCTCAGCTTTAATCTCTTTTTGGAACTTTGGTTCTATGATTATATGATTTTAAGATTCCTTCCAGCCCTATAAATCTATGATCCCATTATGTCTAACTGCTCACTAGATATTTCCTCTTGGATGTTCCACTATAATCTCTAACTCACCATGTCCAAGTCTAAACACATCATGTTTCTCTTCAGAACATGTAAAGCATATTGAAAAAACTGAGAGAGACTTTGTAGTTCAGCAGATCTAGGATTCAGTTTTGGCTCTCCAATTTACTTGGGCAATTTGTACAACCTCCTTGATTTGCAACTTCTTCATCTGGAAGAATAGATATATTTTTTAAATATCCTAGGGGTTTTATAAGCATTAAATAAGCTAAAGGATGTAAAATTGATAGGTAAATACTAGAAATACAAGTCAGCACATAATAAGTGTTAATTCTCTTCCCCTTGCATTCCCCCATTTTCCTGATCTCCCTGTCCTCATCATTCTCCCAGTGACCCAGACCCAAAACATTAGCAATGTTCTTGGGTATCACCCCAACTTAAATCAACTTTTATACATCCCTTTTCAAAATGTAATTTACACCTGTCTTTTATATTTATTCCCCTTGAAATCAGCCTAGCTGAGGGCTTCATCCCTTCATGCCTGGGGTATTACGACAGCTCCCTTGCAGCCTTCTACAGGGCTGATGAATGGTTTGCAGGGCTGACGAATCCTGCACTCCCTTCCAGTATCTTCCTAATTTACCTGTCTGTGCTTTCCACAAAGGACAACCAAATATATGTGCCATGCACAATGCCTGACCCAGAAGTTATTTAGACTGTTCCTTTCCCTTTATTAAAAAAAAAAAAAAAAAAGCCAAACAAACAAACTTAAATAGCCTCCATCATGTATAAGAAATTGTTCTTAGGCACCCTGCTCTGTATTTTACTGTTACCTTCCCATGGCTTTAGTGAAAGCAGTATATTAACTTCTTGCATAAGGCACATGCAACCCACCGTCGTGCCTCTTATGCAGGCTTTTCCTTCTGGGGGGTGCCTTGTCCTCAAATCTGGCCACTTTGGCCTTAATAGGAAAGCCTCCCCTCCTCTGTGAGAACTCTTTCCCAGGGATCACTGCTGAAGCTCCTTTCTTTTTATTCCCATAAATGCATTCTATATTTTTGTGTCCATTCATTGGGCACTTAAACTCAGGGATGTCAATGCTTTTCTTTGCATAATTCCCACTACCTTGAAAGTCTCACCATTTATAGAGTTAGGGAATTCGTTACTCTTAGTTTGAAGAAGGTGAAACTTTCTCTCCTTTTGGAAACCTTTAATGGCCTATTCACCCTGCTGTTTTCACTCCTCAAGCTGATCTAGGCGTTTGATTTCTGGGCATTCATTACATTTTTCACATGCCTCTCTTATAGAACTGACTAGGTTGTTGTCACTTGGTCACTTTCTCTTTCAGTTTTCCACATGGCAATCTGGGTCTATATCTTTTGTTCATCCTCATAAAGCCCCAGTGGGCTTCTGAGCACATAGAAAGTGGTTCATAGTATATGTTAGATGAGGTAAGGGGAAGTGGGGGGTTTAGTGAGGTATAATGGGCAAGGGGATGGGATGAATGTCAAAATTCCTGAATGATCTAGAAATACCAAGTATCTCTCCTGAGGGATATGAAAGCCACTCGAAAAAAAGAGCATAGCATGAAAATGTAAGACTGGAAAGCAAAGACAACCTTCACCTGGCCATTTGCTGCGTTCTTTCAAGGTTCCTCTTGCTGTCTAGACCTTTTTCCTGTCTGCAAACCCATTCACTTCTTCTTTTTTTTTTTTTTAAACCCATTCACTTCCATCCTGATAGGGATTTTTTTTTTTTAAGATTTTATTTATCTATTTGACAGAGAGAGAGATAGTAAGAGCAGGAACACAAGCAGGGAGAGTGGGAGAGGGAGAAGCAGACTTCCTTTTGAGCAGGGAGCCTGATGTGAGACTTGATCCCAGGACCCTGAGATCATGACCTGAGCTGAAGGTAGATGCTTAATGACTGAGCCACCCAGGCACCCCCTGACAGGGATTTGTTATGTTACTAAAAGCATGATACACTGAATTTGGTTTTGTACTATTTTTGTTTTGTTTAAAAGTGATTTGCCTTTTATTTACTTATAAAAATATTTACATGGTTAATTTTTTATTTACTATTTTATAATTTGGTATTTTAAATTCACTTGTTAGGTTAGGAAATGCATAACAATCTATTTCTGGATATTATTGGTCATTCCTTTTTTTGCTCACTCCCTCCATAGGGGGGGATGTCTCTCTTGAAATGTCCCCAGCCTGAACAGCAAATGACTTCTGGCTCCAAAGGGAATCAGCCAGAAGGAAGAGGAAGAAGTTGGGTTAAGTCTCCTTCGCCCTTAACCACAGGGCTAGAATGCAATGACAGTAAAATGTACTAATTTATCTTATTTTACATAATTAGAGTTAGGGGCTATTGAACACAGAATGCAAATGTATGCTAAATATGCAAACCAGCCACATTTCCCAGATTCAGAGAAGGGGAAATGTGGTAGCCTTATGTTAGATGGTTCCCTCTTATCTGTGAACACAACTTTTCAGCACTACAAATGCAAGCAACTGCACCGTCACAGTCGGGGCTGCTAATTTGGAAATCCAGTTTAGCCTGATTTGAAAAGACAACAACATTTTTGCAATCACTGGTGTATCCTTTATGATAGAGCTGGTCGTGCCATTTCTTCTTTTCTGAAGATAGAATTTTGTTTTTTTTTTTTTCAAGTTGGGATCCTGCCCAGATCTTTAGTAACAAGGTCTGGGCCTAACAAAAAATTCAGTCGAAATTTACTGGGAATTTCCTCAACCTGATTGGTTTACACAGAGATAAAACCCTCCCAGACTCCTGCCAGATGCAGGGACTGTGGCCAGCAGACCAGCCTCCAGTTGTCATCTTCATCAGAGTCCTCTCGGCTACACTGAAGCTGCTTTCTGTGTGGCTCCAAGTCTTCCCAGGGCAGCTCATATCTAGTGACGATGCCAGGTGGAATATAAACTTCAGGCCTGTCTGGTGCATGGTGAGACATGTGCGATGGGCATTACTGCCTTGGAGCTCCCACCAGGTTGGCCAGAGCTGTGCTCAGTCTGCATTGCTGGTTGACTTTCTTCCTTCTGATCCTGCTTCCTTCTTCTTTTCCCAGCTGTGGATTCCTAAACAAAAACAAAAACAAAAACAAAAACAAAACAACAACAGAAAAACTTACCTTGAACCTCAGATTTCAATTGGCATCTGCTTTCAGAAACCAGATCTGTTATGCAGACCTTTATTCCCTTAACCTATTTCCCTCCATTTTAGAAAACTTTTTTCAAGAGCTGGGGATCTCGTCCTCTCCCAGATGCCCTTATAAGTGGATCAGGTAAATTAGTTTCCAGGATTCACCCTAACTGAGGTTTAAATGATGGCATTTCAGACAATCATGACCCCAGAGTGGTGAGGATGGCTTCTTTGAGCCCCTTTCAAATCATGTCATGTGGATGACCACACAGTGGTAAGGTCAGGCTTATAAAGCATCTATTTTTAACTTTGTATGCCACCTCGATATTACTCTGGCCAAAATTAGCATGAGGCTGGGAATGGATAATGGGGGCGGGGGATGTTGTCTGCAGGTTAAAGTAATGTCAAACTTTATTTCAAAGGTAGAGGAGGAAATATGGAGATCCTGAATGGGTGTCAGTGTCAAATTACTATCTGGACTCTGTCAAGGAAATTATGTGCAATTACTTGCAATTGGTATGCAACATTATTATAAGGAGTAGAATAATATAACTATTCTACTAGTAATTTGGTTAGTAATTTGTAGTAATCTCTAGTAATTACTGTAAATGCTAACCAGTTCATTTCCTGAATCACATTTCCTTTTTGGGTGTTCACTTTATTTCGTGCATTTTAATTGACTTTTTGGTAAAATGTGCTAAACAATGTTTTGCATTGCATGGCCTTACCTAGGGCTGAGAGGCAGAAATGGCAAGCCAGTATTCTGCATTCTATTCTGAGCAGCTGTGTAGTGGTTGATTAATTCACATTAATCCCTGTGTGTCTTGGTTATGGTTATAATCAACTAAGGCTTTTTTTTTAACATCGAGTATCTTTGTGATATTATAATGGGGGAAAATCAGATACCAAGTTAATCAAAAGATAAGGTCCACTGGGTTTGCAATTGGAAGAGAGAGATAGGCATGGACACACTTAGATTTTTAAGAGTTTTAACAATAGGTGATAGACACTTAAAAGAGAGTCTGTGTGTGGTCTCTCTGTGTGTATGTGCAGACACAGGTTACGATTATTTAATTTCATGTTCTTAGTGACTTTACAAATTGATTAAAGAAAGCTCGGGGACCTGAAAGAGAGAAGTTAAGAAAAAATAAAAAGATGAAGGGATATTAATGAGATGATGTGTACTGGCATTTGGAAGTAAGGCAAAGTAGAAGAATTTAATGTCTATCTGGGAATGAGCTCAATTATAACTCCATAGGTTAGGGACTCAGATTCATTCTAGAGACAAGAAAAGATGTAATTGGCACATCTCTGAAATCTTACTTTATCTTTTAGTGAAATAGGACTCAGACTATCCCAAATGCCAGAGTTACGATAAAGAAGGTATGATGGAATAATGCGTGTTTTTGTTGGTTTGCTGCTTGTTTTCCCAAAATGATCCGTGCATGAAATAGACTCTTAGAATAGATCCCACTATTATCACAAATACAAATAGAAGAAAAATCTATTTACTGACCCTGAACTGACTTTACGGTTAATTCATTATGCTCTTTCCCAGCACAGCTATTACCTGGGAGTTACTTCTAGTTCCTCTGTACAAGGGTTTTAATAGATGCTCAGTGCAACTTCACACTGAAGTTTGTTATTCTCACCCGTCATATTTTTATCACAGAAATGTCACTCTGAAGGCAGAAGCTCACTTTTCCAGTATCTTTCCCACTTTAATTCTTGCAAAATCTAATTTGGTTCATGGGCGTCTACTAATAACTTGCAGAGTCTGACTTCTATTTTAAACCTTCCTTTCTAATAGCACTCCATGTTGTTTTTGAAATCTGCAGAAGCTTTTGTGGTTCTTTGCCTATCCTTAGTTTGTTGATTTCTGAAAAGCTAAGAGGTAGAGAAGGTCAGAGTGTCCTTCAGTTCATTCACCCTCTGCCTTATCAGTCATGAGGTTATTCTAGGATTTTGCAGCATTGGCTGTATTTTTACTACTAATAGTTCATATATCTTTTTCATCTAGTCCCTAGTACAAGGTCTGATGTACAGCAGAAGCTCTGGAATCTCTGTAGAACAGTAATAAAAACAGAATCAGCGATTTCCATTTTGCTTTGTTTTCAGTTTTAGACTCCAATAAGGAGAATGGCTCACTTATCCTAACTTCATTTATGTGAAGTTCCTACCCCTGAGCCATGTGAAGTGATAGGTGTTGAAAAAATGTTATTCTGATACCTCATGTCACCCACATTAAGGACTTCATTAATGACTTCAGCCTAGTGCATGGGCCACTCCTTAACCTCTGAGACTTTGATGCATTTAACCCTTAACCATTTTCCATGCAAAATGGAATGTGAAGCACTTAATGCTCAGATACTTGAATTTTACCCATACAGTACTCTATGCTATACTTATCATAGTACCTGTAGAGAATACTTGAACATTCCAGATCTGGAGTTATGGCCAACACTTCCTATGCCAGCTGTCATCAGAGAACTACCAACAGCCAATAAAAACATTCTACGGAAAGGGTGGGTAAATTAGTATCATTACTTATATTTGTGAGAGAAGAAAAATGCAAACAATTAGAGATAGAAGTTTCTAGGTAATATTCCTATGACCACATGTCTATGCTTGATGACAATTCACAATAGTCTGGTCAATAGTATTTTGGAAGAAAAGGTGTTTTACATGACACCAGATTTGAGACTGGGTGAAGTCTGGGATAGGGGACAGTATTAGCAAAGATGCTGACAAGAGCTGTCCTGATGTAAGTGAAGGAAGCAGCCACATCTCCATTCTAGCCAACTCCCCACGGGACCGGAGAGCGCCAACGAGGAGATCCCCAGGGGACTTTGAGAGCTTTTGGTTCTTGTTTTTAATATTTCACATATTATCTATTAAGACTTCTTAGAACAAGTGCATGAAGTAAGTAGGACAACTATTGCCGCCCCTTCCTACAAATAAGGAATTAAGAACTGAGAAGTCAGATGAACTCTTGAGGTGACATAATTAATTTGCAGTCACGCTGGGACGAGACTCCAGTGTCCCTGGTGCTGGGTGCTGCTCTATGCTCAGTTCATTATTTGGTACCACGCTTGAATTCTTGATTATCTGGAGGCCTCACATTTTCTTTCACCCTTGAAGGGAAGATTTCATCAAACCACTACTTCAGTGAAGGTGTTCTGTTATACCAGTTTTTTCTTCCTTCTTTTTCTTTTTCTTTTTCTTCTTTTTCTTTTTCTTTTCTCCCCTGTCACTCCCTGCCCCCACTGGAAAGCTTTGTTCCCATCAGTGACTGTCATCAAAAATGCTGACCACAAATTTCAGAACTGAATGACTCAAATCTTCTCTGCAGGTTGAAAAGATAGCACACACATTTTGCACATCCATCTCTGCAGAATGTGGCCACTGCTCCTCACTGGGTGGGGTGTAGATCACTTTTAAAAGGTTGCTACTGCCTCTTGGCATGTGGAGAAGTGGCTGGGGGGTTTCACCAGCTTTCTGTTGCAAGTGCTAGTCAGAGAATTCCGAGGCAAAGCCCGTGCTTCTTTTCTCCCACAAGGGCAACCGCTGCCAGTCATGCTTCCTGATCTAAGATCACTCCCTGGAGAAATGTAAGCATCTTTCTGGTTTACTTTCTTTAATAATCTGTGGTTGAAGCCCCTCCCTAACTGTACCTGTCTTGAAAAGCAAAGACCACATCCTTTAGCCCTGAAGATCCAGCTTTATTTTACACACACACTCCCTTCCTAAAGCTGCTGTATTCTGATTCCTTAGAAAGCACCAGGCATAGTTACCTTTTCTTTTCATCTTCAATCCCCACCTTCCATTCTGGGCAGGGCAAGATAAAACTGGGGCACGAGCTCATTCCTAGCCTTTCCAAATATCCTACCGTCGGCACATTTATATTAGATATTGATTTCTGTTTAATAGAATAAGCCAGGAAAAATCACACTCTTTGTTGGCGTTCAAAGGATAAACCAGAAAAGCCATTAAGAAGTACTGTAAGCATGAGGATGATTAATGGGACTTAAGGTGCTGTCCACCGACTATTTCCAGATAATGTCTTTGAGAGATTCCATTGCTTCTGGCTGCAGTTCAGAACTATTTATTTGCAAGGTGAAATTCTGAGTAATGATGTTTCCCGTGTAGCCCTGACTGATGGTGTTAAAGAGACGGAACTGGATGGCCCTGAACTCCGATCTTCAAGGGTTTGTGCCAAGGAGTAGCTAGGATTATTTCAGAGGTCATGCTTTGAAAGACCTTAGGTCTGCCCTCAAAATATCCCTCCTTTTGGGAGCCCTGAGTCCCCTAGCCATGAGGATCTGCTGGGCCGAAGCTTTCTCCAGAAGTGATTGTTAAGAATTATTGATTCCCAACTTGTGCAAAACCAGTGTGAATTTTTTCCTTCTTCACATTGGACTTTGTTTGGACTGAGGCAGTAGTGAACATCCTGAGAACAATGCGCTACCATGACATGCCTGAATTCTACTTTACCTTTTTTTTTTTTTTTCTTCTATTTGGCAGAATCTTACACAAAGTACTTCAAATGTTCCATCATTTCTCAAGTTTGCCTTCTATTTGCTAAAATGATTCCATCTATGTTCATGAAAATTCCAGCAGTTACTTATTGACACCTGGGCTGCAATAATGTTGTACAATATATCAATTTTTTTGTTGTTGTTACTCGAAGGCTTACCCAAATCCTTCCAGCAAAGCAATCAGAGGAGCCCAGACTGTCTTTATAAAAGGTGAATCCCAACTACTCAGAACAGTGTCTGCCATGGACACTTCAGTAAGTATTAGATGAGTGGATAAATGGATAGATGGATGAATGGATAGAAGCTACCATTTTTGGACTACCTATAATATTGTGTAAGTCATTGATCTCTATAAAAAAGTACGGGTTTGATAGCATTATTTCCAATGCACCAAAGGAGTTCAGTAGTAGGCAGCATGCATATATTTTACTTTCTACTTTAAGTAAGGCAAGTAATTATACATTGTTGCAAAAATGGAAAATTTCATGGATTCCAAAGTGCACATCCCCTTTTCTTTGGGAATATTCCAAATACAATACTTGGCATGCTTAAAAGCTTATGTAGATTTTACATGAGACAATCTTAAAATTCCATTAGGATCTGAGACTGTTCCTTAAATATTTACTTGGGCTGGGAGTTATCTGAAATCTTTTCTGGTAGTTGGAGAGGAGGGAGATGTTAGTTCTATTTTGACTAAGAAAGGCATTTTTAATTGTGTTAAGACTTGAACCCATACTTGCCAACTTTTGTTTCCACTTTGACTCACTGTTCGAGGAAGAATCTTTGATTTCTCACCAATCCCCGCTCTCCAGATAGCTCATCTGAAAACAGGTTGTTAAAGCAGTTTTCTTCTACTGATCCACCTTTGGGGCTTTATTCATAAGGTTTCCTTCAGTTCCAATGTTGTTTAACCAAAGTCCATATATTGGTGGGTTTACCTGTCTATTCTGAGTCATGTAACAGCTTTGTTTCTTCCTTTGACCCAGAGGCAAGAATGGGGAGAGGCTATTTCCTAAGAACAATCCAAAAATCTCTCCGGAGTATTCCCAAACAGCTTGTGGTTGAAATACATCTTTCCAGAGAAGATAGCTTGTCCCTTAGGGGGAAAAATGTTACTTCCCTTACTCCTTTGGATTTCTTTTTCTTTTTTTTTTTTTTACTCCTTTGGATTTCAATGGTTATTTTCTCTCAACTGTCGCAGGTTTCTTCAGAGTAATCAGCAATGCCATCCTGATATCCAGGACACAGATAGATTTTCTATCAACCTAGCCGGCCTCTGATGGTTTATCACTGAAAATAATTATGATAATAGTAATAATAGTAAACATACCCACCCTGATTATGATTAACAAAATGTCATGAGGAGAAAAGGAGGATATATAATTGATTGTAGTCATTAAATACAGATAGGGACTCAAGAGGGGGCCTGGACCCTGAAAGGACGCATCCCTCTTTTCATTGAGAATAGTAGGAAACTTGACCCTGGGCTGATGTGGAAAAGTGAGGGCCTGATCCAGAGAGTTAGCAGATAATTACTTATTTCTTTAGCAACCAATTTTCAAAACAGCATAGGGGGAAGGGAGAGAGGTAAATTTGTTGTATCTGAGCAGTATTTTATTTTTAAAAACAAATATACAAAATTGAGTTAATGCTAATGTGAATTAATGCTTTGATTACATTTTAATCTATCACCTTCTCCTTTGATTTAGAGAGTTCTTACTTGCTTTACTTACTTTTCATCTTGCTTCACATTTATTACTTTTCACCATGTTTTTAAAGATATATTATTTTTTCTCCTTTTGTGCCCCTGCAAACTCATCCCAGCCTCCAGGTTAATTTCCTGTCTTTCTTCTTTTATCTTTACTGTTGTTTATCCCTCTTCTGGTTTCTTTCTCCTTGCATTTTGTCTTGGCTTTGCCACCACAGACTCCATTCCCTTTGCCAGTGCCACACCCCACTCTACTGGGTGATAAGGATGCCTTTGTTCCAGGATTTTCATCCCAATAAACAAGCAGGGACTTGTATCCCATTCCTCTCTCCCAGGGGAAGCCTGTAGTGTGGAGCAAGGGACTTGGGTGAGGGGTGGGGGAGCAAAGCATGTCTATAGCAGCGCCTGCAGAGTTCTTGGACTCAGAAAGAAACTAAACTAATTGAAGGAATGCATACCCTCTAGCTTCATTCCAGACTCATCATTGAAACATTTAAATTTACTAAAATGCCTAATTTTAATCTGCATGTACAGAAACATTGATCAAAAGGAGAAAAAACAGAAGCTATTAAGTAGGGATCATATAGTGGTTAAAGTGGAGTTTTCATGAAATCTAAATTCAGCCCAGCTTGCAAAATGATCATGGGAATCTATTGATTGGACTTTTGACCACTCCTGGAAGGAAAAGTGAGTCTCTTTCTTCACAAGATAAGAAGAACCCCAGCCTGAAGGGTAGCCTCAGCTTTTACAAGACAACAAGGCAGAGGGTTATAAAATGGACCCCTCTGTGCTGCGGGCTTTGGTTTTGAGGAAGACCAGCAGAGCTTGCATTTCCTTGCAGGAAGATGTGTGTGTTAATTGCCTCTGCACTGCCGGCCACAGGACTTCCCAGACATCGAAGCCTTTCCTGGAATGGAGAGGGCTCATCCTACGGTGTAACTAATGACACCGAGCAGATAGGAAGCCAAGGTAGCACGGCAAGAAGAGAAATTGAGTAATGTAGGAAGGTAGCAATATCAAGAATGCAGAGCGCTGTTCATATATTCCTCTATTCACTCATTATCATCTCCCAGATATAAACTTAATTCTTTCAGACTAGCAGTTTAAACAAACTGGGGATCTGCATCTGGCAAGGCACCTAACAGTTCTGGGGCTTCAGATCCTATCTGTAAACTGGGGATGAGCAGGGTGACTCCTCAAGGCTTCATTATAGGATTGGGTGACGAGAATGCAAATCTCAGCCTGCCAGCTGCTAGGTCAGCCAAGTGGACCAGATGGGCTTGCTCAGTCTTTGGCTTCTTACCTGTAGAGTGAGGTGACTTAGTGCCCTGCCCTCCTCTGCACAGCTTGCCAGGTGTGGAGGGGCTTATAAAATGATTACATACTTGGAAAGCCTTTTACACCTGTGATTAGTTTACCAACAAGCTCTTGCTGGGTTGTAGGGTTCTTGTCTCATGGAGTCAAAGAACGAATCTCTTGAACACGAAACGGTGAAGTGAAGTGAAAGCTTATTAAGTGAAGGCGAGAACAGAAAGGAAAGGGGAAAAAAAGCCCTCTAGAGTGAGAGGGGTCCCGAATGGGTTACCACTGAGGGCTTTTATGGTCCGTCTTTTATAGAAAACTGACCAGGGTACTTGATGTCACCACTGGTAGTACCACCTTTACTTCTCCTTCAAATTTGGTAAATTTCAGTGGTTAATTTGTAACTAGCGTGAAAATATCTTATCTCTAACATTTAAGACAAACAAGGTGGTCTCATTATGTTCCCTTATCTCTGGTTTTGTTTGTAACTATCATGAAAATATCTGGTCTGTAACATTTCTCCACATCTGGGATTTCTTTCTTTTTTCTTAAGATTTCATTTATTACTTGACAGAGAGAGACACAGCGAGAGAGGGAACAGAAGCAGGGGGAGTGGGAGAGGGAGAAGCAGGCTTCCTGCTGAGCAGAGAGCCTGATGCGGGGCTCGATCCCAGGACTCTGGCACCATGACCTGAGCCAAAGGCCGATACTTAATGACTGAGCCACCTAGGATTTCTGTGAGCCTGGTTGCATAGCCTCCTACCTGTCTTTCCCAACCTAGCCCCACCTGTCCCTTACTCAATGCCAGATCTGAAGCAGCCCACTGCCTGTAAGTCTCCTAGAGAAGAATCATGTTCAGAAGGCTGATTTAATGATAACAGCAGAATATTTAAGAAAAAACAAGTGCAGAGGTGACATTCATTTAGGTATCTTTAAAGGTGAAAAGAATGGCTCCTTTTGTTCATCCTCTCAAGAAATAACTTTTGAGCACAAACTGTATGCCAGGCACTGTTGTACAAATGTGAACATAAAAAACAAACAAACAAAATCCCTGCCCTTGACAGAAACAGGTCAATAATTTAAAGCCATGTGATATGTTAGTGCTAATGGGGAAAAATATTGAGGAGGGGTAGGAAGTTCCAGAAGGAAGAGATGAAATTTTAGTGTGGATGAGACTGAATTTGGAAATAAGGACAAGTCAGCCAGAATGAGGTTTGACAAAAGATGCTGATAATCCCCTTGGGTGAAGCAGATCTGGTTTAATGGCAAAAGAAAACAAAGACACTAGTACATGAATGAGATGTATTCATAGAATAAGGAAAATCATCAGTCTTCTGGAGGGTTCTGCAAAGCTGAAGTCAATTCCAGCAACAGAAGCTGGATACATTCATTCACAGTATGGCTGGTGAGTGTATACTCTGAGCCCAGTCCTGCTGAGGGGGTGATCCAAACTGCAAGCACCCTGCCTTCGTGGTGCTCATTCTTGTGGAGGGAGACCTCAAGCGATAAACAATGGGCATAGCAAATAAGTAAATGACATAGTGTCCATTGGCTTAATTTCATTGCTCTCAAATTATATGGCAGTATTCAAGGCAATAATGCCACACTCGCTGAAAAGAGCATGGGCTCTGAGATCAGGTGGATGTCCTCCTAGCTACTTTCTAGTATTCTGTCTTCAATCGAGTTGCTTAAGCTCTCCCAATGCCAAGTTTTCTATTTTTAAAATGGAATTAATAATATCTCTCATGTAGACGCCAAAATATTGTCAATGTGGTTAAAGAATCTAGTGTGCAAGTAGGTAGGAGAGAGTAGATAATAAATGCCATTATTTAACCTGAATAATGTAGAATCATAGTGTAGGTAACAATTATGATTTCTACCTAATTTAAATATATAACATTCGATTGTTTTTCCTTGGACATTTTTCATTATTTTTTGCTGCACTTTGTAAATGGGCACGAATATGGTAAGTGTATCTGCCCTCAGACTTGTCAGTACCCTCTGATATTTTTCTGAATCTTTGAGGCAGTGAAATCACTCATACGCATTGTGGCTGACTTAATGCAAATTATGCTTGGTACACTAGGAAAGATGCACAGAATTAGCTAAGGCAGTTCTGCCCTTCAAGAATCTAGCTGAGATGGGGCGCCTGGGTGGCTCAGTGGGTTAAAGCCTCTGCCTTCGGCTCAGGTCATGATCTCAGGGTCCTGGGATCGAGCCCTGCATCGGGCTGTCTGCTGCAGGGAGCCTGCTTCCCCCTCTCTCTCTCTGCCTGCCTCTCTGCCTACTTGTGATCTCTCTGTGCCAAATAAATAAATAAATGCTTAAAAAAAAAAAAGAATCTAGCTGAGGAAATAGTAATCTGCCTAAGACAACTAATGCAAAAAAATACACTGTATCAGATAAGGGGTACAGATGATGCTATGGAATTTCTTCTGTTTATAGTAATGAAGGTAATATTACTAGTGTGAAAGTTATTAAAGAGAAACCTCACTAAAGTGAAGTCCCCAGACGGGAAGGGGGAGCTGTGCCACTCAGTGTCAATTACAGGCAGACCTGTCAGTTATAGACCCCAACAGAAAAATCTCAACAGGAAAGAATGGTCAATTACAGGCCCAGCAGGAGAAGAAGTACATTGCATCTCCTAGTAGAAATCCACTACTCTTGCACCTTAGCCAATTAGAAACTGTCAACTCTTGCTTTTCTCCAGTGGACTTCCTTTCAAAACAACTCCTCCCCACTTCCTCTTTCTCTATAGTGTTCTCCTCCTTTGTTTGTTGGACTTGCCCATAGTTTTGCCATAGCTTACATGTTCCAAATTGCAGTTCTCTGCTTTTCCTAAATAAACCCATTTTTGCTGGCAAAATAACTTTTATTTTTTAAGGTTAACACTAGCAAATTACCAAATTCTGTTTAAAGATAAAAGACCTATTATTGTCTCACTGTCTCATTTTTATCATTTCTGCGTCATTCCTCCCAGGTGGTGTGGATTTTTTTAAGACACATATGTGTACGCATATATTAACACACATACCATGCAAAGATGTTTGTACTTTGCTGTCAGTGACACTATATGTAATCCCAGTGTTCTGTCCCTCACCCTTGAGAACTCAGGGGTCTGCTCAACTCACTTGGGTCTGCTCTCAGTGCTCCCTCCTCTGGCAGCGCTGGGGAGGCCCTGGGTCTCCTTCATGTGACAACAGGATGCACCCTGGAAGGCAGAAACCTCCCTCACCAAGTGATTATCACCTCCCTGGCCTCCCTAATTTTCCAACACAAAGCTGGATAGGGACAGACTTAACTGAGAATCTGGGGATGGTTTCATGAAAAAGAAACAGGAAAACAGCAACATGGTGTTACATATTATTCCAGAGTCTTTAGGAAAAAATATTAAACTTCTGGGGTGAAAGGGGAGGGGGCATGTCTCCTTATGCTCCAGTTTCCTGTCTTAGCTATAAGGAACCTTTCCTTCACGTATTCATGCAGTGAATTGCTACACCACCCACTAGGAAAATTCCCCTCCAAGCTCACAGATGCAGATGCTTGTCCCAGCAAAGGTTGCTTTAAGCCACATGACCTCCAGCAGCACCCCTTCCCTATCTGCCTCTTATGCAGTGAAGGGAGAGCTGTGCCCACAGCCTGCCTGCCTGCTTGCACTGAGGGCAAATTTGAGATCAAGTTCACACATGTGCACTCACAAATGCACGCACCTGTGCATGCATGCACGTAAATAACCTCCACTCTCAAAATCAAATGATTCTCAAAGACAGTATGGCCTAAATCCACAGTAACCTCTTCTTATCAGTGGTGTCATCTAGCACCATCACCCTGGCCATGATGTATCAAGCCACAGCTTCTTCTTTCTCATTTCTCTCTCTCTCTCTTTGAGCCCAGGGTCCTTGAGACTTTAAGAAACAATGACCCTGTAGAGTACCTTTCCCCACAGAAATTTAACAAGAAAGTTTTCCCTCCCCTAGGCAGAATCTTAGGCTGGGCTTCACACTTCACTCTGCTTATTCTCATTTGAGACACAATCAAAGGAGGTGATGAAGTTCATTCTAATTATTTAAAAGGCATGTGCATCGATATATAGAAAAATTAAGTAACTTATTTGAACAACATGATGCCTCCAGTAGTGACGCTGTTTGTGATCCAAATCATCGGATTATTCATCTACTTTTCTTTTTACTGAATTCGATGCATTTCATGACCCTAAGCATATACAACATGCTCTTATTTTTTTTTAAATCATAGCAGTAGTAAAAAAAAAAGAAATTTAGGAAACAGGCATGATCTCATTGGCTAAGAATACCCTTAAAATAGCCTTTCCTTCACTATTTTTAATCCTTGGCCTCATTGCCCAATTGGGAGAAATTGAGAAGAGATAGCTAGCTGTTGGTGCCTCAGTTGCTCCATTTATGAAGCTGAGAAAATAACACTTTACACCTCCCATTTCCCACAGAAGTAGGGAGGCTTAATAAGTTAATGCAGGAAAAGCACTTTGTACTCCCAGAGTACATTTCACTAAAGAATATCAAAGTATTACCATGCTTATTATTAATAAATAGGATTGGCCTGAGCACGGAGCCCCAAGAGAACTCCATTGTTCCTTCTCTGCATGCAGATTGGGTGCCATTTTCTGTGAGCCTCTTCACTTTGCCTGCCAACAACCTGCTCATTAACCTACATAATAACACTGTTTTGTACTTTTCCACTGCCTTTCATTCAGGGAACTCCAAATGCCCTGCTAGCACTATTAAATCAAGGATCGTTGCAAGGTGTTACAAGTACCATTAAACTTAGCAGGTGGGTGGGTAGAGGGATCAGAGGAATGGAAAGGTAGAGGCAGGAAGTAGGGGTGACTTCTCCAGCCAGCCCTGCTAACTGGGTTTACGTGCCTGCCCCAGAAACTAATACCTCCTCGGCTCAGTGGGTCTTCCCATCCTCCCTTCCTGAAAGCCCACTCTAAAGGGTAAGAAAATTGCAGTGGATTCACGGGCATGCTCTATTTTCAGCTACTTCCATAAAGAAATCAATTCAATTTGTCTGACAGTCTACTTTTCCTGAAGCTCTGCTGGCAGAAGGTTTAACTTTATATCATCTTCCACAGCCCCAAAACAAAACAACCATTTTATTTCATCCTCAATGAAAGTACCTTCTATTTATCTTGGTGAGGCTCCCATGCTAGCTAATCTACAGTCACCCGTCGGATCGCCTTTGTTGTCAGCACCTTTTGGCTATTGCATCTTACTGCGTGAGACTCGGAGTCCATGACAGAGGAAGCATGCTGTCATTTTAATGAATGGAGTTCTCTTCCAGTGCCACTCTTCCCAACAACGGGCCATTTCCATAGCCATCAAGATGTCAGATGCAAAATAAAACCAGTGGCGGCATAGTACTGTGCAAAGGCAATTCAGATTATTATTGAATTGTGTGGCTGGAAGGACTTGGAGACATCGCTTTGCTCCTCTCTACTTTTTTGAGATCTCCCTCTAATTGGAACAAAATTATCACCAATTATAACAGCATTTAAACCGCAAAGGACCTGAGTAAGTGAAAGGAGATGGGATGTGTGAGGTGTTGTGTGAAGAAAATAGCTAAGCCTGGGCTTGTTTCTCTCAGCACCTCGCTTTTGGCTACCATCTCAAACCTTTAGAATTGATCAGTGAATACAAATGAGCAGGAGCATAACGTGGCAGGAAGAACAAGAGGTTTGCACAGATTTGGCTTCAGAGCTGTGTGATCTGAAGAAAGTTGCTTGGTGTCCCCAAACCTTGTCCTTGTCTGTGAGTTGTGGGTAATGAAACCAACCGTCAGCCTCACAGTGTGGAACTGATAACTTGTGAGGGAACATTTAAAAGTATTTTGTATATTCTAAAATTCTGAGCAGATATTCATTATTAATATTATGAGTTGGAACTAAGCCTCATTACAAGGAAAATCCGTAGTGAAAAATATGCAGTGCCTCTCAAACATGGACAGAAAAGATGTTTTGCCATTCGCAATAGTCCCTTGTCTATTATGATGACTCCCTTCTTTTGGTACAATTTGGGGTGAAAAAGTAGGAAATTGGCCAGAAAAACAATAAAACCTCCAGGTGACTAATCAGGATTCTTTTCCTGGCACAGTGCTTTAGAAGAGAGTCCTGCAGTGCTGAGAAAGTGTAATAGTAACAGTCAAGGTGCATCCACAGCTTAATACCATTAGGATTAGCATTTGACAATTTAGTAATGAACTTTATAGAGGCCCCTTGGTTTTGCAGAATCCCTAGCCTCACAATGACTTCACTTGGATAAATGGCTTAACCTTTTTCTGCCTCAGTTTCTTCATGAATAAAACAATTTATACCCTTTCGTACCTTTACCTCATAATGTCGTAAGAATCAAAAGCAATTATATGTGCAAGTATGCAGAAATGTTCGCTATAATTTAGAATCTCATTAAGGTTGAGTCTTGCTTTTTATGTGCTATCATTTTTAGGCTACTTTTTCTTCTTGCAGGGCAGAGAGAAAGATGGCTAGGGCTGATCCTAAGAGTACTCCAAGGAGATGAAACTTCTAAGAGTAACAGGATGAAGTGAAATATGAAAAATGTCAGCTGACCACCAGGAATAAACAGATTCCTGGCAATAGCCATTATTAGATCGTGGAATTGCCTCGCTCAGGAAGTGGTAGAAACATTTACTGCTCAACTGGATAAAGTACTCTCAAGGGCCAGATGACCTGCCATTTCCTTCTACATTATCGATGAGTTTCTTCTAATAATAATAAAACGACCGAAATTGGCTATAGTGCTCTAATCACTCAAGTATAGGTTTCTAGCTACATCATAATTATGTCTGGCCATGTTCTCAGATAAGTTATCTCTATTTGGCCTTGTTCTTGGCAACTTCTCCAGTCAGTTTGCTGCTGGGTCTGCATCTGCAAAGGGCTATGTTAGTGTCTACCCTGCACTAGCATTACATGCATTTAACAGTGTTGAGTGACTGTGCTTTTTATTTTTTTATTTTTTTTTCCCCCAGATACTTTTATTTTATTTTTTCAGTGTTACAAGATTCATTGTTTGTGTACCACACCCTGTGCTCCATGCAATACGTGCCCTCCTCAATACCCACCACCAGGCTCGCCCATCCCCCCACCCCCTCCCCTCCAAAACTCTCAGTCCCTTGTTCTGAGTTCACAGTCTCTCATGGTTCTTCACCCCTCCAATTTCGTAAGGAAAAATATGGAGGACATTGTGAGAGGGAGGGGAGGGATGAATTTGGAGGAAATCTGAGGCGTGACTGTGCTTTTTAAACAATGGGCTGGGTTCAGGCAGCTTCAGCAACACCAGAATAGTGTTAAGCTGTTTAAATGCTAATGCTGAGACCAAGGAGGGATGGTAGCTGACCAGAGCCGTATTTCCTCTGCTGAGTTAAGCATAGGATTCAACTTCTTCTATTTGTCCAATTGTAGTAAACATTTTTTCACAGACTTTTTGCAGGGTTTGCAAAAAAATGCCTCCTAAGCAAAGATAGAACCATACAGTTTCTTTTTTATAACAGTTTTCAAAAATATACATTTTGAATTGAAAAAGCTTATGGAAGAATGAGGAACTTCTCACAAAACAAACCATATTTGATATTTACAAATGTTATTTACTTGTTATTAAATTCAGTTTTTCAGAAGATATATATTAATATTTACATCTATTATTTTTTTCCTTACTTTCTAAAACTAAGTTTTGAGGCTGGGCTCTCAAAGACTTTAGCAATCCCTCCAAAGCTTTTTTCCTTTCTTTTTCTTTTTCTTTTTTTCCCTCTTTGGTAGGCATACAGTGATTTAGAATTCCAGCCCCTCCTTTGACTTGCCAAAAAAAAAAAAAAAACCTCTCACTTTCAGAATTACAAAGAATTTTTTTTAAGCGTAACCGTGTCTGGTAAATCGAAGGCTGAAATGATGACTCATGCAAGAAAGAGGTAGTGCGTGGCCAGGCGACTGCTCCTAATTCTGCTTATGCCTCACCTTTTTGTAGTAGCCAGGCCCGCTGCCCATGTTCCCACTACCACGCCACTTCTTGAAGCTGGACCTGGCTTCACCCAGGCTGGTATTTCTGGCTCTTAGCAGAGTGCCTGGCACCCAGTGGATGTTCAATAATTGTCTATGGTAATAAGCTCTGAGGGCCTTTCCAAAGATGTTATTGTTTTTTCTTTTTTTTAAACCATTCTAGGAAAGACTCTCAAAGAGCCTTCTATAAAAAATATAGGGGTTTCCCATCCCCCCCAGAGAACCATTTGGAACTGAAGTGTGAAACCTGTGGTCCATCCTTACCTTGTGCCTCCAGATTTTATACATCTTTCTTTCCTTTTAATCTGAAGTACATTTCCCCGTCCCACGTTATGGTCATAATTTCATTCAAATTTATTGAAATCTCTCTTGTAATTTCTATTAGATTCTACACCTCAAAGACTACCAATGGGACAAAAATTTTAGACCCCATGTTTTCACTGTCCTTTGCAGTTAAAGTGCTTTTTATTTGCACTTTATCGAGAGAGTCACTTGGGCTGCTTGAGGTAGAAGCATTGGTATCAATATCTGTATTTTATAGACGAGGAAACGGAGGCTCAGAGATGTGCAGTGAATTGACTGGAGTTACGTGTTGCATTGGTGACAGATTTGAGCCTTCCACACATGTCCTGACTGCAGATCCAGTACTATTTCTGTGATACTTCTGGGGCTCCAGGCATTTGCTGACTCTTCAATACTATTTACAGTCCTTCCACCTGAGCCACCAACTTGCCGGTGTCCAGGGTGCAGAAAACTCACCATCTCTTGATATTCCTGCCATCTTGGACTGCTCCGACTTAGAAAGTCTCCCAGCTCAAAATCTGTGAAATTAACTTTTAGTCAACAAACCAATTCAAAAATGTTATTGAAGACCTACTGGGTGCCAGAGCTGCCTTCTCTGTCACTGAATATAGCCCAGATACCAGGAGTGCCTAGGATGGTCAGCTGGCTGAAATCTAAAGCTGCAAAAGCTGTAGCCTCTGGATATGAAAACAAAACAAAACAAGACTGGGGCATAGAAGTGACTAAAGAAAGAGAAGTTGGAGGAGGGAAGGGAAGGGACACCCAGATGGAGGGTGAAGGGAGATGAACTCAAGTGGAGTGAGGACCAGTGGGAGGACATGATGGGGATGTGGGGAAGCCTCATGTGGATGGAGAAAAACCGAAGGAGAGGAGGGCTGAGAGCCCACTTTTGCACAGGCACGGAAAACAGATCACTAGTATAGGATCTGCCCACTAAAAAGAGTATAATCCAAACATGTGCTGAACTTCAAACGTAGACACAGCTTAAACAGATCAATTAATTGAAGTTGTTTTGTTGTTGCTGCTGTGGTCTAGTATAAGAGGGTCATCCACAATTCTACTTACTATTTTCTGTGTCTTGACATGAAGGGCACATGGCCCTAGGCCTTCCAGCCTGTGGACGCAATGACCCACATTCTAGTGGAGCCCACACAGAATCATCAGATTTCCTTGCAGCTGTCCCGAGGAGGCCGAGCATTTGCTGTGGAGCAATTCTGTGCTTGTTCTTCTGTTGACCCATCTTGTTTAACTCTTCAGCCCACTACCATGTTGCCCTTGTGGCCACAGGGGCACTGGGACGTCAGAGCACCAAATCCCAAGCTGTGCTATGAAGGCAGAATTTGGGGAAAAGATGGCAAAGAAGGACCTTTTATGCCCCTTTATCACCTGGGCCCCAGAGCACACTGCTTGTGTCATTACACAGTTTCTCAGACTATGACTCATTCAAACGGAATCCTTCTCTCTGTGGGGACTCAGAACCACTTCATCCGGGAAGATGTGGACACACCCACCGTGCCCTATCCGTACCATGTGTCTCTGTTTGCCACTGGATATGTTTATTTGTTCCTCTGTCCAAAGCTCTGCTGTACATTCATTTATGCAAGTCTATCTCTGGTTGCAAACAGCAAGACTGGATGCTGGAGTGAGCTCAGTAGGTTCAGGATTCCCTGCTGCAAAAACATTGAAGTCCAAGTAATGCCCCTTGCAGCCTAATGACATGGAGTAAGGGTCTGACCTGTAGTGACTATCCTGGGAAGCAGGTATTGATCCTGCCCCCAGCAGAAGTGCACACACTGTACATGGAGAGTCATCTTGAAAGCAGTAAGAGGAATGCTTTCTATAGAGAAAATATGTTCTTAACCTCAAAGAAATATCTTAGTGTAACCATGCAAGATAAAGTTTTGCATAAAGGGTTAGCTTTATGATTTATAATCTTTTATGAAAGAAGAGCCTGGGAACTTTAGGTCACACTTGTGTCTAAGGATTTGAAATATTTTAATCCAAAGAGAAAAGCTTTCAGGAAGAGTTTAGGTGCCAGGGAATTTTTTTTTTTTTTTTTTTTTTTTTTTTTCTGTAGCTCTCAAGGATGAGGCAAGGGAAGGTTAGCAACGTGGCAGGAGATGGACCCCAATAAAATCTTATTACCATGCTTTGAAGTTACAGTAGCACCATGTCTGGAGTATTTTCCCAGCCCACTGTCTGCCCTGGCTGAGATGCTGGACCACAGCAGTGGAAGGAGCCCTGGACTTGGCACTTGTTCAGTCCTGAATTCATTCCAACCAGTAATTTGACCTAGGAGAAGCCATTGTCTCTCCCTGACTCTCACTCCCTCATGTGTAAACCAAGGACTTGGAAGGGATAAGCTATAAGCCCTGCCCTGTGTGCATCTACGAGGGATCTGCTACACTGCTTTCATTGGTAAGAAACCCAAATACCGTGGAATATTTCAAAACAAAGCCAAACTGGAAACAGATGATGAGCCCGGATTACTCAGATCTCAGTTTCCATCTGCGGTGCAAATATAGACACAGAAACAGCTTAAATGGATAAGTGCTAAAAATACTTGGGTGCTTTAAAAAATACTAATTATTAAAAGTAATAATTAGTACATTGGAAAAGTTATCTCTGAGATGCATGGTATTATTTTCTGAAATCACAGTGCTCCCTTGCCAGCTATTTAAAAACCAGACTGTTCTGGTTTCTTGGCTGCCTTTGCTTTCATTCTAAGTTGCAAGGTTGGTAAACATATGAAATGGAAATGATTATTAATCCAGGTTAAGAGTATATTCAGATAAAAAGAATTTAACTTGAGGAATGATTTAAGGGAAGAAAAAAATAAAAGCCAAACACAGCCATCATCAAGCAGGAATAAATTCATTTTCAAAACCAATTTAGCCAATTTAGGGACAGAGTAAAACTGATAAAACATTTGTAATTAGCGAATCTCCTACTCTGTGCCAGGTTCTGTGATACACATATACAAACACGTATATGTATGTTTGTGTGAGAGCGTGTTTGTGTTTATGGGCATGTGTCTATGCGTAGGAAGACATAGCTATCTTGAGTACTTGGTACGGCCTTAACGTATAGGAGCGATTTTCCTATTTTTCAGTTAAGGAAACTGAAATTCAGGTGTGATTCACCTGCTGCCCCTCAGCTAGTAAATTAAGAAGCCTAGAATTGAGAGTGGGTGCCTGGTCCTAAAGATAATTGTTTTCACATTATACGCCATTTTCTCAAGTGAGGGCCTTGTTGGAAAACATCCTGAGGGCTTGCTGTTTATAAACTATTAAATTTAACTTAAAGAAGTTACACAAGTTATTTAATATTTTGAGCTTTGATTTCTTTATCTGTGAAAGGGGGACTAGAAATACCTGCCTCAGGTGACTGTTGCCTAGATTAAACAAGATACAGTCAATGAAAGTGTCTACCAAAATTCCTGGCACTCACCTGCTTTGCAATGTATCAGTGACCCTTTTCTCTAGCTCCCTTTGGACTTGGATCTTTTTGTCAGGTTAGGGAAAACAATTCACTTGTTCCCTCCGAGAAGTAAGAAAATACTTATTTTTTAAAAGATTTTATTTATTTATTTGCAAGAGAGAGACAGAAATAATATCAGAGATAGCGAGAGAGCAGGAGCAGGGAGGAGAGGGAGAAGCAGGCTTCCCACTGAGCAGGGAGCAGATGCAGGGAGCCGGATGCAGAACTCGAACCCAGGACCCCGGGATCATGACCCGAGCTGAAGGCAGATGCTCTACAGACTGATTCACCCAGGCCCTCCAAGAAAATGCTTATTGAATGCCTCCTATTATGCTACAGATTTTGATGTGTCCACCTCCAAAGTTGGTCAACGTAATGACAACAAAATTTTGTGTGCAGGACAATGATTGTTAACCACTAAGTTCAGTTACTCGAACCCCAGGCCTTTCAGCATTCCCCTAGAGTTCAAGAGGCGTTTTGTTATAATTAACTCTGGGATACTAAAAATAAGCCGCAAGTTTGCCTTTCCTACTGCCTCAACCCTTCTAGAAGAGTCAGTTTTCCTCTAAGGGCTCTGACAGGAAAGTTTTCCGCACGTCAGACTCACCTTGAAGCCGGACACGATAGATTGCAGTTGCTTTCTCCATGCATCTTGTCTCCATCTAGGCCTTCGGGGGACAGGCCTTGTACATTACCCAGTCTACAAGGGCAGGTAATTTAATAAGGTTATCATATTTTGCCTCTATAAAGTGACTTAAGAACACCCTTTTTAAAAAAGTCATGTCAAATGGTGTTCCATTTAAAAATCAGTTACTGAATCAGGCAGGCGGGACTCGAATCAGTGGACAGGTTTAACTCAGGTTTTGAGAAGAGAGCTGGCCCTACAGTCCTGTGTTCTGTATCAAGTTCAGGAACGTGAAGAATCTTGTGGTTGTCCCAGAGTTACTAAGGTCTCTGAATTACAATGACATCAATTAGATAATCCTGGCAAAGTCCCTTGAAATTCCATACATTTAGCTTTTTAGAAATACTTACGTAATTATATCTCGACAGCCCTAAGATGCTTTGCCTATGCAAAATTCAGACTTTTCAGAATTAATGCCGTCCCTTTCAAGGGACCTTATGAAGTACTGTTGGTAACCCATGGTCTAATTTCCTTCCATCTTTGTATAGTGTGTTTTGGGTGCAATTACTTTAATGTTTTGTTGCAGTTTTCCTTTATTTCTTTAATGAATGAGAAGCAAAAAAAAAGAAAGTGTTGGCATTCATGTTAGGAAGCCGAGATACATATTTATGTGTAGCTGAGCTCATGGGATAGTTGAGAGAATGAGGGAAATGAATAGGCATGCTGGAAACAGCAAACTCACCCTGGAAATAAAATGTCAGGAATTGTCCCTGAAATGTAAAGTGTAATTAGGAAAATGATAATATTCTTGTTGTTTTCTCTTGTAATCAACTTTTACAAAGAAGTACGCCTGTTTCTGACCTTTAACATTAGAATTTTACGGGAACGTTCCAGAAAGCTCTGTCTGGCAAAGTAGGGTGCCGTCTGTAATTGTCAGACTCCTGCTTGTCTTTCTGCAGCCTGGTTCTTCTTCAGGATACAGATGCTACTCTGGGAGCTTTCTTGGACAGAGAAGATTTCTCTCATTACTGAAGTCCACACGTGTTTCCTCATTGTGGAAGAATGCATTTCAGGATGTAAAATCTAATCTACACAGCTGTACACGGTTTGGGACCCAGTTAACTTAGAAATTGATTCTCTTCCTCCACACAGTCCAGATGATTGAAATAAGTTGAATGTTTTCTTTCAATACAATCACCCACATTTAAGGCATGGTGACCTAAAATTTTCCCCTGAGAAATCACATCTCTGGAAATCTGTTACTTTTAGTCCTGAATCCTTGCTACCAGGGCACATGGGGAAAGCCAGCATTACATAGTGTACCGATGGTTTTGTGGCTGCACTGGGGTTTTTCCCCCTTCAGGCGGCCCTTCCCCCAAAGTGATGTGCACTTTCATTCTTCATCATCATCATCATCATCATCATCATCGCTATTATTTTAAATCACAAGATTTAAAAAATTTAAAATTTACTTTATTAAAAATTTACTTTATTTAATGTTTTTTGTTCATATTGTGGTTCTAAGCAAATTGTGAAATGAAATGAGGAAAATATCCGTATTTCAGAGAGAAATCCAACCCATTAGAGGGAAAAAAAAGAAACATTTAATATTTAAATTAATCAAAGTCAAGCATCCCTGGCTCAGAGAATGAAGAGAGTATAGAATGTTCTCTTTTGACTTCCAAGTACATACATTAACAATGATAGTTAGAATCTTTTCCATTTCTACACTGCATTATCCCATGGTAATAGACATTCATGTCCATGTAGGAAATACTTACAATGACCTATTGAGTTAGGTTCAGAAAAGTGCTTTTAGATATAATAACAATAACTTACAGTGATAGAAGTTTGTATTTAAAAACACCTGCATAAGTAAATATTTCCTCAGTTAATATGAGAAGAATCCATAACCGCCATATTGTCGATGAGGCAATGAGAATCGGAGAGGCTAAATGAAGCTGGCAGAGTCAGTTCTTGGATTTAGATTTCTGATGCCAGAGCCAATATTCTTCCTGTCATTGTAAAAGAAAGGCCTGCAGGAAATCCTTCTGTGTGGAGCTGTGCCTCACCAGCCTTGAGTGGAGGCTTACAATCTTCCCCTCATGAGTGCCTTGTCCTCCCCTTCCCTGTTTCCCAGCAATGTTTAGCCATCATGTTTCCTTTTATGAAGAACAAGGAAGAGATGTCTGAGGAGACTACCCGCACCTGCAGCCAGATGGGACGGGGCTGTGCAGGTGTTTGGAGGGAAAAGCCCCAGTGACTGGGACCACTGTGAAAGGGAAGGATAGCTGGGAACCCTGACTGAGCTGGGAGAAATGATCAGAATAGCCAGAGAAGAGCCCCAGGGTGGCGTTTAGGTGAAGACCCCAGAGCCTGAATGTTGTACAATAATAAGTTGTGGACCTGAGTTTTCTTCATCTGTATAGCACGATTTTGGTACCCAGAGAACTAGGTCACATGATTTCTTCCTTTGTAGCTCCCATAAGTGAGTAGCTCTTTCCACACATGTATATTGTATCCATAAGGAAACCTGTAAGTCCTCCCTGATCCCGTCTTCCTTCAAATTATCCACTCTTTCCCCTAAGGAGGACAGTGCTGTCCTCATCTCCTGGGGTCCTGTGTCCCCCAACCTTGTCTTCTCAGGTGCTTGGATCGGTGATTATCACACTTTTTGGCCTCAGGACTCCTTTACACTTTTAAGATGACTGAAGATCCCAAAGACCTTTTGTTCATGTAGGTTATATCAATACTTCCATACTAGAACACTGAGAAAAAAAAAATGATGATTCATTCATTTAAAATTAAAATAAGAGCTCGTTACATGTTAACACATTTCCCCCAGTACATTTTCCCCCGATAAATTCATGAGAAGTGTGACATTAAAGTTTTGAAAATCTTTTAGCAAACAGCTGCATTCTCATATGTGGTTCTGCATTCAGTTGTTGCAAAATATCATTTCCTTTGAAGTGCATAAAGACAACCTGGCTTCATAAAGATTGTAGTTGGAAGAGTAAGGAGTTTTTTAAATAAACTTTTAAGGTAGTTGCGGGTTTTGTTCTTTGAGACCGTACCGAAACTCAACAAGTGGTAATTTCTGAAAAAGTTGCAATCTGAAATCTAAAACCATGTCAACAAAATTGTCTTACTCTCTCACATTAAAATCTGCTAGTCGCTGCACTGTCTTTGCACCTTCCTGTTAGTCTCTAAGTACTTCAAAATAAATGGTCTTATAAAGTGGGTGAAGAATTTGAATACACACCTGTCAGAATGGCTAAAATCAACAGCACAAGAAACAATAGGTGTTGGCAAGGATGTGGAGAAAAAAGAACCCTTATGCACTGTTGGTAGAAATGCAAGCTGGTGCAGCCGCTGTGGAAGACAATATGGAGGTTCCTCAAAAAGTTAAAAATAGAACTACGCGAGGATCCAGGAATCACACTCCTAGGTATTTACCCAAAGAATACAAAAATACTAATTCAGAGGAATACACCTTTGTATAAACATTGGGATGCACCCCAATATTTATAGCAGCATTACTTATAATAGTCAAGATATGGAAGCAGCCTAAGTGTCCATTGATTGATGAATGGATAAAGAAGATATGATATACATACAATGGAATATTATTCAGCTGTAAAAAAAGAATGAAATCTTGCCATTTGTAACAACATTGATGGAGCTAGGTAGTATAATACTAAGCAAAATAAGTCAGTCAGAGAAAGACAAATATCATATGGTTTCACTCATATGTGGAATTTTAAAAACAAAACAAATGAGCTAAGGGGGAGAGAGAGAGAGGGAGAGAGAGAGAGAAAGTAAGAAACAGACTCGACTATAGAGAACAAACTGATGGTTACCAGAAGGAAGGTGGGTGAGGGATGGATGAAATAGGTGATGGGGTTGAAGGAGGGCACTTGTGATGAGCACTGGGTGTTGTATGGAAGGGTTGAATCACTATATTATATACCTGAAACTAATATAATGCAGTATGTTAACTGAGAATAAAATAAAAACTTAAAAAAAGACTATGGATAGACTTGTCTCCATAGCAGATATACAAAGGATGAATAAGCACATGAAAAATGCTCAACATCATTACTCATTAGGGAAATGTAAATCATAATCACTGTAAGATTTTCACGTCCACTGTGATAGCTATGATAATTTGGACAAGAGCCAAGTGTCAGGGAGGGTGTGGAAAAATTGGAACCCTCATTTATTGCTGGTAGGAAGGTAAAATGACACAGTTCCTTGGCTGTTTATCAAAACGTTAAACACAGAGTTACCATATGACCAGTAATTCTACTCCTGTGTTTCTCTAGAGAAAGAAAGCACATGGCCATACAAAGATATGCATGTAAATGTTCCTAGCAGCATTATTCACAATGGCCTCAAAGTGAGAACAACCTAAGTGTCCTTCTCCTAGTGCATGGAGACAACAATGTGTTATGTCTATGTAATGGAATACTATTTGACAATGGAAAGGAACAGAGTACTCATACATGCTGCAGTATGTTTGAGCCTTGCAAATATTATAAGTGAAAGAAGCCAAAAAGGAATGCATACTTTGTAATTCTATTTATATGAGATATTTGGGGACAACAACTCTATAAGGAAAGAAGGACTGATGGCAGCTTCCCACTGTGGGTAGGAATGGAAAGCCACTGTAAAAAAGGAAAGGGGTTCCTTTTGGGCTGATAGGAATGTTCTAGAATTAGGTTCTTGTGCTAAGTGCATAATTCTGCATGTATACTTCAGGGCATCAAATTGTATACTTAAGAGGGGTGAATTTTATTATAGATACATTTCAAAAAATTCAAAGTACCAATTTTTATTTTTATTTATTTATTTTATTTAAGTACAGCTGACACACAGTGTTACATCATTTTCAGGTATACAACATAATGATTCAACTTCTCTATATATCATGCTAATGTTCACCACAAGTGTAGCTGCCTACCATCAGTCACCACATGTCTCCTAAGGCAAGGGGAACAAAAGCAAAAATTAACTACTGGGACTATATCAAAATAAAAAGCTTTTTCACAGTGAAGGAAATGGACAAAATAAAAAGGCAACCTACTGAATGGGAGAAGATATTTGTAAGTGATATACTCAATGAGGGTTAATACCCAAAATATGTCAATTTTATCCTCCTATCATCCACTGGTCTCTTTTGCACTTGGATATTTTACCACGCCCAATTTTATAGAATCACATGATCTTTTAGAACAAAGTAATACAAATCTTCCAAGTACAAACACATCTCATTACCCAAATTAAAAAAAAAAATAGCATTCATTACCAATACGACCAGTCTCATCCTAAAAGTGTTTAAGTACTTGGAAGCTGTCAAATTCATAGTGACAAACTCAAGTTTTCCAGAATTCTTATTTTCCCCATGAAAGTTCAAATTGTAGCACTGGCAATAAATACTACCAATTGTTTTCCTTGAAGTGACACTTCATTCATTTCTGAGAAAATGTCTGAGATACCAATTCTGAATAACCAGAGTTTGTCTGTATTCATTCAAGGAAAAATAGTGTGTCTTGAAAAATGCAGCTAGTGCAACTCATAACTCAAGTGATTACAGAATTGCTTTTCTCCTGCTGGCATTTTGTGGGGGAGGTAAAGGCCTGAGAGCAAATATTTTAGGTTTTGTGGGCTACAGGTCAGGCCAGATGTGGCCCCAGACCAAAGCTTGCCAACCCTTACTTCTGGATAAGCATTGTTCTTTGGTATGTAGAAGTGCTATTTGTATGCTTCCTTTTTTGCCACACAGAGTGTTAAAAATATGTACAGTCAAGGGTCAAGATATATATTAAAACTATTAACTTTCAAACTTTCATTGCTTCATCAAGGACATTTGTAAGTGAAACTGGCATTTTCTCTCTCTCTCTCTCTTTCTCCCTCCCTCCCTCTTCCCTCCTTTGTCCCTGTCTCCCTGTCTCCCTCCCTCCCTCCCTAACTCTACCCTCCCCCCTTCTTTCTTTCTTTCTCTCTTTCTTCTGTGCAGGCATGGTGGCAAAGCATGCAATGTCAACCAATAATTCCCTTTGATACCGCTGCTTTGATTCACACTAAGGAACATATGTTTTAACTCTCACCCAACCCCCGTTGCTTTTGCACCTTTGGTGCAAATGCTAGCTCAATGAAAAGGGCAAATAATGTCATAGAATTATTCTGAGAACAATTTTGACCTCATAGACCTTCTGAAAAATCTCAGGGACTTCCAGGGCTCTTCAGATCATCCTTGGAAAACTACTTGTCTAGATGTCTTCTCCCATCCTTTCTTCTCCTCATGTTCTCAAGGGTGAAAGAATAATCACATAGAAATAACTCTCAGAATCCAGTTGATTTTAGTTGAGAAAGAGTCTAATGGGTGTTATTGGGCAAGGTACTTAAAATTCCTGAATCTCAATCTCCTTATCCATCAAATGGGGAAAATAATAGTAGCCACTCATTTTTTTTTAAGGTTAAATGAGAATTTAAGTAAAATACTTGGCAGAGCACCGTTTTGTTGTCAATTATATATTTTTTTCATGTTATGAATTGATTTCCTGAGTGCCATTAATTACGTGTATGGAGAAATATCAGACTCAAAGCGAACTCTCCTGCTGGTCGACTTTCAGGCACTGTGAAGGGAAAGCAGGGGAAGTCTATTTGAGGGTAGCCTATCCATACTGGACCTGCCAACAGAGCCTCTTAGGAATGGCCATCCCACTTTTCTCAAGACTTACAGTTCTTCATCATTTTTAAGCTCCTGACAACCTTTGACTTATACATAGGATTACAAAGGAAACCAATTGTGTTTGTGTTATCAAAATATTTAAAAATGTGATGTTGCATGTGCCTCATGATTAATCCATTAAATAAAGTATAACAGTGAGTCCAACATAAATCTGAAAAAGTGTCGAGTGAAACGGGATATTGGCAACAAGTATATTATGATAGGAAAATAACTGGATTTCTATACAGGGATAAAGCCACAGGCACTGCTGACACTACGGTGCTAAGTTCCCTATATTCATAAATGCATTGCAATTAGAGGGCAGTGGAAATAAAATTGTAAGTTTCCTCACCATTGAAAATGATAGACTTCCCTGAATTCTATTCACAGTCCCCTTGGGGGGCCCACAGACCCGAGGTTAATAACCTCTACTCCATATTATCTCCTCTAGCATTCTTGTTTGCCTATAGTTAGAAAGTATGTAAAAGACAGGAAAAAAATACTGGAAAATTGTCAATTGTCTAATGAATTTGGGAGCAGAGGCATCTAGCCAGGTCTGGTGTTTTTTTACCCAGATTATGATTATTTGGATGCAGAATCTATTTGATGAATGATTCTTCTTCTTCCATATAAATTTAAGCTCAGTTGATCAAGGTTGAGGGGCTAGGAAAGCTACAATATGCTTAATTACATTTACAAAGTTACAAATACAAGCCTTTCCTGACTCTTCAAACAATAACCTCTCACTCTGTGGGTAGTTTCTGTTCCAATCATGGATCGAATTATACAAACTGTACACATGAGTGATTTTAATCTGAACTGAAATGTAAACATACACACACACACCCTTTCCACAGTGTAGAATCATAAGATAGACAAATTGTTTAACTTCCAACGCCCTGTCTGTCCCTAATTGATTCTTCTTACCCAACTGTGCATTTTAACATGTTCCAAGTTGGAGAAATCTACCAGCACTAATTTGATGCTGCAACTGTTTATGAGCCTTTTAATGGGCAAAGGGGAATTGATCTAATTTCTCAAGATGTCTGGGGAATATGTTAAGTGGCACCTGATTGGTGTACTGGGATGAGGTAAGAACAGTCATCCATAACCATTGGGGGTAAGAAGTGCTTATTTTCATTCCATAAGCAGATCCTGACAGAAAGGGGAGTTTTCCTGTAGGGACTTGAGACTTTATTAATGAAGATGCCTCTTTGGAGGATTATTTCGGTAAGAGGGAGGGCTAAATACAAAATTTGAGATGAAACGCACATAGTCCAGTTTGAACTGTCCTCCTCATCCTCACTTTAAAGATTAAAGATGAAAGTACTTAGGGACATTATTAAATACAAGGTTAAAATTGTTAAGATGGACTAGAACTGGTATTTCTCCTGCTCAAGTGAAAACGCAAATAACTCTGGGGATCCATGAAGCCATTTTGCACTCATTCAGAATAAAATCTTAGGCTGATAGGGACCTTTGTAATCCATCTCCCCACCACACATGCAGCCTCATGTGTATAATACAATACTCTTGTTTGGTCAGGGGATCTACTCTGGCCACCCTACCCCTCTTGCTGCTCCTGCAACAAGCCTGTTTGGTCCCACTTACAGGTTGTGCATTTGCTTTGTGCTTGCTGATCCCTCTGCTGAGAACACTCTTCCTTAAGATATCAGCATGGCTCAATCTGACCTCAGTCAGGCTTCTGCACACAGGTCATCTCCTCACATAGGACTCCTCTGATACATAGAATAATAGCATCTTACCCATCCTGACCCTCTCTGTTCCTCTTGATTTTCCCCCATACACTTAGCAGTGTTTGGCACATTGCATAGTTGTGTGTGTGTTTATTTGTTTATGGCCAGACACCCTCCTCTAGGAGACCAGCTTCATGAAGGCAAAAGCTTTGCTGTGTAAGCCATTGGTGTATCTTAGGTGCCTAGCAGAGTGCCTACAGTGGGTGCTCAATAAATATATGTTGAATAAATAAATAAAAGTCCATCCAATGGACAGTTGGTTTCTTTGTATTGTAATGGGACCAGATCAAATGAAATCTTACTCTTGAATTCCTAAAGTCTTCTAATAATCAATGGTGTGATTGAGAGTTACTCTCAACATTTGTTTCCTTTTCTATAAAGTGGGGACAGTAGTATTTATGCCTTGAGATTGATAAGACAGTGCAAGTAAGAGGGCATTGCAAACTGTGTAGCACCATGCAAACTGTATTTTAGTAGGCAAGAGCCAAAGCCCAGAAAATTCTGGTCCATGCTATATGATTTTATTGTCTTCATGTTGGGGTTCCATTGAGCAGTATCAGTTGCCCAGTGGTGTCATTGTGTGTGAGGACAAGACAAGGACAGAGGAAATGGGGCCAATCATTACCTTCAGCAATTTTGTCCAGCCACCGATCTGCCCTACATTTGGAGAGGACATTAGAAAATTTTTGTTGATATGACCCAATTTGTTTTTCACAATTACTCAGTCAAAAGGGAAGAGGTGTCATTACTATTATTTTATAACAGGATATGAAACACAGAGAAGTTAAGGGATCTTCCCAAATCACACAGCTGATAAAAGGTAGAGTAAGGACAAGAATTGGATTTTCTAAGTCAATTCCATTATTTTATTTACTGTACCTTATTACCTGGAATCAGGGAAGGACTTGTGTCGGGATCGTTAGTATATCGTATGCATGAAACTCAGTGCTCTGTCCAAATCAGGTCCAGTCACAAATTCCTCCTCTACTGGTCTTTACAAAAATCACAGGTAGGTTGAGGAAATGCTTGTAGTTCTCACATCATCTCCTCAGAGACACCACTGTCAGAGCATAACCACACACAGTGATCTCAAGACTTGAGGGAAATGTCAAGTATTCCATGCACACACACAGAACAGAGAATTTCGGATGATGAGCTTGCTTGGAATGTCTTAAGGGATGACTTTGCTATTTTCCAAGGTGAGTGGAAAGGTGTGTGAATATATAATATGCCACAGTGGAAACCATCACTTGTCGCCTTTGCAGAATTGTATGAAACATGTTTACCACAGAGAGGATATTCCTTAAAGGTGGCATCATACCTTTAGAACAGCACTATCATTTGTTACAGAAATGTGTATCGGCTCTCATGGAATACCTGGAACCAGTGTTTTCCCCTTGAAAGACAGAATCTCACATGGGAATATTTACAGACTTCTTCCCAATTTCCTACTGCCAACTTATAAAATTTAGTTAATTGTCCTGATCCCCACAGATCCTAATGTTGGTGATTTAACGCTGTATGCTTATACATTTTATTTCCTAATACAGTAAGTGTATGATCAACGCACTGCAGGATAGTCTGACTTGTTTCTTGATGAACCTGCTGTGGGACTGGGGGAGACGAGCAGGTTCCTCTTTCTGTCTGAGTGATATCCCTGACTACTACAGAACTCTTTCTGACTGATTGGGGAGCTGCAAGTTGAAGCATCTGGTGCTTATGTACAAAACAAACATAAATAAGAAATCATGTACAGATGTGGCTCTAACAAATCCCCAGCAACTAGAAAAGAAGTAGCATCAACAAATGAAAGGAGAAAAATCAATACTAAAAGAGGAGAAGAAAGGAAACAAATCCTCCAAAGACTATACTTCAAAAGTTTAATTTCAGGCTCAAATACCTGACCAAAAAGCCCAGTATTTTTAGTGGTATCTGAGATTCCTGAAAAGAGAGTTATGCAGACCAAATTATAAATTCGCTATTCTACTCTCCTGTCTCCCTCTAGGGATTAGGAGAACTGCTTACCCAGAGCAAGGGATATATAAGAAGAAAAATTAAGTGTTACAAATCACTAACACTAACATTTTGTATTAGCTAAAGAATAGAGGCCTCATATATTCTGTGAGGTCCAAGTTAAGAAATGTGAGGTGGGTTATCTTAGCTGTTTAATGTTAATAACAATGTACAGATTAGCACAATTCTGGAATCTTACTCCAAGAACATTGTTAGTATATACTGACAGGGAGATACACCTTTTATTCTAATGTCATGGGTATACATTTGACTAGCAAAAGAAACATCTTAATAAAATATAAATAAAGTATTTAACAAAATGACGAGGAGTTTGCATTGCTGGCTCAGAAGTATCCTATGCTTAACCACGAGAAAGTACCAATACACCTCTGTCATCATGGGCCCATGACCTTCTGTAGGGTTTGCCCTTGGGTTCTGAGATACAGTTTAGGTCAGACTCTTTGAGATGGGTCACAGTACCCATGAGCCATTAAGAAGAATATCATCTCATGCTTTTGCTGGCATCGGGGGAACACATTTATATATTCTGTGTACCATTTTCTTGGACATTATACTACAGTTAGAAAAAATATACCATGTGGATCTCAAGAGATAGAATTAGGATTAATGCATGGCAGCTATATGAATACCTTAAGTAAATACTTAAGATGCACAGCGCTGTCCCATGTATGACTGGTATTCATGGTAAGTTTTCTGTCATTAGAAGTTTTCAAAATAGAGGGGAAGGATCGTTGAGAGTCCTGCTTCTATAACTGTGGCATTTTACACAGTGCTTAGCACATAGTAACTTCTCAACAATCAATTATTGCCTGATGACTAGATGACCATTAGGCAGGTTAGGAGAAGGTGTTATGTCACTGAACTAGATAAATGCTAAGGCTCACGTCATCCTAAAATTGTATAATTTACTTTTTTTTTCTTTCCCAGTGTGAATATCATGGTGATATAAAGTCATCTCTTAGATTTGTTCTACTTATTGATTATTTGAGAAATTTTTAAACATTATTTTTTCCTTCTAGTCTATGAATGAGCAGGTATTTATGAGTGGGAAGTGAAAATATTTCATTCTATCCAGCTAAAGTAATTTTTTTCTAAACTCCTTTGACGTTATTTCCTCACTGCCACTCATCTGACCAGTGGACCTCAGGGATCATTTTAATATTAGTGTTTCCAGGGTGAAATGAGAAAGTCTTAGAGAACCATCCATGGGTGGGGGTTTGTCTTTTGCAGCTGGTTACTTTTTGTGTGGCCACACCTTAGTTCCTCGAGACAATGGAACCCTTGACTGTAAATCTTGGGCTCTTAGACACATTTTCCAGGGGGCTCACTGAAACCCTGGAAAGAAAAACCAGATCCACAGTAGCTCTAAAAGATATTATAAATGAATTTGCCCTTAAGTGTTATGATGCTTAATGGAAATGTGTCTGCCCTTTTCTTTAATTAACTTTTAATTTCCATGATACTGTGAAGGCATGATGATGACAAAGCTATTGCTCTCGGCATTCTGGAACATGATATAGGAGAGGTTAAAGTTAGGTGTCCATATTGAGCCAGATAGCTTAGCTCAGCCCAGTCCCCCATGCTGTCTCCAGCTAATCGTGTGAAAAAACTCCTCATCACCTGGAAGATTGAGCAAGGAGTAGGGTATGTGAACCTAAATTCATAACTAGGTCTGAAAAAATAATAAGGCAGAGAGGAAGAGGGAAAAAGAGTGAAGGGGAGAAGGAGAGCAGGGGAGGAGGAAGGGGGCTTTCAATTTGTCTACCAATGACATATAGAGGAGTCTATATGGAATAGAATATAAGAAGCTTCCAGAAGGTTCGTTTAGGTGTGAATAGACAGAGATCTGGGAGTCAGGACCTAGAGAGGGAATGTAGGGCCCCACTAGGGAACATTGATATTGTGTACCTCCCCTGGCGACCCAGAGAGCATTTGGGGACCTGCAAGGCAACCCCTACCCAAGTCTGTTGGTAGGCCAGTCTTCAGTGCAGTGACACTGCCCTATATAGCATTCTACACATTTTTAAAGGATATTTGATTTTGAAATGTGATGTTTTGCTCCATATTTTCTTCCTAAATATGCTTTTCTTAAACCGTTGTTAAAAAAGTGTTTGCCTTCATCAGTTACAAATAACTGAGGTGGCCCAAGCACACGGTAAGTGACAGTGAAGGGCTATTCTACTTGCAGAAACTCAAGTGCTAACTTTATTAGGAGAAAAAAAATTACAAATGAATTTAGCATGAGTGTGAGCTACTGACAACTCAAAGAAAGCCACCAGGAATCATGCCAAGTAATGATTTTAGATTCAAGTTACAATGACCTACTTTGTGGTTTCTCAACAATGATTTTTGTAGAGCTCTAGCTCACGCCTTGGTCCTTTATCACTAGCAAAGGAATTGGAGAGGTATGTGGAAGTGTTTATTGTCTATATAGGGATAAGTCTTTTTAATTTCTTTCCCAAACTATAATATATTTAAAAAAAACAAAACAAAACATTTTCCTTTTATTTCCTGTAGCTTTCTTACATATCCTTTAATGTGGGTAGCAACTAATCAACTCTACCGACCCACATGGGAAGGTTATAGTATATAGTGACCCAGAAGGGATGATTCCCTTGGTCCAGGCCAAGGGTGGCAAACTTCGGCCCACAGACCAAATCTGACTCATCACATAGTTTTGTAAATACAGCTTCAAAGGGACAAAACGTTTCTTGATTCTATTACTTATTATCTATGGGTCCTTTCCAGCTACAACAGCGGAGTTGAATAGTTGTGCTAAATACAGAGTCCCGCAAAGCTTAAAATATGTACTATCCAATCCTTTACAGAAAGCATTTGTCACTACCTGATCTAGACTCTAAACTCTTACATCATCATGTTGCTCATCTGGATTCATTACAGAAATTCCCAAATTGGTCTTATCTCACATCTTTCTGATCTTCGATCTATTTTTGTAGGGATCTTCTTAAAACTTGAATGTGATTATGCCACTCCCCTTCCCATTGTTTCCATAATGCAAATCCAGCCCCCTCAAGTGGTGGCCTTTCTAAAGTCATTTCTCATTGCCTTCCTTGCCAAATGGGCCATACCCCCCTTTCCTGAACCTGTGTGATCTCAAATACTGACCCATTTGTTTAGAGTGATTCTTCCTTTTCTTGGATCACCCCTTATGTGAGACCCAGTGCAGATATAAGTGCACCAGGGAAATCTTCTAATCACCATATTTTACTCTCTCTCTTCCTGTAGCACCCTGTGCATATCTCCTTGGTGGTGTTCATCACTTAAGACTATATTGTCATTTCTCTGCTTACTGGTCTGTTCCACCAGTGGACGATAGCCTCTTAAAGGGTGGACCCCAGCTCTGTTCTGAGTGGCAATAATATATGTGTTTTATGTGCATACACATACACACATGCATTCCAAATAATGTCAGTCTGAAAGAGAGGTCCTCCTGTTTATTGTGTGTGTAGCAGTTCTTTCAAACTACCCTATAATAGTTCTGTTGCATCAGGAGCTTGATGGTAGAAGTTGTTTATTTTGGAAAAAAGATTCCCAGGCGAGTTTGGGATGCCTCCCTCTGATTATGAAACACATTTTACAATGTCAGGAGTATAGAAGAGTAGGTTTGGTCCTTAGCAACTTATTTCTGCAAACAAATGTAATGTCTTAGATGGAAAGATTAACAAATTTTTAATAGCCAAGAACCACCGAAGCGTGGGTAGTTAGGAGATCTGTATACCTGGAAGTCAGCACCTTAGGCTGATGACCTTAAAATGATCATGGAACTTTTCTAACCCTCAAGGTTTTGGCATCAGCTGACATTTTAGGGTGCTTATAAGTCTTATGTATCAAATGAGTGTTGAGCTTTAAGCATGTCTGCCTTTTCCCAGGAGGTCTTGGCCATGCATGCAGAGGGACACCGATGACCAGGATCGACATGAACCCTTGAATGGGTTTGGTGGAAAGAATCATTTCTATTTATAAGGCCAGGAGTTGGAGACAGTGCCCAGAGGTGGAAAAACTCTGACAAGCAAACATTAAATTGCTGAAGAAGTCTTTCTCAAATTCTGAGATCAGCAGGGTTTCCCCCTTAGGGCTGAAGGGGCTGCTGCCTTCCTAAACCCTATGGCTAAAAATAGTGCAGAGGCAAAATGGTTGCAGCTCTTTGGTCCTCAACCGAGTTTGTTGAGCCCCTAAGCTACTGTGAATATTGCCGGAAAGCAGGAAAGCTGTGGTCAGAGCTGCTGAGTAATGCAGTGGCAGCTTCACAAAGTGCTTGCGAGTACAGACATCATTTCATCAGTGTGATCCTCCAAGACCTCTTGCAAGGATTAATAGTGGGGAATAAATCACTGGGGGGAGACTCAGCAGCAGGCCCGCATGGGAGCTCTGGGTGACTACACTGGAATCCTGGAGAAAGATGAAGAAGGGGAAAAGTGGCAAATAGGGTTACAGAGAAACATACTGCATCTGAGGAGCTCTGGTGGAGGGAGGGAAGCTGACCCATGAATAGGAACGTGCTAATGCTAGTTCTTTCATTCTTGTGGTTTACCCCATATCCATGGCTCCTGAGTCCATCTGGATGATAGAGACACTGTCTCCTTCAACTTTCCCCTT
Source organism: Potos flavus (assembly GCA_028534135.1). Lineage (NCBI taxonomy): Eukaryota > Metazoa > Chordata > Mammalia > Carnivora > Procyonidae > Potos > Potos flavus. The sequence continues at coordinate 24,032,225 of CM052884.1, read as the reverse complement.
GGGACGTAATTTCGAATGTTATTCTCTTTCTATAAGATGCAGAAAGTCTGACCTGGGTCTAACTAAGATACTGTCTTGTTCTGTGTTGAGGCTCATTTTATAAAACAAAGACTTATATATTGTTCATGTTGATTGCTCCTCCTCGTCTTAAGGTATATTGTATTTTTGAGGGATACCCTTTCCCAATGTACTTAATCCCCTCTCCCAGGCTGGGAATTTTTCAATGTTTTCAATGGACAGTGACAAAGAAATCTTTATCCTCATTTGAAACCCTCATGGGTCAGGCCACATTAATAGTGGTCTATCTGGCCATCCCTGTCCTTGGTCCTCATCAGATCCTTTGCGTTTACAATTTTATTTACACTCCCAGGACCTGGAAGTCCTTTCTGTTCTCTTAGAGAACAGGACCTTCCCCTTCCATTCTCTTTAGAAAGGAGTCATTGGTGCCATTTGGGGAGGGCCCAGGGATCAGTGGATGCTAAGTAAGTGAATTTCAAACTTCTGCATTATATTTAAAAAGGGAGGGGTGCCTGGGTGGCTCAGTGGGTTAAAGCTTCTGCCTTTGGCTCAGGTCATGATCTCAGGGTCCTGGGATCGAGCCCCGGATTGGGCTCCCTGCTCAGCGGGGAGCCTGCTTCCCCCTCTCTCTCTGCCTGCCTCTCTGCCTACTTGTGATCTCTCTCTCTCTGTCAAATAAATAAACAAAATTAAAAAAAAATAAAAGGGGATAAAAATATGGCATTTTGGCTCGGAGGAAAAAAGTGAGTGCTTTTCCCTTAACCCAGTGTGAAGTGTGGGGTAATTACGTACAGACTTTGTTAATGGCTAATTTAATGGCTCGGTCTTAAGAAGCCCTTCCTTGTGCCAGGTAATTTATGGGCGTTTTTCTCTCCCCATTTTCCAACAGCCCTATGGAGTAGGCATTATTTCCCCCTCTTTAAAGAAGAAGAATCTGAGGTGGGGAGGTGGGAGAACATGGCTGGGACCACATAGCCAGTGAGGGCTGAGGGCCCATTGATGGGCTCACTCTGGAGGCCCTAACACCTTGCTCCACCTGGGCCCTGAGCTCTTCTGCGCCGAGCCTCCGTCTACTCTTCCCCCTTTCCCCCTTCCCTCTTTCCCTTCTGCTGCTGGCTGTACTGCATCTCCCCTTGCCCTCATCAACCCCTCTGTAATCAGCCTTCTCCAGCCCTACCATGTTCTTTAGATTTTCTGTCTTCCTCAAAAATAATTCTCACAGTTTATTAGGAAAAGAAGAGATAAAGTTATGAAAACAAATGTGAATACCATTTTATAATTTCCTGAGCATTTAAAGAGAGATTTGTACTTTTGAGCAACTGTGTGATAGAGATTTTATCACATCTTTCTTATAGATTAGGGAAATGAGGCTTAGGACTTGAAAACCCTGTCCCAAAAGCTCCCATCACCAGAAGATGCCAAATGTAAACCCATATCTCTGGACTGTGAAGGGCTTTCCATTTACTAGCAAAAATTTCCAACTTGAATTCTTGTGGTGGCGCCATTAATGAGAATGGGTGAAAGGGGCCCAGTGGGAAGTGGACTTTGGGGACTCGTGCCTTCCACTCAGCCCCAGGCCACTGCTGCCACGTGGGAAAGAGGGCACAGGGTTGCTGAATTCTTTCAGTATCTCAAGGGAGGCCAGAAATCGGAATGTTTAAGAAAAATGTCCTGATCTTTAAATGTCGGTAGCTACTCCATGTATCTGCAGGAGACCTCAGGGGAGGCCAGCATGTACATGCTGAGTACTGTCCCAAGGCCACTAGCTCACCAATTCTCCACCAGACCCTGTGACTCCCCTGTATTGTTTTAAATTGTCTGGTTACCACTTTGACCACTATTCTCATTTCCCTTCCTTTTCCATCCTCACTCTTTCTGTTAGCTGACTATTTTCATTGTAAACAGCCTCCTCTAGTTTTCTCAGAGGCTCCCTCGTCCCTGCCCAAGCCTCCTCCCAGCCGCTAAGATGCTCGGTGATAGAATCACGAATGGCTATTTACAAAGCAGAAGGAGGTAATAGGACGAAGGAAGCTCTGTCCACAAAGCCAGAAACCCTCTACTCAGGCAGTCGACGAAGGGAAACAGAATTGGAAATGATTTTATTTCAATTAGATTTTAATTAGCTTCTGTCTTGGAACTATCGAATCGGTTCCCAAATAATTGAAAAAGCAACCATATTTGAATCTGTTGCTCCTAAGAATAGCAATTTTGTCGCATCTGATCCATATTTTATTCAGAGGGTGAGAGGGAGGAGGGAAATTCCATGGGGGGAGGATTTCAGATTAAGTAATCAGTGTCAACAGAAGCAGTGTGGTGGGTCAGACCAGGAGACTGTATGAGCAGCCCTCTGTAGCCTTGCCCTCATTTCACGTGGAATTAATATGGGATGGGTGGCAAGAAGCATTTCATTAGCAGCTTGCACAAACTTATTATAGAGCTCTAGCAACTCTAATTCGAGCCTGGTTGAGAATTAAGAAAAGCAGTCATTGCATTCAAGTGCATAGCATATGGGAGGGTCAAGTGAGGCACCTTAGGGAGGAAGTCAGGAATGTGTCCTTGGGGCCCGGTGCTCAGCACTGAGAGCCTGCAGGCTCCAGCTGCAGCGTTCCTCGTGAGTCATGCTCTCGGCTCCCTGTCCTGTGATATTCCGCTGAGATGAAATGTCGCGTACTGAGTGGGGCCCAGACCTGTGTCCCACCTGATTTCCCGAGGCCATTCAAAGATTCTGATCACAACTTGGCAAAATCTCTTTTTTCTGACAAGACAAACAGGTTTTGCAAGGCTATGAAGTTGATGAAAATGCCTTCCCCATGGGAAAACGCAAGTGGATAGCTCTGTGAATTTTCTCTTGAGGAAAATGTGGTGTTTGGGAGGCTAAGCAGCTCATGCCCCTGGTTTCCTCCAGAGACTAGTTTCTTGTTCACAGAATAGTGTATTGCAGAAAAATCTCTCAGCAACATTTTTCTCTGTTGGCATGTGGTTGATAATGTCTTTGAATAAATTCTTTAGGATCCCCTTCCTGCCACAAATTAACCATATATTTGACTCTACTTCTTCTGCGTCCTAGTTCCTGAGTCACTTCTTCAGAGTCTCTTCACAGTTAGGCAGCTTCCTCAGGCCCAGTCACGGGAAGGTCATGCAATTAGTGAGTCTAACCTCTAACTTCCCTCTTTTGCTCTGTGTACTTCTCTGGTGCCTGAATCTTTTGCAGTGGGAATGCAGTCATGTGGTACTTGCATAATGCAAAAATGAATTTTACAAAGTCTGCTGCCTGAAAATAAATTTAATATAGGAAATCGTGATTGTGTTTTATGCAATCAGAAATAAAATTATGCTAATAATACTTGAAGAGTCTTATATAATATAGTTATTGGTCCATTATCACAACTGTTAGCTCTGTCTCCAGCACTGCCAGTAGACAGGTGGTTCTGCTATGATGCCATAAATTACCTGTAAGCAGGATCTGCACCATTTATCCAGGACGAATGTCAGCGAGACATACATACACACATTCTCTCAGAGCTGCTTTTCTTAACAACTCTATGTAACTTCGTAGTCTCCACCCCCGGCCCAGCCCTATCGCATTCCTTTTATTTTCTTCATCGAATTTATTACTATTTAAAATAAAGATGCACTTTGTTTGCTCCTGATCCACATTGCCCCTCTTGACTGTTAGTACCTCAGGGCAGGACTGTCTCCCCAGTGCCTGACTCCTGGCAGGCTTTTAATAAATATTTGTTTAGTCATTCAGTAAGCATTCCTAGAGACCTCCCCTTTAGCCAGAATATTCCAGGCATGAAAACACAGGCATGAATGTGACAGACAAGATTCCTTCTCGCATCACGTATAAAAATCAGCAGGGCCAGGTGGCCAAGGTGCAATCAATTAAGCGAAGAAACAAGAAATAAACCAGAAATATATCATAGAACAACAGAATCCTGAGGACAAGATAAAATACAGGGATGTGACAGTGGTTTTGCACTGTACTTGAGGTGCTCCAGCCTCAAATGCGGGGTAGAGGAGTTTGAGCATTACAGCAGCCCCACCGGGCCAGTACGGTAGGCATCCGTTGGCACGAAGATGCCGGTAGCTCCCAATGTGTGGTCCACAGAGTCCCTGGCCCTGGCGTGCACCTTGCGTCTCATCTGTCTGTTGGGTACCTGTTTGTCCTCAAGCTTTAGGTCAGGTATCATTTCCTCTGGGAAGTCTTTCCTGTGCCCTCTTCCCCAAGGACAGCCAGCCCCTGTCTCTTTGCCATACGTACCATTGTCCCTGCACATATTTCTGTTATCATCTGCGACCTAACCTTTTCCTTTCTCTCATTTGTTCACGTATATTTCTTGATGCCCTGAGCGACAGTAAGTCCCTGTTGGACCATAATGATTTCCCTCCGTGTACCTAGAGTTTAGCATAGACACAGACTAGGTTCGTGATAATTCTTTGTTAGATGAATGGCAAGGTTGGTTTATTAATCACAGATAAATATATAAATGAAGGATATGGAAAGCCCCAAGAAGGCTCTTCCAGTGCTAGAATTTCACAATTCCTATTTTATTTTATTATTTTTTAATATTTTATTTATTTATTTGTCAGATTGAGAGAGAGCAAGCACAAGCAGGGGGAGCGGCAGTCAGAGAGAGAAGCAGGCTCCCTGTTGAACAAGGAGCCCGATGCAGGGCTTGATCCCAGGACCCTGGTATCATGACCTGAGCTGAAGGTAGCCGCTTAACAGACTGAGCCACCCAGGTGCTCCTCATGATTCCTATTTTAAAACCTCACTCTCCTGTCTCTTTCCATCTCAGGAACCTTCCTTCCATAACCATTGACTTTATTGTCTTTGGCTCCTTTTCTATTTGTCTGTATGATGGCTTGGTCCACAGCTGTCATCAAATACCTAAAATACTGTGGAACCCACTTCTGCCTTCCACTGTCCCAGTGCTTCCCCACCCCTACCCCACCCCAGTACACACCTCCAAGCACCACTCCGTTCCTTACTATGGTGTGGAGTTTCCTGACACCTTCCTGATTTTCCTGCTAGGGCTTAAATAAATTTCAAGTCATGCACATTTCTGCTTTCAGCTCTCTATGGTTGACTCTATCTGTCTTTTGATGTCTGTATTAATAGAGAACAAATATTAGCAGATAATGTATTGGTGGCCAAAAGATGAAAAGAGGATTCCTGCTTAGTGTAATATTCGTAAAATTCTTGACTTGAACTGTCATAATCCAACGAGGCTAAATTTATCCTCAAATAGACAGAATAACACAAGAGGTTCCTCTAAAAGTTATAACATCTTAATTACTGCCATTAAAATCTCATATGCACACATCATATACATCTTGGACTTCAGTCTTAAAACCGATATGTTATTTCTCAGAGAATCCTAAGGGGACAAAAGTCACGTGGTGCTACTGAAGCCTGCTCATACCGTACAAATAATTTTCGGCAGGACACTCATTCTAACCCAATAGATAATGCTGATCAAGCAGAGCTTAGTTCTAACACCGATGAGATTCTATACACTGTTTTCCTTTGTGTATTTTTCATTACTTGGGAAAGGCCAACATAATATTTATCTGCGGATTAGACATTGTGGCTACAGGTGTTAAGCCTTTTAGATATGTCTGCCTAAGTTCCCTCTTAAAAAATGTAGGTGGCTAGTGTTCTCATTGCTCAATTTTGCATTTTGAAATACACCACTTACCATTGGTCCAGGAGCCAAGATATAGACTCGTATGTGAGCATGTTAGGACACAACTGTAGAGAATAAATTCCTTCAACCTTCCACATCTCAATGAAAGAAGGCAGAGAATATGGAACAAAAGGAAGGACACTTGTATATAGACAGTGCAGGTCAAAACCCACCTGATTTTTGATAGGAAAAGAAGAGAGATGAAAGATAATGTTTTGGATTTTTTAAGGATCAGTATTTTTGTATCTAAGTGGTGTCCCCATCAAAGAAGGAAGTGGTGTGAAGGGACGATGATTCACTTGAATGTTGACATATTGCATTTGGGTTGCATGTGGCCATTAAAGGCAAGATGACAAAAAATATTCTTTCTCTGTATTTCTGGGTCTCTTCTAGGACCTGGGGATAGACCAAAGAGAATAACACGTGGTATCTCATGGGGGGTCAGGGGGTTGTTTATAATCTTTCTGGAAACAGAGATTTATAAACATCCAGCTATAATGCAAACAAATGCAAATAGAAAGTGCTGCTTGGAATCTAGAAAAAGTAAACTCAGAATAGGAACCTGTCACCACATTCCTGATACTGTCTAGGGAGAAATAGACTCTGGCTTTAGATCACTGGTCTCAGTCCTTTAACAGATCCAGTGGGAATTCTTGAGAAATTCTTGTGTACACAGTGCTCCACTCCTTAGTGAAATGGACAATTCCTGTAATGGAGAATGACAACTTTTGATACTTTATAACTCAAGTATATTTTTTAGAGATATTACTACTTCCTTTTGTACTAACCCCACCGTTAATCAGTAGTCTCATTCTCTGTGATTTGTTCTCCTCAGTGTACTCTCCCAGGAGAATGACACAACTAGTGTGCATGAACTCCCCATTTCTCAAGCCAGGGAGATTCCTCACCGGTAATGAATATGCTGTCATGCTAGTTTATAAATCAGTCTTCTGTCAGTTAGGTGGACATGAATCAATCCTTCACAGCTTGATCACCTTTGGTTGAGCTGATTAAATTGATTTTATGATCCTGCAGAGTGGAGGCCCTGGCTCTGGAAAGGTGGTAATCCCTTGGTTGCCCCATTTCCAAGTGCTGCCATCCAGGGGACTCTGCTTGAAATGGGTAATTGACCTCTTCTTGTCATTACAAAAGTCCCTGCAGCCCACTTCCAGCTCTAGATTTGCCTGTTTAATATTCATGTCATTGCACTGGGAAAAGTTCAAGCTAATAAGGTGTTATGGATTGAATTGTGTCCCCCTCAAGATATGTTGAAATCCAAAGCACTATTACCTGTACATGTGACCTGATTTGAAAATAGGGTCTTTGCAGATGTAAGCAAGTTGAGATGAGTTCACTAGGGTGCACCCTCATCCAGAATGACTGATGCCCTCATAAAAAGAGAGTTTTGGACACAGACACACAGGGAACATCATGTGGAGACACAGATACAGAAGGAAGTCAGTTGTATGAAGATGGAGGAATACACTGGATGTTTGCTGCCACAACCCAGAGAAGGAATGGGGCTGCCGGAAACTGGAAGAGTCTAACTGTAGACGGAAAGAGCCTCTCTGAATTGCTTAGGAGGGAGTGGGGCCCTGGCAGAACCAGTTCTGGACCTCTTGTCTTCAGGACTGTGAGTTGATCAACTTGTTTTAAGCCCCTCAGTTTATGGTACTTTCTTATAACAGCCTTGGGAGACTAATACAAAACGTTATGGTTCGCTTTCAAGTTGGATTTAAGAATTCACTAAGAATTCAGATTGGATTTAGGGTTTCAAATCGGATTTAGGCATTTTTCTTAAGTGTATCTTCTCTAGAAGGAAAAGGTTAAAGTGGAATCCCAAAGACCCTTACATCATTTTGGATCTATCTTCCATGACTCTTAATATGTTCTCTTCCTTTGCCCATTTATGAGGAAAGCTGATTCTTTATTGAGCAGAATATAATCCAACATCAGAAAACTTCTCAGAAAAATAGAGCTATGAGCTGGGAATTAATGACTTACAACTGTAAAATAACAACTCATTAAATCTCATAAGCCTTACTTAAAAAATTATTTGGAAGCATGGCACCAGTAGGTTAAGAGTTACCCACTCCTTCTTTGTTCTAAATTGTTGATTGTGCTGGGATAAATGGACATTTTTGCATTTACGTACTTCATTTCCTTTTCCAATTAGACCCTTCTCCAAAGTGTAGTTCCTCTTAAGTATTTTATAGAATTACCCTTAAATATTTAAATATATATTGTTATGATATATGGTTATATATGTGGCTTTGTGTTTGTATGTGTGTATGTGAGTGTAAGTTGTATACCATTTCGGAAGCTAAGAAATATTGTCTGAAGCCTATTAATGGCACATATGGGCTGAATAATTGTCCACAAATAGAGGGTATCTATACTTTGGTGGGGATAAAGTCAGAAATCACACAAAATTCACCATAGGCTTGGTCTCTTCCAGTTGTGGTTCAAAGATTGGGGTTCTATCTTTAAAGAATGTTGGTTTGATCTTCTCTTCGTTTATTTTGGGCTGTTTTTTTCTGGAACTTTAAGTAGCATGTTTTCCCACCGTCAGAAGCAAAGGAAGAGGTTGGGAATGAACATGCAATTAGATGCTTAATTGCCTTTTGATGAGACTGAGGGTTGTAGAGTTAGGGCATGTGACTGGGGATTCTTCAGCTACTTAAAGCCTTGCTGAAGAAGGCTGTGGTTCAACAGGACCACCAGGTTCATGGTCAGTCTTTGAGACAGTGGTATGCTGTGAAGACCCCACAGGAGAGGTAAGCATGGTGGGAAGGACTCAGGGCATGCCTGCTTCTCCTTCAATGGAGAGTAAGAGGGTACTGAAGACCAAGAGGTGGGGGAGGTGAGAAAGCAAAATGAAGAGGGTAGACAGGAGGTACACTTGGAAAGACAAAACAATTGCTATTTAATGACCAATTTTGTAGGACAGGACAAAAAAAACCTCCTAAAATGGCAGTAAAGGTCTCCATTTCGCAAGGTTTGTACAGGGCTTTCCGGTGCCTACGCCAATTTGACAGCCTAAGTTGGAAGTGTTTAAAACTCAAAGGGAGGAAAGCAGAGAGGCAGCAGTTGCGTGGGGGAGGTTGCATGGTAGGGAGAGGCAGTCAGGAGAGGAGGGTCAAGAGAAAGTGACTACGGTGGTCATTTCTGGCCCTATTACCAGTTATGATGGATGGTTTTAGAGAGGCAGGAGGAACAGTGTCTATTTAAAGATGGCAATTAAGAAAATATATCTAAGTAGAGGGAAAATGGCAGTTCCGATTCTGGCTGTTGATGTGTCTGATGAAGCAGGACTGATTCACCTGCAAACTTACACAGCTGCATTAATGTGGCCGAAAATAGCAGTTCTCATCTGCCCGTGATGGAGCTGTGCTGGAGAGTGCCTCATCACCTGTGGGCTTCTGAATGTAGATTATTCCCCTTTGACTGAAAATCATTTCTATCTGGTTTCTTCCAAGGGTGTGGAATCACTGCCTTCCATTGTCTGCTAAATGAGCATTTAAACGCCAATTTGTTGTTTGGAGTTTGTACCTCTGTTCATTGGGTGATAGTGAGGTGTATTAACCTTATGCTTTTAAAATGTTCTCTTGTATTTTGTGTGAATCTTTTTTTTTAATGCCAAGTGTAATTGCTGTGATTTGCCCAATTGCTTTCATGTACATGTAGTGAGACAGGTTTATGATATTGGGATATACGAGTCAGTGAGCAAAATTAAACCTTCATTATCTACGTCTATGACTGTAGCTCAGTTATAAAAAAAAATTGCAGGTGAAAAAAATTAGATTCTGAACTTAAAGAGACCTTGCCTCACACAGACATATTTTAAATATATCTTATGGCATCAAAACTATTGAATTTAGTTATGCTTTCTCTGCATTTTCTTTCACCAATACTGCTGAATATCAGGATTGCTGAGTGTAAAGAGATGCATTCCCTTGTAGTTTTATTTTATTTTATATTTTTTCCCATGTAGTTTTAAATTAAAACATATTTCAATTTTTCACTTAGGAGATAACACCCATGTACACTTCTTGTCCTTAGAAAGGTAAGACACATGTATGATATAAGGGAAAAGGTAGAGAGGCAGAATTCATTAGAGGATGGTCACCCTCTACCTTCTGCTTTCCATGGGTTATGTTGCACAATTGAATCTGCTTGGAAATCTCTCTGGGTTCCATCTCCGAGCCAGAACCTCCTGGGGTTGTCTATAATTGGGCATTATGATTTTGGATTCTGGTATTCTTTGAGGGAAGAACACAAATAAAGGCTCTGATGAGAAAGTGAGAATTGCAGAAGGGATCCTGGTGAACCAACACTCCAGGACACAGTGTGCAAGTGCAGGGAGATACTCACAGTGTGAGCTGGTTAATCCAATCAAAGCACCAACAGGTACTTCACGTGCTGTCCCAGTCCCAGGCTTAGGTGTCAAGGTGGGAGTAATCCATTTAATTAGAAGATACAGCCCAGCACAGCTTTATGAATACGTTGAGATGAAATTACAAATCACATACTTACCATTTGGGGAAGTCTAAAAACTCAGAGAAGCTGGCATAGTTCAGGTTTGCTCCCGATAATAATTGGAAGGAACACCAAATGTGCCATAACCTTATGGGCAATTGATGAAAAACATTACACACAGAGAGGAGGAGTAGTGCACGAGCCAGTATAAATGCAACATATGCATATGGAACATAATGCAGATTGGGGAGAAAAAAGTGATTTGATCCACGTTCTATTCTGCTATTGCAAACCAGAGGTTACATACACCCTGTCATCTCTAGTGTCATTGAGCTGCTGTAAATGTTAATGGAAAATATTTTAATTTCTCTATTGTAGAACATATCTACAGATATATTCTGTGGACTGACAGCTGGATCAGCAATACGCAGTTAATATAGTTAATATTAAAGATGTGTTATCTATATACAGTTATATTAACAGATTTAGACAGACAGGGGCCTAAAATGCAGGGATTCAGACCATTTATGAGAAAGCCATGAGGAAAGTATGGTTTGTGAACTCTAATTGTACATCTGGGAGGTTTTTCACAGGCAGACATAGAGGATCTCATCAGATACGAGGCATAAAACTATGGATGGCAGCCAAAAATGGACGCCAGGTTTAGAGGAATGGTCCTAAGTCTTTACATCTCTGATCTTTTTGCTTCTCCTGAAGGGCTGAGTCAATAAGGGAGCTCAGGGGCCTTTCTCAAATACTATCTGCACAGGGTACCTATTTTGGAAGCTTCCAGGCTTGTACTTTTTTTTGAGGCGGGGGAGGGGGGAGCTGTCCTGCTTTTCCATCATTCATTTACTGACTCAGTAATATTTACTCATTCATTTATTCATAATAACTGCCCACCTGGTGTCACTGAACTTTACTATATTATTTCTGGTAGGTAGAAATTACTTACTAGGTAGATGGCCTTCGGTAAGTCATCCTTTCTTTGCTTCAGTTTCCTTACCTGCCAAACTGAGTCATATTATCTGTCTCCATGAGGATTAAATGATTTCATCCATCTGAGGCATTTAGCATGCTGCAAGTACCCAGTATTTCCGAGCTGCTATTATTTTTAAATCAAATTTCCATTTGAGTTCATTCACTATGATCACTTGGGGCTAATTTGGCCCCTCCACAAATGCCAAATTATACTTAGGTTAGCAGGAACAGGAATAGCTTGACCTGATTCTTCTAATACTGGAGCAAATAATATCCTAACTAAAACCTTCTGATGAAAGGAGGTGAGTTTTAAAGTTGGAGTAATCTGGGTTTTTAATGTCAATTATTCCAGTTTCTCACTGTGCTGCCGGAAAAGTTATTTAAGCTCCCTGTCCCTCTATCCTTCTCTCTCTCAAAGAAGGGTACTCTTCAGAGAGTTGCTTTATGGGGACAATGAAACCTAGTCGGTCTTATGTCTGGTCCACTGCCCAGCACATGGTCATCTGCTGAAATCTGGTTTCTTGGCCACTGCCGCCTGCCTACTTATTCAGTTGTTAGGAAATTCACTGAGCAATCTATGATTGCTAAATAACAAAAAGCCAAATGTTCTAGGCTTTCCTTGGGGCAAAACAGTTTTTCCAGCCCAGATATGACATCCAAAAGTTTGCCATTTGTACATGGCATGAGGACAAAACTAGGAAACAATAGAAAAAAGTTACTTTTTCTTTCTATGGGTGAACAGTAGGATGATTTTCTTTTCTTGTTCCTGGAACTTGTTTTTTGTTAATTAATAGATTTTCATTTTAGAACATTTAGGTTCACAGGAAATTTGAGTGTCAGGTACAGAGAGTTTCCACATTCTCCCTCCTTCCCCACACATAGCATCCTGTACCATGAACGTGATGCATTAGTGCAGTCCATTTGCTATAATCTATGAATCAACATTGACACATCGTTATCAACCCAAGTTCAGAGTTTATACCAGGGTTTACTCTGTGTGTTGTATATTCCACGGGTTTTAACAAATTCATAATGACATGTATCCACTGTTATAGTATCATATAGAATCGTTTCATTGTCCTAAAAATACTTTGTGTTCCACCCATTCATCCCTCCCTCTCCCTAGCACCACTGATCTTTTAACTGTCTCCATAGTTTTCCTTTCCCTGGATGTCTTATAGTTGAAACTGTATACCACACAGCCTGTTCAGCTGAGGCTTCATAGCTCATTTCTTTTTAGCACTGAATAATATTCCATTTTGTGGATATACCAGTTTATTTATCCATTCACCTACTGAAGAACATTCGATTGCCTCCCAGTTTTGGCAATTATGAATAAAGCTGCTGTAAATATTTGTGGGCCGGTTTTTGTGTGAACATAATTTTTCAGCTCATTTGGGCAAATCCCAGGGAGTGTGATTACTGAATCATTTAGTAAGAGTAAGCTTAGTTTTGTAAGAGACTGCCAAACCATATTCCAGAGCGGCTGTATCATTTTGCATTTCCACCAGCAATGAGTAATGGTTCCGGTTGTTCCACACCCTCATTAGCATGTGCTGTTGTCAGTGTTCTGGATTTTAGCCATTCTGAGGGGTGTGCAGTGTTATCTCATTGTCCTAACGAGCAGTAGTGGTGAGCATCTTCTCAGAGTCTTAATTGCCATCTCTTTGGTGAGATGTCTGATCTTTTGCCCATTTTTTAAATTGGGTTGTTCATTTCTTATTGTCGAGTTTTTTGTTTCTTTGTTTAAGATTTATTTATTTATTTGTCAGAGAAAGAAAGAGAGCCCACAAACGGGGGAGCATCAGGCTGAGAGAGAAGCAGGCTCCTCACCAAGCAAGGAGCCCGAAGTGGGACTCGATCCCAAGACACTGGGATCACGACCTGAACCGAAAGCAGATGCTTAACCAACTGAGCCACCCAGGCGCCCCTTCTTGTTGAGTTTTAAGAGTTCTCTGTATATTTTGGAAAGCAACCCTTTATCAGACATATCTTTTGCAAATGTTTTCTGCTAGTTGGTGGCTTGTCTTCTCATTCTCTTGATGGGTCATAGAACTTTAAAAAGTAATTTTCTGTTCATAAAACAGACACAAAAGAGGAACAAGAAAACTTTTTATCTTAAATTAAGTTACAGAGTGTTAGGAGGAATCTGATGCTGAATGCATGGATATTTGGAGACTTGCAGCCCTCTTTTTTTTTCTTTGCTTCATTCCTCTGTCTTTTTATCTTCCTCTCTTTCAGGATCTCTGGCTTCAAGAGTAGAGATTCCTAGTCAAGGCTGTTCATAGTCACTAAAAGTATTGAGACAAGTCCTCTTTGTGTGTGTTCATACAAGCGAATATCGTTCCACCTTACCTCTTATCAGAGAGAAAGTAACACAAATACCACCTTCCCTATGGCTACCTATTTTCTTATCTATTACCAAGATTCATAAAAACCAGGACTGAAAAAGAGAAAGTCTGTGGAAATAATGCAGTAAGAGGTAAGTTAAGAGAAATATCCTCTTAACAGACAAATGGACAGTTGATCATGAAAACAGCTGAGGCCATTTTGGGCTGTGCTCTGGCCATGCTTTTTATAAATCAGGCTTTTCTGCTGTCTGGAGTAATCTTGGCACAAACAGAAAGGGAAGAGGACAGATCACATGGCTGTTGGACGTGTCTGTAAAAGCAGACACAGATGCCTTTTGCATTCTCCTCCCAAATTTGCCATTGCCATTCACTGGGGGCTTTCTCATTACCTGTGTTCAAAGGAAACTGTCACCGTCCCACTCCTCCCGGCAGACTGGGAGTTCAGAAGATACGAAACCCTTCCTGGCATGAAATGCAGTATGAAATGTGTTTGAAAATAAGGTTGTTAATGACAATTGCCATCAAAAACCAATTCTTTCAAATGCATTTTTCATGGCTTCCAGGACAAAAAGAGCTTGTCTTGTATTGAAATTTCAGATGGTTGGCTAACTGGGTGACAGACAAGCAGGAATGGTTAAGTATGGACAAGCACCGATGAAAGCGTACCTGTGAATCCAATTGCCTGTCTATAAGCTCTATGCTCTCAAACTATTCCCTGAGATGCCCAGGGTTTATAGATTGTGGAGATTCTGCCCACAAACAGCCACCAGGTCTCTAGACTTGGGTATTTGTGGAAACCGCCCTTCTGAAGAGAGGATGAAAAAAATATACTAAAAACAAAATACAAACAAACAAAAAAACTTGAGTGGGTCAGAAGGTAGTGGGGTCAGATATGGACAAAAAAGGACAAAATAACCCAAACAACAAGAAGAACAAGAGCAATTAATGTGAGGTGACCCTGTTGGCCCATAGGTGCCTTCCTTCACTTTGGCCCAGCATTCAAGCCCAGAGATATATTCCCTTCTCTGTCTGAACTTTTTAAAATTTTCCCTGTACTCTGTTAAACCAACAGAAATTTGACCAATTAGTAATATATTTAGGTTAATAAGCTTCCTCTGGGATGGCTGAAGGGCTAAGAGTCATTCACACATTGGTGTAAATTTATTTAATGAGAGTTGTTTTTTAACAACCCCTTTTTCAGATGGCTAGCTGAAATCATCTACACTGAGGAAAGAAGAAACTGTCATTTATTGAGAGCCTATTTTGTGCCAGGCCTGGTCACTTTATATTCTGTACTTCATTAACTTTTGCAGTAGTTTTTCCAAGTAGGTATTATCTCATTTACCGTTGAGAAAACAGAGGCTCGGTTGGGTTTAAAGACTTGTCCAAGGAAACCTGTCAGATGGAGGGGGTGAGGTTGGAATTCAGACATGTGTTGGTCGTGCAGAGAGATGGAGGACTTGATTCTGAAGTATTTGGAGGGGTGCAGAGGAGAGGTTTAGGCTCTGGGCAGCCTTAGATTACCGTGTATCCAGAGGCCCATCTATGGTCATAAAGTTAGACCCAAAGTAATGCATTCATTAAAGAAATCAATATGTTTTAAATTAGACTACACGCTAGGTACTTTCAAAAATGCTGGGGATATGGAGACGGTATGGGCAGGTGACTGCTGTCATGGGGCTTATGGTGTAGCAAGGGGAGACAGATGATAACCAAGTGCATACATATTTTAAAAGGTTGTATCAAGTAATGATAAAGGCAGTGAATAATGGAAAAAAAAAACAGCAATGTGGTAGAGGCTCACAGAGGTAAGATGAAGTGCAGCTTTAGATTATGTATCAGAAGAGCACTCTCTGATCAAAGACCTGAGAGAGAGAAGCATCTTCCTAAGCAATGATCTACAGGGAGAGCCTTCCAGACACAGGGAGGAGAAGGTGCTGTCTTCAAGCAGGTGGGACTGACTGAAGGCCAGTGTTAGGGGAGCACAGCGAACAGGGCAAAGTGGTACGAAAGGGAGGCTTGGCAAGGGTAAGGGGGTGCTCTCTCCATAGTTGAAGTTTACGGCCATTGGAAGATTTTTGAAGGTAAGTGCTCTCTGGTTTCCCATTTAGGAAGGTTGCAGCTGGGTAGGGGTTGTGTACAGAGGCGGGTGGAAGCAGTGAACAGACTATAGCATTGCAGGGCCCACGTGAGAACTGAAGTCGGCTTGGCCTGGGAAAGCAGCAGGGAATTGAGAAAGGTGGGCCAAGTCTAGATACGTGTTGGAGCTGGAGTGGACAGAGGCAGCTGGTGTATGAGTGTGAATAAAAGGGAAGAGAGAAATCAGGGTGATGATTAGGTTTTTATCTGGAACATTTACACGAACGGTCATTGTGTTTGGTGAGAGAATGAAAGCTAGACAACGATTAGTTATTTTTGAAGAGGGGTCGGTATTGGTACAGAAAGCAAGATTTTAGATAAAAGTTGAGATTCGTATTAGACATTCAGATGGGAAGATCCAGGAAGTGGTAAGCACTCAGGACTGAGAATTAAACTGGGGAGTCTCCAGCACTCAGAACTTTTGCTACTAGTACTGACGAGAGCAGTAAGGGAAGGATGTAGGCAGAGAAGAGCTTAATCCTCAGGCTCATCAAGGATTAGCTGTCCAACAGAGGGGAGGGGCAGCAAAGGACAGAGAGGAGGACAGTCAGGCAGGTAGAAGAGAGTGTGTGTCACAGGAAACTTTTTTTTTTTTTTAAGAAGAGAGCGGTCATCTGTGTGGAATGCCAGCCCATCATGAAACAAATGCTTTCAACAACATGGAGGTAGTTGGTGATCTTGAGGAGCTATTTCAGTGGAGTGATAGAGATGAAAGCCGGAGGGGGTGTGTTCAAGAGCAAATGCATTGAGAGTAAGTGGAGACACAGAGTGCATAAAATTCTCCTGTGTTGTTTTACAGCATGGCAGGACAAAGGAAAGAGGTGGCAATGGGGAGAACTGTGAGTTAAAGGAAAAGCGTCTATTTGTTTTGTTGGTTGTTTTTAAGGTGAGATGTTCCAGATAATGTTTCGATGTTGATGGGAATGATTCAAGGGGAAAGCATATGTTGATGATTCAGAAGAGAGGTCATGGGCATACTCGTGAATCCCTTGAGCAGTCGGACAACAGGGTTGGAATCTAGGGCACCGGGAAAGGTGTTGGCCACTGAGAGTGGCTGAGATGTGTCATCTCATTAACAAGTGGAAGAAAAGGTGTGTGGACAGGTGCAGTTTCACAAATGTGCTGACCACAAGAAAAGTTGGTCTCCATTTGAGTGCATCTGTGCTCTTACTGGTTTATGAGGTGAGGTTCTGATGGGAAGAGGGATGGCAGGATTTGTGGTGGTAAGAAGGGTTGAGGAACCCAGAAGTAAAAGTGGTGTGGGGACAGGGTTGGCAAAGGAGCAAGCATACCAGAGAAGCAGAAGAGTGTGGCCTGGCAGAGGGGGGAGTCCATTCAAATCATAAGAATAAGACACAGCATTCTCTTGAGATAATTGGCAAGGCATATAATCTATGGAGAAAAACATTCAGAGATTAAAAACTGACAATTTACATACACTGTAGTATAATAATAATGAATATTCATTAAGTGCACTTGGCATGCATTATTTCATTTAATCCTTTCAACTACATAAGCCGGATGCTATTAGAGTCTTCATTTACAAATGAGGTAATTGAGGCTTGGAGAAGTGAAGTGAGCTACAGAAGGTCCCACAGCTAGGAACTTCCAGACAGGCAGGGTAGAAACCAGTCTACTTAATGACAAAGAAGTGACCTCATGTCTCCATGCTGAGCTGCCTCCTCAGAGCACAGCAGGGCTGTTCAAAGGCAAGGCCTGCACATGGGTGGGAACATATACATATCGTACTTTGCTATTATTAAAAATCTCGGCTGCATGGCGCAGGTATTATTAGGGAAGGTGAAGGACTTGTTTTTGGGTTTTGTCGGCTTCATTCAGCTACCTGGGATCTGGGACCCGGGTCCCCGGGAAAGGGGGTAGGCTGACTGGGCTATGGGAACTACTTTTGCACGGGAGAGCACACACAGGCACACACCTGCTCTCCTGTCATCTGCAGCAGCTGGAAAGCCTTCCTCTTTCATCTCCCCTTGTAATCCATTCACCACCTCAGAGACTCCTGTTTCCTCAGGGGAATGTTCCCAGATCTGCCTGGTATCCCTGAAAGCAAGGTTTTGCATCCGGTGCTGGGAGTGGTCCACGGTATTTACAAACATTAGGAAGAAATCTGGAACCACTTTGTCTGGTAGGGAAATGTAGAAGTAGCAATGATGCTGGCAGGTGGCTGCAGGGGAGGGGCGGGGAGTGACCCCTGAGGTCGTGGAGGGCTGAGGGTCCTCAGCTGCTGTGCGGCTTTGAGCAGGCTCTCCGGATCTCCCACATGGGACAAGGTGGCTCTGCACACCATCTGTGTAGAGTTTGATCTGGTGGAATCCCAGGGGATTACACAAAATACTATCATGGGGTCTGTAATCACAATCCGAGTCAGGCTTGCTGGCCTGAGGAGAGAAAGTAAGCAAGGAAAGGTGAATTAGAGACACGTTTCCGTTTGTTTACTCCACGTTTTAATAATTGGCTGATTATGGTCCATTTGTATTTGGTTTCACTGGCCGTCGGATAGCTGGAATATCCACTCACACCTTGTAATTACCACTAATTTCTTCCCTTTTCTCTGCACAGTCAGGACAGAGTTGGCAAAGAAACCATGGGAGGTGGAATGAGACTGAAATCAGACGCATATGCATGAGACAGGACCAGCCAAGGCTCTGAGGAGATATTTGGTGGGGCGGGGGTGGGAGGGGAGGAAAGGAAGAAGGCTGGGAGATGGGAAGAGAGGGGGAAAAATACCTTGAATTGGAGACAAAGGCAAATGGAGGAAAGTGTTGAAGTCAGCACAACAGCCTTGCTAGCTTAATTACCATAATGATGTAAAATAGCCCAATCAGCAATCTGGGGCTAATCTTTCATGTATTACAGGTCTCTCCTTCGTAGAGCTTCACAGCTTAAATGCATTTTTAATGAAGATATTCGAGGCAAGCAGATAATTTCCCCGTCTTTACAGGAGGGAATCAGAGCACATTAAATGGGCTGTTCCTCTTGCCTATAGCTGTCCAAAGTTCTTGCTCTGTCTGGCACATGGGAGCAGATTATCTTCCAGAATGGGTTGCCCTGCTTTCCCACCCCTCCTTCCAGAGGCAGCTGAGGATGCTTTGATTGGACTGACATGGAGGGAGAGCTGTGGCTCGTCCCAAGGGACCTGTGCTCTGTCTTGCCCAGTGCCTCAGGGATGTCCGGATCTCCTCTCTAGGGATGAGAGAGAAACCACTCTGGGGACATTGCCAGCCCCATGCTGTCTCAGCAAGCAGAAGAAGCTCGGCCTATATTGCCTGTGTTATGCTAATGGTCCAGAAACCCCAGGAAATCATTTGAACATGAGGCTTGGACTGAAAAGTGCATCTGAAGTACCCATGACCCTGATACACTTGCGTGTCAGCTTGGGCAAAAGAGCATTCCAAGACAGCAGCTCAAACCCTGCTTCCAGCCTGGGCAGCTGGATGGTCCCAGCATTCAGGGACTCATTGTTTATAACACGTTGAAGTGATGTGCAGTCAGATGGATCTGACAAATGTAGGGTTTTTGTTCTGTATTTAATGATGTTGGGTCCAGAAGCCTAAAATGGCTGGGCTGAACAAAAATGCTAGGTATCTGTAATAGGGCTCCCTTGGAAAGGCAAAGTCAGGAGGAGGTGAGGGGAGAGAAAATACCAACCTCAGACTGTGAATGTCCTGGTAAGGCAAGGGCAGGTTAAAAATGATCTCTCTATAATTTTGGGAAAACTTTAATTATCCCTTTGCTAGCATATCCTCCTGTCACCAAACTGCCTCAGATACAACTTTAACTCTTTCGATGTGTACAGTTTCTGAAAACCCTACCCTCAACCCCAACCCCTTTCCCCACCATAGCCCATTAAACTCCCTGAGTTCTGGCAGCACATATCTTCTCAGTGAATCAGGGTAGGGCCAAGGAGGGTCTAGCACTGGATAATATATTTTCAAAAGCAGACTGTATCTATCATCATCTCTATATATCTCTATTCATCATTTATCTCTTTTGCTTCCTTGAGATGGGAGCTCGAATAACTCTCTAGATGTCTGTAAGACACTGGGTGACCTAATTAATTCAACCTCAAACATTCATGTGTGGAAAGAGAAATGCTTTGCTTCTTTTCCTACTTTTGTGGTTTGCAGAATGATGACAAGGTGGATAGTAAGAACTTGCAGCAATAGGGTTATCGGGATTTGCATGGGAAAGTAGGTTCCTTACCATCTAGAGTTTAATGGTCTTGCCTATTATTGGTCCCTAAGAAATCAAGATGGCAGACACACTTCATTTTCTTTAGTTCTTCCTTTGTTTGATTCATCTATTCATTCTTTCCTTCATTTAGATCTTACTCTGTGCAGGCTATGTGTAAGACCCTCTAACGTTTCAGAGATGGGAGGTGGGAATGCAGACAGGGAAGATGCTGGAATGAGAGGAGGAGTATAAGCATTCAGAACAACCTCCAGACTCTGAAGATTTGGGTTATCACACATCATTAAAAAAAGTTTGATAATGTTGTTCCTTCAGACCATTATGAAACAGCATAGCAGCCTCCAGTTACAAACGTGCTTTTTAATGTAAGTTTCTAGGTTAGTTATTTGGAAATTAAAATACACTTAAAATATTGTGTTGATGATGTCCCTTATTATATTTCTTAAGGAAAACATAGACAATAGAAGAAAAGTAAAACTCATTCATCCTAAACTGGAACTAAATACTGGTGTCATTAGTACATACATTGTGTCTTTGCAACAAAAATAGGAGTATACAACTCTTTGTAACCCACCTTCTCGCTTTATATATATGTATATTTTTATGTCATTGAAATATTTTTCTACCACGTGATTTTCAGTGGTTGCATAGTAGTTCTCTATATGGCTATACTATATTTCATGTAATGAATTCTGCATAAGTTTTTTACCACTGTAAACTACAAGAAATATCCTTATAACTAACATCAAATCACATTTCCCATGTTCAGAAACCTGCTCAATACATAAATAGCTGAAATGTGCATTTGTAATGAAATTGCAGGGTTTTGTTCTGTTTTTTTGCAATGCATATTTTAAGGCTTTCCTATTGATTATTCTATAAATATTGATTTTCTATTTACCACTGTCCCATTGTTCTGGGGATATCATGTAGAAGTAGTGGCAAAGTCCCTGTTCTTATAGCTTACAGTTCTCTAAATCACTTAATACCTTCATTTTGTCCAAATGTAACTTTCTCATTACTTTCCCTTTCTTCTAAGAGACAAAATTGTTTTCAAGGTTAATCAAAAAATGTATCCTATGGACTTCTTTTCATACAGTGACACTTTAAGTAAATGTCTTTACAAGTTTTATCACTCCATGGTCTCTCTTTAAATACCTGTCATGCTTATACTTCCTTTTTTAATGCTGGTTTCCCCACTTGAGGTCAGGAACCTGCTTGTCTTTTTTACCCTTGTCTTTTTAATGCTGCATAGTGCCTGGCACATTATAAGCTCCTAGTAAATTCACTGAATTAAAGGATGAATGAGTGAACCAGTGCCAGTTTGCCAATTTGTTTAGCAAAATATTATACACATCTTGTGTCAATGTGGTGACATTACTCTCCATCCATAAAGCTATCACTTCTCTTTTATTTTCTCTCCTAACATTTTTATTACACAATTCTCCTTAGTTCCTGTAAAGGCCTTTTCCTCCTCTAAAAAAGTACAACACACTTTTTTGTTTAATTTAATTTAATTTTTTCAGTTTCCTTCAGCAGGTAGTAGGGTAAAAATTCAAAAGGAACACAGTGAAAACAATGAGAAGACTCTCTTCCACTTTCGTTCTTCAGCAACCCAGTTCATGAAAACAATCTATGTTACCAGTTTTTGGTCTGGCGTATGTTTCCAGAGATATTTTAGTTGTAGAAAAAAATACACATCTTTCTCCTTAATGTCTGAGTGGTAGCATATTGTAAAATACTGCTTTCTTATCGGTTCTTCACTATGGGTATTTTCTATTGGCCTATCTTCCAGGTTGCTAATTCCATATTCAACCACTATTAACTCCATTTCTTATAATAATGATTTTAGACAATGTGTCTTTCGGTTCTAGATTTCCCATGTCATTCTTTTCTAACAGTTTAAACATTTTGTTAAAATTCCTAATTATTCCATCTCTTTAATCCATTTTTAACTTGATTTTCCTTTACTAATCTTAATTATTGAAAGTCTTTGTTAGCTCCAGTGTATCATCCATAGGTCTGCTTCTATGTCTTCTTTTTTCCTTCCTGATTAGCAGTGATTTTGCACTGAATACCAGACATAGCATATGAAGGTAAAGGCTACAGATGTTATTTTCATCCAGAGAAGTTTCCTATTACCTCTGTTGTACACAAAAGATCTGGCATTAAAAAAATAGTAGATGAATGAAAGAACATAGGCCTGGTAGTCAAAAGAGAAAATATAATAGAAATAGATTTATGTATGACTCCTATATTGGGTTTACTAGACAAAAACTTTAAAATAACTATCATTAATATGTATATTAGTCAATGTTCTACAGAAAAACAGAAACAATATGGTGTGTGTGTGTATGTGTGTGAGTGTGTGTATAGAAAGATATTTATTTTAAGACATTGACTTGCGTGATTTTGAGGCTGGCTAATTCAAAATCTGTAGGGTGGACTGGCAGTCTAGATATCCAGGGAAGAGCCAGTGTTGCAATTCAAATGCAGAATTCCCTGTTGCTCAGAGGAGATGAGTTTTTTGTTCCACTTAGGCCTTCACCTGATTAGATGAGACCCACCTACATAATGGAGGTTAATCAGCTTTACTTGGAGTCCCATTAATTTGCATGTTAATCTTGTCCAAATAAAAACATCTTCACAGAAACATCCAGAAAGTTTGGCCAAATATCTGGGTAGTGTGGCCCAGATAAGTTGACACATATAGTTAACCATCACATTATGGAATAAAGAAGTAGAAAAAATAGAAAATTACAATAGAAAATTAAAATCTATAAAATGAATCAAAGACCTTGACAGGTATCTTTTCTTCATAAGCACCACAAGACTTCGCCAATTATGTGAAACTATCACTTGGCCTTGAAGAAGTTTTTGACCTAACTTTCCAGCTTTCTGTGCAGCCCTAGGGCACGGAAGAGAACTCATAGTGGAAACTACCATGCAGTCAAGGCGACTGAAAATTTCAGTTTGTCATCTGGCCCCACACTACTCGTAATATCTTTGTTGCTTCTCGTTTTCTCCTTTTTCCTTTTTTCCCCCCTTGCCTCTTTTTCCCTTTTTCATGGAGTTGTTTTAACTGAATGGAGCCCGGTTTCCAGCCTAAGTTTCAAGTGGGAGTGGTGAGGGGAAAGAGAGTGATGATGCCCTGAATGGTTCTACCTTCTTTGAAAATGAGTTTATTCATCTTTATGTCCGCAGCTCTCTGGTTACCTTTAAAATGTTATTTATGTAATTTATACAGCTTTAAAAATTATATTAGAAGAACATTAGTCTGTTATGACTATTCTATTGTACCCAGAAACATAAGTTTTATGCATTTTTATTCATATAATTCAATGATTCTTGACTATGACTGCTCATCAAAACCATGTATGTGAAACTTATAAAAAATGAAATGTCCAGGTCACATACCACATCTACCTGAATTAGAATCCATACATCACCTTTCCAATGACTTACTATTTGTGGCTTCTTTTCTCTATATGCTTCCATTTCATGTATAAATTCACATCCATTTCATGTATAAATTCACATCCTCTACATTCGCATTCTGTGGGCTGCTCTAGCAACAAAGGAAGGAGCCAAAATTTATTTATTGTTGGATTTTACCCATGCTTTATGTTCCACGTGATTCTGATGCACAAATCAATGCTTTCTTATTTCCAATTGGGCTCTATTTCTTGATCCCTTTCTTTCCCTTGTCCATTTGTCTAACAAACATTTATTGAATACTTTTTACAAATGTCCTTGGCAATAGGTTTAAGGAAATAATATGAAGATGCGTAACTCAGCCAAGCTAGGGAGATGGCTGTTTAACAAGTGATCACAAAATAGAGTATTCAAAACTGTCAGTTGAATGGTTAGGAACAGGGCAATGCAGGAGAACAGGATGCATTGAACTATGGGTGAGGACAGGAAAATAAAAGGTTTTGCAGAGAATGCAATTCTTTAGATTCATTTTAGAGGTCTCTGTTTCCAGGCTCAGAGTTTCCACAGTTGCTCCATCTGTTACCAGTGAGTCCTGAACCCTCTTCTTCTAGTTCTTGAAATGTCTCAATACTGTTAGTGGGGCTCCAACAGTCATGACGTATCTATTCTCAGGGTTAATGCTTTCTAATACAAAATGCCTCCTTCTACCTCCTCTTCTATCAGATGTTACTTTAGAATGAGTTCCACACTTATATGGCTATATTGGTCACTACTTCATCATGTCTTGATGATGGTTAAATTACTTTAGTTTACCTCTTTAAAGTTTAAAGTTCATCTTGTGTTTTGCAAATACTGTGCTCCTTGTGTTGATACATATATAGACTTCTGTAGCAGTATTTTCTCCTGATAATAACTTAGGCATTTCTTCCATTACACTGTTTTTTTGTTAGATTGCCCTTACTATTTTCTAAAAATATAGTTTTATCTAATTCCCCCTTCCCAGTTGCCCCTGAAATTTAAATTTAGAGCCTCCTGTTAAAGCTAAGTTGTCTCCTGCCAAATTCATTATTCTATTTTTGGGAATTATGAAATGTTCTCTGCCCTTGTCATGGGGTCACCTCTGTGATAGCATAAGCATCTTTCTAGA
The DNA here is from genome assembly GCA_028534135.1 of Potos flavus. Classification (NCBI taxonomy): domain Eukaryota; kingdom Metazoa; phylum Chordata; class Mammalia; order Carnivora; family Procyonidae; genus Potos; species Potos flavus. The sequence goes on along the minus strand of CM052884.1, from coordinate 24,007,773 downwards.
AAAGCAAACCTTATTTTCCTTTAATATCATCTACCTAGCTAGTTGTCTGCTTCAGAAATCCTATTTTATTTTCCAAAGACCAAAAAAAAAAAAAAAAAAAGATATAGAAACAGTACTTGTGGTCCCAAGTCCTTTGGTTTCCTACCTAGGACTATAGTATAGAGTCAATAGAGATGCAAAACAAATTTGTTTGGAACTCTACGTTAATAAAAGTATATATACTGGCCTCCACTGCCTGGGTGGATTTGAGTTTTAAAGAAACATTGTCCTTTCATAGTGAGTCATCTTCTGAAGCAAAGCAATATCCTACCCCCACCCCACCCCAGTCATCTGAAACTCCCATTGTGTGATGACATGATATTTCTTCTTTTAAGATTGAATATGAAAGCTTCAACCATCACATCAAGCCACAGATCAATCACAGCCACCACACGGAGAAAATTACCATTTGGCAACATCCATCATCTTTACAAGTGCTACCCACATCCAATACCACCTGAGCCCGCATCCGTTCTTGCTACTTAGTCCTGTTTTCAGTGAGTCTACATGTCAACTAAAGGGTCTTATTCCTTTTGAGAGACAGGACAGAAGCACAGTAGTGCTTTTAGGAGACAAAACTTCCTTTCCAGTCCTAGGTGTCTCTTAATGGAGTCTCTTGATGCTCTGCTCACCTGTGATTTTTATGACATCAGTACAGAACTGAGCTTCCTCATTTATTTGTTGACTCACTATACCTCTCTCCCCTTGTCCTATGGATTCTGAAAAAGAGTGATATAGTTATGGAGAGGAGACTCTAACCTAGCCTAAGATGAAGAAAAATGCAGGCTGCACATCTGTTTTATATCTGGGCCATAGAAATGTTATGATACAGTCCCACAAAAGACCAACAACTCTCTCAAGGCTCTTGAACTTGCGTTGGAATTCTCAGTTCTTTTCATCTCCTGTGAGTAGTAGCCTTGCTCCCTGAACATCCAGGTATTGGGTATCTCTTTTTGCTATAAACAAGAAATCTTTTCTGCAGTTGGAGGTAAATGCATATGTCTTTTTGTGAAAGTTCAACTATGAGAACTGAATGAGAAATAGAATGCATAGTCACTAAATCGATGTGAAAGTAGAACTACTTGAATTTATGCTCCTGAGCATTTGAGATATCCTAGGGAAAGGTCAGCAAACTATGGCCATGGTCTGCAAACCCGCCCACTCTGGTTTTGTTATCATTCATGAGTTAAAAATGGTTTTTGCATTTTTAAATGATTGACAACAAATCAAAAGAAGAATAATATTTCATAACACATGAAAGTCATATGAAATTCAAATTTCAGTGTCTTTAAATAAAGTTTGATTGGTACACGCTCATCATTTACATATTGTCTATGCACGCTTTCAAATGGCAGGATTGAGTATGTGCAGCAGAGACCATATGGCCCACAAAGCCCAAAATTTTATTATATGGCCTCTTACATAAATAGTTTGCCAAACCCTGTTCTAAAGCAGAACTATCCTAGGAGAGACTGCTTGCCTATGATTATGTGAATCACAATATCATGCAAATTGGAATCAAAACCACCCCACGGGATTTTTCATGATGCTTGGAAACCTTCTGGGTCCTTAGCCCAGAGCCTCTCTCATTTGACAGTGCAACTATCCCAAACCTTTCATTCTTCTCTATATTGCACCCTTCCTTGCTGCCCTTCAAAGCCTCACCAGCTGACCTCACTTGTTGTTTCTTATGGAGGAAAATTAAGCCATTAGGTGTGAACTACCTCAAGCTCTTTTTTTTCCTGCCCTTCTTTTATTTGCATCTGGTGCCCATCTAGTCTCCTTTCTGTACATCTAAGAATAACATGTAAGACATATCCCTCTCTCTGCATCGATTCCTTTCCCCACCAGGTTTTTATTCCATCAAATATCCTTTTCCTCCTCTAAATATCCACCCCAACTGGCTTTTTTATGTCACAATGTATAAACATGATTTTTTTAGAAAAGAATTAAAGAATAAGAATTTTTAAAATAATCTTAGCCCCATGTTCCCATTAGCTACCATCTTCTCCCTCATTCTCCTCACAATCAACCTACCTGAAAGAGTACTCTATATTCATTCTTCTTAACCATCCTCTTCACTTCTCAACCCACAGAAAGCTTAGAGACATGAAAGAGCATAAAGTATTCGGGCCAAAATAATCCAAAATGGGACTGATGAGTCAGGTCCAAAGGGACCTTAAATTCAATTTCTGGAGACTTTGAACTTGATCCAAAGAGTGAAGGCAGTCATTGAAAAACTTCAGGCTTTATCTCTTACCTAGTCTTTTTTTTTATTGTTTTTCTGATGCATGACATGTTTGTGAAGCTCCCACTCACATCCTCATATACTTCATAAGCCCCAGCCATCTGAATTATAATATAGGATTCTGCAAATACTCAGTGGATGGGTAAGTCAGGATGATGAACTTTATATTCCCTTAGAACGACTTGAAAATCCTGGTGGGCCATCAATGGGAAACTCATAATCTGATTTTTAGAAAATCACTCATAAAAGAATGAAGAATGAATTCAGTTTGGTTGGCCTGGAAGCAATGGACAAGCTGGGAAACTATTAACATAGTCCAGGTGGGCAATAATGATGGCTTGAGCCGAAGGTTTCAACTTGCAGCAGGGAGTTTTATGGGGGTTGCTACAATCAGGTAACAAATGAAACTGAACACTTTGGGGAAAGATGTTTTTTTAATTCATAATAAAGTCTTCTCAGTGATTAAGTATAACCTTTATTTATTATTATTACTATTTTAAATTTTATTTTTTATTTAAATTCAATTAATTAACATATAATGAATTATTAGTTTCAGAGGTAGAGGTCGGTGATTCACATGCCCTCCTTAATGTCCATCACCCAGTTACCCCAGAACCCCACCTACCTCCCCTCCAGCAACCCTCAGTTTGTTTCCTATGATTAAGAGTCTCTTATGGTTTGTCTCCCTCTCTAATTTTGTCTTGTTTTTTTTCCTCTCTTCTCCTACGATCCTCTGTTTTGTTTCTTAAATTCCACAGAAGAGTGAGCTCATATGATAATTGCCTTTCTCTGATTGACTTATTTTGCTTAGCATAACCTTTCACTTTTTTTTTCTTTTTTTTTTTTTTTTTTTTTTTAGAAAGAAAGAGAGCATGAGCTTGGGGAAGGGCAGAGGGAGAGGGGGAGACAGTATCTTAAGCAGGCTCCATGCTCAGCACTGAGCTCCGACATGGAGCTCGATCTCACAAACCTGAGATCTTGACCTGAACTGAAATCAAGAGTCAGACACTTAACTGACTGAGCCACCCAGGTGCCCCAATTTTTTCTCTTCTAAGGGAGTCATATTCTATTTAGTTCGGAATATTTATGAGTAGTTATGTACTACTGTACAGTGTAGGTACACTATTAGGCAGTGTCTTTAGGATCTCCCTCATCACACCAGTAAGAATCTTTGCTTCTCATGGAGCTGCCACCACAAGGATCCTCTATTCCACTGGAGTCTAAAGTCCAAAATCCTAATTTTCCCATAGTGCCCTATAGCAGTAAACTCCATCAGGGTAGGCAATGAATCCAATGTAGTCTCCAGTGCCGAATACATATCTTTCCAGTGCCTAGTATCACTTGGTACACAATAGGCATTCAAACATATTTTGAATGAATGAATGAAGCAAGGAAGGAAGAAACTTGTGAACTTAGAAATGATTGTTGCCATTTATCCAACATTTATTAATTATTTAACACATACTTTGTATTCAGAACTGTTCTAGACATGGGTCCAAGTGTGACAAAGACAAACTTAATGTTTTTGGTAGGTTTAAGTTCTAGTTTGTGGAGGAGACTACCACCAACACAGTGGTTGTGTTCTTTGAAAGGGTGTTTGTTTTTGGTGCATATAAAAAGAGTACCTATCTCAGAGAAGGGAGAGGAGCTGGCTTTCAGAATGAGATTCTGTTTAAAACTGAGTCTGTTTAAAACTGAGTCTGAGACAGTAATTAACCAAGGGAAGGTAGTATGGAGGAGAGCAATACAACAAGGGAACAACAGAGATGAAGGTGAAGATGGAGAGTTTAGTGGACTGAGATAATTTGGCATTGCTGGAAGGAAGTGTTTTAAAGGGTCAGCAGTGATGAGCCCTAGGGTGGTTCAGTCAGTTAAGTTTCTGACTCCTTGATTTTGACTCAGAGTAGTGGGATCAAGTCCCACATGGGGCACTGCACTGAGTGTGGAACCTGCTTAAGAGTCTCTCTCTCCTTTTCCCCCTGCCTCTCCCCACTTGCTCTCTCTCTCTAAAAATTAAAAAAATAAAATAAAATAAAGGGTCAACAAGAAGAGATGAAGTTGGAGAAGAAGCCTATCATGAAGAGTTTCTATAGCAAGGTGTTTGGATTTGATACTGACCACACTGACATGGTGAACCTTTAAAGAGTTTCTCTCTAGTTACAATAGAATTCAGTAAAAGTGAGATTGAAGATAAAAATACAGAAGAGATGAGAGAGATCCTACTGCATGTACTGTGGTACCATTCACTGATGATGTGGGTTTTTGATGAAAACGGTTTGATTTTTAGTGTACATTACACATCACAATGATAATGTAGGTGGTTAGTGTCTATCAATGACCGAGCATTCTGCAGAATTAAAGAGGTTTGTGGGTTCCCCTGGTAAATTAATCAAGTCTTTTCATACTGTTTCTCTGGAAGATATGTTCAGGGTTCTAATTGTCACCTTTATTTATTTATTTATTTTTTAAAATTTTATTTTATTTTTTCAGTGTTCCAAGATTTATTGTTCATGCACCACACCCAGTGCTCCATGAAATACTAATTGCCACCTTTAAAAATGGACTACAAAAAATGCTACCTTATTATAATTCAGGCATTGTTCCTAGGTATGTGATAGGTTTAAAAAAATATTTAGAAAAATGTACAGATGGACATGACGTTTGAACTATATAAAGCCAGAACCAAGATTACCTTAAGACATCATTGAAATCAGGGAGCCTGGGTGGCTCAGTCAGTTGAGCATCTGCCTTCAGCTCAGGTCATGATCCCGGGATCCTGGGATGGAGCCCTATATTGGACTCATTGCTCAGTGGAGAGCCTGCTTCTCCCTCTGCCTGCTGCCCCCCCCTGCTTATGCTCTCTCTCTCTCTCTGTCAAATAAATAAATAAAATCTTTAAAAAAATAAATAAAATAAAAAGACATCATCAAAATATAAAGTTATCTAAAAAGAAACTTAGCAAATACACAGAAATTAAATTCAAAAGAAATCAAATTATTAAAAAAGAACAAATCTGAATCAAAAAAGGAATATTTTATTGATTTTCATTAGTTTCATTTTACATTAACTTGAGAGTTTATATCTTACATAGAACAGATTGGTATTTTCAGAGTGTTCTCATTTACTAAATTGTAGATGGACAAACTTCTAATTATAGGACTTCCATGAAGATCTAATCTTTCTTGCTTTCAACAAATATTTTTGAGCAGATACTATGTGCAAAACACTATATTAAGTGCCAGGGAAACATTGAAAAGTACTAGTGAAAATAGACTACTACCCTCAAGGAAAATTTAAGTTAGTAAGAGAACTAATAACACAATCTTTGTAATAACAGAGTAGGAAATGAATTAGTGATAAGATAGTCAAGATCATTGTAGTTCTGAGGAGTGAGCAATTAAATTTAGCTGGAAGTGGAATATTAGTTGAGTTCTAAATATTGGACCCACTTTTAATAGGCAGAGAAAAGGAAGAAGATCATTTGGTTTTCTACTTCATCATGCTGTTGAAACTATACTCTAAAACATTTCCAATAACCTCCTAATTGTTATCTCAAATAGTCTTCCCTCAGCTTTCAGTTCATATCCTTTTTGCAAAATTTAGCTTTAAAACTTTGTCTTCCCTGGTTTTTGTACCATGAATTTTCTGAGTGCCACTGAATGCCGGTTCTTTGGTTGGATTTCTTCCTGCTGTGATGTCGGTCAGGACCATTTAGTGCAGCAGATTATATTATGCCTACTTTTTAGTGCCTCCTGTTGATCAGGTTCGCCTGTCAGACACAAGTAGTAAAATGGAGGAAACTGATGTGCAATTTGCAATGACCAGTTTAACAGTTGTCCTGCTAGGCTTCTGGAAGGTGGAGTAGATCAGTGGTCTTCAATCCTGGTTGCTCAAGGGGAATGGTCTAAATCCGAATATGCTTCTTCCCAGTCCCCTTCACTCCTTAAGATTCTGAATCTGTAAGGTTGGGTTAAAAAGGTCCTATTAAGGGGCACCTGGGTGGCTCAGTCGTTTAGGTATCTGCCTTTGGCTCAGGTCATGATCCTAGGGTCCTGGGATCAAGCCCTGTGTTGGGCTCTCTGCTTCTCAAGAAGTTTGCTTCTCCCTCTCCCTCTGTGATATCTCTCAGTCTCACTGAAATAAATAAAATATTTTTAAAAAAGAGCCCCGCGAAGCTGATACGTACCTTACAATGAGAAATTTTTGGTTAAAATTTGGGGGATCCATTCTAGGACAGATATTTTTGCTGCCAGCCACTACATTGAAGTTGGAGTAATGAACAAAGATACAGAAAAGATCGCAAATCACTACATATATATGAGCATAAGCAACTAATTGTTCTGTGATTATGTTCCTTTAGTCCAATGACCAGGTTGATGCTTTAATCCATCTGCCTATTGACGGAGTGTTATACTCTTAAAACTCATAGGCTGTTTGTGTTATGCTTTTAAAATAGGATGTGATTGTGCTGCTGTCTCTGCATTTGAACCCGTGGTGGGCACTGACCTTTCCAGTCTCTGAGTGATTAAAGCTCTTATTAATTTCCTGTAGGGATGCCAGCACTCTAAGGCAGTAGAGTGGTGGGAGTTCATTAACATGTGGGGCTCTAATTAGCCAGCAAAGAAATTGTTCCTGTTCTCAGTCTGATATCTAGCACAGCTATAAATACAGACATATGAGAAAAAAAAACATGAAACCATAACCAAAAAAAGGAGGTGCTGACATGTCCAGGGCAGATATTTAAACCAAAACAACTACCCTGTTTTCCTCCCTCACACTCTCCTGGGGTAAGTTAAGCTCTTCTGGAAAACTGCATGTGGATGGGATTGGCACAGTATGGTAGAAAATCTGAGGGGGCTAGATCAGCACTGGAAATAATTATTGATTGGGTTATATTGTTAAGTCCCTCTGAACCTGTGATTCTATGAATAACAAGTCTAAGGAGAGGTAAAAAGAAGTGAAGTTCCTTGGTGTTGAAAAGAGAAGAAAGAGAAATTTAATAATAATCTTTATGTCTGAGTAGGACTGAGAGAATAAGGGCCACATTGTCCATTGGAAACAAGAGAGGAAATGAGTGTAGATTACAGCTGGGAGCAGTTTGATTGGCTAGTTAATATTTTGAGGGTCCTTTCAAGATACTAAACCTTGTGTAGGGAGCTGGTAGTGCTCATCTCTTGGAAGGGGCACCTAAAACTCTACCAGATGATGCATATAGAATTACCCTCACACTAACAGTGAACCAATTAGTTGAGGTTCTAGGAGGCACCCTGAGGATTGTTAAATGCTGGAGTGAATTCCCAAGCAGGCTGCATTTGTTCCTTCCCCTCTGAACATCTTTGTAAATGAGAAAGAAATCTATTGAACTGAGGATAAGGAACTGGCCTGGCTTGAGATGGAGAATTGGCTCTACAAAGAGTCAGTCCTTAGGATTCGGGAGAGTTGAACCCTCCCACCCTCTCCCACTAGGTGCCATGCATTTGCAATACCAAGAGGACCGGTTCTGAAGATATGACTACCAGATTCCATGTTCAACATTGCTTTTTGGGACTTTCTTCAGATTGGGGTCCAGACATGCTGATGCTTGGAAATCTCCATTACTAGAACCCTTCCTTTCTTTCCACATTTGTATCCACCTAGGTAACCTTTACCTGGGAGTGGGAATTCTGAATACCTAACAGAAAGTTTCCCAGGGCAAAACTTCTGACCTGCTATTATGCGTCCATGAGTTCTTGATTTCATTTCGTTCAAATCTGGCAGCTTACACAAAGAAATGGTCTTTGGCTCTTTGAGAAAATGGGAAAGAATGAAATCTGTTTGTACCTGTTACCAGGTGAAATACTCGGCACCTTCAGATCTGGGTTTTCAGCCAGCCCCATTCAGAATCAGTGTGCATCAAATGGGGATGAATATGTGTGATTCAGATACCAGTTCTCCTAGAACTTAACTATAAATCATAAATAGATACTTGGAGGTGGCATTTTTTTTAATTAAAGTTTTTATTTTTTAAGGTGACATTTTAAATAAATGGGCTATCAGTGTATTATGCTTATTGGATACTCCAGTCTCTTATTAACCCTAGGGAACATTTAGAAACATAATATTAAAAATGGTGTTAAGATTTACAGTCTGTAGCAAGGAACATAAAAAATAAGCTCGATAAGCCCACATGAACTTAAATGAAATAATCCTGGTAAAGCACTTAGTGCAGCTCCAGGCACACAGTGAGTGTGCCGCGGGTGTTAATTACTGCAGGTATCTGCTTTGTTCCGGTGAGGTTCCTAAGTCAGCACTCCATCATGGCATTGGGGTGGAGGTTTCCCTCACATTTGTGCTCACTGCTCCCGTCTCTTTTCCTCCCTCATTGGGCTATTTTTCTGCCTGGTAAACGCCACAATCACAGTAGACAAGAGAAAGGAATCCAATTATTTTTGCTCTCGCTGTCAGTGAATGGTCTAGTAAGGAAGATGGTTAGCATTATTGACTAAAATTATTTTAGCATAAGTTTTTGCTGCTTCTTCTGTTTCTCATTTTAAATCCCGAGAGTAAGTGGCACTTCCCCTTCAGGTTCTCTAGACAGCTTCTTTTAGTACAACCTTCCAGAAGCCACTGCTATCGGAGTGGGGCGGAGTGGGGGGAGATAAAGCAAAACTTTTCTCCTTGAACTTTTAGGATAACAAGATATTGACATCTGATTTATATTCATAACTGAAAGCATGCACTTTGAGCAGCTCAGTGTAGTGGTCTGGTCAGAGGCCTTGGTTTTCACTAAGAGACCCTCTCAGTATGGGCTCGGAAGTATATATTAATAGGTCAATCAATGATGTATTACTGTGTGTTAGAGTTCCTTTCTCCTGCATTCCACGTACTTTGCCAAGAGAATTTCTGTGTGATCCCAGACTGGTTCAAATATCTTTCAATAATTAGTCAGCAGCAAGGATATTGAAGGAGAAAATAATGTAAGAAAAGAAGACAATCATGTATAGTCACAGTCCTGCTTGTTTTTCACTAACTAGTGACTTAGATACTTGGTTGCTTGGTTTATATCCAAATCTGGAAGATCTGATCACAAAATTATCATCAAATTTCTCTGGAAAAAAATGTGGTGACCTTCAGGATCCAGCCTCCAGACTTCATTGCATGTGTTGTGATCCCATCACTATCCTAGGTCATTTCCACTCTGCTTTTTAATTTTTAGATATAACAATCTTTTCAAATTATCCTGATCAGTTCTTTCTTATAGCTATAAGTATTTGCACCTTCTGTTACCACTGCATGGAATTTCTTTCCTCGTGGTTTTCCTGCTGAACTCATACTCATATTTCATATCAAGACAGAGCAGGTAGGGATTTCCCATCTATGTTCTCCTGGGGCCATGGAAGGGCCTCATCCTGTTAAAAGGACACATCACATTTTCCTACAATCATCCACATAGATGTCTGTCTACCTTCTCTAAATTATGAACCTCCCTAGGTAGAGAACTATATTTGGTTCACTACTGTATTCTCAGTGTCTAATATAAAGTTGAATCAAGTGAAATTGCTGATATTTGGCAGTTTTTTTAAACCTACAGCTATATGATGCAGCAATTTCACATGGGTCAATTTAATACATTGCTGACATCATATCATGTAAAATATCTCACATGAATGAATGAGTGAACAATCTATATCTGTCCGTGTAATATGTAAATTTTTTCATTGTAATGTCTTTGTTAGGTTTAAAAATCAGAGTTTTGCTGGTTGCACAAATGAATTGGGAAACATTCCCTCTTTCCCCATTTTCTGAAAGACTTTGTGTAATACTGATATTCTTCCTTCAATGAATGATAGAATTTACCAGTGAAACTAAGCCTAGAGCTTTCTTTGTGGGAATTTAGTTTTTAAAAATTTGTGAATTCTATTCTCTTAGTTGATATGGAGCTTTTAGATTTTTCTATAAAATGTGTTTGTTCAAGGAATCTGTTGCTTGGATCTATGGTGTTACATTCATAAGCATAAAGTCATTAATGCTATTTCTCTATTATCCTTTTAATATCTGTGGGATCTTTAGTGATGTATCTCTAATTTCATTCTTGATGTTGATAACTTTCTCTTCTCTCCTTTCTCCATAATCATTCTTGCTAGGGATTTTTGTGAATTTTATTAATCTCTTCAAATAATCACATTTTGGGTTAATCAGTTTTGTCTATTATTTGTTTCTTCATTTATTTTTGCTCTTACATTTATTTTGTATGTGTGTGTGTGTGTGTGCCTATATACTTAGGTTTAAGATTTTTTTTTCTATCTTCTTAAGGGTGGGGGGCATAGATTATTGATTTTAAGTCTTTTTTGGTAATATAGGAATGTTAAAGCTATATATAATTCCCTGTGAGCATTGCTTTAGCTGCACCCCTCAAGTTTTTATATGTTGTAACTAATTCAGTTGGGAATATATTGTAATATCCCTATCATTTCTACATTGACCTGTGGTTTACATGGAATTTTTAAAAACTTTAATTACCAACTTAGGTTTTGAAATGTTCAAACTTATTTTATAGCCAAGAATGCAGTCTATCTTGGTGAATATTGCATATACACTTGAAAAGAATGTGTGTATTCATTCTGTCACTGTTGGGTATAGTGTTTATAAATGTCAGTTAGATCAAGTTGCTTAATAACATTGTTTAAATATTCTATTTCCTTGCATCTTGTGTCTGTTTTTTTCTAACAACTACTGAGTGAGTGGAATTAAAATATCTAACTTTTGTTGTGGATTTGTCTACTTTTCCCTTCAGTTTTGTCATTTTTTTGCTGCATGAATTTTAGTACTCTGTTATTGGATGAATACATATTTGTGATTTGTTTGTCCTTCAGGTAAATTTTTTAATCATGTAATATTTCTCATTGTATCTTCTCATTACCTTCTCTGTTTTATATTATATATATATATATGTATATTATATATATGCATATTACCTATCTATATATATAAAGTGTATTTTCCTGATGTTAATCTGTCTGATATTAATGTATCCCTATCAGTTTACTTGCATTCACTGCTTCCATGGTGTATCTTCTTCATCCTTTTATGTGCAACCTGCCTAAATCTTTTTATTTAAAACTCATCTTTTGTAGATGGCTTATCATTTGGTTTCAATTTTCTATTCATTCTGATAATCTCTGTCTTTTATTGAGATTTTAAATCATTTGTATCTCCTATAATTATTGTTTTGGTTCAATTTAAGTCTACCATATTGCTATTTTAAAAAAATTTATATGTTTTGTTTTTTCTATTTTTCCTTGCCTTCTTTCATGTTAATTCAGTGTTTTTTGAGTTTTAGTTTATTTCTTCTATTAACTTCATAGCTAAACTTTTTTATTATGATTATTTTTAGTGATTTTCCTATAACTAACAAGATGCATCCTTAATATTATACACTTAATTCCTGACACTCCTTGATTCTCACTTCCCATTGTCTACTTCATTTACCTATCCCCTGGTTTCTATGTGATTATTGTCATATCTTTTATTTCTGCATATGTTTTGAACTCCTCTTGATACTGTTATTATTTTGCTTGAAACAGTGTTTTTTAAGTAAAATGTGAGAAGTAAGTAAATATAGTCATTTATATTTACTTATTTACCATTGTTGATGTTCTTCATTCCTATCTGTAGGTTTGAGTTTTCATCTGGTATCATTTTCTTTTGAATAGGAAAATACCTTTTAACATTTCTTGTAATGCAAATCTGCTGGCAACAAATTTTCTAAGCTTTCACTTATAGAAAATTCTTTATTTTACTACTGCTTATAAAATTTTCACTGGTAATGGAATTCTGGGTTGGCCTTTTCCTTTTCTTTAGCAATTCAGAGAGGCTATCCCATTATCTTCCATAGTCTGTTGTTCTGATGATAAGTCAGAGACTGTTACTCTTCCCTGTATTTAAGGTATTCTTTTTCTTTGATTTTCAGGAGGTGACTGTGGTGTGCCAGGTGGGGCTGTTTTTATATTTATCCTGTTTAATGCTTGCTGAACTTCTTGGATCTACAGATCTATAGATTGGTGGAGTTTTTTAAATAAAATTTGAGTTCTCTGCCATTATATTTTCCAATATTCGTTTATATATTCCAATATTCCATTGTCCACTGTCATTCCCTTTTTTGGAGGGGGGGCACCAATTACATATAAATTAGCCAATTTGATAGTATTTTATGTGTCCTTGAGGCTGTATTTACTTTTATTAAATCTTTTCTCTTTCTGTTCTTAAAATTGGAAAACTTCTATTTATCTGATTTCAAATTCACTGACTTTTTCATGAATCTGCTATTGAGTCCATCCTGTGAATTTCATTTTAGTGGTATATTTTTCAGTTCTAGAATTTACATTTGTTTCTTTTTTTTTCCCCCAATACATCTCATTTCTGTGTTGAGATTCTCTATCTGCTTACTCATTTAGACCACATGTTCCTATAATTCTGTGAACACATCTTTGTTTAATTCTTTGAACATATTTATGATAGTTGCGTTAAGTATATCTGCTAAGCCCAACATCTGGCTATCTTGGATTCAGTTTCTATTGGCTGCTTTTATTAAGTATAAATCATATTTTATTTACTTTCTTTTTATAAATACTGACTTTTGATTGAATATTGGAAGTATTGATTCTCATTTTAGCAGGCAGCTCAATCACTGGCTTGATAGCATTGACCTCACTTGCCAAATCTCAGCCTCCAAACTCTATATCCACTTTGGATCTTTTTAGGGCTTATTTTAGACCCCCTTGCTGAGGGGGTCTAAAGTAGGTCTTGCTCTGTTTGTGCTTCTTACTCCTCGGGGTCACCCCTTTGATGTTTCAGCTGGAACCCAGTTTGTTAAAGAGTATATCTCATCCTTCTAGCAAGGTCCAAACTCCAAAATCTCTGGACATTGCTTCCCTGCCTCCCCCACCCAACTGTGCCTGTGGTACCTATGTTGTGTTCTTAATTCCACAGCAGCTGTCATCTGGCAAACCTCTATCTTGCCCAGTCCGTGACTCCCTCAGCCGCGGATTTGTAGGGGTCTCCCCAAGTGATTTCTGAGGCTGCTTTTTTGCACAAGGTACTCCTCTCCAGTTTCCTACCCTGTAGACCCAGCATCTTCAGCTTCCCTGACTATGATCTCTGCCACTTCAGCTCAGCAGGAACATAGTATTCTTCTGTGACACTGTCTGCAGTGTGGTTGGGAAATTGTATTGAGGTAGAAACCTGGGTACTCACCTCACAGCCATTGCACTCTTGTTCTTCCTGTTGTTCATTATCTGAAAACAGCTGTGTCATGTATTTTATAGCTATTTATTACCATGGGGTTGGTCTAATGCAGTACTCCACTATGACTGGAAGTGGAAATTAATTACATAACTCTTATCAAGTATTCTTATCAGGAATGGTAATTTTTCTTCTTAATAAACATACTGAAAAATAATGGTTAACATGGCTTATAGTATGCCAACCATTGTTTTGAATGCCTTGATTATTAAACTCATTTAATCCTTACAGCTCTCCAAGTGATGTACTGATCTTGTCCCTATGTATATGTTAAGAAATCGAAGCACAGAGATGTGCTACCTAAATTCATACAGCTACAAAGTTATTGAGTCATGCACTGGTTTTCGCTCCTACACCTTAGTAACTGTACCATGCTGCCTTTTGATAGAAAGTGGGTCATGATTAAACAAGGGGAAATGATCAGAATAAGAAGTACATTTAAATTCATTAATAAAGGTTGAGTATAATAAGTTGACTTGTAGCAAGTTTGGGATCTAGGGCTTTGGATCCCTGCTACCATGTACCACCATTTTTACTCACTAGGTTGTTCTGTATTCACCATTAAGTACTACATAAATACAGAAAAAGTGCTTGGAATAATAGTGAGATTCATTCTTATTCTCTTCCACACTCCCACCTATTGCTTTTCTTTATCTTAGTTTGGATGTGAGCTCATAAATGTGCCACCTAAAGAACCTAGTTTAAAATGTAAACCTTTAGGTGGAATAATATATGTTATATTGGTCGTTTAATCTATCTGTGACAAGTGTTAAAACACATGTGCATTGATTTTTTTTTTTTTTTTTTTTTTGAGGAGCGTATTTCTAAGGGTAATTTAATAGTAGTATTGAGCATAGCTTTTACTGGTAGGGAGGAGGAAAGGAGAACAGATGAAGAGAGGGAACTGCTAATGGCATCTTCCTAATGCAATTGCTTAGGTCAATGGAAAGCTGTCACAGCTTAATGCACTTGCTGTTTGAGGATGCTATCATGTATAAGATTAAGCCATTCCAAAACATGAAAACAACAACAGCTTGTTACAGTGGGAGCTTGTTAAAGACCTTCTATCAAGCAGCTCTGATCATTTGAAGAAAGAAGCTATGGTACTTATTCTCCCCCTTTAATTCTAAGTCAAATCTAAGTCCTAGAAAGAAAAAGCATTCACCTAGCAAAAGAAGGTGGGGGGTAGCACAATATATTGCTTCAAAGATCACTCTCTCCACTACCCCATCTACCTGTGGAAATAAGACTTTCTTTCTAGATGGAATTGAGCATCTTCGCTTTAATATGTTTCTGGAACCAGGAGAAAGTTTAATCTCTGAAATGCCTTCGACTTGATGCCCTGTGCTAGTACTCAGGATAGGAAAGTTGACCCTTCACTGAAACCACATATTCTGACATTGAGAAAAATCTAATTTGTGGGGTATGTTTTAAATTCCTGTTTATTTTATGCTGTTGGTTTTTGTTATGTTCAGGATATACAATTCAGAAAATCTCTCTAATAGGGAGTTAATTAAGAAATAGTTGGATCACAAAAAGGTTATTAGTAAGAAATCCTTAAGGATCAATTCATCATTCATTCCTTGAGCAAATTTTCACTGAGTACCAGAAAACTAGTGAGCATAGATCATATTGAGAAAGTAGGGAAGTGACTCATGATGAAGCCAGAAAGGTAAAAAAAGGACTGGGCACCCGTCTGTATCAAAGACTTTAGGTTGAGTTTTACATATAATAGGGCACCATGGAAAAGCTTTAAGAGGGTGAAGGGGTGAAATGATCTTGTTTACATTGAGTAAAGATCACTCTGGATTCTAGGTAGAGAATAGATTGGAAAGGAGGGAAAAAGAACTCAGAGACCATGGTGATTTGGACTAGTGAAGGTAGAGAGAGTACTGATTCCAGATATAGATTTGAGTCAGAAGCAGAAGATTTTCTGCTGGTCATGAGGAAAAGACAGTAATCAAGAATGGCTTCTAGGATTTGGCTTGAATTTGGTGATTGGTAGTGCTATTTATTGAGATGGTGAAGACTCAGTTGAAGGATGGCATGAGTGGTGATGGGGAGGTGATATAATTGTAGAGAGAGAAATCAAGAGTGGCATTTGGAAATGTTAGATTTGGGGGAGGGGGATATTAGTTTGGAAATGCCTTAGAAATATTGATGGGAAGCTTCCAAAGTTGGAAGTTTGATTCAGTACAAAATGTAATTATTTGAGGGTAGGAACATCATCTGTTCTGTATAACAAGCATATAGAATCATGTGTGGCACATAATAGCTCACAATAAATATTCCTTGAATTCCTTGAGTCTAGAGCTCAGAAGATAGGCTAAGACTTAAATATGAGAGATGACAGCATCTATTTTAAACACAAGGAAAAGAAAACTCAACATAAGAGAAAGTTCTTATTTGTCTCTAAAAATAGTTTCAAATTATAATTTCAGAATTTTCTTAACTTATTTATTAATTTCTTAATTTATTTATTTGGATTGGAAAGTTTCTTAGGATTATGAACAAAATGACTTAATTTGTGTTCCTCACATTTGATTATACTGGGAACTGATGGTATCTTATTCTGCTATATAATGACGTGAAAGAGAACTGGTGTTTTCATTCTGGAAAACCCCATACTCTCTACAGGCATGAATCTTTGAGACTTTTTCAGTTGTGTTATAAAAAGATCAAATGATAGTCTATGTCAAAGATGACTCTAAAGTAGAACTACCAGTTGGTTCTTTTAAAAGGCCAACAAAATTGACAAATCATTTTTTTAAGATCTGAGAATAATTCACAATGTTATATTAGATTCAGGTGTACAATTTAGTGATTCAACAAGTTTATACATTATGCTTTGTTCACAAGTGTAGCTACCCTCTGTCCCCATAGATCACTGTCAAATATCATAAAACTGACAAATCTTTAGCTAGACTAATCAAGAGAAAAAGAGAAGACTTGAATTAGTAAAATCAGAAATGAAAGAGGGCACATCACTACTCGCCTTACAGAAATAAGAAAGGATGATAAGGGAATATGAGGAACAACTGTATGTCTACAAACTAACATTAAATAGACAAACTCTAAGAAAGATGTGAACCGCTAAAATTAACTCAAGAAGAAACTGAAAATCTGACTAAACCCATAATGAGTAAATAAGTAGAATTAGTAATCAAAAAACTATCCAAAGAGAAAAGCCCAGGTCCCGATGGCTTCACGTGAATTCTACCAAACAAATAAAGAAGAATTAACATCGGTTCTTCACAAACTTTTCCAAAAAATGGAATATCAGGAAATACTTTGTAATTCATTCTATGATGTTATTATTACTCTGATATCAAAACAGACAGAAACTATGAAAGAAAACTACAGAGCAGTATCTCTTAGAATATAGATTCAAAAATTCTCAACAAAATACAAGTAAACCAAATGCAGTGATATATATAAAGAGAGATACGCCATGACCAAGAATGTAAATTTTAACATTTGGAAATTAATTCCTGTAAGCCATCATATTAATGGAATAATGGGCAAAAAACACATAATCATCCTGTTGATACAGAAAAATATTTGACAAAATCCAACACCACTTTTTTGATAAAAACAAGTAAGAAATGAGAATAGAAGGGAATTTCTCAATGTGATAAAGGCCATCTATGGAAAACCCTCAGTTCACATAATATTAAATGGCAAAAGGCTGAAGGTTATTCCTCTAAATTAGAAAAAAGGCAAAAGATGTCCATTCTTACCACCTTTATTCAACATTGTACTGTGGGTTCCAGTTAGGTAAATTAGCCAAGAAAAACAAAGGCATTCAGATTAGAAAGGGATAAGTAAAACAACACCTTATTTACATATTACATGATCTTGTATATAGAAAAGCCTAAGAATCCACTACAACTTTATTATAACTACTGAAAGAGTTAAGCAAGATTGCAGGATAAATCACTATAAAAAAATCAATTGTATTTCCGTACACTATCAATGAACAATTCAAAAATGAAATAAAAAATAACAATTCCATATATAATAACATCAAAAAAATTACTTAGAAAAAATATCAAAATAATTGTAAAACTTATACTCTGATAACTATAAAATATTATTGAAAGAATTTAAATAAATGGGGAGATGCCTAGTGTTCCCAATGCCCATGGACTAAAAAACATAATATCGCTAAGACAATACTTTCCAAATTGATCAATAGATTCAACACAATTCTCTTTTTTTAAGATTTTATTTATTTATTTGACAGAGAGATAGAGAGAGAGCACAAGTAGGCAGAGCATCAGGCAGAGGCTCTTTGCCGAGCAGGGAGCCTGACATGGGGCTCAAACCCAGGACCCTGGGACTTTACCTGAGCTGTAGGCTGCCACTTAACTGACTGAGCCACCCAGGTGCCCCATGATTCAACACAATTGTTATCAAAACCTCAGTAGACTTCTTTTCTGAATTGGATAACCTGATGATAAAGTTAATAGGGAAATATAAGGGCCCAGAATAGCCAAAACAATCGTTAAAATTAGCAAAGTTAGAGGAATCACACTTCCCAATTTTAGAACTTACTACAAAGCTGCAGCAGTCGAGAAAATGTAATACCAGCTTGAGGATAGACAAAGATCAATGGAATAGAATTGAGAGTCCAGAAATAAATCTTCACATTTGTAGTCAATTGGTTTTTGACAAGGTTGCCACGACAATTCATGGGAGAAAAATAATCTTTACAACAAATGGGGCAGAGATCACTGAATATGCACATGAGAATAATGAAATTGGAATACTTTCTCACACGATACAGAAAAATTAACTCAAAATGGATCATAGGCTGTAGTAGTAAACACTATAAAACTTGGAGAAGAAAATACAGGAATAAATCTTCACGGCATTGGGAAGTAAAAGGAAAACTTAGTTTCTCTCTCTTCTGACCACTCTACTCACACCCAGCATTTCCTCGAACATTTCAGATCCCAGATGTTTTTTCCCATGCCAACCAATTCTCCAACACCAGCTGGATATCCTATAATCTCACTCAATTCTGACTTGAATTGCTTGGAGTTAATACAGACCCCGCAGTCTAAGGGCTCTGTCCTATAAGATTGCCGTCCCCTGCAGCAGGAATTGCAGTTGGTCCTCGGGTCCATGACAGCCACTGTCCAACTTGGCTACAAATCAGAGGTTCCCATGAATCCCTCTGCAGGTTCGATCACTTGCTAGAACCACTCACAGAATTCAGGAAAACAATTTCCTTGCCAGATTACTGGATTATTAAGGGATATATTAAAGGATACAAATGAATAGCCAGTTGAAGAGATACAAAGGGAAGGACAGAAGAGTCCCAAGCACAGGAGCCGCTGTCCCCATGGAGTTTGGGGATTGTACCATTCTCCCATCACATGGATATGTTCTAGTTCACCAATCCAGAAGCCCTCTACTGGGGATTTAGGGATTCTTATGGGGGATTTTTATGAAGACTTCCTTATGTAAACATGATTGATTAAATCATTGGCCATTGGGGATTAATTCAAACAACAGCCTCACTCCCCTCCCTGGGAGTGAGGATTGAGGGGCTGGAAGTTTCAACCCTCTAATGACAGCCCCAACCTTCACACTGGGATTATTTAGGGGGTACCCAAAAATCATCTCATTAATATAAACTTTGATGTGCTTGAAAGTTGTTTTGAATTATAAAAAGATACCTTTATCACTCTGGAGCTACTTCAGTAGCTGGCAACAAAAAAGAAATAGTTTCACTGATCCTCTATTTCATTATTATTCATTATATAAATACAATTATATAATACTTCTATAAATAAATTATATTACATTATATAAATGTGAGTAAATTTATAATGATTTTACTATACATTCATAATATAAATAACAGAAATGGATAACATTCTTACCTTTATTTCATTTTTTTCAATTTTTTATTATTTCCTAATATTTTGAATTGAACATTTAGATGATTAATTTTCTTTCTTCTTTCTTAATGTATACAGTCAAGGCTACACATTTCCTTTTACATAATACTCAGTTTTATATGTTCCATTTCTATTGTTATTTGGGTCTATATATTTTATAATTTTTATTATAATTTTTTAAAAATAATTTTTAATAATCTTTTGGATCCATGGGTCATTACCTTGGGTTAATATTCCGTACCAACTTTTAATGATCACCTAACAATTTTATTTAACTTTTTAATGCTATATATTCTCTGTGACAGGGAGTCTATGATAATTTTTTCAGTTTAAGCTTAAGTCTTAGAAGGTGTTATTTTTAAACATATGAAACATGCTTGAAGAGAGTATGTAGTCTTTAAATTTTGCAGTGCAGGGTTGTAGATATGTTTATTTGGTCAAATGTGCTCATTATATTTAGTCTAGTTGATGTCATGGTTTCTGGGAGATATGTACTAAAAACGTACACTACAATTTGGGGCCTTTTCAGTTATAACGTAACTAATTTTGGTAGAATGTACCTCATAATATTGCCTTGAGTAAATGAGTTAGTTACTAGGCTTTGTATGATTTCTGATACATAGCCAACACTCAAAAATGTTAGTTGTGAGTCTGGTAAATATTTATCAATTTTGTTGATGTCTTCTAAGAACTGCTTCTAGTTGCATTGATTTGTTCTATTCTTTTTTGTGTTTTTTTTTTCTTTGTTTGTTTAGTTTCTATTTCATTTATTTCTGTTCCAATCTTTATTATTTCCTTCCTTTTACTGTTTTGGGGTTTTGCTTGTTGTTCTTTTTCTACCTCCTTTAGGTGTAAGGTTAGTTTGTTTATTTGAGATTTTTCTTATTTCTCGAGATAGGCCTGTATTGCTATAAACTTCCCTCATATAACAGCTTTTGCTACATCCTAAAGATTTTGGCCCTGTGAGTTCTCATTTTAATTTCTCTTCATGTATTTTTTGATTTCTTCTTTGGCTTCTTGGTTGACTCATTCACTCTTTAATAGCATGTTACTTAACATCCATGTATTTGTGTTCTTCCCATATTTTTTTCTTGTGGTTAATTTCTCGTTTAATAGCATTGTGGTAGGAAAAGATGTGTGGTATGATATCAATCTTTTTGAATTTGTTGAGACTTGTTTTGTTGCAGAATATGTGACTTAGTCTAGAGACTGTGCCTTACGCATTTGAAAACAATGTGTATTCTGGTTTTTATAATGTAATGTTCTGCATGTATTTGTTCTGCATATATCCATCTGGTCCAATGTATCATTCAAAGCCACACTTTCCTTGTTGATTTTGTTTGGATGACCTATCCGTTGATGGAAGAGGGATGATAAAGTCTCCTACTATTATTGTTTTACTATTGATTACTTCCTTTATGTTTGTTATTAGCTGTTTTATGTTCTTGGGTGCTTCCATATTGGGTACATAAATATTTACAATTGTTATATATTCTTATTGGATTTTTCCCCTTATGATTACGTACTGCCCTTCTTTGTCTCTTGTTACAGTCTTTGTTTTAAAGTCTATTTCATCCAATATTAGTATTGCTTCTCAGGCTTTCTTTTCCCTCCATTTGCATGATAAATGCTTTTCCCAGCCCTTCACTTTCAGTCTGCATAAGTCTTTAAAAAAAAGGAGAGAGAGAGAGGATTCAAACAAAATCAGAAATAAAAGAGGAGAAATAACAACTGACACCACAGAAATACAAAGGATTATAAGAGATTATGGAAAATTATATGCCAACAAATTGGATAACCTAAAAGAAGATGAATTCCTGGAACATAACATCCCCAAACTGAATCAGGAATAAATAGAAAATTTGAACAGACTGGTTACCAGTAATGAGATTGAATCAATAATCAAAAAATTCTCAACAAACCGAAGTCCAGGACCAGAGACTTCACAGGTGAATTTGACCAACATTTAAAGAATCAATATCTATTCTTCTCAAACTATTCCAAAAATAGAAGAGGAAGCAAGTCTTCCAAATTCATTCTATGAAGCCAGCATTACTCTGGTACCAAAACCATATAAAGACACTAAATAAAAAAGAACTACAGGCCAATATGTCTGTTGAACCTGGATGCAAAAATCCTCAACAACATATTCACAAAATAATTCTAATAATACATTAAAAAATCATTCATCTTGATTAAGTGGGATTTATTCCTAGGATACAAGTATGGCTCAATATTTGTAAATCAATCAACATGATCAACATGATCAGCAAGAGAAAGGGTAAAAACCATATGACCATTTCTATAGATCCAGAAAAAGCATTTGACAAAGTACAACATGCATTTTTGTTAAAAACCTTCAACAAAATAGGTTAACAGGGCACATACTTCTACATAATAAAGGCCATGTATAACAAACCCACAGCTAACATTATACTCAATGGTGAAAAACTGAGAACTTTTCCCTTAAGATCAGGAACAAGACAAGGATGTCAACTCTCACCACTTTTTTTAATACATAAATCACCTGTATTTTATTTTTTTATACATGAATTACCTGTGTTTATTTTTTTATTATGTTCAGTTAGCCAACATATAGTCCACCATTAGTTTTTGATGTAGTGTTCAATGATTCATCAGTTGCATATAACACCCAGTGCTCATCACATGTGCTCTCCTTAATACCCATACCCGGCAGCCCTATCCTCCCATGCTCTTCTCTTCTGGAACCCTCAGTTTGTTTTCTGGAGACCAGAAAACTCTCACCACTTTAATTCAATATAGTATTGGAAGTTTCAACCATAGCAATCAGACAACAGAAAGATATAAAAGGCATCCAAATTGGTGAGGAAGAAGTAAAACTTTCACTATTTGCAGATAAAAAAATACTGTATATAATAAACCCTGAAGACTCCACACACACACGCAAAAAAGCTAGAACTGATAAGTGAATTCAGTAAGATCACAGGATACAAAATCAATATACAGAAATCTATTGCGTTTCTAGACACAATGAAATAGCAGAAAGAAAAATTAAGAAAACAATCTCACTTACAACTGCACCAAAAATAAGATACCTAGGAATAAACCTAACCAGAGAGTTGAAAGACCTGGACTCTGAAAACTATAAAATATTGATAAGAGAAATTGAAGTTGAAACAAAGAAATAGAAAGATATTCCATGCTCATGGATTGGAAGAAGAAACGGTGTTAAAATGCCCATAATACCCAAAGCAATCTACAGAATAAGGCAATCCCTATCAAAATACCAGCAGCATTTTTCACAGAACTAGAATACATAATCCTAAGATTTAAATGGAGTCACAAAAGATCCCAAATAACCAAAGCAATCTCAAAAAAAAAAAAAAAAAAAGGGAACAGAACTAAAGGCATCACAATTCTGAATTTCAAGATATACTACAAAGCTGTAGTAATAAAAACACAAAAATAGACACATAGATCAATGGAACAGAATAGAGAGCCCAGAAATAAACCTATGATTTTATGGTCAATTAATCTTTAACAAACAAGGCAAGAATATACAATGGGAAAAAGACAATCTCTTCAACAAATGGTATTGGGAAAATTGGACAGCTACATGCAAAATAGTGAAACTGGACCACTTTCTTACACCATACACAAAAATAAACTCAAAATGGATTAAAGGCATAAATGTGAGACCTGAACCCATATAAATCTTAGCAGAGAACACAGGCAGTAATTTCTCTGACATTGGCTATAGCAACATTTTTCTAGATGTGTCTCCTGAGTTAAGGGAAATACAAGCAAAAATAAACTATTGGGACTAAATCAAAATAAAAGCTTCCACACAGCAAAGGAAACAATCAACAAAACAAAAAGATAGTCTACTGAATGAGAAAATATATTTGCAAATGACATATCTGTTAACGGTTAGTATCCAAAATATATAAAGAACTTACAAAACTCAACACTGAAAAAACAAATAATCAAATTAAAAAATGGGCAGAAGACATGAACAGACATTTCTCCAAAGAAAACATACAGATGGCCAACAGACACATGAAAAGATGCTCAACATCACTGATAATCAGGGAAATGCAAATCAAAACTACAATGAGATATCACTTCACACCTGTCAGAATGGCTAAAATCAACAACAAACGAAACAGGTGTTGAGAGTATGTGGAGAAAAAGGAACCCTCGTGCACTGTTGGTGGGAATGCAAACTGGTGTAGCCACTGTGTAAAACAGTATGCAAGTTCCTCACAAAGTTAAAAATGGAACTACGTTAGGATCCAGCAATCGCACTACTGAGTATTTACCCAAAGAATAAAAAAATACTAATTCAAAGGGATACATACACTTGTATGTTTATAGCCAACTACATTAGCCAAGATATAGAAGAAGCCAAGTGTCCACTGATTGATGAATAAAGAAATATATAAAGAAATATATATATACAATATATATTATATATACGCCATAGAATATTACTCAGCCATGAAAAAGAATGAAATCTTGACATTTGCAACAACATGGATGGGTAAAAAGAATATAATGTAAGTGAAATAAGTCAGTCAGAGAAAGATAAATACTACATGATTTGACTCAGATGTAGAATTTCAGAAACAAATGAACAAAGAAAAAAAAAGAGACAAAAACAAAAAAAAAAAACCACACCTCAACAAAACAAAACAAAAAAACCAGACTCTTAACTGTAGAGAACAACCTGGTGGTTATCAGAGGCAGGTAGGCAGGGGATTGGTGAAGTAGGTGAAGGGGTTTAAGAGTACACTTATAATGAACACTGAGTAATATATAGAATTTTCGAATCACCATATTATACACCTGAAACTAATGTAACACTGTATATTGCCTATCCTGGAATCAAAATAAAAATTAAAAATGTTAGTTTTTTAGCTATTTTAGTTATTTAAATTATATTGGGGTTGCTGTGCCAATACCCTTGCAAATTATTGACTCTTAACATATTTTTTCTTTTAACTTTAAGATCTCTATTGCATGTACATTTTGTGTAAATAGCATATTGATAGATATGTGTGTATGTCATGTAAAATTTTTTCTAATGAACATATATAAAATATTTTACTCCAAATGTAGAGGATACATATTCTTTTCAAGCATAGCTAATGCATTTTAGAAAACTAACCACATTCTAGGGCATAAGATAAGTATATGTAAATGTAGATATACGGTATTATAATATATCAAATATTATTTTAAAAAATATTAAATGGTAATGTGACTCTTTGATTTAAATTTTAAAGATAGTTGATGTCTCCATTCTTTCTGTAAACAATATTAGGACCACAGAATATTTTTATTCTTATCATCCTTTTAATATAGTTAGCTGTTATTAACAGATATTAGCAAATTTGTGATTTCTTTTTGACTATTGTTTCCGGCATCCTGTTTTTCATTCTGGATTTAATTTCTTCCTTCTTTTTTTCCTCCCTCACTCCTTCCCTCCCTCCCTCCCTCCCTTCCTTCCTTTCTTCCTTCCTCTTTTTTTCTTTCTTTCTCTTTCTTTCTTTCTTTCTTTCTTTCTTTCTTTCTTTCTTTCTTTCTTTCTTTCTTTCTTTCTTTCTTTCTTCTTTCTTTCTTCTTTCTTTCATTTTTTTTTTTTTTTTTGTAGTATAACCTTTACTAATGGTCCGAAACTAAACTACAATTCACCCACTTAAACAATGTACATTTCGATTGTTTTTCTTAGCTGTTCCACAAATATGTGCAACCATCAACACAGTCAATTTTGGAATATCCAACCACCACCACCTCTACCACCATTACCCCCACCACTCTAGCCCTAAGCAACCATTAATTTGTAGTCTGTCTCCATAGATTTCTCTATTCTGGACTTTCATATGAATAGAATCATATAATAGGATTCTGTTATATATCATATAATAGGCAGTCTTTTGTGACTGGCTTCTTAGAGCATATATCAGTACTTTATTCCTTTTTTGTAACTAAATAATTGTATGAATTTAAAATTTTGTTTCTTCATTCACTATTTGATGGACATTAGGGTTGTTTCCACCTTTTAGCTTTTATGAGTAAAGCTGCTATGAACATTCACATAAAATTTTTGTTAAGATTTTATTTGTTTATTTGAGAGAGGGAGAGAGAACAAGCAGGAGGAACTAGAGGCAGAGGGAGAGGGAGAAGCAGGCT
The DNA here is from genome assembly GCA_028534135.1 of Potos flavus. Classification (NCBI taxonomy): domain Eukaryota; kingdom Metazoa; phylum Chordata; class Mammalia; order Carnivora; family Procyonidae; genus Potos; species Potos flavus. The sequence goes on along the minus strand of CM052884.1, from coordinate 23,982,117 downwards.
CCCCATGGAGAAGGGAGCCCAACATGGGGCTAAATCCCAGGACCCTGGGATCATGCCCTGAGCTGAAGGAAAATGCTTAACCGACTGAGACACCCAGGTGCCCCTCGTGTAAACATTTTTGTATGGACTTATGTTTTGATTTCTCTTGGATATATATAGCTTGAAGTGGAATTTCTAGGTCATTTGTTAACTCTATGTTTTAACTTTTTAAGGAACTGTCAGATGTTTTCCTAAGAAGTTGAACCAGTTTACATCCACCTTAGCAGCGTATATATGCTCCAATTTCTCCGTTTACTCCGTTTACTCATGAACATTTCTTATTATCTCTTTTGTTATAGCCATCCTAGTGACTGTGAAGTGGCATGTCATTGTGGTTTTGACGTGCATTTCCCTGATGAAGAAAAATGGTTAGCATCTTTTCATAAGCTGCTAGCCAGTTGTGTATAACTACTTTATTTTTTCTTCTTTGTTGGAGAAATGTCTTTTACAATCCTGTGTCCATTTATTAATTGGGCTGTCTTTTTATTATTGAGTTGTAAGTGTTCTTTATGTATCCCATATATAAGTCTATTATCAGATCTATGATTTGGAAATATTTTCTTCCATTCTGTGGGTTTTCTTTTTCACTTTCTAGATGTACAAAACATTTTAAATTTGATAAAGTCCAATTTAGCTATTTTTTCTTTTGTTGTTCATACTTTTAGTGTCATCTAAAATTTTTTTTTTGCATAATTCAAGGTTATGGAAATTTACCCATGTATTTTCTTCTAAGAATTTTATAGTTGTAGCTCTTAATTTAAGTCTATGATCTATTTTGAGTTAATATTTGCATATGGTGTGAGGTAGGGGTTAACTTCATTCTTTAGCATGTGGCTATCCAGTTTTCCCAGCACAGTTTGTTGAAAAGACTGACTTTTCCCCATGCAGTGGTCTTGGAATCCTTATTAAATATCAATTGACTGCAGATGTATGGATTTATTTCTATACTCTGAATTCTATTTCACATATCTATACATTTACATTGGGCCAGTACTATACTTTCTTGATTACTATTGCTTTGTAGTAAGTTTTGAAATCCAGAAGCATGAATTTTGTTTTTCTTTTTAACTTTTGTCCATGTCCTATGCAATTTCATATGAATTTTAGAATAAGCTTGCCAATTTTACAAATTCATTATTTGCCTCGATGATGGAGACTTTATTCAGGCTTTTCTCATGTATATTTGTTTGAGTATGAAATTCTAGGTTGAAAAGTTTGCTGTGTGTTTAAATTATCATACTCATTTGGTTATTTCATGGTTTTCTGCCCTATGTTTTTGCTGATGAAAAGTCTTCTGCTTTCAGTCTAATTTTTGTATTTTTTAAGGTAATCTGTAATTTTTTTCTTTCTTGTTACTCTTAAGGTAAACTCTGTCTTTGGTATAATGTAGTTTCATTATAATATATCTATGTTTAGGTTTGTTTTTATTTTTTTTTGCTGAAGATTGAGTATCTGTTATAAGTCTAAGGCCCCATTACCTTCCTTCTGAAATTCTTGTTAGTAACAGGTTGGACCCATGCATTTTAATCTTTATATCTTTCATATCTTCCACCTGTATTTATAGTTTCTACATCTTCTTTCCATGAAGTAGTCTGTATGAATTCCTCAAATGTATTTTCCATTTTCTTACTGTTTTCTTCAGATGTATCCAATCTTCTGCTAGCTGCTGAGTTTTGTTTTGTTTTTTAAGGTTTTATTTATTTGTTTGTTGAGAGAGAGAGAGAGAGAGAGAGAGAGCACATACAAGCAGGGGGAAGGAGCAGAGAAGAGGGAGAAAGAGAATCTCAAGCAAACACCCCGCTGAGCTTGGAACCCCATGAGGGGTTCAATCTCATGACCCCGAGATCATGACTTGAGCCAAAATTGAGTCAGATGCTTAACAGACTGAGTCATCCAGGTGTCCTTAGCCACTGAGTTTTAATTTTGATGATGATCCTTTTCATTTAATGAAATTCTATAGTTGCCTGCCATGATAAAGAGAAAACTCTCTGGAACAACATTGCCTGGGTTTAAATTTTTACCTTAGAGCTGGAGGATCTTGATCTCTATTTAATATCTGTGTGTCCAAGTTTCCTCATCTCTAAAAATGAGGTAAAAATAGTATCTACCTCAAAGGACTGTTGTTAAGATTGAAAAGATGGGATGAGGTAATACATAGAAAATGCTTACCATGGTATCTAGTATTTACTAAACCCTCTGCTTTTTTTTTCCCCCTTTTTTGAACAAGGTTGTCTACATGCTTTTTAAAATAACCTCCCATTCTTTGTATTTCTTTTTTTGTTGGTTAATTACCTTAAACATAATAACTGTATTGTCTTTCACCTCTGAGTTTGGTGTGCCAGTATGCCTTTTGTTTCTTCACTGACTCCTGGCACTATCGTTTGTTTTCTCAGTGTTTATAGTTTTCTGGGCTGTGCTTATTTACTTGTTTCTCTCTTTCCTGTGGGAGTCCCACCCATCACCTGTGCCTTGAGGCGATTCCCTTAGGGCATATTTTGCAGAGGATTTTTTGGCTACCTCAGGTGTTTCAAAGTTCCTGGATCAGAATATACGTGAGATTTTAGTACTATGTGATTTTAGACACCACATCTCTGTGTGACATGAGTTTTTAATGGATTTCCCAGGCACTTTTACTCAGAGTACAGGGCAGACAGATTCTCTGCTGCTCTGGGTTGATGGGTGGGGTTTCTGGATTCCTTTAGTTTGTGTGTTTCCTATGACACGGACAACCCTTTGAGAGTAGTCTCTTCATGCAATGCTCTGAGTTCCAGCTTCCAATTGTGTAAGGACCCTTGGCCACATCTGTTTCTGTATGGATTTTTTTAAACCTTATCTTCCAGGACCAGAGTCCATACGTTTAAAAACTTCCCATAGTATCAACTCACTGGAGTGCTCTGGTTTTAAGTTCCCTCTTATTACAGTTTCCTTGGCATTAGGGAATTATTTTATCCTTTGAAATCAGGTGTATATTTAACTTTTTGTTATCCTATATTACATTAGATCTGACATTTCTATGTGTTTGCAGAAAGAGGATGTAGGTCTTTATTACCTGAGTTTGCCATGTTGCTGAACAGTATGCCTCCCATTGCTTGTATTTTATGCTTCAGTTTATTGAAGTTCAACAAACACTAGAGTGCCTACTCAGCTAGCCCTCTTCTGCAACTCATAAAATTGTCCTCCGAGGTGTGGAAGAACAAGTAAAGAAAGACAACTTACTTGCCAGGACCAGTGCTGTATGTTTTACTTACATTTTCAGTGTATAATATCGCTATTCTCACCAAATAGGTAGCAAAACTAAGGCTCATAAGGATTAAGCCTGATTTTAAAGTTTAAGCTCTTTATGTTATGTCATTTCGTATCCCCTTAAAGCAAAAATGAACTTACTACTAAATAAAATATTTAACTCTCTGACAAACTTATTTTAATGGCATTTGTTTTAAGGTTTTATTTATTTATTTGATATAGGGAGAGAGTGAGAAGAGCAAGAGCAGCAGAGGGAGAGGGAGAAGCAGGTTCCCCACTGAGCAGGGAGCCCGCTGTGGGCTGGATCCCAGGATCCTACAATCATGACCTGAGCTGAAGGCAGATGCTTAACAGACTGAGTCACCCAGGGGTCCCACTCTCTGACAAACTTAACAGCTAACGTTCGTGATGTTGAAAGAGATTTTTTCCAAACTCAGAGCCCCATTCTTATTGTTTTTAAGTGGTGCAGCTAGGCTTCGTATTACCTATTGTTATCCAACAAAGTGAAACTTCATGTATGCTTATAAAAATGATTTATTTATTCTTTCACTTGTTTATTCACTGATCTTCTCTTGGATGCTAACAGTGGGCTAGGATCAGGGACAGCATTGCTCGTAACTAGGCAAGAGTGACAGGGGACTGGACTCCTTCAACTTAGCCCTTCTGGTTGCGCCTCTTCCATTGAAGAGAGGGATATACACATCTGAAGGACATGGCCACCTGGATCCTGTGGTTTCCCTCTATAAAGTGCTCTGGGTACTGAGATCACAAATTCATCCTCAAAACCATTCCCAACCCCACTCCCCAGGCTGTGTGTCCTAGACAGATACCCAGGGTTGTATGCAAAGGCTGGTGGGCAGAGCCTGGGGTTGTGGCCTGGGGTGTACATGCAAATTCTTCTCAGAGCTAAGTGGATCCAGGGGAAGAGGAGGATTTGGAGAGGGTTATCCTCATACCATATTCCAGCGAAGGGCCTTGGGGAGTCCAGAGGTTCTAAATCTGGGCCTGGCCTTGCAGGCCATTATAAAAGAATATTTATTAGGGTAGGAACATAGAATACACACACAAACACACGCACGCATTCTGCTGTTGTTAAAGATTTATTTATTTATTTGAGAGAGAGAGAAAGCGGTGGGGAAAGGCAGAGAGAGAAGGAGAAAGAGTCTTAAGCAGGTTCCCCACTGAGTGCAGAGCCCAATGAAAGACTCGATCTCACAACACTGAGATTACAACCTGAGCCAAAACCAAGAGTCCGGTGCTTAACAGACTGCACCACCCAGGGGCACCAAGAATATATTTTAATTATAATGTGATAGCTTGATTTATAACTGTAAAATGTTTAGGCCTGGCATGTGGGCCTCCATTTGAACTCTTGCCCTGGGCCTTGCAGATGTTAGGAGTACACAGGATTCAGCTCTAGTAGTATCAGAAACAGATTCTTAAAGAGAGCATTAGAATAAAATGTGTTAAGTGCCACGCGGAAATGCTTGGAGTATTATGGGGATCTAGGGGAAGAACAATAATTCAGCTGTAGCTTCCATGTTAAGAAGGAGTTTGCCTGGAGACGCGAGGGATTTGGGACTGTGAATATCTTAGGCATACAAACAACAGCACGAGGATGGAAATAGCACGGGGAAAGTGGGAGGATTTCAAGAGGAGTTGCATTGTTACGGCAAATGAGTGAATGAATGAATGAATATTTGGAATTAACCATCGAGAAGGAGAGGCTGAAGTGGGTATCGGTTCCCCCGAGGGGCTTTGGAGGGCTTGCTCCAGTAGCTGACTCCCTGTGGGTGTGGGGAGTGGCCACGGCACGGCTGGAAGCTGCTAGAGATGCAGCCAGGCCCCTGTCACCAGGACACCATAGGGGCTGAAGAATCAGTGTCTGGCTGGCAAGATCTGAGGCCAGGAGACCTCCTTAGAGAGTTGTTAGTGAGAACTCAGCAGGAGACAATGGAAGCCCAGCCTGGGGTGGTGGTGCTATTGAGAAATGGGAACAGAGTTGAGAACTATTTAGGAGATGACATTGGTGTCATGAGGATGTGCTTTCGTCAGGCTGACAACTGCACATGCTCTCAGAGGTAATCACTTTTCAGGCTACACTGAAGTTGGGAAAATAGAATTGGCATCAGCCCCAAAGAGCAATAAACACCCTCAACTAATCAGAATTGATTTGATCCCCTTGGTTGGTGATAATCTTGCCTCTTCCACAAATGATGTTGAACAATTCACAGATACATCAGATGTATTTCTTTTTGACTTTAAGGACATAGGGACAGAATCAGAGGTCCCCAGAAGTTCCTGCCCTGGGACATCTTTTAATATTTCCTGAGGAAGCCATGTGAATATTTTTTTGGACAATAAAATAGGTGCACACACAAGACTCTGGACAGAGCCTGCCCTTGGTAAAGGCACAGTGGCGCCTCCCCATTTCCCGCCGATTTAGGATCTCCGTGGCCTGTGTGGTCCCTTCACCTATCTGGCTTTCAGGTAAGAGATGCTGGATCCGGGCAGGTAGGGCCAACCGGAGGCTGACATCCCATCACTGTCCCTGGCGCCAGCGCTCCGAGCGGCCAGTGGCCAGTCTGTCTGGGCGGTGGGGGCACGATGCAGCCTCGGATGCCCAGACCCCAATCGATAGACTCTGGAGCAGCTCAGCCAGGAGTCGGCCGCCCGCCAGTATCTCTGTGATCTAAATTCACAGTGCCTGCGTCATGTAAATGGTGCTTTATCCGGCTGGAAATGTGAATCCTGTCAGAAGCACTGGGCTCCGTCATGCTTATCAGAAATACATTATCAGGTGGGGATTAGACAGAGGCTGGTGCTACTGTGCTGTCCATGGCTGGCGAGTAATGAATAATGAAACTTCCATGGGCTGGAGACAAACACAATTGACAGACAGGGGCTGCTGGAGCCACCCTTTCACTCAGTTTAATGTGACACGCGGAGCTCCTAGAAGGCTTTCCACTTCACTCACCAGGGCTGCAGTCCAGGAGCCGCTTGGGGGGCTGTAATCCCCACCTCTACACCCTCTCTATCCTTCCATCCAGGCCTGCTTTGCTTTTCTTTCAAACTTCCTCTGCCTAGCAAAGGTGTCATTTTAAAGGCACCTATGGAAATGTAACAGCAGAGAGGAAAACGTGTACAAATGCCCCAAACCCTTATCACGGATGTGGGGTAGGGAAGGATGGGTTTGACCATCGCTCTCGTCTGAGGAGAGCCAGGGTGGAGATTGCTAAAGGCCTGAACTACTTCAAATTTCAGATTCATCCCTTTTTCTCATAATTTTTTAAAAAGATTTTATTTATTTATTTGAAAGAGAGCGAGAGAGTGAGAGAGCACGAGCAGGGAGAGGGTCAGAGGGAGAGAAGCAGATTCCCTTCCTGAGCAGGAAGCACCACACAGGGCTTGATCCCGGGACCCCAGGATCGTGACCTGAACTGAAGGCAGACCCCAACCGACTGAGCCACCCAGGCGCCCCAGGTTTTTCTCATAATTGATTCGGCTTTGAACGAGGTGGTTCAAGTTCTCAGTATAATGAAGTCTTTACAATCTATAGATTGAAGTTTAATTTAATTCCTCTCACTCCTTCCCCCTTTATTTTATTTTTATTTTTTTGGCAGTGAAGACCCAGGTGGTGGAGTAAGTAGTTACAGCAATACTTGCAGTACAGAAAACAGCAATACTTGCAATAATAGCAATAATTAGCTCTCACTCCACAAAAACAATGACCTTCATGTTTATACTCTAAAGGTGGAATATGCAAAAATCACAAAGCCCTATTTTAATGAAGATAAAAAAAAGAAAACCAAAGAAAATGAAGAGGCTTCCCATTAGCTTTTATAACCAAGTGAAATAGTTTAGAGAGAGGCAAGGTTCTCTTATGGAGAGACATTTAGACTCAGAATCAAAGGTCTGGGTTATTTTCATGGCTCATTTGCTCATTCATTCCTTTATTGAGCAAAAATGGGTACTGCCTATGATGTGATCGTCATGCCTCATGGAGGCCCAGAGCATGAAGTACACCCATCACCTGCCCCCGGGAAGTTCACACCCAAGCAGGAGAGAGAGCATCTTGGGAAGTATTCCAGCACAGGCTGTAGGTAACACGGAAGTAATGTCAGGCTCAGGTGAGGTGCCAAAGAAGGAGAAGCACTAGATTTCTCTGGCTGCTGTTGTGTGATCCTGGAGAAGTCAAGCCAAGCTGAGCCCCACTCTTCTCTTCTGTAAAATGTCATTGTTTTCTCTCGCTCTGCCAAAGGCACGGCATTCCCTGAGAATGACAATCTCTCACCATAGCCCTGAGCTTTACAACCCCTCCCAGCCAATCCCGGGAAAGGATGGGTCTTGAAAACTGTCATCTACCAAGTATACACAAGGAGATATTACCAATATTACCATCACCACTGCTGCTACTAGTTATAAACTAATTACTCTTTGAGAGCTACCACCACAGCTTTTCATGATGTCCTCACAGCAGAGCCAAAATCTAAATCTCATTTCTCCCTGGCCCTGTTTTCTGTGTGATTTCTATGGTGGATGACACTGTTCTCACTCCTCCAGTGTAACCAAAATATTGGAAGTGAGTTGTACCAGTCAGCAATCCAAGTTGGTCTTTGTCTGAATGGCATGTAGGTAGGTGTGTGTATGTAAGCCTTGGATTTAAGAGTTAGAAACAAAGCCTTCCTAGCATCTGCAGCTTATAGCAGGCCTCTCTCACTGTGATTCCTGCCAACTGATGCCAGATTCCTTTCAATGAAAGCTATGTGTGGCATCCTATGTGGCAGAGACCAGCTCTTACAGTGGCCGCGAATCTGCTGGATCACAAAGAGGATCCCAGAACTGCAAGGGATCCAGTACGTGTGCCAGCACAACAGAACATGTCCCCTATTGTTTCAGGTTTTTAGATTGATTGCTTCCCCAGTCCATACATTCATGAAGAATTTTGAACCCTGTGGTCTTGATTCCTTTTAAGTCCTCTCAGGTGTCTTACCAGGGTTTCAGAGACAGTGCCCCAGGATAAGGCTGCTGTGGTCGAATGCAGCTGCCTGAAGCAGCCTTCAGATGGGGCCTTTGGGACTGTGTGCCTGCAGCCACACAAGCCCTCAGCCAGATCAGGAGGGCTGGTGCTGATGTGGGCTAATTACACGCTGGCCGCGGCAGGCAGCCTTGCTTATAGGAGTGTGGAAGATGCATTTCAGGTTTCTTCTGTGTATATTGTTTCAGACTCCCTTCTTCCTGCTGTTTTAAGCTCTATTTCTCAGTCTCCCCTCCCCGTGGGAAGTGTTTTTGTTTTTGTTTTTCTGCTTGGTTTTCTAAGTACAACCTCTAGGTTCAGGCCTAGAGGGCTCTGTGTGACCATTGCATTCCTCTTGGTCCATTTGTGCAGAACTAACTTGCATTAGTCCCTTTTCTAGGCTCCCAGCTGAGGTCAGTATCAAATTCTGTCCTTATCATCTTTTGTCTAAACCAACTCGATGGCTTCTCTTGTCAATTCAACCTCTTCTCACTCCCAGCTCTTTCCGTTGCCTCTCCTAACTCCTTACTTCCAATATATCGACAGCCTGTTTTCCATTTTCCTGTTTACTGTTTTCTCTTAGGACATTCATACTCACATTGCACTAGGCTTGTTAGATGTTGCCTAGACAGTGGTGAACAGGGCGGTCTTGGTCCTGCCCCCCTGAAGCTAGATGCACAATAAGCCATTGCACAAACAAATACTTAGACATCATGTTGAGTGCTATCAAAGAAAAGACAGGGTATAATAAACACAACAAGAGCAGCCTAATTTAGATGTGTAGGGTCAGAGAAAGCCTCTCAAAAGCAGTGAGATCCAGTGGAAGGAACATCATGTTCAAAGACCCTGAAGCAGAAGAGCACTTGACACATGCACATAAATGAATCAAGCCAGCATGGCTGACTCACTGCACATGGAGGACAGAAGACATGAAGGAGAAGGTAGAGAAGAATGCCAAAGCCAGGTTGTACGAAGCCCTGAAATTCCTGGTGAAGATGACAAGTCTGATCCCAAAGGCAGTGGGAAGCCATTGGCATATTCAGGAACATGTTATTCCCAAAGGCAGTGGGAAGGAGTGGCAATTTCAGGAACACATTAGAAGAGCCATAATACAATGTGGATTCTGCCAGACTGCCTGGGTTTGAATCACAGTTCTGCCCCTTATAAGCTGTGCAACCTTGGACAAGATATTTAGCTTCTCTTTGCTTTCTTTTTTTCATCTCTAAAAAGCAAGATGATGATACTTCAAAGGTTCTTTAAGTTAGTAGATAAAATGTTCTTTCTAAAACTTCTGCCCTGTAGAAAGTATTATGTAAATGTTAGATGATAATGATGACAGTGACAATGGTGATGGGGATGACAATGAACTTTCAAAGAGATCCTAGTGTTTGTTTTGTGGAAGTGAGATTGTAATGACAGGTGTGTTGGGGAAGAGGGGAAATAGACTAATTAAGGAGAAGTCCTTTTACTAGTGTAAGAGACAGATGATATTATCCTACATCAGGGTGGCCGTAATGGGATGAACAGAAATGCATGGATTAGAAATATATTTGAGAGACAGAATCCATAGATTTGATGATGGATTGGATTAAGGAAGGTGTCAGATGATTCCCAAGCTTCTGGTAAGATTAACTGGATGGATGAAAGTATCACTTCCTCGAGGAAGAGTGTACTTCAGAGAAAAAAGCAAGAGTTGGGTTTTGGACCTTAAAAGTTAGAGATGTCTTTGAAATCTTTCAGTGGGGATGTGAAGTAGGTCGTTGGATGTATGGTCAGGAGCACACTGATCTGGGCTGGAGAAACTCTTTGCAAAGAGATTGGGTTGGCAAAATTCACTTAGGATAAGAGAATAATCAGAAGAGGGGCGCCTAGGTGGCATCTGACTCTGGGTTTTGGTTCAGGTCATAATCTCAGGGTTGTGAGATCGAGTCCCACATCGGGCTCTGCTTGTCCCTCTTCCTCTGTTCTCTCTCTCTGTCTCAAATAAAATAAAAAAGAGAGAGAGAGAATAATCAGAAGAGAAGAGGATCCTGGATTAGTTCTAAAGAACTTTAGCATTTCAGAGTTGGGCACAAGAGTACAAAGGACCGGAACCTTCTTTGGTCAACTGTAAATAGGCACATACTAAAATATTACCAGGGACTGTTTAAAGTTTGCACACTGCTTACCATGTTCAAAGTATTCTTTTCTTAGGGCATTGGGTAGCTCAATTGATTGAGCATCCGACTCTTAATATTAGCTCAGGTCATGATCTCAGGGCCATGATTTTACAGTCATGAGATCAACCTCCATGTCGGGCTCCATGGTGGGCATGGACTGCCTGATATTCTTTCTCTCCCTCTTCCTCTGCCCCTCTTCCCCCCACTCCTGCACTTTCTCTCTCTCCAAAAGAAACCAAAAAACAAACAAACAAACAAACCCAAAAAACAAAAACCCACAGAGTATTCTTTCCTTAATAGCAGCTGACCTAATCCTCATAATGGCCCTGTTGGTTAGACAAGTCAAGATTATTCTCCCCATTTTACAGATGTGAAAAGTGAATTAGGATGTGTCACTTGATCTCAGTAAAGACTGAATTGTTTGTAGAATGCATTTATAAAGTAGTTTTTGTTTATAGCATAAGGAATTATAAAATAAATTTGTCTTTTCATTAGTAAGATGCATATTTTTGTGTCAAGAAAAGAATTATAGGCTCAGAGAAGTTGCTCACACTCATACAGTCAGTCAAGTAATTAAGAATATTTATGGCTAACTCTGGAAAAACAGTATGGAGTTTCCTCAAAATGTTAAACATAGAACTACCTTATGATCCAGCAATTACACTACTAGGTATTTACAAAGGATACAGAAATACTAATTCAAAGAGACACATGCACCCAAATATTTATAGCAGCATTATCAATAATAGTCAAATTATAAAAGGAGCCCAAATGTCCATCAATGGATAAAGAAGATATGCACACAATAGAATATTCCTCAGCCATCAAAAAGAATGAAATCTTGCTGTTTGCAATGATGTGGATGGAGCTAGAGGGTATAATGCTAAATGAAATAAGTCAGAGAGAGACAAATACCATATGATTTTACTCATATGTAGAATTTAAGAAATAAAACAATCATAAGGGGGGAAAAAAGAGAGGGGCAAACCAAGAAACAGATCTTAACTACAGAGAACAAAATGATGGTGACCAGATGGGAGATGGGTGGGGGTGTGGAGGAAATAGGTAATGGGGATTAAGGAAAGCATTTGTTGTGAGCTCCAGGTGTTGTGTGTGTGGAGTCACTAAATTGTACACCTGAACTAATATTACACTGTATGTTAGCTAACTGGAATTTAAATAAAACTAAAAAAAAATTATGGCTCATGCTTATATTGCATTTGGATGCTGTTTACATCACAGTGCACGCTAGACATCCCTACTTACTCGTGAATGTTGGAGATTTCATTTAGTCTAGATCACTGGTCCTTAAAGTCTCATCCTTAGACCAGCACAGCAGCAGCCCCACCTGAGAACTTGGAAATGCAGATTCCCAGGCTTTACCTCAGACACGCGGAATAGAAACTATGGGGGGAAGCCCAGCCACCTGTGTTCAGGGAGGCTTGCAGGTGATGTTGGTGCTCACCGACCTTGCAGGTTAGGCTACTCTAGACTAGATGAACTTCCACTCTGTGTGCTTCCTGCTCTCCCTGGATAGACTCATTCTCCCAAATGCCCCCCATACACCCTCCATGAGGAAGGCTTTAAAGTTTGTGCCACTCTATGTGGTGGGAGCCCCTTTTGAAAAGTAATAAACAAGCAGTGTTTATATGTACGAAGGTGACGCATATTCGGTTCAGCAGACACTGCTTAAGACCCACGACATGTGTGTCTGGTGACTCAATAAATTCCTGCATATCATAATGAAGTCCACAAATTATAGCAACTTAAAATCTGTTGTAATAATTGTCTGCTCCCTGATGTGGCTTTTTCATGCTGATCTCAAAGTCCTTCTAAAATATTAATATTCCTGAGAGGCACAAAAGGTAAATGTTATTATCTTTCCCTTCCAGGTGGGTAAGAAAAGGTAAAGGGAATCACACTGGGAAATGCCAGATGTCAGAATCAGAGCTATTCATTTTCTTTGGAAGTGACAGCAAAATCACTTATTTTATTTGAGTTCTCCAAAAGATATCTATGGCTTTAATATCACCTTCCCATTTCTTTTCATTTTAGTGATTACCTTAGATTTGTACTATTGTGTGCAATTTTAAATTAATTATTACACTCTAATGCCTAATTTTGGTTAGCACTTTAATTATGAAGTCATTTGAGCTTTTAGATGAGTTACAGCTGAAGTTAATGAACAGTATTTACTTTCATTAATGACAATTTTCATTACTCTTCCTTTGCACGATCACCACATAGTGAAAGCTTTCAAAGCTAGAGGAAAAATCCAATAAAGGAAAAATTCTCAGGCCCCCTGGTCTCTGAGGAGAGCAGATGGAGCTGAAATGGGCCACGTTGTGACGCTGTGGGGGATGGGGTGTTTAATTGTGTTTAATATAGTTTCCAGTGTTTACTTCATCTTCCACTGTCCATGTGAGCTGTGATTGCCATTCTAAATGCAGAGCTCCACAGACATGGAAATTTGAGCATGAAGGCCTGTGTTTGCACAACTCCAAACTCCCTGGTTGGAATATTTTAAAAGTTTCTACTAACCCACCGTATGATTTGTTTATATGGCCAGAAACAACTATTTGGAAAGTTTAGATCTGAGGCCCCCAACCCTAGACGCATGTCAGACTCATCTGTGGAAATTTTCCACAAGATGCACCTGCCTACCTCATGCTCCACAGATGAAGTCCAAATCCTGGAGATCTGGGGCAAGGCCGAGGCATGCGATTCCAAAGCAGCGGTGTGGCTTATCCCTTAAAAAATGTCTCGTGTTCCGTAGATAATTTTGGTTGCTTGTTATATATTTAATAGGGAATATTGCTTTGCCTCTGGTTTTTGTTGTCATTGTTTGTCTTTCTTTAGATGGAAAATAAAAGGTATATTTGTTGCTCTTTACAGACATATTTCTGCAAAGCTCCTTGTCCTCTAGTCTTCTCTTACTTCAAGCCGGGACATGCTTCGTGGATTTGGTCCATGTCCATAGGGGTGAAAAGCATGGCTGCAGAGGGAGTCTGCTGTGGGAAGCCTGGGTCTGCTGCTTACTAGCCGGTGAGACCAAACATGTGCTTGGCCTCTCAGGCTCCTCCTTTGTTAAATAAGACAGCCCCTTTGTTAAATAAGACAGCCCCTGTCTTATTTAACTCTGAGAAATGAGAAATTTAGCTCTGAGAAATGAACGAATTCATATGTGTAGGGTGCTCTAATCCATTCTGGGCACACAGTGCATCAAAATGGGTTGTGTGTTGCTGTGTGGTGGTCACCGTTATGACACTGAAATCAGTATTATCACTATTTTTCAAAATGCTCTGTGGACTCAACTTCAGGTTTTTTATGTTGTTGTTGTTGTTGTTTTGGTACAACATGAGGAGAAGTTATCTTCTAAGCAAAACAATTATGTGTATATGATGTTAAGGATAGCGTGTAACCCACTTAAAAGAAAATAAACTTTTTAAAAGAAATTATCATTGTGGAAATAAACAAAGACCAACCAAATGAGAACAAACAAAGGCTGTTTATTCCAGGCTTGCTATGTCAAGGGAGTCAGCCACTATCACTTGCATTTGGCGAAGACTCAAAGCAGGCAGAGGAATGGGAAAGCTTTAGAAATGATAAAAGGGAAAGTGCCAGGTGTGCCCTGATGGGAGGCTACTGGCATGGGGAAGTGGTAGGCAGGCAAACGGGAAGCAGGGCATCCTATATGACTGGTTAGGGTTGCATCCTTGGCTTTCTCTGCTTTGTCCAAAGTTGGAAGCAGGAACAAACATGAGGGAAGCTGTCACTTAATGTATTCCTGGCTATTTAAGGCCGATGGTTACAAGGGCCATTGTTTGGCTTCCTGGGTTATTGGTAGAGATATCCGGCTATCCTCCTGAAAGTCCAATGTCTAGCACACGGGATTCCTGGGCTGGTTACTATAGATAATAGGCCAGTTTCTTGGGCAAGTTGCTGTGGGCTGTGGGTCAGAAGTCTATTTTTATACATGTTCTGGACATTTGGTCTCCCATTCTGTTCATTGTTAGTGTGGAAATGATTTTCGCTTCTTAGGACTATCTGATCATTAAATCGGAGTGGCTAAAACTTCTATTTAGACATTCTGTAAGTTAAAAATATCTACTTAAAAGTAATAAAGTTGCATTGATTTTTTTTTTAGAAATATTCCCATAGCAATTGCTAGATGAATAAGTATTTTGGATCGAATTGATTTCAGAGCTTATTTTAATGCATGATGGTCTTTCTCTCACTGGGCTTAAAGTTTTACTTAGATTCACTTAGATTTTTAATAAATTTAGCTAACAATTCTGTGCTCTTGGAGTAGGGGGATAATATGTTAGATCATCGAAAGGCTATATTATTAGGAAATAATTTACTAGTGTCTTCGAGTAGTATTGTACTGTTATTTATTTATTTAGTTTTCACCTAGAGTTTTTGCATTGTATGTATGTACATTTTTGCTTGGGATAATTTCATGATTTAATTATATTTCTGGGGAACTCAGGTAGAAAGAGAACTCTAAAATGCGTTAGTTGATAGAGATTAACTTGTTAAGGGGTAAAATTCAGCAAGTAGCAAGCCACCTAGGAAAACCAACAGCTAATTGTTTTAATATGAGGATCCATTGTGGCATTTTTATGATGTGATGTTTAAATTTGGCCTCTTGTCTTATGGTTCACTGCCTTTTGGGCATTAGCCTCTCATGCACATGACCTAACTCTAGTGAGGCAGAATGTCTGATGCACTGAAGGGGTGAAGATGTAGGTTACATGCAAACTTCCTGACTTCTTGGTCATCATGAGAACAAGCAAGGCTTAGTCAGCTGTTTTCATAGTGGATCCACTAGGCTCTGGATCCCCCAGTCCGTCTCTTCTGCCTCACGTAAGATGAGGGACTTTGAGACATTTGAGACATTTGAGAGATTGTACAGAAAACTTCCAAAACTCTAGTTGAAGCTGAAGAAACAGCCTGTAGTAAATATGTGTACACACATGCACACACTTATGAAGCCATGCAATTATCCCCTGCCTCTTTGCTTCAGCTTGCCCCTTGTTATAAAGAGAAGGAGATAAGCATTTCCCTCCATTTTTATGGGGCAGAATCTTCAGGAGAAAGTGCTTTTATTCTTCTGAGAAGTCAGGGTGGAACTTGGCAAGTCATTTGATCTTTGTAGCTCCTGAAATTCACCAGGAACCAAATAAAAACAACAAAAAGGCAGGAGTGGAGGAGCCAGAACCACCATGATCTTCCTGTATAAGTGATGTACTTCTCAGTATAATTAAATGTCTTTCTAGAATTACCATTCCTCTGGCCAAGGCTACCCATTGCTGAGCACTCATTTGACTAAGAAACATCCATCCTGCAGCGAGGAGAGGAAAGCTTGAACCTGTGAGAACCGCAGAAAAGTCGATCCTCATTTACATAATCCATCCCCAATAGTGAGCGTGCAGATGCCATGAGCAGAGGCTGATGAACTGGCCTGGGCACCAGCCTGCCCAGCTGTCTCCACGGAAACTCCGTTGGCCAGAGTGAAAGATGAGTTTGTGGGGAGACACACCGGCAGTTCTTAAGTATCAGTGCATTTGCTTCCTCCCCTTTGCTTCATTCATATCTTTTTATTAAATGAGTTGATTTGTCACCACTGACTCTCTCAGACAGCAGCCCAAGGTTCTGATCTAAGGGAAAAAAATAAAACTTCCATTTCAAAAATTTGCAGACATTTCAAGTAGTACAGAGCCGCTGTAGATAAAACTAAGAATGTGGCGGTCCTCTCTGAATTGGACGACTTAATTATTCTGGCTGTTCTTTCTCTGAAAAAAAAGAGAAAAAAAAGGTATAGCAGAAGCAGCAAGCTATCTTGACTATTTCTGTCACTTAAGTCACCGATAGAAGAAACCGATGAACACTTTTGGTCTGTGGTCTCTGGGGTGTATTAAATTTGTACTGAGGTCTGGTTTTAAAGTTTATTTAACCTAAAGATTATTTTCCTGCTGGTTTCAAAAAAGTTTCCCAAATGCCCTCTCTTCAATAAAGCTTTTCTGTATTATGTTGTAAAGAAATCACGGCTGCTATTGCCCAGACCTATCTAGGTGTGAAGATCTCCTGCTTAGTTGCTCTGTCCTTCTTGGGCACCTTCTGGATGTTAGCATCTAAAATAGCCCCAACGAGGAGATCGTTTTCAATACACTGCCTCAAATCCTTTATGGGAAGGGATAGAGCATAAATAAATACATGAAAAAATACAGCATACATATAAATCAGTAATATATTATCCTTTTATATATATATATGTATATATTATAACTAGTTATATATGTTTTCTCAGTGAGTATTTACAAGCCCCTTAGTCAGGAATTTAGAACCCATAGAGTAGGTTTATCTTTCCTTGTTTACTAACTGAGAGAGTGTCATGTGCAATCAGTTTATTATTAAGGGTTTCCAAAATTAGATAAATAAAATGGTCCAGCCCCTCCCACACTTGCTGGCATGTGGTAAAAACCAAAATGGGGTTAAACCACACATAATTCTTACTCCCTTTCTGTGACAGGGAAGTGGACTGCTTATTGATTTCTATAAAAATCCTTACTTGCTTGGGGCGCCTGGGTGGCTCAGTGGGTTAAGGCCTCTGCCTTCGGCTCAGGTCATGATCTCAGGGTCCTGGGATCGAGCCCCGCATTGGGCTCTCTGCTCAGTGGGGAGCCTGCTTCCCCTTCTCTCTCTGCCTGCCTCTCTGCCTGCTTGTGATCTCTCTGTCAAATAAATAAATAAAATCTTTAAAAAAAAAAAAATCCTTACTTGCTTACAATCTGATATCTCTCAGACCCATCCTGAGTCCATTCAAATCTGGATGCTAATGAATATGTGGAAGACTAATGATTTTCAATCCACATTTTCCCTGTCATTTACTTTTTAAAAATTCCACAGCATTAAGCACTGGTTATGGTATTTTTCCAGAGATCAAGCTTGGAAAAGGGTGTGAAAGGGGCATTTAAGGGGGGAAAAAAAAAAAAAAACCCTGAAAGGGAAGAAAACAACCCACTATTAATATACTAGAGTGAAAGCCCTTGAACGTCCCATCAAAAAGCTTCTGTACTTGGTTTTCCTACTTCTGGCACCTGCTGATCCTACTTAAAACCCCCTGCATTCATTAGAGCCTGCAAATGTTTCTCAGAATCTTACATACAGTGTGGGACAGAGATCTTCACCACTAATTAATGTGGCAATCTCCAGCGAGCAAATGGGCTCACGTCCACAGTACAGAAGGTCAGGAGAAGCACATGCCCCTCTTTGTTTCCCAAGCTCCACAGTGTTTAAGGCCCGATAATGCTTTTTGATGGGTGTCGTGATGACAGGTTTGGATTTTAGAAGCATTTGGACTTCTCTTGGGAAACACACACACATACACACACACACACACACACACAACACATTCTATTTTTCTCACTCATCACGTGATCTACACCAGTATCAGAGCAGCAGTTACTGAATATTAAATTAAACTGCAAAAAAAAAAAAAGGGAAGAAGAAGAAAGGAAAGTCGGTATGCATGAAAACAAGCTGGAAAGGTTAAGAGCAAAAGGAGAATTGTAGAACAGTTTCGGTCTGTTTGGAATGAATTAATCAGACCATTAAACAAATCTTTTAATCTAAAGTATCTCTTTCATTTCTATACCCTGTAAAACAAAATGATGGAGAGTTGATGGCGGAATCTGCCGTTGCTCCTTATTTGTATTACACAGACTGGAGTTCTGGCCTCATTAACATTCTGCTGCAGTCAAAGACCACACATTCAGCCTGAAATGTGGACTAGAAAAGTCTGGGGGGCCCTGAGGTCTCTTAGCTTGATATAAACCACCAAGAGTTTTCCTCCTCTTATGTCATCTACTTATTCATCATCACCCATGACTTAGAGAATATGATACAATTTCTGAGGAGTTCTGCACCACCCCCACCAAAAGTATCTAAGACTATACATTCAAATTTTGAATACAATTTCAGGAAGTGTGGAAATCCCCTGAAGCCCATCTGTTGACACTGAGGTTAAAGGTAAGGGAAAAGCCAATATTATCTCAATATCCATACTAATATTATAAGGAATCTATCTTCAAATCTTTTCAATGGGACTTATATTGTGGCACATCTCAACTAATAGAAATACCCAACTTAAGTGCAAATCACAGTGTTACTAATTGCATATCAGAATTAGATGAAAAAAAAATTCAATTTCTTTTCCTTTTTTTTTTCCCCCAAAAGATCCATTGACACCAAAAGCATTAAGTGTGGGAGTTGGGAAGCCCAGAGCTAATTCTACTTCTTCCAATAACTGAGACTAGGACTCTGGACAACTAATTTAATTTTTCGAGGTCTCAATTTTCTCATCTGAGAATGAGAAGGCAACTGGGCAACCTCAGAGGTCCATTTCAGTTTTCCATTCCTTCCTGTTTGCTGGTAGTGCTACAAAGAGAGAATTACAGTGACAGTAAAAAGGGCAAATAAATAAAGGCACAACAAAAAAATATAATTACCGGAATGAAACTGTAAAATTCCACAGGAAAACAAGGATGTAAAATGCATCTAATTTTTTCTAGCTGTGTGAATAATTTTCCCGTCTGTATAATAGTTGCTGTTATTTACTTCCTTGAGGTCACGCTTTGCATTTGATTCCTTTTTTAAAAAGTATTTTAATTGCCTGTGTTTCTTAGTATGGTACCAATGGCCAAGAAGATGCTGGAGAAATAATTGTAAATGAAAAAATGGTTGTGTAATGTAAGAGGTTGGAAAAGTGTTGAGAGAGCCCCTGAGGCCATGTGGGCAGGCAGGGCCTAGCACCAAGACTGCTGGATGGCCAACTCCGCAGAGTTCTTGGAAATTGTGAGTTTTTTGGAGCCGTTTGATTAATGCAAACGGAGCATTTGGCAAGCCCAGTGGAAAAGGACATTTTATGTAAAGCTATAATGACACAACATGCATTCTCTCCCTGGTTTATCTAATCACATCTGCATTTCAATGCTGCTGCTGTCCTGTGAATTATTGTCGCTCAGTTTTCCAGGAGAATACAAACCTCTCTCCTCTTTCAGGAAACAAAGAGGATGCTTGGCTTAGGTGTCTCCTGGAAGTTACTGATGCTCATCCCAATCCAGAAGAGAGGGATGCCGGATGGAAAGATGAGAGCTTTGTGTCCCTTGAGTAAAAAGAAAAAAAAGAGAGAAAAGGTTTATCTCATTACTTGGGGATAAAAGAACTAAGTTAGCTTCAGAGTGGTAGGGCTTTAAACACCCATCAGAAACCACAAGCGTGGGACCAGATTGGAGTAAGGAAGCACCTTTTCCCATTTATCTGGCAACCTCTCCCTCTGTCCTTCCTGTCTCTACCCTTCCCACTCTTTCCTCTCCTTTCCTGAATCCAGCACGATTAAGTGGCTGATTTATCTCCTCAGCGCTGAATTTTAAAGGGAACAGCTAACTGTGTGATCATATTATTAATATTTATACCCTGTCACTGAATGTTGACAGATTAATTATGCAACATAGTATAAAAATCAGCAGGCAGTGTGGACCAGCAGTCACAAAGTTAAGAACTCAAGTGAGGGGCTGGCATGTGCCCCAGGGGGACTGTAAGCCTCCTGCTCTAGCCCCTCTCAGGTAAACGGTCTATTGGCTTTATTTCCCGCTCCTTACAACTCAGCGGATCACCTTTGTGGACATGGACGCGTAATGTTCCCGAAGCCCTCTCTGTCCGCATTCTAGCTAGATCTCTTTGGGCGTTGACCCCTTGAGCCAGTCGGCCTTGAGGCAGATGTCGTACATGCGACACATGTGATTGAACCAACTGAGCCTAGTGGACACTTTCTGGACTGAGTTCTCAAAGAATAGGGCTTCTTTTCTTGGAATATAAATCATCTGTGATTGATTCAGGAGCATTTTTGCATAGAGTGCTCTACTAGATGCTTAGGGAGTACAACAAAGTGAGTAAAGTAGCTTCCAGTCCTTAGGGAGCTTTTAATTTAGTTGGGGAAGCAAGGCTTCGGTTCAGCAAGGGTAATATGAGATGTCCTCCCAACTTTGCCACTAATTCAGGTTCTGTCTGGCTAAGTGACTTGGCCTGCCTGGACCAGAGGTTCATTTGGTGATGGTGGGGCTTTACAGAGTTCAGTTCTGCAGTTCTGCAGTTCTCTGTAGAGTAGGGACCATCAGGAGTAACAACGTTCCTGCCACATGCCCGGGATCCAGGGCTGGCAGGTGGCTTGGGCAAAATCTGTAGCCACAGGTTCATGTCTGCGAAATGGAATAACAAAGCTGCAGGGTTTATTATGTAGGTGGTGTATGTATACATAAAGTGCTTTACTGTGATGTTAATAGCGAGGCCATAAAATGTTGAGTAACAGTGTAAGGGATGTTCCTGAAAGAAATGGGATGCATTGAGGTCACCTGACAGCTTCAGCTGTCTTGGATTTTGCGGCTTTGCCCTTCTCTTCAGGCTGGCTTGCATTAACTTGTCTACATAAGGAGCAGCATTGTGTGGTTAAATACGTGGCCGGCACTGTGGTTGCCACGTGGTACTGCCAGCATCCCATACTATAGCTCTCCATGGAACCGTGTACCGGCTCTCTTTGGAAAAGGCCAGGCAGCTGTACTGTATTCCATGAGCCTCTGCAGGACACACCAGGCCAGCGTCACGAGACAGTTCAGTAAATGCTGACCGAGAACCAGCAAAATGAACAATGACAGAAATCGTAGTGGCAGGATGTCTCCGCATACACAGGAGGAGATTCTGCAGTGGCACTTGACCGGAGGTCTGCTCCAGAGAGTGGAAATGCTATCTCGGAGTGCCCGGGATGCTTGGGTGACAGATGTTATGTGTGTACAGTTTGTCGTTGTTCCTCTCGCTGAGTTTGTATGTGTGCATTTGGTAGTTATTGAAGGAAGATGAATAGATCATTCTGCAGAGAAGTTCACTTGAACCAATCAGTTATCAGGTCACATAACAAAAAACTGTTGCAATCACAACATATCAAATCAATTCCGGGAGTGATATACCTTATAATCACGCAATGCAAATAATCAAACCCAATAAGTAAGCAAACCTTCAATGTCATCAAGCAAAACTCCAACTACAAGTAGCTCTGATCACCTTAAATCAGCTCTTTACCCCTTCCGCTCCAGCTACAGGAGTCATCGATGTGCTTTCCAAGCCAAGCCGGATAATTTAGCATCCGCAAAGATGATGCTCCAGTTAACAATTTATCTTTGGTTAGCAAGTTGGCTGATTAAATTAACTGTTTAGTACTATTCTGAGATCATCTGTGAGTTAGAAGAAAAAATTCCAATTGTATGTATAAAGGGAACTGTTCTCATATTCATTCTGACCATAATCTTTCCTGGGTGTTCGCCCATGCCAGAAACCAGTTAGGGGGGTTGGATTAGGAGAAACAAAAGAACTATAAATTGTGGTCCTTGCCCATCAAAGTGAATTGGGATGAATGGCATGGCAAGAGCAAATAAAAATACACTGTGGTAAATGTGATGCTATATATATTGATCAGCACGAATTTGTTAGCCACCTACTGTGTGTCCATCCCTGCCAACATGCACAGAGAATAACAGTCCATGTCCAGAAGGAGCTCATAGTGTGCTGGAGAAATAGAACAGTGGAGAACACGGTGAGACTATGGGGAAGGGAACATCAGGTGAAGTCTAGGGAAAAGGAAGCCAGTTAATTCTGAATCCTGGAAATAAATCTCAGGAGAGCTGAAATTTTGAGCAGTATGCTTGTGCAACAAATTTCCATAGATAATCTGACTACCCCTTGGAGTTATAGGTGGTCAGATGTAACTCCGTTTTGCAAGTGGAGGAAGAGAATCAGCGAAGGCTTGTGTATGGATGTCCACAGTAAAAGAGCAGGTGCAGGGGGACTAGGTTTTCAATTTTTAGCACAAATGTTTCACAATGGTATGTTGCCCATTCTTATTGGTCAGAGCCTGTAGGATGAATAAGCCACCCTGTAGGTTGATGCAAGGTATTTGAGTAGGTAATTTAGTGCTTTTAAACCATTAGAATGTTATTTAGTGCATTAGTAATAAATTGATAGAGTTAATAAGAGTGGGGAATTATTTCAGTGTGTGGCCCGGAAGAGCAGGGTAGAATAGACCAGACTGCATATTTGGAACCTATTAGCACTGCACTTGTATGTGTCCAGTAACCTTCTAGAAGGTGCTTCTTTTAAAAGGGACTCTGGTGAAGCTTAACATTAGAGTACAGTCTGTTTAAAATGACCACACTGTAGGTAAATTTGACGGCATGACAGAAGGTTTATCCAGACAGGCTATGCTGTTGGACATGATTTTGGACCAGGAATCTCTGAGAGTCAAATCTTTACCCACTATACTAGTGGGTGCTAAGAAGAGAGCCTTTCCTCTCTTGCTCTTTACAAAGCTCAATTAAAATGTGCATGTGCACTAATCTCCCTGTTCAGAGCTCCCATGGTGATGGATAGAACCATTTCCTAGTGCGTTTAGGCTCAGCGGAATCTCTTAACCCGTTGTGGGACCTGCACAGAGGGAAAAGAAAGAAAAACAAGCAAAATGAAAAAGCTAGAGGAGGCAGATTACATTCAGAAGAAATGGAGTACAGAAAAGGTTTTGTCCATATGACCTATGAGAATGAGAGAGGATGGAAATGGGTCCCCTGAATTGTGCGCTGTGGCCATTGTCAAAAGTGAAGAAACTTCTGGTAGCAGAGTAAGAAACCGTTTTTGATGCAAAGCTCACTGCGTGCTTACCAACGTGAAGGTTAATTGTGAGGCAAGAAAATGCCACCACGAGGCCGAGGCTTTTCTATTGCTGCTTTTTGTCAGCAACTCCAGGAACCTGCAAACACAGAAGAGGTCCTTTGATAGCCACGTTGGCAGCCCACGTCGCTCACTGAGATCCGGCAGGTTAATGTAGTGCTGCCAACCCTCCAGACTGAGGCAATCAGAAGCACTGCTTGATAGAAATAAAATGAAATGTGGTGGGAGGAGGGGGGGAGCCTGTGGTTGGTATTTCAGCTACTGGCAAAGCCCTCCTCAAATCAAACCCTCCGTGGAAGGCGGGTATTAGCCGAGTGGCTGAGGGGCACCTGCAATGCCGAGATTAATCCCCTTTTTGTTTTCTTTTGGGTCTATCTAGGCACTGCTGAGTGGAAGAATTTATGTTGGCCTCCTTCCTGGAAGGGAGCTGCAGGCTGAGAAAAGAGGATGTGTCATCATATGTCACTTCTCAGTGGGCCTCCGTGGCTGTCTGTCTGTCGCTCTGCCACCCTAGATCTCTGCCCCTCCCTGCCAACCCCTTCTACCTTCCTTCTGCTTCTCGGTGATTTGTTTCTGTGCCTTGAATTCTTATCTCCTATCAGAGCAAGACGATGACAGTCTCTGATGACAGAGCCCCAAAAGGTGTCTCTTTTCTGTCCTCCAGAGCAAGTCAGGTCACACGTTTGGGGCAGGCATTCAAGTGACTAAAGGGGAAGTAAGCTGGCCTTTGATCACCCTCCAGCGCGGAGCCCAGAGACTCGGCCAGGTTATGCAGATGTCGTTTGCAAATTAGCTAATGCTCTGGGAGATACCCCTGGGGGATCCTTTTGAAATGCAGAGCAACCCGATTTCTCACAGCAGCCTTCAATGCTTTTATTTAAGCAGAGGAGTCGTTTTCTTTGGAAAAATAAAATACCGTTTATAATTTCGATAGATATAAAACAGAAGTGGATGTGGTCTGACTGTAAAGGAGTATGAGGAGGGTTAGGGGCAGCCTGGAGTCAGCCCAGTGAACCCCATCCACCCCATCTCTAGGGACCCACAGGGCTACCACACACGTATCTGTGTACATGGTGTTGTCAGCAAGCTCTGCTCCTGGGCACCTGGCTGTGACGTCCTGCTGGAAGGGGCACCTTGCATACCTTCATACAGAGGTAACCCAGGAGCTGGCAGAGGCTCTGTCCGCTCTTTGAAAGGTATACTGGTTCCAGGAGAACTCTCACCATCCCATGTTCTAAAGTAGGGTCCTATCATATTTTTCACGGAGGAGCTGCTTTCTCTCCTGGTGTACATCTATAAGTCATCATGGCAGGCACCATTTTGTTGAGCAAATTTTATGTGCATTTCCTGACAAGTCATAACTAGGGTACAATTTTAAATCTCAGAGCTTTGATAGCTACACTCTTACTATTCTAGATAAGGATTTTAGCAAAATTAGTAGTTGCGAGGTAGTCACTATTCCTCTTCTTACTATATCAGATGGCAGAGAAGGTGAGCTTATCTCAGTATCTTACCTTGCCCCCAAATTCCATCCCTCAGCAATGTAAATAGTGGATGCATTTTTGATCTAAGAGTCAGTACTTTGGAAAATGGAAAATTACCCTACAATGGCTATGCCCCAGGTAGAATTCTGGGCTTTGGGTTGAGTTGCTCAAATCCAGAGAACAGAGGGGGGACAATTGCTGGCTCACTCGTGAGCTGCTTCAACTTCCTGCCTAACTGAGCACAGCTATGCTCCATTTACAAGAGGCAGTGTTAGCGCGTATCTCATGTGGTTTTAAATAGATGTGGCATGTAACCCTTCTTTTCTAACAGCACAAAACTCCTTCCCGAAGAGTCACCTTGAGGAGATATGGTTTCTTGTGAAGAATCACTGTCTGCATAGTTAAGTCAGAGAGCGGTAAAACAGATCTCTGAGTTTATAATCGGTGTGCTTTCATTGACTGACTTATTCTGTGGCTTTTGGGAAGACTGAAGTTCCTCTTTGTTATTGTTGATTGGCGAAGTCTCACAAACTTGAGAATGCATACACAGGAAGTGCTGTGTGCGTGAAGGATGCCACCCACCCACATAGAGTTAGTAACCTGGCTACTGGGAATCTTAGTCGGGGGTATTGGGAGCCTTGACATAAAGAAGAAATAATAATAATGAGATCAGTTGCTCCTCTTCCACTTCTCGCTTATTCCTTTTTCTGCCTTCAGAGTCCATAGTAAGAATGGCTGGTATATTTAACTGTATTCCTTCTGCTGAATAATCGGCTAATTGATTTATTACAGGCATGGCCTTTCTGCTCTCTGTTCCTTAGCATCCTGCAGTGAATTTTGTTACCTTCTCGGCCCTGTTTATTGCATCCCCATCGTGCAAGTAACTGGAAACTTGGCACTAAGCAGATGGGGGAAAAATGCATTCTATAGATATCAAAGCTTAGTGGTTAAATGTCGATCTCTTTGAAGGTAGATGGCTCCCAAGACCCTGATGCTTTTTGAAATATGCTCTAAATAACCTATTTTTCCATGTGAACACAGGGCTCAGTGGATGGAGATTATTTTCAAGTAGCCCTCAAGGTTAAAGTTGGTTGCTCTTCCAGATGGTTTCTATCTAATGCTTTGGATTATGATATTGAACCACCCTGTGATCAGAACTCCTAGTGCCAAGAATAACAAGAAGTGGAAGCCAGCCACAGCAAGGGCTGCTGCTTTGAGGGCATGCCGAGATGTAAGGGTCAAGGCCAGACCATATGGTCTATCAAGGCCCTGCTGCAGTAACACCAGGAAACACAAATCAACTCGCGGAACTGCTCATCATCTCTGTTTTCTATTGCGTCCATCACCGTATCCTCTGAGCGCCCCCTTCCCCAAGTCCTTCTTCCCCTAATTTTTGCCACAGGCTTCTTTCTGCAGTAGCTGGTTCCATTCCAGTTGCCACAGTTTCTAGCAGACTCCTGATGAACTTGTTTCTGGGTGGCACATGGTTTGAATGGTATGAGGAAGCAGAGAGGGCTCCTAGGTAACAGATTCAAGGGTGAGATATTTTATTGAGCCTAACATTACAGGTGGTGATATGGACACCCGGTCTCAGCTACTCCAGCAAGAAAATCAGGTGTGATTTAGCTCCCCAGGGAAAAGCTTACCATTTTTGGATACTTGAATCCTAAAAGGGGAAGTTGAGGACAGATCCCTTGAGAGAGTAGAGACTCGTTTTAGTATGCATTGCTTTTCTCTTTTCTTTCTTCCTTTTCTTTCTTATTCCAGAAGCAGTTACTCCAGCTCAAAGTTAAGTAACTTTAAATACTTGGTTTCTTTTCAGCAAGGCTCTAATGAGGCTAAGTGCACTCAACTAAAATAGAAGTTCCATGAAGGCAGGAATAATAATAATTATTAGGGACAAGATAAGAGGGCATCCAGCACTTTGATCTTTTAACCATCAAATCAACTGTGGGGTGTACACGCTCAATTTCACATATACATGCTTTCCTTCTGTTTCTTCCCCCTTTCATATGTTGAAGATTTATATTGCTTGGCCATACTACTTAACTTTAACATCCAGAGGCAACTTCTACTTGAGAGAATGGGGCAGATAGTGAAATAAGAATTCCATCTTATGATGGGCAGTGGGTTCGTGATACGGGACAGCACAGCAGCCTCATGCTGGTACTTTTGGTACTTTTGGTACTTTTCTCTTGTTGAGAGAGTTCTAGCATTAAATGACCAGGCTTTGCCGCTCCACTCAAACTCTGGTTCGTGTAGACGCCTGGATGTTTTTCTTTATGAAAACCACTCTGCATATTTATCACATTGTTCATTGCAGACTCCCAGTAACACAGTGGGGAGACCTGATAACCCACACCCCTTCCTATTCCCAGTAGCACAGTAGCCGCCACAAACCCACTCAGAAGAACAGCCTTGTCCCCCGAGGGAGCACTTACGGGGCTGACCTTAACGAGCAATTCCAGTCAGGAATAGAGAGGCTCAATTGTTTATAAACCTGACATTTATTACTTGGGGATTCTTTCTCTACAGTACAAACTGCTCTTTATGATTTTGTCAAATAAAGTGCTCCTTTCCTCAGCACCCCGCTTTCCCCTTCAGGCTTCCTCCCACCTCTCGCTGCCCCAACCCACCTGTGGGCTTTGCATGGGACAGCAACAGAAAACAGAAGGACTCATCACCTGCAAAGCCTGTGGCTCGGGGGAGAGCCAGGCTGGCGTGCAGAGCAGAGGGTGTGTATCCTTCCCCCTCCTTTTATTTAGGCAGCTATTAGTGAAAGAGAAGTGAGATAATGATACTTTTTCTACCTGGAAATGCATCAGCTTTTATCCATATTTTATATGTTGCCAGGTCAGATCAACACTAAGAGTCAATTTATTATAAGCATTCAGAGTCCCCAAATGGTTAATGAGTGATAACAACACACATTGGTTGTTTCCCAGGTTGAAGAATTAGAAGTCTCAATATAGATTCATGTAGTTACATTACTTTAATTAACAGATCCCACCCTCCCCCAACCCTTGTAGAGACTCCTAATGCTTTATGTCTTGACTTAATTGGACTCACATTTTGGGGAATGGATAGGTCAGTGGTCTGGAGGCATGAGGAGAAGTTAAATGGATCACACCAAATCCTACTACTGACTAGTTAATAGTGTCATATGTAGGTAGAGAGAGTTGGGGGCAAGTCCTCCCCAGTTCTTTTTTTTTTTTTTTAAGATTTTATTCACTTATTTGACAGAGAGAGAGAGAGAGATCACAAGTAGGCAGAGAGGCAGGCAGAGAGAGAGGGGGAAGCAGGCTCCCCGCTGATCAGAGAGCCCGATGTGGGGCTCGATCCCAGGATCCTGAGATCACAACCCGAGCCAAAGGCAGAGGCTTTAACCCACCCAGGCACCCTCTCCCCAGTTCTGAATCATTGATGGTTCATCGTATGATCCAAGCCTAGGCAGAGAACTGGATTGGTCTAGTCTTTTTTAAATTTCAAATAGGAAGAGCAGGCGGTATGTTATCAGAAAAAGCTCTTTACAGTGGTGATTCATAAACAACGATATGGAAACACTATAAATTAACCAAAGCATGTAAATGTACCTTCATTCAACTTCTGACAGAGTCAGTCTTTTCTTAGAGAATGAATTAGCTGACTGGAAATTGGTGTCTTCTTGTGTAGACAATATTCATAAGTCATCAGCCATGATTTCTAGTTTGGGTTTATTTAAAGTCAGGCATGAAAGTTCTAGTGGTTGGTGAAGCAATCTGAGTGCAAAACACTTCTAGACTTTTGTGATTTCTCCTAATCTATTACAGTTTGTTCCTGATCTAATTCAACTGATTTGGGTCTTTTTCCCCTTGCTGTTACTGAATCTTTCCAAAATACTCCATTTAGTTTTCACAGAAACAGCAATTCTCTTTTCACACTCATATTGTATCAGTTTATGAAGAATTTAGGTAAATTATGTAATTATATGAAAAAGTACATCTGGTAAGAACAGATTTGGGAAAGATGCAGCTGACTCTTGATAAGCATACGGCTCAACAAGTGCATAAGTGCCTGGGTAATCCAGAGGGAAGGACTGGCATGTGAGGGAAATTCAGCGTGCCCTGGATGTCAGACAGGATGACTGACAGGAAGGATGGAGAATGCCAGTTAACTCAGCACGCAGGTTAAGAGGAAGTTAAGCAGAAATTAGTTAAGAGAGCTTTTAGTGCCTGCTTGACTAAGATTCCAGGTTTCTGAACTCCTGTGCTAATATTACTAATTGACCTCAGACAAATTATATAACCTCTCTGAGCTTCGGCTTATTCATGTATAAAATGAGGATATTACTAACTAATATATGTGAATGTGTACACACATTCACACACACACAAATATACACACCACCGCCCCTGCCGCCACCACCAAGGGCTTTTTTAAAATTATGTTTTTATTCGAGTATAATTAACAACATCAAGGGCTCTTTCGAGAGGATCAAATAAATGAATGTGTATGGTCGTTCTGGTAACTACAAATACTCTACAAATCTAAACTTTTTAACTTTTTACTTAGAAATAATTTCAAAGTTATAGAAAAGTTGCAAGAATAGTACAAAACTGCTAACCTCTAAATACTTTGCCTACTGTTAATAGTTTGTCACAATTGTTGTGTTATCTTCTCTATGGTTGGACAGATGGATAGATGGGCATAGTACATGTGTGTATGTATTAACATTTTTCTGACCATCTCTGAGTAGGCTACAGACACCATGCCCTTTTACCCCAGCACTTCAGTGCATATTTTCTAACAAAATATTCTCATACAATTATAGAATTAGGATATTTGGCCTTGATATAATATTACTATCTAATATGCAATTATTACTTTAAAAATTTCCAATGTTCCCGGTAATGTCCTTTATAACATTTTTTTTTCTCAATCTGGGATCCAGTACAGGGTCACACAATATATTTAGCTGTCATATCTTTTTAGTCTTGTTGGCCTGTCTTTCTCTTTCAAGGCATTGACATTTTTGGAGAATGTCCTTCAATTAGAGCTTGTATGATAGGTCCTCATGCCCAGATTCATGTTATGTAACTTTTTTTAAATTAACATATAATATATTATTCGTCCCAGGGGTACAGGTCTGTGATTCATCAGTCTTAAACATTTCACAGCACTCACCATAGCACATATCTACCCCAATGTCCATAACCCAGCCACCCTAGTGATGTGTCCTTCTTCTGTTAGGAGGCACATGATGTTGGTGTGTCTCATTATTGGTGATAAGGTTATGGTTTATCTCCCAGGATTTTCTACTGTGATATTATTTTTCTCATTGAAATTAGTAAGCTATTTCTGGCAAGGTATTTTAAGACTACATAAATAATTTGCCCTCATCAAACATTTACCTACTCATTTTCACATCAATTGATGATTCCTACTTAATTGAATTGTTACTAGTATGATTGCAAAGTGGTGGATTTTTTTTCAAATCCCATGATTCCTTATACATTATTAGTTGGTGTTCTGCGGCAAGAAAGAGCTTTCTCGGGGCGCCTGAGTGGCTCAGTGGGTTAAGCCTCTGCCTTTGGCTCAGGTCATGATCTCAGGGTCCTGGGATCGAGCCCCGCATTGGGCTCTCTGCTTAGCAGGGACCCTGCTTCTCCCTCTATCTCTCTGCCTGCCTCTCTGCCTACTTCTGATCTCTCTCTGTCAAATAAATACATAAAATCTTAAAAAAAAAAAAAAAAGAGCTTTCTCTTTCCCATTTCTTTAGTTATTTTCTTGTTAATTTTTAGTATGGGGTCATGAAACTTTATTTTAGTCAATGGATTATAATCAGTTTTTTATTTGTTTTCATGTTG
>CM052884.1:23272497-23322854 GCA_028534135.1 Potos flavus | reverse complement strand
AAAACTCTCAGTCCCTTGTTCTGAGTTCACAGTCTCTCATGGTTCTTCACCCCTCCGATTTCCTCCAAATTCATCCCTCCCCTCCCTCTCACAATGTCCTCCATGTTTTTCCTTACGCTCCACACGTAAGTGAGACCATATGATAATTGACTTTCTCTGCTTGACTTATTTCACTCAACATTCTCCTTTTTAATCCACATCCCACACCCTCTTGTGCATCTCTGCACCAAGCCCTGGGAACACCTCATCTGGACCTCCTGCCTTTGTTCCTTGAATTCCTCCAGATCCATGGAGAAGTCTGAGCTCCAGCCCCAGCAAGAAGGGCATGTGATCAATCTCCACTTATTCTATCTCAATTCAATCATCTAACAGGACCATCTGGTTAAGTTATAAACCACACAAATTACCTGGGTTTTTAGAAGGTTACCAATAGAGACATATTTTTTTCCATTCAAGGTGGATTTAATAATGCTCCTAAATTTCAAGTATGTAATTTGGTTTGTCTGCTCCTGCCCTTTCTGCCTCCTTCTCTGTGGTGTTCTTAGATCTAGATCAGAGATTCCGTATTTAGTTCATTTACTGGACACCAGGACAATCAAGGAGAGGCTGACATTCTTCTAACTTACTGCAAACTAGCCGTGACTCCAGCCATTTCCCTCTCCCTAATGTGAAAATTATCACTATCACTCTCCCATCTTAAAAGAATATTTTGAGTAGAAACAACATAATAAACACAAAGTACCTTTGAGCTCTTCGGAGAAAGGATTTGACATTGAAGTATATTTGAAATTATTTGGCAACTTTCAGCGAATATGGCTCCAAATTGGAATCACCTGTGTTCATCCCGAGACGGTGTAGACAAATGGCTTTGTAGCTATATCTACAACTTTGCTTAAAAAAAGAAAATCAAGACAGCAAATTGCTAATCCCAAGTCTTCTACAGAGATCACATGATTATATATGAAATTCTAGATCCTGTGTGCAACAGGACTCTGAGGCACAATATTTTATTTTTCTTAATTTTATTTTTGGTTTATTTTTGTTGGGTAACCACCTCATTTGCTATTGTAAATAGACCCTAAAATTCAGTGAAACTGCTCTGGTGGGGAACTGGCAGCTTCTATTGGAAAAGAACCCACCAATTAGGGTAATCAGTCCAAGGAAAAGGAAGAACACATATTAACTGCCTTCTGTTATAGGAAACACCTGGACAACTTTAGAGACAATGAATTGTCTATATGAAGTTTTGAAGCAAGCGTTTGCTTAATTTTGCAAGAATTGTATTTGGAAGGTTGGGTGGCAAGGGAAGCGAGAGTATTTCTTCTTTGTTTCATGTTATTTCATCCTTAAAAGATCAGCCCCCTCACCCTCATGAAACCCCTCTACCTCCCATGTCCCAGGTAAACACCTATAGGCTTGGTCCAGAATTCCACAATGCTTTTCTGTTGTATTGAGACAAGATTCCTATGCTACAGTAATTTATTTTGGTGATTTGATATTCTTCATCCTCAGCCTTGGCAGGGTAAGAAGTGTAGCAATAAGAGTTGACAAGACCTGAATCCAGTGCATGGATCTGTCCTTCATTTATTTGTGACCTGACAAGTCCTTTGCCTAATTTTCATGACCTAGAAAGTAAACCTTTTAAGAGGCCAGGCTCTGGAGTCAACTATGCCTTGGATCAAATCTCATCTCCACCACTTATTAGGTGAGTTACCTTGGACATGTTACTTAATCTCTACTCTGAGTTTCTATGTTGGTAAGTGAGGTAAGTGCCATGGCAGCTATACCCCCATGGGGTGAATATAAACATTAACTTAAATTATGCATGCCCAGGGTTTAGTTGGTAATTATTTTTGTTTTGATTGATACTCCATTACAATTAGTGATTTCAATCCAATGCAATGCAAAACTATCAAATACTGCACAAAAAAGATGCATAAAATTACAAAGGCAGTACTGTTACTATTTTTATTTTTATTATGTGAGCTCTGAATTTAGGTCTATTTTAGAGGTGACAAGAGACCTCATAAGAAAGGAATTACAGAGATTCTTCCTTTTACTTAGGAAGAGCTTTAAAATACCCAATGTGGTTGAGAAATATACATTTGCAAAACATTAGTACATGTTTAAATGAGAATTTACACACACACAGACTCATTGAGCCTGGAAAATATGATTATGAAGACAGAGAATTAATTCTGCTATTCGCCCTGCCTCATAGAAGGAAGAAGGAGGCGGGGAGGAAGAAGCATCCAAATTAATAAAATAACATTTCCTTCAACTAAAAAGCATGGAGTGAATAAGCGATTGACTTTTCCATTTGGTGCCTTAATTTCTGTCCATTTCTTGCCTGGAAGTGTTATTATCTATCACTCTTCTGGAATGAACAGGACCAGGTACATTTTTGAATCTTGCTCTCCCTCTCTCTTTCCCTGATAAGCTGGCAAAGCTGGGGGCTATTGACGAGTTTCATATTCTCACCTGATAACGTGCCATTTACACTGTGAATGAAAAAGAGAGTGGTAGAGGGTAGACTCAAACACTACTCTTTAAGGGGGGAAATACTTCCAGACTCCCAAACTTAGAAGACTGGTGCCCAAAAGAGCAGGGAAGGGTGGAAGAGAGGGTGAGTTCCAATTAGTATTCATGCCTATTCTTATCTGGTAAAATTATGGGATCGTAGTTTTGTGGATTAAAGATTAAGAGCAAATTTGGCTTAGTGAATATTCCTCCTCTGATAAATATCTATTGAGGATTTAGAAAACACTTTTCTAAACCAGTTGGGTATTTTCTTTACACGCCAATATTTTTTTTTATTTCCCTTTCATAATTACATTAACTTCTATAT
Source organism: Potos flavus (assembly GCA_028534135.1). Lineage (NCBI taxonomy): Eukaryota > Metazoa > Chordata > Mammalia > Carnivora > Procyonidae > Potos > Potos flavus. The sequence goes on along the minus strand of CM052884.1, from coordinate 23,320,006 downwards.
AAAAGGCCCACTTTGTGGGTGGTTGTTTTCCACATTTGAAAGGTGAAACTTCTGCCACCAATTTAATCAATCCTCTTGCCTCCAACCCCTACGCAGCCTGAGAGATGAGCATTGGGCCAGCTGGTGCAATCAGTCAGTGACCCCACAAGCAAGGTCAGTCACATTACTCGGCCAGCTTCCACAGCACTGAATCCAATCTTCAGGGATCACAGTGCAATAAGCAACCTGCATCCATGAGTTCCTGACAATCATCTCCGAAATTGACTCAGCACTTGAGAAAGTACATGCATGGCTTTGCTCCTCACACTCCGGATCACAGCTATGGATGGAGGTAGTTGGGTGAGCAATGAGAAATGGCCAGGGCTTAGCAGGAACTCTTCCCGGGAGCAAGAGAGGAGAGGCTGGCTCCCTGACCCAGTCCTGCTGGCAGCTTGTCACCTCAACCACAAGCAGAGCCTGCTCATCCAGGCTGCCAGAGCCCCCCCTTCGGTTCTGCCATCCTCATGCCCAGGACACAGGAGACCGCATCACGGCAAGTAATGACCCTAGACAAAATAATGGTACACAGAGAAAGAAGGATCAGCTCATTGTGGCCACCCCACTTCCTTCCCTTGTGGTCACCAGGAACTCAGTATCACTGGCAACTCCGGATTCCGCACAGACTAAAACTACAAGAAAATGTGGTTATAGTAAGTGTGAAGACTCAGGACCCAGAGTCCATGGATTCCAAACCCGGGCTCTAATCCATATTAACTGTGTAATAACCTCTCAATGCCTCAGGTTTCTCATCTATAAAATGGGAATAAAAATAGCACCTGTCCTACAGAGCTGGTCTAAGGGTGGAATGAGTTAATACCTGTGAAACACTCAGAACTGTGCCTGGCGTGGAAGTGTCACTATTATTATTATTATTATTATTATTATTATTATTATTATTATCACTATCGTTATTTACAGGTGAATAAAGGTGACCATTATCTATATTTTTCTACCAATATGACAGAAACTCAGATTATGTAACTTGGCCAAAGTCACAGGGTGAGGATTCCCACTGACACATATCTGACTTCAGAGGACAAAGGCTTGACCGTGAAACAAGACACCACTCCTGATCAGTGTTAGCCAACCAGCTGTCAGCAAGACATCCTTCCCTCCCTTGGATACATGCATAACTTCAATTCTTCAGGTCCTATTTATGGAACTCCTGCTACCAATCAGGAGAAGTTATGCATAAGAGGGACAAGACAATAAATTGCTTATAGTGTCTATGGGGAAGCAATGCATATAAATAGGAATAGAAAAATAATAAAAACAGATAAATGAAGCCAGAAAAGAACAGTCACCCAATGGCCATGGGATCTCCCCTCTGTTGCTCTCACTCCTGGGGCCTTCTGGGTGTCTGTATGCTCAGCAGCTTTTGGCTGTTGCTCATAGGTGGTTATATATCCTCCCCTTTACTTAGCCACCTGCTCTTCATTCCTACAGTCTCAGCTGAAATGGTACCTCTTCATGGAGCTTCTGGAGTCGTCAGTGTAGGCTTTGTCCCTCCTATGTCCTTCTAGAGCACACACTTCTCATATATAAGCAATGATTTGTGCAATTCTGTGTTTATGTATGTGTCCTCACTTGCTAATAACACCCATAAGGGCAGGGGCAGTTTCTTCCTTGTTCCAACAGTGAGCTAATAACACCCATAAGGGCAGGGGCAGTTTCTTCCTTGTTCCAACAGTGAGCACAGTGCCTGGCACACAAAGTAAATGAGTCCAAAAGGCATCTCCTCAAGGCATAGAATAGCCCGATACCTCTCCTCCCTTCTCTGTGTTCTAGGAATCTACTTTCAGAATTTCCAGAGCAGGAAAAGTCTTGAAGAGGTGGGCTTGTTCACAATGACTGTGAGGACTGACTGTGGAATGTTCTGCTGTTCTGGGAAGACAGGGGCTGTGAAAACAGACAGCTCTTTCAGTCCTGCCAGCTTCAGACCCAGGTTCTGCATTTCTCTCAAACAGCCCCAACTTGGGGTCTCCAGCTGTTTGCCCCTGGCTGGATATTATAAGCCAACCAGCTTGCCTTTAAGCTCGCATATCATTACAGAAAAGAGGAGCCTATGTCTCTTCCTCTTGCCTCCCTGCCCTCCTCATTCACCTATCAGCATTTTCTCTCTAAACTCTAAAGTCACCCAACTATGTCACACCATCAGCAGCCTCCGTTAGGTAAATGCCACTGAGCAAATTTCCGATTGCCTCTGGGATAGCCCAACCTAGAAATCCAGAAAAGGTCAGTGGGGAAGCTCGGAGGGAGACACTGAGTCTTTCAAAGTAAGCTGGTGATCCCATGAACGCTACTGGAGGAGCCCCACAGAAAAAGGCCCAAAAATTGGATGGCAGTTTTCCCCTGAGGGCAGACCTCTGAAATAGGCAGCTCCTCCTCCATCAAGCAGATGTGTCAAAGAGACAAGAGCATTAATGGCTACCCTCCTGACTGAGCTAAACAGAAATGTATATCCCTCCTCAGTCTGGCTTTTCCTCCCTTCCACCTTTCCAATACTGCACCTCTTTCTGAACATAGCACCACACTAGTTTCCCCAGACGAATCACAGCCCCACCTGTCATGCCACCACCAACATAAGTAAAACCTGGTCCCAGGCAAGTCTGATGGGAGCAATAAATATCTCTAGCAGTGCTGATAACCAGCGAGGTCACAGTGAAGGGCACACGCCTCTCACTGACTGCAGCTGCAAGAGAGACTTTATTGACTTCAAAAACAATGTTTTTAGCAGGGAGTTGATGCTTTGCTCTCTGGAAGTACTGCATCCTGTCTCCTCGTCTCTCTAATCTCCAGCCCTGCCTCCACCCAGCCCTGCTTCCAGAGAGGAGCCCGATGTGAATAAAAGGATCCAGGAAACCTTATGGATCACAACCCCAATGGCACTGAAGGAATGAAGGGGAAGATATCAACTCCCCTTTCTCCTCAGAAGTGTCCCATGTCCATGGGATCCCAGATGGTCTCCATTCCTGAGCCGTCTGGTGACATCTTCTTCCAGGGGTCACTTGGGATCTTTTTTTTCCAGACATACTTCATGTTCTGATTTTTCTCCTTTTTGTCAGATGGGTTGAAGTTCTTTTGTTTTCTGTCAGTAAGTATTTGAGGTGCATACCCTTAAAGTCAAGAGGCTATACCACCTTTCCATTACATTTTTCTTCAATTAATTTCCTATTATCTGGTCATTTCTGAAAAACTGGATTTCCTTTCTTTGGGGCTCCCAATTAACAATAAAATAAACACAAAAATCCTGAGCCACAAGACAGAAGCCCTTCTCTCTTGAGTAAGTTAGACGGAGTGTCCTACAGCATGTGGGCTGACTCTTCAGATGCCTCTCCACCTAGCACTGTGCACAAATGGGGGCTGAGGGAAAGAACCTCTGGCTGTATTGTGTTTTAGCAGCTATTCAAATAGAAACATTTCTTTAGTTCTGGGGACCAGAGTTTTTATTAGTTTTATTTGTTGTTGTTATTGTTGGTGCTTGTGTGTAATTTGGTCTGTGTGTTTATCTGTTTTGAGGATGTTGGATGCTAATGCTGAGACCAAAATGACTTCTGGAGTTTCTTATCTCCTGAGTCCCTGAGCCATTGTCACTGCCATCTGGACCCAACCATCCACAAACGTCAACCATAATCACACTGCTTTCTCACACGTAGCTTCAAAAGGACTCAAGAGTCATGACAAAAAAAAAATGCAGAATCTTCCACTCTGATGGTGGGAAGACTCTGTTCTTTTTCTGCTTCTGGAGGTGAACACAAACAAAGATTCAAGGGCTTCAGTGGCCCTGCTATTCACCCCCAGGATACAGTACTGGCCCCATAATTCTCAGCACCAAAGAATGGCACACCCATTCCCCACACGGGGGCTAAAATTTTGTGTGGTGTGAATCCAGAGATCTTTACAGAGCACAAAAGATAATCTGATCTTTTAGGGAGGCTTTTGGGCTCTGCTTGGGAGCTGGAAGGAGGGGACGAAGATAGAGGTATGCCTGTGGGGGGTGTATTGCTACTCTATAAGCATTCCTTCAGATTCAGCAGAAGAGAACAAGACTTTGTATTGGTCAAGTAGCAGTGTGTTTTGAGACCCACGTGTACAACTTATCAAGCAGCAGTATGTTTTGAGACCCGCATGTACGCCCCTGGACTTTGAATTCGTCCAAAAGGCAGATCAAGAAGGTAAGGCCTCTTCTTCCTAAAAGTTGAAATGTACCTAAGGAGTCCTGTGCACACATATACCTAGGTTCACACACACAGGTTCACATAGCTACAAAACAAAACTGATACAAACTAAGTAAGAATCAAATGCTAAGTCAGTATAGGAAGTAAAGATATTAAGGATAAAAGAGTTATTCAACCATACACTTGAGACACCATATGATAGGTCCACCCAACTCTGACCTCAAGGGGAGCTCACATACTGGTCAAGGATAGAATCGAGTCCTCAGGACCATCCTAAAGAGTAGTTCACTGGGAAAGAGTGTTCTCTTCTCTTGGCAACAGAAGAGTCTGTGAGGAAATGGGGATCCAAGAGAAGGAAGTTTGCCAAAGACATGATGAGTCTGCAGCTAAACGTGTATTGTCCAACATAGATCACTAGGGTCAAGAATAGAGTTTTCGCTTTGTAACTAGTATTTCCCCCAAGAATTTTAATGATGATGGGGTTTTGCCAGACTCCCTAGTTTGGAGTTCTAGCTTCCAAGTGAATAATGGGGGTTGAGGTCAAGCTTCTGAAGGCAGAGGGGAATGGCATCCAAGGTGAAAACACTGCTATCTGGAGATGAAGTATTCATAAGGGATATTCAGGATTCAGCATCAGGCTGGCCTGGATACTTTGCTTGAAATTTATCCTCAACACTGAAAGTTAATTAAATAATTGTTAATTAGGTAAGACTCCTTCCTGAGCATTTGGTGCCAGAATCTTGCTCATCTTACCTAGAATGGCTGATGTCTACTTCAGACTTTAGTCCTTAAGAGCACAGAAGTCTGGACTTTGGCAAGAAAATTAAGCAGAAATTTGGGAAATAGGCAGACCTATGTTCTAATTCTTGATCTGTTACTTCTTCATCAGATGACCATGGACACAAAACAATCTCTGAGCCAGGATTCCATATGTAAAATTGGGACAATCATATGAATACCCTAAGCTACTGTGAGGATTAAATGAAACAGATCTTAACATTCTTTTTGACACAGAGTAAATGCTCAGTCTGAGGGAGTGAATGTATTACTGGATGGATGGATCGATGGATAGATGGATGAGGAGAGAGAGCAAGCACACAGCTATCTATCCTTTCTGCTTCATGCTGCAAGGGCCCCTCTCCCCTCTCTATAGAGTACCTTGCATCCATCCTACATGCTGGTCAGGAAGACACAGAGAACACGGGGGAGTGCCGTATGAGAATAATCTATTTTCTGTACTCAGCACATTCCCGGAAACCTGTTGTCCCCAAGAGAACAGGTGAAAGCCTGACACTGTCAAAAAAGTAGGGAAAGCTTGCTGCTTAATTTTTTATTAATGGTATTAAAATTTCTTTGCATAAGTCATTAATCATTAGGTCATATGAAAGGCTTATGTTTATTCAGAGAATATAATAACTCACAGTGGTAAGTATGCATGTTTTCTCCATTGGCCAGTAGAAGTGCTGTGTTATTATATAACATAATAGATCTTTTTCCTATATATTTATTTAGTTTTACTTAGAACAGCTAGCTGAATTTAACAAACATTTATCGAATGTCTCTGACAAAGATAAATATGATATGGTCTCTGCTGTGGAAAAGCTCAGGATGATAACAATAATGACAAAACAGTGAGAATTATCATCATTTCTTGGGCAGTCACTAGGTACCTATCTCACTGCAAAACACTTCATCCACATTATCTTATTTATCTCTTTTAATACTCATACTATCCTATGAAGTACACACTATTATTATCCCCATTTTGTGGAAATGGAGGTTTGGATACATTGAGTAGCTCTTCCAAGTTCATGGTTATAGTCTGGTGGGGGAGACAGATAGCTGCATAGATAAAATTTCATTTTAGTTAAACTTTATACAAGCAATTATATTTCTTTTTTTAAAGATTTTATTTATTTATTTGACAGAAAGACAGATCACAAGTAGGCAAAGAGGCAGGCAGAAAGAGAGGGTGAAGCAGGCTCCCTGCTGAGCAGAGAGCCCAATGCGGGACTCAATTCCAGGACCCTGAGATCATGACCTGAGCCGAGGCAGAGGCTTTCACCCATTGAGCCACCCAGGTGCCCCAGCACTTATATTTCTATACATAACCTGTACAGGACTAGGACAGCAGGTTCACATCATTTTATTTTTTTCATCCACAACACTTCCATGGACCTTCTGATGGAGTTCCAGAGACAGTGGAACTTCAGAAAGATTATCAGAAAAACAAAAAACAAAACAAAACAAAAAAAAAAAGGTCACTGATTCCAGGAAGTCTTTCAAGAATGTGAATGTCTCCCCTTCACTTTCCCGCCTAGGGACATTAAAATGTGGAGCTACCATACTGCATCATGGGAAAAGAGAAGAGAACAGGAAATAAAAATCTCAACCCCATTACTGTTGATCTATGTTAAGAAATGTGTTTAAGGAAGCCCTGTCTCCGATCTAGTTGCACTTCCACTTGGGAGTTAAGTACATGTCACACGGTTTTTGTTGAATTATATTTAAGGAAAAGAGTGGAAGAGAATATAAGAAGAGAATATTAGTCATTGAAATCATGTGTCTGAAAAATACTCACAAGGGAAATCATAATACTGTATTTGTAAAAAAGCTAAATATAAGGAAATACACCAAAATAATAACTTCAGATGTCTCTAGATACAGAACTACAACTGAAAAAATGAACTGTTATTAATCGCTAAAAAGCACAGTCAAATCAAAGATACATTTGTGAGAGCAAGTTCCATTATAGTCACCCCAACCCCTTCTTTCTCTTATTTGACTGCCTCCTTCACATTTCTCTCCCTTTCTGGCACCACCATCAGTATCAACTTTTATTCCACTTCCTTTACATAGCAACTGCCTTACAGAGCTGCTTTTGCTTAACCCTTTAATGAGTACAAAGAAATGTATAACTTTTCATCACAGGAATGGTACATCCACCAAAAAAAAAAAAAAAAAAAAAAGAATGCAACTGACAACCTGATAAGAAACTCTAAAGCTGTTACTATAGAATGAAAACTGCCTTTTCCCTTCATCTTACTGCAGACCTATCTCTCTTGGCAGTGCCTCATGAAGGCATAGTTGGGAAAGCACAGGTTGCTCTGGAATACAATCTCATTAGATGATGTGTACTGTCTAGAATCCTGTCATGGAGGTGGGTTTTCCTTTTACCCAAGGAAACACCCATGATAACATGGGGAAGCTTGGTTCTCTTTTGTTTCCCAACTCTTCTCTCCTATATTATCATTTTCTCTCATAGCTGTGGGGGCCACCTGAAGGACAGAAAATATCTTGAATCCATGGGGAGATTCATAAAAGAGATACCGTGGAATGACAATATTCAGGAGATGCTGACTTAAGCTCAGCTCACTTAAGCTGACACACTTACTGATATCTACAATTCCTATTTCTTTTGGCCTCAGATTTCCCACATCAGAAAGACGAAGTGTCCCATCTGCCCTGGTTTCCATGTACTGCAGCAGGAATATAAATCTTACCAGGCAAAGGCCTTATATGTTCTTGAAAGAAAGAATTACACAGTCAAAATCATCACTGAAGCCCTGCTATGGGCTGAGACTATGAGAGACTGAGTGGCTATAAGCCATAGCCATAGCACAGCCTCAGAGTTGGTACTGCCTTAGCCCAGTTTCAAATATTAACACACACACACACACACACACACACATACACACACACACACATACACAAGTCAGCATCTGTCTTTGTAAATGCTGGGATGGCAGTACTGTCACTTATCTCAATAACACTGGATCTTCTTTAATCAGAAGAATTGTTCTGGGACAGAGTGACATTGGCCAAGGGATATATATTTCCTTAAATCAGAACTGTTTATTCTCTATGTGATTTTTCAATCTTAACACACACCTCTCCCCAACCAGACACCAATTGATACTGCTAGAACAACAGTAAGTCCAGACCTTCCCCAAAAATCCAATGCAGTGACTGGTTTTCTCTGCCAGCCAGCTATGGGGAGAATAATTGAATCATGTGCTTGAACTGACCCAGAAGTAAGAGCTAAGGGCAATAATGGGTGACCACTTTCCAATCTTGTAGAAACTTACATGAACCCAAAACAACAAACTGTGAAAATTGCCTGAGTCAGGGTCTATGGTTTCATGTAAGGGGACATATGCTTATTTCCCTGCACACTGGACTTCAATAATACTACAGCACTGGATGATGCAGGAAGGGAGCTTGGTGAAGTCCAGAAAGCCAGCCAAAAGCATCCTCCTGCCCACCTTTCTAATATGCATGTGGTTCTTATCTTTAAATGTGCCCTTGGTTAAGTGACATATGATTAGAATTGTTCCTTTTGCTTTTGGCAAACCCATTATCTAGAATCTACATGGTTTGAAGTGGAAGAATTAGGTCAAATCCTAACAGAGTCCAGATCCTTGGTGGACATATAGGAATTTGGAAAGATACAACCAAAACCAAAAATAATAAGTAGCAAGAACCTGACAATAAAGACAGGAGTCCTCAGTGCACTGCCAAAAAGCAAATGCCTTTCACTATCCCTTGGCCCATGGAGTAATATAAAAGGATTTCTAAATTCTACTCTTATGTTCTAGCATCCTAGGAGTAGTCCCTACCTCTAGAACACCTCCACTTTAATCTTGGCCTCACCACACTTTTACTTAAGTAACAAAGGCATAAATCAAGTACCTAAGCCCACTGTAGGAATAAACTCAGTGAATGGAATAATGCTTAGAAATATTTTGAGCATAAACTCTATGCCAGGCAAAGTCCTATATGCCCGACAAAGTCCTAGTGCTGGGAATATAAGGTAAACATGTGGACCCTGTCCCTTGGAGATCAATGCAGTTTTTATTTATTTAAAGTTTTCTTCATCAGCAGGAAGAAACACATCTAGAGCCCCTGCAGAGAAGTGATTGACCATTAAGAAGTATAAAATCTCTCTTGGGCATTCCCAGCTACAGTGGTCATATTTGTGTTACAAATGTGGCTGTTCCCCTCAGCTAATGCAGAGGCCATGGCTCCTTCCAACAGAACAAGGAAAGGGGCCATGCTACTTGACATCTAGGATCAGAGTAAAACATAACCTCTAAGTCCTACTCTTTCCATTGATCTATTTTTCCATTCTTTTGCCAATACCACACTGTCTTAATGACTGTAGATTTATAATAATTCTTGTTTTTTTACTTCAATTTCTTATTTGTATTTATTTTTTATCTTCTTTTTTTATTATGTTATGTTAGTCACCATATAGTAGATCATTTGTTTTTTTTAATTGTTTTATTATTTTTTTATTTTTTAATTAACACATAATGTATTATTTGCCCCAGGGTACATGTCTGTGGATCCTCAGGCTTACACATTTCACAGCACTTACCATAGCACATACCCTCCTCAATGTCCATAACCCAGCCACCCTATCCCTACCCGCCCCTACCCCCCAGCCATCCTCGGTTTGTTTCATGAGTTTAGGAGTCTCTTATGATTTGTCTCCTTCCTGATCCCCTCTTGTTTCATTTCCCTCTCCCACCCCCCACAACCCCCCACCCTGCCTCTCGAATTCTTCATATCAGAGAGATCATATGATAATTGTCTTTCTCTGATTGACTTACTTCACTTAGCATAATACCCTCCAGTTCCATCCACATCATTGGAAATGGCAAGATTTAATTTCTCTTGATGGCTGCATAGTATTCCATTGTATATATATGAAAGAACCTAGATGTCCATCAACAGATGAATGGATAAAGAAGATGTGGTGTATATAGATCATTCGTTTTTGATATAGTGTTCCATGATTCACTGTTTTTGTATAACACCCAGTGCTCCGTGCAATACGTGCCCTCCTTAATACCCATCCCCGGGATAATCCATCCCCTACCCCCCTTGCCTCTAAAACCCTCAGTTTGTTTCCCAAAGTCCATTTAATAATTCTTGAAGTCGGATAGAGTCAGTCCTCAACTTTGTTCTTTTCTTTTGATATTGCATCATCTATTCTTTTACTTCTCCATATAAACTCTAGAATCTGTTTGTTGATATCTACAAAATAACTTGCTGGGATTTTGACCGGGAATGCACTGAATCTATAGATCAAGTTGGGAAGGAATGACATCTTACCAATATTGTCTTCCTATCCATGAACATGGAATGCATCTCCATTTATTTAACTTCTTTGATTTTGGTCATCAAAGTTTTATAGTTTGCCTCATAAAGATCTCTGAATCTATAGATCAAGTTGGGAAGGAATGACATCTTACCAATATTGTCTTCCTATCCATGAACATGGAATGCATCTCCATTTATTTAACTTCTTTGATTTTGGTCATCAAAGTTTTATAGTTTGCCTCATAAAGATCTTGTACATATTTTATCAGATTTATACCTAAGTATTTCATTTGGGGGGAATACTAATGTAAATAGTATCCACTTGTTTATTGCTGGTATATAGGACAGCAACCCTCTAAATTCTGACACGAAATGATTTCTTCATTTTTGTTCTAGAGTCAAGAATGTAGATCCTTACTTAACTTGCCATTTGAAGTGTAAGAGAGAGATGGTATTGTGAGTGACCTGCCACTCACCAGCATTTAAAACACTGTAAAACAATAAACATGGTAGATATGGGCAGGCCCTTATAATGATTAGGTTGTAATCCTGGTACTCATTTCCAAAATTGGAAACCTGAGTAATAACTCAGGGCAACTAATAACAAATATTATAACTGTAGTTAGTGTTTTACAATTTATCAATCTGCTAATATATGCAACTTACCTGATCATGACAACAAGACACATGTTCTCATTTTACAGATGAGGAAACTAAGACTCAAAGTGTTTTGCTGACTTGCCTAAAGTCACACTGCTGATAAAAGGCAGTGTCAGAATGGGTCCTCATGTCTTCTGGTTCTAAATTCCACAGTATTCCCACTATCACTCAGAATTCTCCAATGGTTCAGGAGTAGTGCTGGGTATTTTCCCAGCTTCCGATATCAGTCATGTTCCTTTTTTCTGCTCCCATTTAACATGGAGAAGCAAGAATCCTAAATTTTAGGTTTGCTAATGATTGCACATTCATACCCGCTGAGTGACAGAAATATATCTTGGGGAATTATAGTTTAATAATCCCACAAGTCAGCACATTAATGCCCAGAGACAAAAATAAAATGTATGACTTTCTAAATAAGCTTAAGGTTATTCTGAATACATTTGAGAAGATTTGAAGAACTAAAACCCTTTACTTTCAGCACTTTAGACTGAGTCCTGCATTTCCACATTCTAATCTTCAGCTATACCTGGATTCTCCTGTATGTAGCTTTCTTCCATTGCCTGGCTTGCAAATTAAACAACAACAAAACAAATAATGATTCAAAAAAACAAGACAAAACAAAACAAAACAAAACCTAACACACACATGCCTTTAAAAAAATAAAAGGAGCAAAAACAACACGATAAAGGCTGAAATGTACATTTTATTTTTTAAGATTTTATTTATTTATTTGAGAAAGAGAGAGAGCATGGGGAAGGGGCAGAGGAAGAGAGAGAAGCAGACTCCCCACTGAGCAGGGAGTCCCACAAGGAGGGGCTCAATCCCAAAACTTTGGGATCATGACCTGAGCTAAAGGAAGATGCTTAACTGATTGAGCAACCCAGGTACCCCTGAAATGTACATTTTAAACAAAGAAAAGCTCCAATCCAGATACACATAACTAAATAAATGAATCCCTGCCAATCTAAATAAATGAAACCCTTTTCTTTTTAAATACTGGATATGGAAGCCTCCAGCTTATTTATTTTATGAAGAGAACGATAAGACCAACACTTGTGGGATGCCTGCTATATGCCAAGAATTGTGTCAGATACTTCCACATATATGAACCCACTTAGTCTTGGCCACAACTGCGGGACTAGCTATTACCTCTTTCTATACCAGTAAGAAAACTGGGTCATATAGTTGGCATATAGTTGGCAAATGGTGAGTTGATTTCTGTATCAAAACTTAAAAGTTAAATCTGTTTCCTTTTCTCAAGACCTGAACAGGTTAATTAGATCACCTATTGGCAGAAGAAAAGATTTCCCAAAAGGCTGAGGAAGATGAAAGTGCAGAAGATTTTGTTCTCAAATTTTAATGGCTAAATAGTTTTATAATGTGCTGACAACCACTCCTTACTTCCTGTCCTATCGGTTGGAGAGAGAGGGGATAGACAAGCCACCTCAATATAAAAAGGTTTCAGAGAGAAAGAGGTGATGCTTAGGACCCCAGAGCCAATTATTCATTTTTTATCAATATCCCCAATGTTTTGTGCCATAGGGGCATTGCTAATCTTAGGTTAATATGAAACAAGAAATGGCTCCATGTGTGCTAAGAAAGGCAAAAGCTCTTCTATTAAAAATAGTCTCCAATATTGGCTCACTTCCTGGTACATGTAACTCTCATTAGTCCTTCCTGTGCATTGAGTCTTTAGAAGTGTCTAGTCTGCCCCTGGCCTGTTATACTAGTCCATCTCACCTCTGTGCTCTCTTCTGGCTGGCTCATGAAGTAATCCATAAATAATAATAGTGATATATACAGTCCTTCCGAAATTTCCTTCTTCCCACTCAATCTCTATTCTACTTAATCGTCCATTTCTCAGACTGGTAAACTAAGACACAGAAATAATAAGAAACCCCTAACATTTGAATTGTGATATATATGATATTACATTCACGTGGTTGCCTTAAGGGATCCTCATGAAAAAACCTATAAGGTAAATATGGCAGATATTTTTGTCATTTACAAAAATGAGAAAACTAAGCTAACAAAAGATAGAAAACGAAGTTTCAGAGAGATCAAGTGATTCACTTGGTCACATGCGCAACATGTGGGCATGACTGATTTGTACTGCTGATGCTTCTCTCCCACCTTGACTGCTGATGTGTGCCTCCACTCCCCCAACCCCTGCCTTGATGTGTGCCTCTGCTCCCCTGACTCCTGCCACTGACTTGTGCTTCTGCTCCCCACACTCGTGCAGCTGATGTGTGCCTCTGTTCCCTTTGGTTTAGGCGCCCTTGGGATCCCTGCCCACAAGTCTGCTAGCTCTATCTGGTCCTTCAGTTTTATTTCCTCTGACAGCCTCTGGTAGGCTTCTCTGCTCTATATCCCCTAGTCCCAGGTCCTTCTCACTTCAGTCCATCTGGATCCAGAGATGACAAATAGAGGAATATAGACAGGAATCTGTGATTACAACTTATGAGGCGCCTTCCTAGAATCATGCACAGACTGAGAATTTGACAGACATTAATGAACAAAACAAAGACCCCACTTTCAAGGAGCTTATAAGCAAGCAGGGATAAACAGACAGCAAACAAAATAAATAAGTAAACCTGCATAAAATAGTAGAAGGTGATGAGAGCTGTAAAAAAAAAAAAAAGGAAAATCTAGGGTAGGGTAACAAAAAGGGAGGCCTGGGAGGCGGGTTGGTGGAGCAGGGTGGAGGGGGTCAGAGCAGACTGCTCTGCCATAGGTAGGGGTGGGCCTGCTGGGGAAAGCGAGGTTTGAGTGAAAACCTGAAAGAGCTGAAGGCTGGGATCCTGGGGGTCTCTGTGGGAAGAGTGTCCCAGGCAGAGGCAAAGCTAGAGGGGGGAGCAAAGAGACCAGCCTCACTACTGCACCCTCCCTCCAAATGCCCTTGCTCCAAATAACCACCCAGGTACAGGGCAAGTCTTGACAAATGGGCCACAAGAAAGTAAGGTTTTTGAAAACAAGAAGCATGTCAGAAAAGTGAAAGACAGGAGGTTCTGCTTTGGTAGAGTGAGGCTACAGAGGAACACCCTCATTCTGCACTGGAGGAAGAGACACACAACAGTGGGAGGTGATGTGCAGGGAACACAGAAAAGATACACTCATTTGGCTTCCTTTTAGGGCCCACCTTGCCTGCTCAAAGTGGCTGTGATGGTGAATTTTACGTGTCACCTGGACTGGGCTAAAGGGGGCCCAGATAACTGGCAAAATAGCATTGCTGAGTGTGTCAGTGTGGATGGTTCTGGAAGAGAGTAGCACTTGAATGGGTAGGCTGAATAAGGAACATCCCTCCTCACCACTTCAGCCAGGCATCATCCAATCCAATGAGCCCCAGGACAGAATAAAAAGGCAGAAGAAGGGCTGAAATCGCTTTCTCTCTTCTTGAACTAGGATGTCCCTCTTCTCTTGCCCTTAGACATTGGAGCTCCTGGTTCTCAGGCCTTCAGGTTTGGTCTCATTAATACCACCAGCATTCCTGGGTCTCCACCTGGCAGCTAGCATATCTTGGCATACTCCAGTGTCCATAATCTCATGAACCATTTCCTAGACTAAACTGTATTTTACATATCTCTGTATATCCTATTAGTTCTGTTTCCTTGAAGAACCCTCACTAATACCATGAGCTTGCTTTGGAGCTGATAGCCCATGCTGAGAACCTGCCTGAAATTAGTCTCATCTGTGCTCACAGGGCACACAGGAAGTTGTGCTGGGTGGCCAAGGATGACCATGGTGGCATCAAGCATGGCCATACCAGCAGCAACCACTGATTGAACCCTGATCACAAGCCAGCCCTGTGCTAAGCACTACACACATATACTCACTCAGTCCTTTAAACAGCCCTGTGGGGAAAGTCCTAATATCATTCCCTTCTTTTTCAGTTAAGAAAACCAAGATTCAGAGAAGTGAGGTGATCCAAGGTGGAACCAAATTTCAAAGAGCCCTGTTTCACTCAAAGGACCACACTGTCCTCAGGGCAATAACAGTTGACAATATACACAGCCAACTCTTCTCTCTTCACAGGGAGAAAATCTTCACTTCACATTCAACATTGAGCTAGAGACAGCCATCTTAGAAGTATCGTTGGCCAAGGAATGCCTGAGGATAGTAAGTGAGGTCAAGAAAGGTAGATGGATTGAAATAACCCTTCATGCTTAGTGAAAACGAATTCACATTGCCTTCAGTCATCCACATTTGAACAGAGTGACCCAGAATCACTACTGTAGGACAAGAATTCAGAGGAGTCTGGAATCCAAGAAGGCAACACATGCTACAAGCTAGCCCCAGTTCTTCACTGACACCATCATTCATGCAGGTAGAAAATCACTTCCACTCGGCCCCATGCGTGTGCACACATGCACATTGTAATATTTTGTTTGCAGATCTGCTATTTACATAGTTAATTTGGGATCTGTTTGCAAACACAAATTAGTTTGGTGCAATTACTTTGTGCACGGACATAGAGTTATCCGCTTGAGCAGTTTAACAGCATGGAAATGGCTGCAGAGTAGCATATGGCTGTCTATATATAATCACAATATTACCTGCACATATTAGTTACATAACAGTTACATTATAATTAGGGCTGCTTTTAAGCCATTCAAAAGAAAAAAAAAAAAAAGGATTTTAATTAAATCAGCAAGGTGTTTTAAGTGAGGAGAAGTGAGAGAGAGCGTTTATGATTCCCAGCATTCCATCAACTGAAATGTGACATGTGCGTCAGCACCTTTCTGGCTCCCATGTGGAGAGAAGCTTTTCTGGTAACAACACTGCATGTTATCTTCCTGTGACCTTGCACCCAAACAAGATAAACTGCTCTCAGACTTGCCTGCAGGTCAACTTCCGATCACAGCGTCATAGACAAATGTCAGAGCAGGAGAAGATCTCCACAGTTGTCTGGTCCACTTGACCATCACCCAGAAGAGCCAACTGAGGCCTGGGCAAGCAGGGTAGCAGACTTAGAGTCACACAATTTAATGGGAAAACTGAAACCAGAACCCAGATTGCATGCATTACAACGCTGACTCTAGTACACCACCCACATCATGACATGGCCAGCACACTTTTGAATGGTGACAGAAATACCCCCTTCAGCCCATTTTCCCCCAAATTAGGAATCCAAATGTTAGACACACTCAAAAAATGAAGTAGTATCACACACATCGATTGATAAGCAATAAAAATAAGAGGTTAAATAACTTATCATAAGTCATTCAAGCAAATATGTGGTAATACTCAAATTTCTTCATACCACATCTAGTACTTGTGGTTTTAAAAGAATGTTACCTTCAAATGAGAGAACACCATCTAAATGTATTAGAATTGAGAGAACCAAGCTTTGTCAGTTGAGTTTCAGACATACCATTCACTTGGTGACACTGGGCAGGTTACTGAAACTTCTCATGATTTCTCTACAATACTGAATTACATACTTAAATGCTTCCTCTGCTTTACATCATGAAAAGGAACATTTCATCCAATAGGCACGGCATTACCATGAGCTTCAAATTACAAGAGGCAGGGACATAGTCTTAAGGTTGATATTCCCATCTCATTGCTGGGTGATATGGGTCAGAATATTCCTTACGCCCAATTTCCCCCATGCTGCCAAGTACAATATTGTCTCCATCCTCTCTTGTGGAGAAAATGTGAACTTGGAGCCTAGGGGAGGAAAGCCACAGGATGCTATTATTATCACCAACCCAATTGAGAAGAACAAATAACATCTCAGCATAATCAACATCTTATCCCAAATCGTTTCTGTCCTTCCTCCCCAGTATACCATTTAACACTCCATGCAGATGAGACTAAACATCATTGGTTTCATAACACAAAAAAACAGACCACAGTAGAACATTTTAAAAGATCACTGGTGTCCACCAGGAACAAATGACCATGTAATAACTCTGTAATTACATGGTAACTAGAACTGATTGAGCCTGTAAATTATATCCTTGTCACCTCCGGGTAATGATGCAGCTCTATCTCCCATCTACAGAAAGCAGCAGCACATGGCCCACAGTCACTGAGAGATAAGGGAATTCTTGGCTGATAAAGCAGATTTGCTGCTGCTGATAGGTGATAGAGAGACACACTGAAATCTGGGTGTTAATGATTTTTCAGTTGAGGCATCATTGCCTTGCCATCCACAGCAAGGCATCTATTACGCAGCCAGTGTTCTCCATTGTTAATCGGAAGGATTGATTAAAGTTCCCAAAATCAGAGATGAAAAGAAAAGGCTCCCCAACACATGCACACAAAAACGTTCCACATGTGTGTGGGCTCACACACACCAACAGCTAATGTACACTCCACAGCCATTTAATCTGCAGACCTTTGAAACATCACTATTGTAGCATTTCACCAAATATTTTAATACTCGGAAGAATATTGTCTCTCTTTATGCAACATTCTCTCTGGGACCATTATGCGGAGGCATTAAGAAATTCCGTGTGGTAGATTATTCAGCAAATATTGTTTGACAGCCGACTGTTCACATAGCATTCCTCTAGGTGTAAGAGAGGAAACAAAGAAGTATAATACTCAATTCTCTCCCTCAAGGATCCGAGTCCACTTACATAAATAATATTAATACGTGAGAAGTTAAATTAGAATGCCACAAGGCAGTATATAATTAACTGCCAAATGACTGGTACGGACAACAAGAGCTAAAGAAGTATAGAAAAGAGGGAACTCACTTTGGGATGGTGTAATCATAAATACGGCTTCTTACTGAGTCAAATGCACACCTAAGAAAGCTGAAATATCAAGTTCATTGATATTAGAAAGAGACATTTCAAGTTTCTCTCTATCCACAGTGCTCTCCATTCTCCAAAATCAAATTAACACAAAAATAACAACAAAAATAGATATTTTTCACTAATGAAAAACAGAAATGTTGGGAGGAAAAACATCAGAAATATGTGCATAAATGAGTTTCACTGCGTAGAGCCAAGGTGCTAGGAGACAAGATTAATGCTAATAAGCTCAATATCCCTTCAGCATTTGAGTGTTTATAACTTGGGTATATATGTAGATACTCTGTCCATAGTAGTAGGGATGTATTCTGGTCAACACAGGGACTTAGCAACTAGGCTAAGACCTGCAGAATTGCAATCATCAAGCTAAGGATTTACAAAAGCCCTAATCAAGGCCCCCATCCATGTGGCAATGAACATGGGACACAATCCACTGGGGATCAATAGGGGTACTTCTCTGAGATAACGAGGAGAGACAAAGAGCCTATGAGTCTTTCCTGGTTCCTCTGCTCCTAAACTCCGAACGTTCTAACTGCTATTCCTAACTTAGGTGTTAAGAGAATACCAACATGATGGGATTGATTGTACAGCTATTGCTGAGGGATAATCAAAATGGCCTCTTGAGTCTTATCTGGATTTAATGTAAACCCACTTGTCATCAACTCATCACCCACTTGAGTAAGCTTTTCACTGGCTGATCTTCCAGTCACAGATCTCCAGCAACATTTACCCTGCAAATGTTGTTCACTGTTGTGTGAGGTACACAAACCCACTTGGTATAGATCTTCAAGTTACTGGCCTTCAAGTTCAGGACTCTCCAGAGATCTTGGAGATGCAAAACACAGACCCATAGCACCTACTGGTAGCTAATCTCGGGGTGAGAATAAGGGCACCAGATAGACAGTCTGCATTTATCCATGAAAGAAATATAAAAATATATCATCTAGCCTACCAAACCAGAGGGAGTTAGCACTCCTCCAGACCCTTAAGAATTTAAAAGGTCTCCATGAAAATTTTCTCATTCTGTAGTAAATTAGTACTATCCCAAAGAAAACATCCTCTACAATGACCAGAATTCTAGTAAGGTTAAAAAGAGTCATACATCCCAATAATGCTTCACCAGAAAAAAATAAAATAAAATAAAAAGGCCAAGTTAACTATGCCCTTTGTAATGTTACTTATCTCTGGGTCATCATTTCCTTACTGAAAAATAAAAGGATTAAATGAGATGATTCTTAAGGTCCTTCCCAGATTGAGTAGTCTATGACCTAGAAACACTGTAATGATCAGTTCTTCAAAAGCTAATGAAGAATAATCACACCCTCAATCTCAAGCTGTAGATAAAGAAAAAGAGACTCTGGTTTTAACCAACCATTAAGTCTGTTAAACAATTCAGTAATCTAGGCTCCTAACCTATCTCTGACTCATAAAACAGTTTCTCTCCAAGAACCAAGCAAGACCCTAGGGACTATACTGGTATAAACTATGGCTGATCCTCAGAAGCCTTTGTTTGATTTCACATTGAAGAACTGTATTCATAACATGATGACAGAACCTATGCCTACATTCTGCATCTGATTCCCATGACACATTTCTATAAGAAAGTAACAGCATCAGGGAACACCAAACTGCTCATCAGCAAGTGGGTCTTCATTTGGCTTCAGGAGGCAGTTCCTTCTGTTAGTCACAACTCAATGGCAATGACTGGATGGGACTTCTCTCTACACCTGCAATTCTCATTTTATTTACAGTGGCCACAGGATCGATATCTTCTCCCCTGGAAATAAAGCTTTCTACTTTGCATTGGAATTTATCTTCAATAGCTGCTGAAAATCATTATCACACAATAATGTTCTATTCACTACTCATGTTATCTCTTCTGCTAGGCAGATTGCCAGACATTTGACTGCCTGACACCAAGTCCATTTGGTGCAGGACAAAAATAAAACCTTGCATTGCCTGGAAATAACATGAGATACACTCATCATCTAACTAGGGATGGTTGGGTTACTTTCTCTTTCTGAGGAGATGTCAGAATTCATGTAAATCATCTAGTGCTTTTGCCAAAGTCACGAACACACTCTCATTATGTGTGTATAGTGGGCACGAAGAAAAAGCTTGTGAATGGACCAAAGTTATTATGAGTCCCAGAGGTGAAGCTATGAGGTCTAGAAGACTATGTGTTCATGGCTATACATGGGCCTTACCTATCTTTAGTTGGATTCATTGATACAAATATCATTTCTGTTAAATTCAAAAGCATTTGTTGAGATCCTATCAAGCACTGAGTACTGATTTTGATACTTGAAGCACACTGATGAATACAGCCTTCTCCCCTGGAGAAGTCCAATTTAGAAAGTTGGGCAAAAAGATGTGTACATAATGTCAGCATCCGATGAGACATGTAAATAGGATGTTGGTGGGGTACCAAGAAAGACCACCCTATCCCAGTTAAGAACTCAGAGGAGACTTCTCAGAGGACTTGTTATTTGAATCAGATGCCCTAAAGCAGAGTCACTAAAAACAGAGGAAAAGATGGCTTAGAGGACATCCTCTTGTGGGAACATCACATGTCAGTTCACGGTGTTGGCATGGGGACTGGTGAGGATGATATCTATAGGAAGGTCTGAGTTACTAGATCTTACAGGAAGAGTGATGCCTTCTACCTCTCCAATCACCAGGGAATGTTTCCTTTTGGATCTGCTGAGATTGAGGTCCCTATTGGACACTGAGTTGGATGGATGCAACATATAGAGGAAAATAGTTTGATTACATTCAAATAAGGCATCAGAGTCAGAGACAGCAATTTGGGCAGCCCCTACACATCAACGACAGTGAAAATCTAGGAAATAGATGAGATTTCCCATGGAGAAGGCTAACAGCTTTTGGGTAACAGCAGAACCCATGTTACAGAGGCTAGCACAGGAGGGAAAGAGAGCACAGGAAACAAAGCCATGGCAGCCAGACCAGCACAAGGAAAATCAGGTGAGGGGGCAGAACTACAGAAGCCAGAGCTGTAGGGTTTAAGGAAGGGGAGAGTTGGGGGGCAAAAATTTGAATGCAGCAATGAAAGAAGCACTGTAAAGTGCACTTTGGATTTGTTCAGAGTTTGGAGGCTTCAGTCAGGGCAGTTTTTTAATAGCTATAGCAGTACAGAATACAGATTCCAGTTGATTAAGGAATGAATAGAAATGAGGGAGTAAATTAGTATTCAAAAATGTCAATTAAGAATGAAAGAAAGGGGGTGCCTGGGTGGCTCAGTGGGTTAAGCCTCTGCTTGGGCTCAGGTCATGATCTCAGGGTCCTTGGATCGAGCCCCACATCGGGCTCTCTGCTCAGCGGGGAGCCTGCTTCCTCCTCTCTCTCTGCCTGCCTCTCTGCCCACTTGTGATCTCTCTCTGTCAAATAAATAAATAAAATATTAAAAAAAAAAAAAGAATGAAAGAAAGGGACAGAGAAAGAGCTAGAGAAGAAGCAGAGGGCTTGGGCATGTTATGCTTTGGGGGAAAAGACAGTAGAGGATGAGAGGATTTAGACTCCCGCCCACAAGAGATTATATAACAGAGTCTGACTCTGTGTGAAATATTATTTTCAACATCCAAGACAAATACAGGTCTAAGTCTATTCCAAACTTTCATTTAACCCGTCTCCAGTCTGGACCTCTTTCCTGAGCCATAAGCTTATACAGGGAATTGACGTCTTGGCATCTCCACTTGAAAGCCTAATGGACATCTCAAATCTTAATGATCAAAACAGAACATCTGATTCTCCACCCCAACTCCCAAACTTGTTATCTGGCCAGTCCTCCTGCTCATGGCTCCAGGTCCTCTAATTAAAAGCCTTGGAGTCCTTGACCACAAGCTTTCTTTCCTACCCAACACCCAATCCACCAGCCAATCCTGATGGCTCTATCTGTGAAACAGATTCAGAAAATGACTATTCCATACCATGCCCACTTCCATGTGATGGTCAAAGCCACCATCATCACTCATCTGCAACACAGTAACAGTCTCTCTACTGTTCTTACATCCACTGAACCCTTACATCTATTCTCCTTATGTTACCAGAGTTATTCAGTGAAAATGAACACTTATTACTCATTGAAAACAAAAGTCAAAACAAGTCAATCCTTGGTTCAGTGTTCTTTAAGCAACTTCCCTTCACATAAAGAGTAAAAGTTAAAGACATTTAATGGTCTACAGATCCCTCCCTAATTGTGTTAGACTGAGTTACTAGGCACAGTTCTTTACTTTTTTCCTCTCCCACTGTGGACAGAGTGGATCTTCCTGCCTGTCAACTTTGGGCTTGGCCATACTACTTGCTTTGACTTCAGGGATGTTAGCAGACAGAATGTGAGAAGGCTTGAGTCTTGCAAAGTACATAGGTGATTAGGCTTTCTTCTTATACTCTGTTTTTCTACCTGGAGAACAGATTTGGGGATAGGAGATAGGTTCTGAGTCTTCATCCTGGGTCCCAGATGAACCTGTGTAGAAGAGGCCTATGCCCAATTTACAGTCTACAGCCAACACAGCCAAACCACAAATTCAAAAGTGAGAAAAAAAATGCTATTGTTGTATGCTCCTGAGATATATCTGCAGCACTTCCATGGTAATAGCTGAGTAATTCAATTATCTATCCTCCCATAACCTCTCAGTTCTCATCTCCTTCTCCCTCCCTCCCTCACTCTGCTCAAGCTATGTTTGCCTCTTATTTTTCTGATCCCAAACATAAACTCCTGCCTCAGGGCCTTTGTATATGCAGTTCTTGCTCTCTACTCCACAATATCCCAATGGTTTCAGTTTTTCTTTCTTCGTTTGTTGTTGTTTTTTACTTCCTTCAGGTCTCTCCTCAAATGCCTTAACAAAATGTTTTTCATGACTTTCCCTACTCTAGCCCTCCTACCCCTTGCTATGGTTTATATTTCTCCATAGTACTCCATAATACAGCTGACATTTTATGCATTTATTTATTTTTTAGCCTGTAGGACAGAGCTTCTAACTTACTTTTGTACATATACTCTGCTTAGTAATTAAACAAACATAAATTCAGGTTTCCCTGCTGATTTTCAATTCTCCCTGTCCTATAGAGCAGTGTTTTTCCAACTGTTGTGTGTGCAACAGGAAGCGATAAGTGAGACGATTTTAGTAGATAAATATATTTTATATAAATAACATATAAAATAATTTTATTTATATAAAATATATTTAATTTTATTCTAGATTGAGTAGATGGGCTGGGGGCTTTAAAAGTAATTGGTGAAAAGGGGAGGTAAAGATAAGCATTGGGAAGCAGGGCAGGTAGTGTGCTTAGGTGCAAATGATCCCAGTCACCTCCAGAGCCCTTGAGAGCTGCTCTGAATTACAACAGAGTTGCTCTGTGACTGATGTTTACAATAATGACCCGAGTAACAAAATAAGATAAATGATATTCTCTGTGCTTTGCTCAATAAGACAGAACAATAATATATTTTAGAAAAAAGAACTCTATCAAAAAGGATTGTAATGTTTTAAGTTCAATTTAAAGGATGATAGCTCAGTTATATGACAAATTCATTCATGTGGAACACTGCTGGTACCTCATAAATAAGACTTTCCTATATAAACATAAGGATTTACAATGAATTTGCTGATTATTCTTTCCCCATGAATAATAGGCAGAATTGATTTTATACCGACTCCTCTTCTCTGACCCACCTCCTCCCACCCTTATATGATTTCCTTCTTTTTCTCTTAAAAAAAAAGGCAGTTTGTAACAAATAGTTGTAGCTATAAGTTAACGTACACTCCATTTCACAACGTTTCAACACTAAGAGCCCATACGATTATTTTTCTGCCTGATGGACTACACAGACTGAATTTGTTAAGTGATAATTATTGGATTAAACAGAACTTCTACTTTCCAGTCTAGCATGAGGGAAGTCATTATTCCCATCCTACAAGAAAAATGCTGAGCAAACTGAAAATCAACAACTCTTATTAGATCCGGCAGAGAACTAAGGCCATAGAGCAAACTGCTGCCCCCAACACTGAAGAGACAGACAGGTGAATCAGATACAGACAGTCTCAACTTACAGGAACAGAAGCCAGCAGCAAACAGCCTTGTGGGAACCAGTACTGGGATAGGAATACTTAACACCGTCATCCAGGAACGATCACAGGTGCAGGGTGGACAGCTTGGAGAGTTACAAACTCCAAGGGGGTCCAGTCTTCCACAGGCCCACACACTTGTAAATATCCCCTCCAGGAGCCCTACCAGACTCTCTCAGTGATGATCAGATAAAAATCCCCTTGTAGATCAGTAGGGGGGAAGTAAAGGTAGCCTTTTTGAAATACACCCTGAGAATTCTGTTCTTCTGATCTCAAGAGAAATTATTTTAACAGAGTCTGGGGAATAGGAAATACTCAAATGCAGTCTGCTACAGCCTTCTTACCTCAACTAAAGGGGGAAAGCAAGGTAAAACCGAGATGAAATTGTTAAGTTCCCAGTCCAGACACACAGGCTCTCTGAAACACTGAGATTTAATCATAGGACTGTAGAATGCTTCTCCTCCTCGCATATGTTAGTTACCTCCATATGAAAGGGGTTTTGTATACTGAAAGAATTATTCATCTCAGATGGTATTTAAGAAGTCTCTGTGGAAACCCAAAGACAATTGGGTAGGAAAAAAAAAAAAAAAGAGAGAGCAGAACTTGTAGCCTCTGACACCTAAAGCTACAGCAAACAATAAACACTGTTTAACTCTTAGCCAGATAAATATAAAACCTTACACAAAAATACCAGTTTACTTCAGTTCCTTTCACCCTGTACATCCTGCATGGTTTTCAACAAAAAAATTATGACACATACAAAAAGACATAAAACACAGGTTTAAAAAATGATGAGCATCAGACCCAGACTCAGATACGGCAGAGATGTTGGAATGATCAGACTGGGAATTTCAGACAGCCAATATTCTAAGTAATCTGAAGGCAAAAATGGACAATACATAAAAATAAGATCAGTAATATAAGCAGAGAGGTAGAAACTCTAAGAAAGAATCAAAAGGAAATTCTAGAGAACAAAACCACCACAACAGAAAGGAAGAATGACACTGATATCGTCAATAGTCTGGACATGGCCGAGGAAAAATCAGTAAGTTGGAAGAAATGCCAACAGAAATTTCCAAAACGGAAATGGAAAAAGAAAAGAAAAAAAAAGACAGGAAAAAGCAACCCCACAGGAACTTAATATCTAAGAACTGTGAGTGGCCATTAAAGGTGCAGTATATGAGTAATGGGCATACTAGAAGGAGAAGAAAGAGAAAAGATCATAAGAAATATTCAAGTGTATGCACATTTGAATATATGACTGAGATTTTCCCAAAATTAATAACAGACACCAAACCACAGACCCGGAAGTTCAGAGAACACCAAGAAGGGAGCCCAGAGAAGACCAAAAAACTACACCTGAGCACATCATATTGAAATTGCAGAAAATCAAAGACAAAGAGAAAATCTGGAAAGAAGCCAGTGGGAAAGTAGAGGTGGGGCAGCACTGTTCACATAGAGGAACAAGAGCAAAAATCACATCTGCCTTCTGTAAAATGAGAGCTTCTTTGCACCCCGGGAGCTGCAGCCAGTGGTTCCATTGCCATCAACGTGCCACAAAATGAATATATTGAGTTACACTGGAAGTGCTATGGCTATGGTTTGAATTACCATGAGAAAGAGAGAAAGAAGGAAGGTCAAGAGGCTCAGGAATGTTCAAAGAAGGCAAAAAAGATGACTGGTCTGAAAGCTAAGTTCTACCATATACAGCACCATGCTGAGAAAATACAAATGAAAAAGACTATCAAGATACATGAAAAGAGAAACCCCAAAGAAAAGACTGACAGAAAGACTCCACAAGGAGCAGTGCCTGCATGTCTACTGGACAGGGAGAGACCGTATCGAGCTAAAGAACTTTCCAATATGATTAAACGAAAGTGAAAAGAGGAAGTGGGAATATGGAAAGTCCCTTTACCCAAAGTTTGTGCCCAGAGAGAAACAGAAGTATTAAAGTTTATTCGAACAGGAAAGAGATAGGAGAAAGCATGGAAAAGGATGGTTACTGAAGCCCGCTTGATTGAAGATGGCTTTACACAAAAACCACCAAAATATGAAACATTCATTAGGCCAATAGGCTTACATTTCAAAAAAACCCATGTAACACAGCCCGAATTGAAAGCCACCTTTTACCTGCCAGTATTTGGTGTAAAAAAGAATTCTTCATCCCAGATATATGTAACTTTGGGTGTCATTACCAAAGGTACTGTCCTTGAGGTGAATGTGAGTGAGCTGGGCCTTGGGACATGAGGAAGCAACTTATGTGGAGGAAAATATGCCCAGGTTACCATAATCCTAAAAGCAATGGCCCTAGATGTGGTCTTGTTGATTTGACAGCAGTTTCAGACAAGGAACTTCTTATAATTACCGGAGACTGTAAACCAATCAAGAAAACCACCATTACTATGGTGCTTCTGAATACCACCAAATAGCCTGACATATCTGCAGTCATCAAGAGAACTATTTATTCTATTGTCAAAAACATTAAAATAGCCCAGTTAAAAAAAAATCACATAACTTCAGAAAACATGCCATCAAGAAGAGAGGTGATAAAAAATGGCATGTGCTAAGAGAAAAGAACCACTAACCTGTAATACTGTACACAGCAAAATTATCCTTCAAAAGTGGAAAAGAAATACTTTCCCAAACGTTCAAAAACTGAAGGAATTGGTTGTCGGTAGACCTGTCTTGCAAAAAAATTTAGGAAGTTCTTCAGAGAGAAGGGCAATGATGTAGGTTAGAAACATGGAGCCATGTAAAGTGTTAATTATTTTGTTTTCCCATTCTCACTTATTTAAAACATCTCTGTCAATCAGAGCTTCTTTTTTCTTTTTTTTCCCCCAAATACTTTTATTTTATTTTTTCAGTGTTACAAGATTCATTGTTCACGTACCACACCCAGTGTTCCATGCAATATGTACCCTCCTCAATACCCACCACCAGGCTCACCCAATCCCCCACCCCCACACCTCCAAAACCCTCATTCTGTTGCTCAGAGTTCACAGTCTCTCATGATTCATCACCCCTCCGATTTCCTCCAATTCACCCCTTCCTTCCCTCACACAATGTCCTCCATGTTTTTCCTTATGCTCCACACATAAGTGAGACCATATGAGAACTTCTGATCAGGATAAGGTGATCAGCATTAGCCCAGCAAGTTGATGTAGTTCCAGCCTGAAGCCAAGAAACAACATTTAAGTTCTCACGTATGGCCTCACCAAGGAAAAAAGGATGAGCGCCATCAGGGTTTTGAAATGTTAATAATTGGAAGGGCAGTAGGGGTCTATGATAGGGACTATCTGGGAACTCTGTATTTTTTCCAAGCCTTGGACTAAATTGGGATAATTCTCAGGATGAGTTTATTTTGTAAGCTTCTTTCCCATTTGCTATGAATTAATCAGGAATCTAGAGTGTGGATAAAGTCTAAACAATTTAGACTGCCATATCTTTATGACTAGGAAATGGGAGTCAGGATGAACATACCCAATGGTCTTTTAATTGCTAACTGAGTATCATTTATTGATTTTGTTTTTGTTTTTGTTTTTTCCCAATCTGCTTGGCCCTAACCAATCACATAATCCTCAGTACCATTTATTTCTTGAGAAATGAAGAGACACAATTCTCTTTTCTTATGTCCCCTCACCCGAGTCAAAATCCAAGTTAAAACTGAACAAAATGAAACCACAGCAAAAATATTTGCCCTGTTCTCAACACCAATTGCTGCTGGTAATAGCTGTGAATTGCCAGCACTGGAAGCTAGACGTACTCACCAACACACACCAGGATTCTCTGCAGCACATTTACAACCATAGGAAAGCAGATGGCAAAAGCACTATAGATAAAAGACCAGCAATAGAAGGGGGAAAAATACCTCTAATGAAAATACTAAAAAAAGAATGGCTGAACTCTAAATTCTGTGCATTTCCTTAACCTAAAGAAGAGTTTCTGCAACATGATCTGGCGATGACCCGGCAGTCAGGGACATTTCATAAGTGGACCCCAGGATGGTTTGCATACTTGACTATTTGCACTCCTGATGAATGACACTTTGCAGGGAGGTACAGAGCAATGGTCATTAAACAGCCACTTGGCAAGACTTCCTGACAATGCAGGGCAAAATGTTAACCCAAAGGACATACAGATCTCCCACTGCAGGGGAAATGTATTACTAGTAGCAATATTATTGGTATTAGCAATAATTATAATAATTATGAGCATATACACAGCACTTTTGTATCTGCAAAATGCACTGCATTCATCATAATGATTAGCATTTGTACAGTACTTTGTATTTCCCAAACATTCTCCGCTCATTAATTAGATAATGCTGGCAACATCTGTGGGCAAGTGTTACTACCCCCGTTTTATAGACACAAGACAAAGAGAAATTAATCGACACGCCCAAGGCCGCCTGATCAGTCTGTGACAGAATCAGGATTCCATTTTTAAGTTCCCAAATCTCTATTTTGTCTTCTCTCCCTGCAAAGCCAGCTAGTTGCTTCTAGTTGAAGGGCAAGGGAAGTGCATAGGTCACAAAATTTCCTCACTCCTATAGCCCAGGAGTTGTTAGGAAGTGTCACTGAAGCCACATGAAATCTATTTTCATGGAAAACTTCAGGGATATAAAGTATTCCTCAAAAATCATTCTAGGGCACTCGTTCCCATAGTTGCCTCAGGACACACTTGAGGGCAGTTCAATCAGAGTCTCCTGGATGTGGCCCCAGAGATCAGTACTTTTTCAAGCTCCCCAGGGAATCCCAATGGGTGACCATGGTTGAGTTGAGAACTGTGGGTCTGGGGCAGTGGTTCTCAAAGTTCAGGGAGTATTAAAATTCCCCAGAGGGCTTATTAAAGCAGATTGCATGGCCCTGCCCTCCAAATTCATAATACGGGGGGGGGGGGGGTCCAAGAATTTGCATTTCTAACACCCTCCCACGTGATGTTGACCACCAACCTTGTCCCAAGACCACACTTTCAGAATCACTGATCTAAGTATTTTCAATGCAGATACAAGAATTATTAAATTGCTTCAAAGACGCCTTCAAACCCAGGCACTAAGACTTTGATAACTAGACAGAAACTGATATTACAGTTAATATGGATTGACCAAATCCAGGCCACACAGGAAGGCTCCATTCTCCAGTTTCCCTTACAGGGAAGCTGATAGCTCATAACTGACCACTAGATGACGGAGCATGGGAACAAATGCCACTCTGGGCCTGGCCATTCAATGTCCTGTTCCATCTCCCAAACTCTTCCACTGCTCAGTCCTCCAGCCTCCTGATCTTTCACCTACAGTGTGCAGGCCATGGGACTCCCAAGATGGCAGTGGCTCACAAGGGAAAGAAGTCAGATCTGGGAGTCCTTGGTTAGCTGCAACCCACTCCAGGCAGTAAAGGGTGGAAGAACTAACAGGATTGTACTTGGCTTCAAAGATCTCAGTGCTTATTTATCTCTGCAGCACAGTCCGACCCATCCTGATACCCATCCTCATTATGATCAGTGTATGATACCATACCATGGTATGGTTGGGGATTTCCCCTAACCTTCCGAAAACATCAATTAAATTTGATGGACAAGTGAGAAAGAGGCCTAAGGAAAATATTTAAAAGGAAGTGATAACCACGTGCCTCAGAGATTAAGCATGTGACTGAGTCAGAAGTTGACGACTTCAGTGAATGCTCAGAATATAGTCATCCTAGTATGAGTGCAGCCAGCCTCTAGCTGCAGAGTCAGCTACTGGTGAGGCATAAATGTAAAAAGGAGAGGCACAGCTCTGGGCTTGCCCTACACGGGGCTCTCAAGAGTCAATGGTCAGAAACAGAATAGCACGAACTGACCTATGCACCAAACTGGTAGGGAAGGGCACAGCCTGGAGGTCTTTGGGAATAAGAATAGATAAATTTTTTTAGATTACAAAACACGTTCTATTCTCCTCCCTGCCTAAAGTCTTTTCTCTTTAATTCTAGCACCCACACTGATGCTGTTCTCATCAGGAAAAATCCTAAACGAATCTATGGGGCAGAAGGGTGTTACTGGTGAGTGGACCCTGGGAGTCCAGAAACCCAGAGATTGAGTATCTGGGTGGGGTATACTGTTTCAAAAACAATCAGGAGAGCAAGCCACTCTGGCTGTCTGTCCCTAGCTCTGTCAGTCCTCCAGGTGGGGGTAACACCTTTGCCAGGGCTTCTGTCCCTCTCACATGCCCAGCTATAACCAGAGGGCCCAATTTCACAGCTGTTCATTTTCAAATTGTACTTACGTTTCCCAGCTGTAGTGCCATATTACTCGAGTTTGTTTGCCATCAGCTTTAATTAAGAGAGGTTTAATTTTCCAACATTATTTTGGCTCCTCCCTGGCCCAACACCCACATCAAGAGATGCTGTTTTCTCCCTAGCCTCCACTATGGCATGTGCCCAGTAACACTGGGGGTCCTTTCCCACAGCGCCCCATGGGACATGGCATGCAGAGGTTACAGCACATGGCTGGAGTCTATGGTTAATGAGTCTTCCTTGCACCACAGAGCCTTGTAATGAAAGTAAAATGTTCCTTCTGAAAACCCAGGTCCCTTTTTTATTCTCTACAGTATTTATTTTTTCAAGTCTTCCCACAAGCTTCACATGGAGCCAGCCTGAGGAACTCAAACTTGATTCCAATCTGATTATCCAACATGGTCCTATCAGCTGAGACAGCAACATTTATCACATTAATAGGACGGATAGAAGAAAACTGGGATCCCATCCAACAGGAGCATTTTTATCACATGTTGCACTGTCTTACAAATCCAATTATCACCAGCTGAAGGTCTTAACAGCCTTTGAATTGAAGTTTTCAAATCTTAAAGGACCATGATGCACATTTTCTTAGATTCTTTGAGCTGTAGATTTGTCAGTACACTTCCAGGCATCCAGTCCACATGGCAATTTCAGAGCTAAAGCTGCCTATGGAATGTTTGTCCTGGGTTCAAGCAGTGAATTTAACAGAAACTTAGATTGGGGATTTCCATTGACTTTATTCTACTTAACAAATATGAGCCTCTAATTTTACTTCACAGTCAGAGCTAACATCTTAGAAGCAAAGTGTTGTAGGTCTCTGAGGTGAGATCATGGCAACTGTCAAAAACTGAGGGCAAAAACTGAGGCCTGGGTGGCTCAGTGGGTTAAGCCTCTGCCTTCAGCTCAGGTCATGATCTCAGGGTCCCGAGATTGAGCCCCACATTGGGATCTCTGCATAGGAGGGAGCCTGCTTCCCCCTCTCCCTCTGCCTGCCTCTTTGCCTACTTGTGATCTCTTTCTCTCTGTCAAATAAATAAATAAAATCTTAAAAAAAACTGAGGGCAGTGTCTTTTGCAGGCCACATGGGACTAAAATTTCACTTACGAATTTAGAGAGCTGTGAGAACAAATATCATGTGGACGCTGAAGAAACATCACCCAAAGTTACAAATATAAAGGTCTGAGAACAGTACTAAATAAAACCCAGCAACTTCCACTAGAGAAAAGAAAGGAGCTTGGAAATGCTCTGTCCACCAAAAAATAGACTATAAAGTTGAACAAAAGTGATAAAACACAACCATACTGAGCAAAGGCATACAACAACCAGAGCAGCATATATTCTTGTAAAAGTGCTGAACTTTAGTGAAGAATTCTGGGGATCTTTGGTGTTCTGATACCACCACCAGCCCAATCAATGGGGAGGTTCTTTCATGGTAAGGCAAGCAGTGAGGACCAGCAGCTCCACTGCCGTGATTTAAGTGGCTCACCAAAGCTAGAGCAGTAAGTGATGCTGGTATTGTTAGTAGAAATGACCCTCTTAAGGGCTAGAGAGGAAAGCCGATGGTTCTACTAACATGAGGTTTGGTTGGGGTTGAGAAAGCATATATCTACATGCTTGTATAGCCTAGAAAACACTCATGTCAGCCATACACTCTTCATTGACTCTGAGGCTGTGAACATGGACCTAAAGGACATAAAGGGCCCTGGTAAAAGGCAAAAGCCAAAACATACTGGAAAGTGGCCTGAAGGTTGAATATGCTTCCCTATCCACACACTAATTTATCCGCAGAAGATTTACTGGCCTGAGGTATTCAAGCACAGCCTTTGTTCAATCACTGGCTGACAACTCAGCTTCAAAGACCAAGGGGCAACCTTTAGGAGGCTAGGCTTTAAAATTAAAACAAAGATTGTTTGTTTGTTTGTTTGTTTGTTTGTTTTAATCTGAGGAGAGACTGCACATTGTATATCAGAGAAGACAGATTTCACTGATTATTCTAGCCAATTTACTAAACAAAGAAAAAAACAAGCAAACAAAAATATAGCAAAAACAGCAACCTTTACAGGGGGAGGACTAGGATCCAAGATCCAGATTTGCTGAAATATCAACTTAAAAAAAAGAGAGAGATTCACAGAGAAATAGGAAACCGTGACCTATACTTACAGAAAAAGTAGGCAATAGAAACTCTGCGAATGTCCCCAGATATTGAGCTTAGCAGTTAAAACTTCAAACAGCTCTTATAAATATGCTTTATAAACTAAAAGCAACCATGTTTTTAATAATTAAAGTAGTACAACAATAAATCAGTAAATTGAGATTTTTCAACCCAGAAACAAAAATTATGAAGAACTAAGTGCAAATTATGTAATATACAATGAGAAAAGTATACAATTATGGAGTATACAATGAGAAAAGTATACAATGAGAAAAGGAAAATTTAACTGGAGGACTCAATAGCAGATTTGTGATGACAGAAGAAAGAACGAGTGAGCTTGGAAACAGATCAATAGAGATTATCCAAACTGAAAATCAAAGGGGGGAAAAATAGCAGAAAAATAAACAGTTTCAGAATATCAACATATACATAATGGGAATCTCGGTAAAAGAGAAAGAGAGGGGCAGAAAATATATTCAAAGAAATTGTTGGGAAATTTTCCCAAAGTTGGAAAAAAATTTTAATCTACATAACTAAGAAGTTATATAAATCCAGTGTAGGATGACTGCAAAGAGATCCATGTCTAGAAACATAATAATCAATCAACTGAAACCAAAGGGAAAGAGAAAATCTTGACAGGAGCAAAATAAAACAGACAAGAGAGCAGTGATACAGTTAAGGATGTCTTCTCATCTGAAACAATGGATGCCAAGGCAGTGGGATGATTTAGTCAAAGTACTGATAGGAAAAAAACACTGCAATCAAGAATTCTA
Source organism: Potos flavus (assembly GCA_028534135.1). Taxonomy (NCBI): domain Eukaryota; kingdom Metazoa; phylum Chordata; class Mammalia; order Carnivora; family Procyonidae; genus Potos; species Potos flavus. Next base: position 23,286,971 of record CM052884.1, on the reverse strand, counting down.
TATCCACCAGAACTCTCTGTCAACTATGAAGGTGAAACACAGACTTTCTCAAATAAACAATCTCTTGCTAGTGACCTACCTTTCAAGTAAAACCAAAGAAAGTCTTTCAGGATGAAAAGAAATGACCAGGTGGTAACTTGAATTCATAGCAAGAAATGAAGAACAGAACAAATGGTAAGTATATAGAATTACATAAAAATCCTTATAAATCTTTTACAAATCATAAAAAGTCTTTTTTTTATTTCTTCTCTAAAGACTTTAAAATATAAAACTGAATAAAGCAAAAATTATAATATGCAGTGCTATATTGATAACATACATAAATATAGGATATCTATAGATAATAGATAATAGCATATCTATGTGCTATTGTATAATAGCACAAAGAAATGAGGAGGAAATACAATAGAGTAAACTTTAAGTCGCCTGAATGGCACAGTTGTTAAGCATCTGACTCTTGATTTCTGCTGCGGTCATGATCTCAGCATCATGAGATTGATTCCCATGTTGGGCTCCACACTGGGAATGGGCCCTGTTTGAGATTTTCTCTCTCCCTCTCCCTTGGCTACCCCACCTCTGGTGTGCATGCGCTCTCTCTCTCAAAACAAAACAAACAAACAAAAAACAAACAAACAAAAAAACAGAGTAAATTTTCTATATTTTGCCAGAATTTAGTTAGTGCTAATCTGAAGTAGATTGTGATATGCTAAACTGAATAGAAAAATCATTAAAGCAACTGATAAAACTACAATTCAAATATACAGATAAAATGTCAATAGAAGAATGACAATGATAAACTAAAAAATATTTAACACAAAAGTACTCAATTTAAAAGAAACATAGGAACTTAGAAGATAGGAATCATACAGAAAACAAGTAATAAAATGTCAAATGTAAATCCAACCTTAAAAACAATGATCATTAAATATAAATGATATAAATATCCCAATCAAAAGGCAGAGATGGTCAGATTAGATAAAAATGTAAAATCATAACATAAGCTGTCTAAAAGAGATACACCTTGCATTCAAAGTTACAAGTATGTTGAAAATAAAAAGATACTATGCAAACAATAACCATAAGAAAGAAGGCATCCAGATTAGAAAGGAAGAATTTTAATATCAGACAAAATAGACTTTAAGACTAGAAACATTATTAATGACAAAGACGTACATTGCATAATGAAATCCACATAGGATGTGTTTCATGGAAGGGCCATATATTGGGAGGATAAAAAACTTATATATGAATCTAAAAACTCAACGTCAAAATAAGGCAAAGATAAACGGAAAAAATTGCAAGAAAAAATAGACTAATCAGTTAAAGTTGAAAATTTCAATACCTCACTCTCAATAATTGATAGAAAAACCAGAAGTTTTAAAGAATGCTATAAACCAATCTGACCTGTTTATTTTCTACAAGACTCCAATCAGTGTCCATAGTATAAATGTGTACTTCTAATGCACATGGAACATTCTCTAGGATTGAATTTGTAGTAGACTAAAATAACATTTAAAAGTATCAAATCATAGAAAATATCTTCCCAATATTGACAGAATTAAATCACAAACCAATAACAGAAAGAAACCTGGGAAATCCTGAAATATTTGTAAATTAAACAATAAACTTATAAATAACACACTGATCAAAAAAGAAGTCACAAGAAAAATAAAAAAATATTTTGTGCTTAATGAAAACAAAACACAACATATCAACATTTATGGGATGTAACAAAAGCAGCATTTAGAGGAGAATTTATAGCTGTAAATACTTAACAATAGAAAAGAAGAAAAGTCTCAAATCAATAACCTATGCTTCCACCTTAGAAACAATAAAAGAGAAAACTAAACTGAAATCAAACAGAAGAAGAAAAATACTAATGATTTAGGGAGAAAAATCAATGAAATAAAACAAGAAAACAATAGAACCAATGAAACAGAAATTGGTTCTTTGAAAAATTAACAGAATTGGCAAAATTTTAGAGTAACCGAGAAAAAAGAAGAAATAAATTGCCAAAATCAAATGAAATGACATGATCCTAAAGACCCTAAGATGATACAATATAAACAGAATAGAAGGAAATATTAACAATTTTATGCCAAGAAATTATACAGCTAAATAAATTCCTACAAAGAAAAAGTTGCCAAACTGACTCAAGAGAATTAAAATAGTTGAATAGAACTAAATTGAATGATTAAATTAGTAATTAAAAATCTCCCCTCAAAGAAAAGCCTGATCTATGTGGCTTCACAGTGAATTCTATCAAATATTTTAAAAATAAAAATATTAGTCCATCACAAACTCTTTCAAAATATAGAGAGGGATGGAGCACTTCCAACTCATTTTATGAGGCCAGTATTACCTGACATCAAATCCAGACAATGAAATCACAAGTATAAAACCCAAAACTATGGAAAAAAGATCCTTCATGAACACAAATGCAAAACTCTTTAACAAAATATTAGTAAGCTGAATCTAGCAACATATAAAGAGAATTATATACCAAAACCAACTGGGTCTTAGTATCTGAAAATCAATTAGTGAAATACATCATGTAATAGAATAAAAGAAAAAGTCACACAGTCATCTCAATACATGAATAAAAAACACTGGGTAAAATGCAACACCCAGTCACAATAAAAACTCTCAACCAAGAGGATTAGAAAGAAATATCCTCAATCTGACAAAGATATCTATGAAAAATCCTCAGTTAACATCATACAATAATGACGAATGACTGGATGTTTCCTCCTAAGATCACTGAAGAGGCAAATGATATCCAATTTTGACACTTCTATTCAGCATTGTACCAGAGGCTCTACCCAGTGCAAACAGAAAGAAAGAAAGAAAGAAAGAAAGAAAGAAAGAAAGAAAGAAAGAAAGAAAGAAAGAAAGAAAGAAAGAAAAAGAGGAGGGGAGGGGAGGGTAGGGAGGGGAAGTGTGGCTAGGAGAGGGAGGAAGGAAGGAAGGAAGGAAGGAAGGAAGGAAGGAAGGAAGGAAGGAAGGAAGGGGAGGAAGAGAGGGAAGGAGGGAGGGAGGGAGGGAGGGAGGAAGGAGTAAATCTGATTAAAAAGGAAGGTAGAAATCCACCTTTATTCTCTGGTAATATAATCCTGGATGTAGAAGATTCTAAAGAGTTCACAAAGAAACTATTAGAACTAATATACAATTTCGTAATGTTGCAGAAAATAGAGATAAATAAAAATGAATTGTGTTTCTATAGATAATTAAATACCTAAGAGTAAATGTCTACACTGATAACTATAAACCAGTGTGGACAGAAATCTTAACAAATCCAAGTAAATGGAGACATTTTATGTTCATGGATATGAAGACTCAATATTGTCAAACAGCAATTCTCCCCAAATTAATCTATAAAGCCAATGCAATTCCTATCCAAACATCAGCAGGGTGGCATCCACTGACAATGTATTTCTAAACTATACATGGAAATCCAAAGGATGCAGAAGAGCAAAAACAATTTTTAAAAAGATGGTCAAGTTGGAGGACTTATACTACCTGACCTCAAACTTACTATAAAGTCACAGTAATTAATAATGTGTGTTACTGGTGCAAGGATAGAAGCTGAGATCAATAGAATAGAATTGATATTCCAGAAATAAATCTCATTCAAAAAAGATTCATAAATCCCATTTATGGTCAATTAAATTTTGATAAACTCTTGAAACAAATTCAACGGGAGAAAGGTTGTATCTTCAACACATGGACCTAGACCAGTCGAATATCTGTGTGAATAAAAATGAATTTAAGTGGTGCCTGGGTGGTTCAGTCAGTTAAGTGTCTGCCTTTGGCTCAAGTCATGATCCCAGGATCCTGGGATCTACCCCACATGAGGCTCCCTGTTCAGTGAAGAGCCTGCTTCTTCCCTTCCCTCTGCAGCTCCTCTGCTTGTGTTCTCTTGCTCTCTCTCTCTCCCCCTCTGTCAATAAATAATAAATAAATATATAAATAAATAAACAAATAAATCTTTTAAAAATGAATTTAAGTCCTTCCTTTACATTATACAGAAAACCCAAACTGAATCAAAGATTTAGATGTAAGACCTAAAACACTATGATACTTCTAGAAGAAAATATAGGAGAAATATTTTGAGTGGGGGGAGGGTGAGAGAGAGAAGGAGAGGGACAAGCAGACTCCCTAATGAGTGGGAAGCCCAACTCAGGATTCAATCCCAGGACCCTGAAATCACGACCTGAGCTGAAGGCAGACACTTAACCAACTGAGCCACCCACGTACCCCAAAACTTGTTTTTTTTTAAACACCATTAAGAAATGAAAAGACAAGTTAATACAGGTAGAAAATCTATACAAATCATATATTTAATAAAGGACTTATATCCAGAATATATGCAATATTCTTACAACTTAGTAAGACTATAAACAACATAATTAAGAAATCACCTTAAGATTTGAACAGACACTTCACCCAAGAAGATATATGAAGGGTAATAAGCCATGAAGAGATGTTCAGCTTCATTAGTTATTAAGGAAATTCAAATTAAATCCACAAGGAGACACCCCCTGTGGTTTATACACCCCCTAGAATGGCTATAATCAAAAAAAGAGACAAAAACAAGTGTTGGTAAAGATGTGGAGAAGATGCAGAACTCATCAATTGCTGGTGGAAATGTAAAATGTTATAACCGCTTTGGAAAAACAGTTGGCGGGTTTTTTGTTTTTTGTTTTTATTATTTAGTTAAAAATAAACTTATTATATGACCTAGTGATTCCACTTCTAGGAATTTCCACAAGAGAAATGAAAACATATGTTCACATAAAGACATGTAGGTGAATGTTCATAGCAGTGTTATTCATAATAGCCCCAAATCTGGGAACTACCCAAATATCTAGCAACTAGTAAATGAGTAAGCAAAATGTGTGGTATCTTCATAATAGAATATTAGTAGGCAACAGAAAGGAATACATTGCTGATGCATGCTACAACACAGATCAACTTCAAAAACATTATGAAAGAAGCCAAATGCAAAAATCACATATTATATAATTCAATTTATATGGAATATCCAGAAAAGGAAAATATACAGATATAGAAAGCAGATCAATGGTTGCCTACAGCCAGGGATGGGGTAGAAGTGAAGATTAACTGCAAATAGGCACTCCACTTTCTGGAGTGATGGTAATGTTCTAAAAATGAATGTGGTGATCATTATACAAGTATAAATTTACTTTAAAATAATCGAATTCTACACTAAAGCGGATGAACTTTACCTTATGTAAACTGTACCTTAACAAAGCTATCACAAACAACGCAACAGTGAGGTGCACTCTTCACTAGGTTCTTTCCTGAAGGCAGACATTGAGAACTACTCTACGCTTCTCTCCCTGAAAGAGAGATGATGCTGTTCCTGATCAAGACTACTCCCATCACCCTTCTGCTAGATCCCATTTATTCCCAACTCCCTTTGTTTCTCTCAAGTTCCCCACTAGCCACTTCCTTTTATCACAGTCTGTGACAGACATGGTACTGCTCTCCCTTTCCATCCCACAACCAGCACCACTGGGACTCCCTTCACCAGGACGGCAAGCCTACATTCATCTATGGCCATCTAAATACAACAGTTGATGGATGCTTTGCAGTTCTCCTCAAAAATATCCCTTCTTAAAAATATTTCCATTTAAGTTCCTTGACCTCTTTCTGTCTAGGTTTTCCTCTAACTTCTCTGCATATTCCTTCTCAAAATCATTTGTTAGATAACTTCTCTGAATCTTACCTTCAATCTCTGTGGGATCTTTCCTTGTTCTATTCCCTGTGGACCTAGCACATCCCACCTTTCTGCCAATGATTCCACAATTGGTTATCTTCCTATGACCCTCCCTTCTGAGTGGCAGGCGTATAGGTCAACTGCTATCTGAATAGCTCTAATTTGATATCAAAGAGACACTCCAGGAACAGTAGGTCCAGTATTAAATTCCATATTCTTTTCTTTCTGTCCTCCTTCTTTCCAAAAGGTCACCTAAGTATGAAATCTGGAAGCTACCCAGCAAACCTTCCTCTTCCTGACTCCTGCACTGGACTGCTCACACATTCCACCCTACCATTTCTAGTTTTTATTTTCTCTCCTCCTTTTTTGCATCCTCTGCCACTGGCTTCATCATTTTTATTACTCTCTCATTTTAGCATTTCTGAAATAGCCTCAAAATAGTCATTTTAGATTTTTTTAAAGAGTAAATGAAACATTTACTTACTTGAAAAAAGAGGAGAAAAGAAGCAATTCAAAATTCTAAGCAAACAGGTTATCATGTTAGTAAATAAGGTCCTATATGTGTCTCACCAATTACGAAGACCTTGGTTAGTACTGGTTAAAGAGAAGAACATTTAGAAGTCTCCTCTGCATTCTTTATCTGTACGCTTTCATCTTTACACTTCAATCTAAGCCTTTAAAAAAAACTCGTTATATCAGACTGTGCTAATTTAAAATTCTCAATAATCTGGAGATGGGCTGGGCTTAAGTCCACTTTTGCATTTATGCAAAAAACATTGATTAATTACAGTGGGAATGACAAGACAGTTACTTGACAACATTTTGTTAGCCATTAATTAACTTTATGTTCTTGAAAGTAATAAAACTACATTTCTTTAAAAGGCTTTATAATTAGTCTGAACCACACAATTTAGCACTTAATTATACACCGTCTTCCATTGTTCTCTAATCCCTTCCTTTCTTATCTCCCTTCCTTCCCCAACCCCATCTTCCACACATGTGTCCAGAGGTACTACACTGCATTAACTGCTCCAGTCACTCCTAAAGAATACCGGATGGATCAAAGAGCATCAAGTCTTCCTTCAAGGACCTTCCTGCACCAGAAGGAAGATGGCTTCAGTATACAAATGACTATATTATTGGATGAAAGTGATGAATTATGTTAAGGAGACTTAGATAAAAATCCAAAGTGCTGTGAGAATTCCCATTAAAACTGTGATTACTTCCAAAGTGATGGAGAAGAGGGCTTGAGGACAAGGGGGAACACTCACAGCAGCAGTGAAAGGGAAAGGCAGTTCAGGCTTGGGATTGAGCATGCACAGAGACTCAGAAGCAGGAAAGTGTATGGCATATACAGACACCACCTGATGCACTAGAAAGAACGTGAGCTCTGGAATGAGACAGGTCTAGGTTGTAATGGTAGCTCCACCACATACTAGTTGTGTGACGGTGGCCAAAGTACTTACATTCTTTGAATCTTAGTTTACTCAACTTCAAAATATGTATTATAATATCTTGGTCACAGAACTATTATGAGAATTAATTGGGATAATGCTTGTAAAGCTTAGGTACATTACAGACAATAAAAATGTAAATCATAAATGCAAATATTCTTTTCTTACAAGAAAAAAGAGCGTGTGAGATATGAATACCCCTGCTGAAGTAATGACAGGACAGGCATTTGGCAATCGCTCATCCATTTCATAGGGAGATGTTGACTTGACCCCCCTGCTATCGTCTATTTAACAATTTCTCAACAGAAATGCTAGATTGCTTTCCATCCTGAGCACCGCTGGCATTCAGATCAGTTCAAAGAAAAGATGACTTGACTAAATTCATTTATTTGTACATCAAGAAAATGTTAGAAACAAACTGTTAACTCAAGGAGTTCCTCTCTTGATTTATTTTTTTTCCTCAAATTGCAGAATCATTATAAAATATGTGTTTTTACTAAAGGTGGTTTCACTCAGTTCTTCACATATTTATGGAATGAATTTTACAAAGTATAGACCTACCTGTTATGAAGGAAGATGATCATATAAGAAATAATGCCACACTTGCTGAAGCTTCTAATTAAAGGTGTAGAAACAACACACTGCCACATAATATACATAGTGGTAATGTCCATATGAGATATATAAGTATTAGGTCACTTTCTATTATAGAATGAAGATCAAGAGAGTTTAGAAAGTAGATATAGACAAATAACTAACGGAAGTCTAAGGGTCTTATCTGAGAACTAAGGTTACAACTTGAGCCACCTGGCATCAAGTAAATGAAACTTCCATCAGGGAATTCTAAAGAGGGATGGCAAGTAGGTGTGGCTTAAGAAAAACGTACGATTTTGATAGGTGAAAATAAAGAATGAGAAGTTTATTGGAGAGGCAGAGAGATACTGGCAAAGTCGCAAACATGGGCGAAGTGTAAGCGATCTTTCAGTGATTGCCATTAGTGCTATGCAGGTGCCATGAAGAGCTCCTGGGGGAGTCTAGTGAAAGATAAGACGAAAAGAAGTAAAAGCAGATAACTTAATAAGAGCCTCAAATGCCAGGATAAGACAGGAATGGCCACTGAAGGGAAAATTCACTGAATGTCATTCAAGGAGAGAATTGGCATGATCAAGGCATTATTTTAACATAAAGAACTATACCTGAACGCAAAGAGATGGATGGCTTGAGATTGGAAAGAAAGAAACTAGTTAGGAGACCATCCTTCTCTTTCAAGTCTGTGTCCAGTCATTGGGAAGAGCAGTGGGAGATTCTGAAGACAATTGACCTTTGTACTGTATCAGTCATCCCTATAACTTGATATCTACATCCCAAAGCTGGTAGTCTAACCACAGAGAAACAGAATTCTTACTCTTATCCTCCTTTGATATCTGAGTCACCAAGGTGAGCTGGAAGTTTGGGGCTGCAACTGAATCACATATTAGTTGAATTTCAAATGCTCAGTTTTGTATTCAGTATTTTTTACAGAAAAGAGTCATTTCTGAAACATTCAAATCCAAATTGATAGCACAAAGCTAACAAGAAGCAAAAAAAAAAGCTGATTAGGTTTTATGTAAAAGCCATGGTGTGACAAAACATTTGAGTTTTTTGAAAATTCCAGAATTTATCTGTATGGACATCTACAATCTGGTCCCTGGCTTAAAAAAAAATTCAGCCTGTCCATTTCCTTCACTCCTGCTGTGCAGAATTGGTACAGTGAGCATGTGGCCAGCTCAGTGACCTTTCACAGCCATTTGAGCCACATGGTCAGCAGTGAATGGAGAAAGAAGGGTCAACCCTCTCTGCAGGGTGAGTTCCTTAAATATCAAAATATGCCCTCTCTTCTCCATCCTCCTGTTCCTCTGAGAACCAGCATTGCGATCACCTTCTAACAAAATTGAAAAGGCAAAACACACTGATGACGGATCTTTTTAATCACAAATGTAATAACCCATCATGTCTCATGAAAAAGAAAGAGGGCAACAGGGAGGCAATTTGGTCCAGGAGTTTAATAAAAGCATGCTTTCCTCATTAGGAATCTCATAATGCCATCCTCCAAGTGTGGTATGCAAAATAGAGCTCCGGAAAGCAATGAGTCAGATTCAAGGCTCCAAAGACATCACGGAGTGCATGCACTCAATTCTTGCAAGACCAGCCCGCTCCCCAGCATCAAGGAGAGCCCAGGATGACACTATACTGGGCACAGCATCAGTGACAGAAAGGGTTTCTCTTCCTGTGTGGCTCCCTGCAATAAAATCTGATTTTCTTTCTCCTTGCTTACACACTTTCTCTTAGCCTCCAATCTTTGCTATATAGCCGTGCATGCATATAGATCTGACAGACACTTCCATGAGATCTGCTGTTCCAATCCCAAGCTGTACCTGTGTTTAAAGACAGCCAGATACACAGTGAGGTGGAGGTCAGGGAAAGTCAGGGAAAATTAGGACACTTCCCAGAGCAGCAGGAATTAACTTGCAGGACCCTTGTGGGCAGAGGCGTATTTCAGGGGAGCACACAGTGTGTTTAAAAATGCTTTTAAAAAACAAACTTCCAACTGCAGCTTTTCCTAACAAAAGACAGGGGGGACTTCCTCCAGAGGTAAAGCTTCCAGGCCAATGGGCAGGGGGAGGGCAGGCGATAATACAGCAGGGCGCAGAACAAGTACAGACCGCATTCCCCATGGTGCCCATAGGGTGTCTGTCTGCCTGCCTTTCACCCTGTGGATTTCCACCTTGGTGTCCCACTGGTGATTTTTCTCCAGTTATAAAACACTTTGTTACCTTCATTCGCTCTTAATTAAAAAGGGAAAAGAAACTCCTAGGGCTCTGACAACAGGGAAAAAAACAAGGAAAGAAAGAAAAGGAAAGGAAAAAGAAAGAAAAGACGGAACTCTTTGAGTTGCTGAAATAAAATGGTCAGAGAACCTGATGTGCAAAGCAGAAAGGATAAAAAAGAACACAGAATCTCTGAAAATGGTTTTAATCTTTCTGAGCAATATGGATTCTGTGAAAAAGACATGATTTTCACGGGAATTGGGGGCATTTGTAATCTTGGGGAGGAAAGGCACACAATATGCACACAGAGGCTCATTACCCCTCAACACCCACATCTGCTGTCCATTCTACACTCCTTGCACAACCAAGATGGTTCATTCTTTCAACAAATATTTATAAAAGCCCTATCACAGACTTGACACTGCACTAGCACTTTACATCGAGGATCTTGGGGAAAAATAAATATGTAGTCAACAATATTGATAGTTTTAATTTCCTGAGTTCTGTCTGAGGTCAACTATAATATTAAGTACTTGACATTTGTGGGCTCTTGATCCATACAATAAATAGTCCTCTGCAAGGAGGGATTATGACATTCAACGTATGGATAGAAAATTGAGGCTCAGAAAGATTAAAATATTAATAAAATTAAAAAAAAAATACAAACCTTGCCCAAAGGATGCATCCAGCAAGTGGCAAGCTGCAGAGTTGGAACTTAATTTCCCACTTATCTTAAACCAGAGACCATGTTTTTTTTTTTTTTTTTTTTTTTTTTTACTATTTCTTTTCTTACTATTTCTGTGCAGTGGAGTCAAGGATGAATTGGGTAAATCTAATCTCACTGTCCCATGTATTCACACTTAGTACATTCAGACTTGTACCTTTGTCTCTCCTCACTGAGAGCCTTCACAGGCCTGGGCACATTCCCCCCAATTTTCTCATGCCAATACTAATACCTGTTCTAAAATCTAAGTTTGGTCCACTCAATGCTTTCTTGTCCACTCCTCATATTCCTTAGCTTCTATGACCTCCCATATAGCAAATCTAACCCCACTCAGGGTCATCCCCACCTTCTACCTTGTACCACATTCTCAAGCTGCAGAGCATTTTCAGTAAAATCTCACACCTAGTTTGTACCTTTGTTCTATCCCCATTACAATGTCAAACTACATGCTTTTGCTGACCTAGGATTAAAATTCAGCTCTGTTGGATTCTGTTTGACATATGCATTATTATGTGCCCTAAATTCATAAAACCCAGTACTCACAGATCCATACACACACACACGCACACACACAATTTACAAAGCAAATGCAAATCAGGGTGGATGATTATTCCTTCACAAAAGGATTCACCACAGACTTCCTTAAATAGTAAGCTTCTCTGATGCATTTATGATATGACTTGATTTTTCCCCCAGGGACATATTCTTTTCATAAATAAAGCAAAGCAGACTATAATGAAAAGGAGCATCAGAAATATTTGCCTAGAGAACTCACATTTTGGGCCTATTCATTTAGCCTTTAGCTATTGACAGGCCTCAAATCACTTACTGCTTCTGAAAATATAGAAGGAGTTATGCCCTTCAGACTCTTCTAGTGGTCCTCTTGAGTTTGCAGCCTGGCACTGGTTGCCAGGCTTATCCAGGCTCACAAACTATCCTGGTATGAATTACCACATTCCATTTTACCAAACTACCCTGTGGAAAAAGCTGAGCCACTGTAGACAGCCAGGCTTTAATTACCAATTATTTCTTGCATTAGAATCACACTCTGATAGGTTAATTTATGTTGATCTAATAAAAAACTGGAACTTCTCAGTGGCTTAAAACAATAAGAGTCTGGGGGCGCCTAGGTGGCTCAGTGGGTTAAGCCTCTGCCTTCAGCTCAGGTCATGATCTCAAGGTCCTGGGATCGAACCCTGCATTGGGCTCTCTGCTCAGCAGGGAGCCTGCTTCCCCCTCTCTCTCTCTCTGCCTGCCTCTCTGCCTACTTCTGATCTATCTCTCTCTCTCTGTCAACTAAATAAATAAAATCTTAAAAAAAAAAAACAATAAAAGTCTGTTTCTCACATTAGATGGCCATCCTAGGTCAGTGAGCAGGAGGTGGCCCAGGAATTGTTTTTCATCCATTAACTCGGGGACTGAAGCTGAAGGACCAGTCACAATCTTTAAAGCCATCAGTTGCCATGATAGAGGGAAGAGAGAGTTCTGGAGGACCTCACACTGGAAATAAAATGTTTGACACGCCCCCCCAAGAGATACACGTCACTTCTACTTGCCCCTCATGGGCCAGGACTAGTCACAAGCTCCCCTCTGCCCCACGAGATAGGAAGGAGAATCCTACCAAAGCCAATGTCTCTGGGGATGCAGAGAGCCCAAAACACTCATTGAGGAGCACCAATGATTAGCAGAGGCCCATCATGGTGCCCAAGGCTATTCTGTGACCACAGACGACAAGGAGATTCAGATCCTGGGATCCTGGGAAACAAATGTATGAAGGGAGTACTGGATGATCTGGTCTCCGTTAGTCCTATAGAAGAAAGAGATTCCTAGTGTACCCCTGATTACATCAGCCCCTTAAGCCTTGTCCCCAAAGAAAAGACTACAGAGCTCTACTGAATTCAGAATAGGTGGCTGGTTCACACCTGCCCCGTGAGATGTCTGCTCCAAGGATGCCCTTAAGTGTGAAAACCAGGTCTTTTGTGCCATGCCAAGGTTTTCAGTACTGCAGAGACACCTTTGTTCTATGATGTTCTTGAAAAAGAGACTTTAATTTACACCCAAAGAGACTCTCTTCTCACATTCTCCAGGTTCTTCTTCTTGTTGGATTTCTTTCCTCTTTTTTTGGTAGATTTAAGTATATTCTATTTCCCAAACTTCCCCTCCTACTTCTAGCCTTTTCACAAGGAAGAGAAGAAAAGACGCGCAAACAAGTCAAACTGTCTCTGTTAAATCAATGGCTCTTCTTCTTCCCTCAAGCTTTCTCACCATTTAGGGTTGAGAGATGCAGGTGCTAAGTGTCCCCAGGTGAGGTCGTTTATTTTTGAGCCATGGGAAGACTGCAAGGTAGATTTTTGTCAACTCCTACATATCCCTGAATGCTAACACCAAGCACTCTTATTAAAGGAGCTGTCGAGATGAATTAGCCAAATGGGACAAGGCTTCTGAAAGAAGGGAATACCTAATCAGAAGAGAAGGAGAGAAAGGGGCTGTGCTTCTGACAGGATAATAATGCAAAGTCTCACTTACCTGCACTAATGGGAGCACAGGTGAGCACTAATAACTGAAATGCACAGATGCAGTTAAAATCCTTTAGTTTTTGTTTCTTCCTTTTTTTATTTCTTGTTTAATGTTGTTTTAAAATTTCTAAGTAAAAGAAGCATACTCTTTAAGGAAACAAGAAAGATTTGAGTCAGAAAGACAGTTTGTAAATCTAGGTAGGCTAATAATATATACTAAAGATCTTCTGTGGCTCCATATGAGTAAAAGATATACTAGGAAGAGCAAAGTCTGAGGACCCCTTCCCTCTTTCAGCAGAGAAAAGGAATATGAAAACAACCACTCCACCATGAGCATGCTAGATACATAGAAAAGGAGGAGAAGGAAGGAAACTTCCTTGAATCCCCACTCTACACCAGGAGTAACACATGATTACTTCCTTGAATATACACAACATCATCATATAACCCTTCCTTCCAATATTCATTCATTCGCTCATTCACTCATCCATTATAAAACAACTAGTTCCTGCTCTTCACTTGACACAAGGAAGGAGATGGTGACAAAGAGGTAATAGACAGAGATCCTTCCCTCAAGTTGTTTTCCATCTAATAAGGAGATGTTAAAATCTCTATACTGCCCAGAGCAATGTATACTTTCAGTGTAATTCCAATCAAAATTCCACCGCCATTCTTTAAAGTGCTAGAACAAACAATTCTAAAATTTGTATGGAGCCAGAAAAGACCCCGAACCGCTAAGGAAATGTTCCAAATGAAAATCAAAGCTGGGGGCATCACATTGCCTGATTTAAAGCTTTACTACAAAGCTGTGATTACCAAGACAGCATGGTACTGGCACAAAAACAGACACATAGACCACATAGGTCCAGATATGGACCCTCAACTCTATGGTCAAATAATCTTTGGCAAAGCAGGAAAAAATGTCCAGTGGAAAAAAGACAGTCTCTTCAATAAATGGCGCTGGGACAATTGGACAGCTATGTATAGAAGAATGAAACTAGACCATTCTCTCACACCATACACCAAGATAAACTTGAAATGGATGAAAGACCTCAATGTGAGGCAGGAATCTATCAAAATCCTAGAGGAGAACATAGGCAGTAACCTCTTCGACATCAGCCACAGCAACTTCTTTCAAGACATGTCTCCAAAAGCAAAGGAAACAAAAGCGAAAATGAACTTTTGGGACTTCATCAAGATGAAAAGCTTCTGCACAGCAAAGGAAACAGT
>CM052884.1:23218009-23271997 GCA_028534135.1 Potos flavus | reverse complement strand
ATTATGCTGAGTGAAATAAGTCAAGCAGAGAAAGTCAATTATCATATGGTTTCACTCACTTGTGGAACATAAGGAATAACATGGAGGACATTAGGAGAAGGAAAGGAAAAGTGAATTGGGGGGAAATTGGAGGGGGAGACAAAGCATGAGAGACTGTGGACTTTGAGAAACAAACTGAGGGTTTTGGAATGGAGGGGGTTGGGGGGATGTGTGAGCCTGGTGATGGGTATTGAGGAGGGCACATATTGGATGGAGCACTCGGTGAGGTGCATAAACAATGAATCTTGGAACACTGAAAAAAATAAAATTAAATGAAGATGTTTAAAAAAAAAATAGAACCTCCTAAACATGGGATGAGAAGGATGAGACTCAGAGAGAATGTATCTCGCCTAAGCTTTTCTAGATATTAATTGGCCATGAGAAGATTGGTAAGCTCACATCTTTCTGACACCATCTCAAAGCAAATGACCCAAACCCGGCAGGCCGTTAGAGTCAGCTGATGGAACTCCTTCCCCAGATGTGCATAATCTCTAGGCTTGAGGTTGAGGAGCCTGTATTTTTGAAAACTCCCTTGGGGAACCTAATCTAAGAACCAGCCACACAGATTCTATTATTTTTCAATGCCATTCCCATCTCTCCCACAACCTCCCTCATCATTCTAGCCCCCAGCCACAGCCTCTTCATGTCATCAGCAAAAGAGTTCTCATTCTGCTACTCCCAAGCACCCTGTTGTCATTCTGAGTGGGAAGGTGCAAAAGTAACAATTTTCATGAACAAGTTAATACATATGTTACCCATTCTAAATATAAGAACTGTCTATTCCAGTAAATTTCTCTCTGTCCTGATCAGAGGGCACCAATAATGTCATTACTTAACAGTGCCCATGGAGAACACTCCATTTAGCTGCTCAAAAGATCGATCAATCTCCGAGGTAGCTTGAACTTCACAAGCTCTGAATGATTGTGATCCCACCACAGATGTGCCCATGTACCAGCTAAGGTGATGCGTGTGTGTTTGTGTGTGGCTTTTGTTTAGAGACAAAATATATTGAGATTTCTTCTAGCCTGTTACAGAGCACACAGGGCAAGGGGAATCAGGATTCCAAACTGACAACCAAGTAGCCCAGAGACAAGTGTTATCACCGACATGGTAGTGAGGAAGTTAACTGGACAGGGGAAGAGAAATCTTCCAAAGATGAATCAGAGGAGGGTATATTTACAGAGAGGTAGCCATTTGAAAGAAAAAGAAGCTCAAAACCATCCTCTATTTCTTACTTGATAAATGAGACACACTTTTGACAGATTTAATGAGATTAAAAGGAAGGAGAGGATTAGAAGCAATTAAAAACGGTATCTGTGTTTGGAATATATATATACACACGTGCCTTCTTATTGAGAATAGCCCAGAGAAGAAATGCAAGACATAGTGGCAACTCAATTTGTCTTTTGCCACCATCACTAATCTACACCCACCAGACCCCATACATAAACATATTCTCTCCTTCCCTCCTTCGTAATTCACCTTGGCGTAAACATTCTAAATTATTTATATTGAGATTGAAGTCATCCTTTAGTGTGACTGGAACTAGAGTAATCAAAATATAATTGTGCTATGTATATGCTAATACATTATACTAATGTTTGATTAAGGAGACTATGTGACCTGAAAAATGAGGGTAGGGGTGCTGGGCCATCCAGGGGCTAAAGGATGCTCAAGAAAGAGGTTCCAAGAGAACCTTTTAGAGAATTTGTGAGTGAGAAATAAATTCTCAGCATGAACCATTTGGGTGAAGCTAGCTCTGTAAAGAGAAGATCCAGGAAAGGAAACACTGATGAAGAGCTTGTTAAGTGCAGAACTGGTCTAAGCACTTTAGATGTAAAACTCAATTGTCAACCTCACGACATTGGTACTAGTATTTCCCCATTTTCCATATGAGTTAACTGAGGCACCGAGAGTTTCAATAACTCATCTAAGATCACAGAACAAGGAAATGGAGGAACTTGAGTTCAAACCCAGGCAATACATTACCATAAAATTAATAGATGAGAATCTCGGGGAGAGGAATGATTCAGGAGAATCATGGGTATTGGGATGGAAAAAAAAAAAAAAGCATGTCTGTCCATAAAAGAAAGTTATGCAAGCAATGGCCAAAAGCCTCTTAATTTGGAGAATAAATGTAAAGGAATTGTTTCATTTTCCTGCATCCTGTTTAGAGAGTATTAATTGTATTCCCTTAGAAGAAATTGGTACAAAAAAAAAAAAAAAGAAATTGATACAGTAAGGTTTATCTAGGACCATTGCAACTCAAGACGTACCTTCTTATCCTTGTCACCCAAATTTTCCCTTCTGATATCCTCCTAATTCAGCTGCTTATCAGTAAACTCCCATTCCTGAATTCCCATTAAAAGATAGGATATCTTGCTACAGTAATGTTCCAGATAAATGAAGAATTATTAAATTTGATGTCTTTTGTACAATAAAGGTGCCACAAACAGCCCATAAGAGAAGTCTGACCAATACCATGTCACTTTCCTACTCATACCTTCAGGGATGCCTGTTGTCAATGGGGAAAAGCCCAGGACCCTTAATATAACATTTGAAGACCCTCTGTGATCTGGCAGGCAACATATCTCCAGTCCCAATTGCCAGGTGCTCCCACTGACTCCCCTTCCAGCAAGTCCAATTCATTCACTGCACTGTAATTTCGATCTGGATTTTCCCATTGTCACACTTTCTGTCAAATCTTTCTATATACATCCAGACTCCACCTCTCCAAATCCTTTCAATCCTACTGGGTTCAGCTTCATTGACCTCTCCTGCATAGACTCTCTTGACCATCCATGTCTATGTAATTACTCTCTCTTCTTTTTCCATAGTTTTGTGTGTGTAATATTACTTGACAGTGACTCATGTATGATCTGGTCTAATTTTCCACTTCTGTTGGATGTGTGAGTGTATGTGTACATGTGTATATGCTTTTAGTTTAGTTTTATTTTTTTTTTCTGTTTATGCCCTGTCTCTGCAACAAAATGTCTAATCCTTAGAAGGCTGGTACTGAGATACATCTTTATATTGTCTTTCTATCTTTTCATCCTTGTATCTCTGGCACATGTGGTATGCTACTTTGTACACAGCAAGCACTCAATAAGTATTTGCTAAATTAAAGGGCCATGCAATCCCACACAGTGATATGGAAACATTGGATGCTGCTTTTTTTTCTTTAGTTATCAAAAACCCACACTTTGTATCTTCCAATACAAATATCTCTCCAAATCTGACCTTTAAATTTATCTTCAGCTTCTTTGTTGCTCAAGGCTTTTTGCACCTATTTGTCTTCAGCAGAAAACTATGAATGCCACAAACATGTTGTTTTATGTTTCTGGGTATTTCTTTTGTTGCTGTCTCCACCTGGAATGCCCTGTTCTGATTCTCTCCCCTTGAGGAAAATCCAGATAAGTTTAAGCACTACCAGAAAGTCACTGCTTATCCCTACTTCCTCCATATACATCATTACATTTTCCACAATGTTTACTAAGTAATTGATTACACTTTCCCTGCCCTATTTGTTTATGAATTGCAAGAAGACAGACATTGTTTCTTATTTATCTCTATGTCCCCAGACCCCAGCATAGTACCCAGCACATAGTCCGCACTCTATGTGCTGAATGAGTAAAGAATAAATGAATGATGAAATATAGATTGAAAACCAAAGCACTTTTATAAATTTGTGAAGGAATCTGTCATTAGCCCAGTGGAAAATGAGATGGAATTATGCCACACAATGGGATACAGAGACACATTAATATGAAAAATATACTTCCACACATTCACCCCAAATGCTCTTCAAGTTCAAGGCATATCCTCTTGTAATTTATTGGGTTACTGAAATCCCCGGAGAAAACCTTTTACAGTAAATAAACGGGAGCCACCACCGCTGGGAGAACAACACTGGGATCATGAGAGGAGGAGCAGCCAAAGCCACCTTGAAAGATGAGAGCTTGCGAAGGCAGAGCTGCCGATATGGAAATCCTCCACTGGCACAGAATCCCCCTAGGTTTGACAAAGGGATGTCAGTTATGTGACTGTCTTTGGAAGGTACTATAGCACAGAAATCATTGTCCATGAAAAAGGTACAAGGAAAGGAGGGTCGGTGGGGGGGGGGGGGATGCTTGGTGGAGGCCCCTGCATTTCCATGGGGCCAATCGCTTCTCTGCCACCGGACATCTGCTGCAGTGCTCACCTTCTAGACATATAGATATAACTCCCAGAGCTGCTTTGGCTCATGGTTCCTTGATGCCTTAAGAGAGATTTGATTAAGCCAGGTGGAGGAGGGGGAAAAAAAATGTCGTGCTAGAAATCACCGGTATGGAGAAAGGGGAGGAGGAGAGGAAGAGGAAAGAAATCAACCGTGAAAAAGAAAAAGGGAATTATAGCCAGAGACATAGAAAGCCTGTCAAATCTCTCCAAACTGCAACAAAAGCATAGTAGAGATAGTTTCTCTTTAATGAATGCTTTGATCAGCCACAGTTGATATAATAATTATATAAAACTAGAGCAAGACAGAAATAAGATGTGTTTTCCTCTCATGTAGCCTGTAACCTTTGTGATTGGTTCATATATTTAAGAAAAGAATAAGGCCCTTCAAAACAGAGGCATATGTCAGGAGAGAACCTGTTTTCTCTTCTTCTGACTTATGCAGAAAATTTGCAGCAACGTCTGCATCCCTTTACCTCCTTGCCTTTGCAGGGTCGATTGCCAGCCCTTGAGTCTAGAAGGGAAGTAATGGTGGTAAAGCTTTCATCACATGTATCTTAGTCTAATTTCTCAGGCTAATCCCTGGCTGGCAGTATTTCTTACATTCCTTCCTTACTCCAAGCCTTTCTCCCTACTTCACTTGGCTCTCCCACCAATCTTAGTTGGGCATTTCCCATGTAATAAGATACTTTGCGCTGCTGGTGGTATTGACTTGGCTAATCTCCAGAAGAGGAGGAGTACGCATCATTCTTTTTTTTTCCCAGAATGATACTCCCACAAGCACGTGCTTTTCAGAAATAGCAGGGGAGAGAGGTGGTTGCCATGGGAACAGAGGCTACCACACAAACAGGAGTAGCGCATTTCTCCCAAGGGGGCATGAGCAGAGCCTCTTCCTTCTTCTGCCACCATCAGAGCATCTCCGGGAAGCTTTGTTTACCTGAAAAGGAAGAAGGTCTGGAGTGGTAAAGCGTTAGTCCCTTTCTTCCTAACTTCCAAATTAAGGTTGAACATTCTGATTGAAGGTGGTCAGCATGCTAATTCAGCTGGGCCTGACTAATGTTAGGTCCGGAAAGAAGGGAAGAAACAATATCTGTTTCTCCATTCAATGTCCTGAGAATTCTCCAGACTGGTGATATATTTGAGCCACAAGCTAATAAAAAGTTGATAACAGAAGAAAACAAAGCAGCATCCCATAATATTCACTCTGGTTTGATTTTCTGCCAGGCAAAACCAGTAGAAAATTCAGATGGGTCCAGAGAATGACATTCCCACTGACCATGTTGGCACTATTGGTCACTGGCCTATTGTAGGGCTATGACAGATCTGCTAAGACAACAGCAAGGTATGAGATGGGCTATCAGGGGATCCATGGGGAGAAAGTAGGTTATACTCAGTAGGCATACTGCAGCCATGCTGATGGACAGAGTCAGAGATAGTGTCTCTTTAACTCCAATTGATTTAAAAATAAATCAATCTGGGGGGCGCCTGGGTGGCTCAGTGGGTTAAAGCCTCTGCCTTCGGCTCAGGTCGTAATCTCGGGGTCCTGAGATCGAGCCCTGCATCAGGCCCTCCACTCAGTGGGGAGCCTGCTTCCCCCTCTCTCTCTGCCTGCCTCTCTGCCTACTTGTGATCTCTTTCTCTCTGTCAAATAAATAAAATATTTAAAAAAATAAAAATAAAAAAATAAAAATAAATCAATCTGGTATAAAATAATGAGGTTTATGGAAATGAGTCAACTAGCTATTCAGTAAAATGCATAAAAACAGCGAGTTGATTAACAAGACTTCTCTTGCAAAGAATGGTTTTGGGGAACGATGGCATCTCCGAGAGGGTGGCCCCAATTACATCCTTGCCTTGAGCTGGGACAAGGGAGGCCATAAGGAATGCAGCAGAGCTGTTAGCCTTCCCCCTGCCACATGCTGGATGCTGATTTATTGGGACTGGAACAATTTGTCTAAAGCTGTAATTTTAACTACCTCCGTGGTGAGCAGCCAATCAGAGGGTTCGCTCCACGCAGCTTTTACGAGTCCCCATAAAAGCAGCAAAATGAAAACTCAGGGGCCCTTAAAATATACTCCAAGGGTTTCTGCAGTGCAATTGGAGGCTTTTATGACTCCTGTCAGGACTTTTATGACCCTGTAAAACCAGGCAGCAGCCTGGCCCAAGATGAAAAGTGGCCCCACTGTCTTAAAGTCTAAATGGTCTGTACATTTACAAGGCCTCGAGGAAAGATGGAGGGAACACCACAGGGGAGGTTTGCCATGAGTGAAGGCAGTTGTGGGTGAAGCAGTACTGGAGGATGAGGGGAGGCAAGGGCAGGTAGAAGGTGGGCATGAGCAATGCATCTGAACATGGCTTTACAGGTCTTCGGCACTTCACAGCACCCCAATACCAAAACCTCAGGACTCGTCACCAAACACGGTGACAGCTGAAAATTCAGCAGACAGATTCGTAACTAACAAGGGATGGGTGCCTTCAGTGGAAAGATAAAACCTGGAGCCCCCAGGAAATCACAGTCTCCATAATATTTTTCAAGGACATCTTCCCGTTCCTATGACACCTGCATTACAGAAGGAAACAAACAAAACACATACACACACACACACACACACACACACACACACACACAGAATGGAGGCCAGAAACCCAGCTTAGAGCACTTTAAATGTTCCACGCAGTTCATAGAAAATTTGTCAATCAAGTGAGAACACCTTTCCACCCAGCTAGAGTGTGTCAACCCTGCATGCTCCCACTCCTAACTGGGCTCTTAACTCAGGCCCACACAACCTCTTCTGCGTCACTGTCACTGAGACAACCTGATCCCATGCTTTGACCTGGAATCTTAAATCATCCAAACTTAGGGGCACCCAGGTGGCTCAGTCATTAGGCTCCTGACTTCAGCTCAGGTCATGACCCCAGGGTCCTGGGATCGGGCCCCCGCATCCGGCTCCCTGCTCAGTGGTAAGTCTGCTTCTCCGTCTTCCACTCCCTTTGCTTGTGTTCCCACTCTCTCTGTCAAATAAATAAATAAAACATTTAAAAAAGATCATCCAAATTTATTAGCCAGGCCCTGGGCTTTCCATGCCCCCACAGAAAGGCAACATCATCTTGCAGAAGTCATGGACAGAGGCTGGAGAAACACAGCGTGGGTATTCCTGGTGAAAGCACAAGGAGTGGGGGGGGGCAAGGGGGGCAGACTTTCTAGGCAGGTCCACCAGGGCCCTCGGGCACAAACCCAGACCTTGAGGAAGGCAGCTGAGGTGAGGCATACTGACTTTAGATCTCAGAGAATATCTAAAAGACAGAAATGATGGTGTGTTGAAATGCCTCGGGTAGAGTCAGCTACCACTGTCGCTTGCCCCCAGAGTGTCAGGTGAGGGCCAGGATGAAGCTGCCAGGGTTCCTAACATGACTGACTGTGGAGGCTTTGGGTTTCCCAGGTTGGAGACGATAGAAAAATAGGAAAGGCGGTGATAGGTCTGGGTGTCTTATGACTGTATAGAGTGGGTCTCTCACCATTGGAACGACAGGTGTGCCAGAGCAAGGGAGGCAATGAGTCAGAGGATCAAGAGTCCTGGCAGAGGGCAAACACACATCCAGGGAGCAAGGTAAGCCCTAGGACTGTAGCAATGTCCCACAGTCAGTAATTTATTCCTTTTAAATTACTCGTGTTTGCAGGAGCCTTGAAGAGTGGAATAAACAGGTATGAAGACAGGGAGAATCGGCTATAAATCCCCAAACCCACTATGTGACTCTGAGAAGTCCGTAATCTTCCCAAGTCTCTCCTTCCTCATCTGTAAAGTAGAGATAAAACAGTTGCCTCATATGGTTGCTTTAAGGATTAAAGGAGAGAAGGCGTGTAGGATGTGATTTGAGTAGCATCTTAATGAGGGGATAGGTGCCTGTGGAGAGGTGCATTTCCAGCCAAGGAACCCTGTTCAGTGACCTCAGATAAAAAATAACCACCCCTGGGGCACCTGGGTGGCTCAGATGGTTAAGCATCTGCCTTCGGCTCAGGTCATGATCCCAGGGTCCCAGGATCCAGCCCCGCATTGGTCTCCATGCTCAGTGGGGAGCCTGCTTCTCCTCCCTCTGTCCCTCTCCCGTGCTTATGCTCTCTCTCTGTCAAATAAATGAATAAAATCTTTAAAAACAAAAAGAAAAAGAAAGAAAAGAACCACCCTTATTTTAGGTACAATAAACCATCTGCTTTGCCTGGAGTGCTAGCTCCTTAGGGAAGGTGTACATATTAAGTCATTGGCTCACCCAGTGTGCCAAGTGCTGTGTGGGGTGTAGAAGGTACGGGGCAACAGGCCTGGGAGACAAGAGCATTAAGTCAAGTAAGTGGCTGCATTTCCTGCCTTGACTCTTGACCTCATCTAATCCATTCCCCTCAGAATAATCAGAACAGGCTTCTTGAAGCAAAACTTGCCATGTTACTACCCCTTCAAACTCGTTAGGTGTTTTCTATAGCCCATGAAAGAAAGTCCAAATTCCCTAAGGCTGTCCTATGAGGACTGGCATGATCTGGCCCCTGCTGAGTTCCAACCAAGTGCATCTCTTCACCTTGGCCCTTCGGCTCGCTCTTCTCCACCCACACCTCCATCTTTCACACACCACATTCCTTCCAATCAGGATCCTGGAGAGTGCCATTCTCCACCCGGCAGCTTGTATCTACCTGACTTCTCCTTAATCACCTAGGCCTCAGCCTTGACACGGTCTCCTCTGAGGAACTCCCATGGCAGGCACCCTGTGCCAACATGCCACCCATACTAACCAAGACATTGCAACACGGTCCCATCCCTCCAGGCACTCTTTCAAACACTCACCAAATTCTCAATTCCGTGCTCCATTCGGGTCATCCACACTGGAATGTAAGCCCCATTAAAGCAGAACACTGCTATCACAGGACCTGGCCCAGTGCCTGGCAGATAATACGAAAA
Organism: Potos flavus; assembly: GCA_028534135.1. Taxonomy (NCBI): domain Eukaryota; kingdom Metazoa; phylum Chordata; class Mammalia; order Carnivora; family Procyonidae; genus Potos; species Potos flavus. Next base: position 23,262,800 of record CM052884.1, on the reverse strand, counting down.
AATAGACCTACACTGGAAACAAATTAAAGTGTTGCCTGACCTGATAAATTATTCAGATGGTAATCTACAGTTAGCACAGATCCACCAATGGTGGGCACTGGCCTAAAGGATGTAGAAAGATCACTACAGCCATGCAGTGGGGGAGGATGCATTTGAGAATGGGGATCTGAGACAGGCAGCCTGGCTTACTTAAGTCATTCAGAAACGACAAGAGTCTGATCTACTAAGGTGGCAGCGTGAATGTAGATCTGAGATGAAAGTCATTCAATAACGGGGTGTCTGGGTGGTTCAGTCAGTTAAGCGTCCAACTCTTTGTTTGGGCTCAGGTCATGATCTTGGGGTCCTGGGATGGAGTTCCATGTTGGGCTCCGTGCTAGGCATGGAGTCTGCTTGAGATTCTCTCCCTCTCCCTTTGCCTCTCCCCTTCAAATAACTAACTAAATAAAATATGTTAGAAAAAAGTCATTCAATGATAAACTCAGCACACAATGGGGAATAGGGAAGAGGGAGAAGTCCAGGATGACCCTTGGGTATGGGGTCCAGGTGAACAGGTGGATAATGGGGTTAGGAATAAGAATTCATAAAATGAAGTTGGAAATGGAGTCCTGTTTGGGCCTTGTTAAATATGAGGTACATAGGAGACATACAGGTGGAAAACTCCAGCAGGAAGCTTGAGAATTAGGTCTAGTATCTGGAAAGGCCAAAAACATAAATTGGGGAGTTAGTGGCCCAAAGGCTAAAATCACTGGAGTGGGAAGAAATAATCCTTGATGTCTGCGTGAAGCCAAAGAGACCAGTGTGGTTATGAGGAAAACCCTGAAAAGTATAAGCATTTAAAAAACCACAGAGGACTCGTTGCCTTTCTTAACAAACTTCTGCCAACACACCAGCCCACATTAGCTGGTCTGTGCATTTAATGGTGATATTACTCATTTTTGCACCAGCAAATTTAATAAATATGCTAATTTAATAAAATTTTATTGAGTGCCTACTTAGTTAAGTGGTTAGATATGCCTCCATGGGCTCCCATAATACTCTGCATGTCTCCATCAGAGCTTATCACTTTCTACTATAATCTTATTCGTCTTTCCATTAAATTATGAGCTTCTTGAGTCAGAAATTATGTATTTCAGGACTCTCAGCCCTGCCCACCTAATGTTTGCTCAATAAATGCATGGATGCAGTTCACCATTAGATGGGGAGGATAGATGTATGAAAATAATATTAAAGAACAAAACTGCTATCCTCGAAGTCACAATTGACTTGCTACTAGCCAAACTCAGTGGACATTTTCTCACTATTGTTGCTTGTTGGCTAATTCTGCCTCCTTTAAAATTTCTCCCTACCTTTTAAAGATACCAATCTCTCTTGATTTATATTCTACTTCTATTCTGTAGCTCCTTTGCAGGCTTCTCTTTCCCAACCTTCTCACCCATCCCCTAAATTTTTATGTCTCCAAACTCAGACTTCTTTATCCTTAATTACATCCACCCTCAGAAATCTGCACACAACATATTCATCTATCATTTGCAAACAATGATTACAAATGCCTCCTCTGTAGCTCAGAACTTCCATATAGCAACCTGGACTTGCACATGGGAGGCCTTATCACCTGAGGACCCCATTACCTATGCAAAAAAATGTGGGGATTGTTCTAGATGCATTCCTTGCCTCCCAGATATAATTGCTGTCAACAAACTGCAATTTTACCTTCTAACTTTCCCTTCTGTCTATTGCTCTACTCCTGCCTTGCATGAGATCTTTCATCCCTTCCCAATGAATGAAACAGACTCCTAAGAGTCCACTTCACTCTCACACTCTCCTTGCCAAACTGCTTGCCAGAGTAGGTGTACAATGATGCAAATCTCTGCCATGGCATTTTCTTCTTCCTCCTGAGGTTTCCTGTCTTCTTTGAGATAAAATCTAAATTTCTTTAAATCATTCTCATTCTAGCTGGGCATTAGAATCATTACTGGACTTTTTAAAATGCAGGTCTCAGAGCTCATCTTCGATCTAATGAATCAGAATGTTGAGCAGGTAAAGCCCAGATATATACTGGGGTATGGCTCCCAAACTCCAAGAGTTAGAGTGATGTGCCTCCATCAATTGACTGTTATTTGTGACCCACTTACAGTCTAGGTATATCTTGTAAAATTCACAGGCTCTTTCTCTGGGGATTTCCAATGTACTCCCGCCCCTGCAGTCTTTTGGTCACCGAAACAAAATCAGCTTCTAGCCAGAGGCAGAGTGGTACAAGCATATGCACCAGACTTAAGCTGACCAAACCAATTTCCTTTCAAAGAGAATTCGTAAATGAACACAGAGAGACATTCAATCTTTCCAGGTGGCTGTATATGTAAGATGTGACATCTTGGAGGATGGTCTTGCCTTCTGTGTTCCATCATCTGGATTGGAAAAGTAGATAAGCAATCATGCATTAATGAGGAATATAAAAGACTCATAAAGAAAACAGTAGAACAGGGGTCCCTGATGGCATTCCTGTTCTCGGTGGCACTGTGTTGTTGAAGCCAAAGTAGGGTCCTGCATTTGTACGCCAAGAGAGTATCCAATATTTTTAAGTTAGTCTCTTTTCTTGCCTGAGCTACTATGTTTCAATACATAAGTCCCAAATCATACAGCTTAAAAAATGTGACTTTTTCTACCTTACTTGGTGCTAGCATCCCAACCCTTTCTCCTCCTCTCAAGTCTCCCCCAGGCCCACCATACTTAAGGACTGGCCATTATTACTTGTCCCTGCTGCTTCTGGCCTGTTTTCTTGTATGCATACTATGCCATGTACATGTCCAGGATGCCCTTCCCCAACTTTTCAAAATCTTGGTCATTAGCCTCCTCATCCATGAAAATTAATGGAAAACATTGCAAGGATGCTTAAACCTAGACAATGTATTCTTTTGTACCCCAAAAGAGCTTGTACTTATATCTGACGTCACTTTTGTCACAAGGCATTGGAGTCATTGGTTGACTTGTCTGCACTGGATTTAAGATGAAGGGGAAGAGCTATACTTATAGCCTTGGCTCTCGATCAGTTAGCACAGCTCTGGGCACAGAGAATGACTTCAATGAACATTTACTAAGGGGCTGAAGTAATCTCTTAAAGAATCACTTTTTAATTACAAATTAATCAGAAGAGGATGCCAAATGAAAAAAAGTGACTCTCTGTGACCTGTAATGATCTCCAATCTCTGAACTCTCTTGTGGAATTACTATTCTCAACTATGCAACACAGTAGATGGATTCTTTTTCCCATCTTAGGGAAAATAAAGTAGGTCAGATGGAGAAAGTTTCTCTTCGACCCGGTTTCAGGAGCATCTCCCCAAGATCGTGTAACTCATCTCTTCAACAAGAACTCCTGACAGCCAGATGGGTACTACATCTCTTCTGTAGTATATACTCCAGTACTAAATGCATAGCAAACATGAATCAAATTGAATGAATCATCTAGTCTATTTACTCTACAGTATTGGTTTTCCTTGTACCTGAAGTCTATGTTCTTACATAGGTTAGAAATTGTGTATAACACACATATAGAATACGATGTATTAGGCAACTAGATTTAGACCCCACCCACTCTAAAAGCAAATATTCGAAACGAAACACTATATTTATATATTTTTTTGGAATAGAGCATGCATGTGGAAAATAGTTCATAGAGCTCGGTTCTTGCCTCATAGGAGATGAAAATGTGATCCTTTGCTAGCTCAGACAAAATCCTCCATGCTACATTAGGCTTGATAGCAAATTTTGTACTTGCAAGCTTTTATCAAAACTGTATATCTGAAATCTTAATAATGCAGGAAGGTGGATTATGTTTCTCCTCTCTGTCCAGGTTTACACCAACAGAATCAGAACTAATTCCTGATTTGAAACTCAGCAGTTTTAGCGATATCTGTAAGAATATTTTGTTAAGGTTTTGCAGAGGACAGAAGGAGTCTGACTTTGTACATACACACACACACACACACACACACACACACGTATGCCAAAAATGAGAATCTTAATAAAATAATAAAATAATGACTATACCCACAGACAGAAAGAACTACTTTGGTTCAGTATAGGTCACCTGAAGAAATATGAAATATGTAAATGAAAATTTTAAAACAATTTCTCCAGAATCCCATAGCTAGGATATTTTCATTTTTCATTTTCATTTCTGACATAATACAGACACTCACATATGTAGCATGGCCATGAAGAGTATCAGATTTAGATTTAGGTTAGAAAGAGAGTCAGATTTAGATCAGTTTAAATTTAGAATTTGTCATTTACCAGCTATGAGACTTGAAAATGTTAAAAAAAATATACCCTTAGGGATTTTTTTCCCCTAAACAGTGAATAACATCTATTCTGCCAAACTTATGGTTACTGTTGGGGACCAAAATCAATATGAGATTAATTATTCTAATGTTCAGAGCTTCATATTCCAACTATATACAATAAGAGAATGGGTTATCTTGTTTTATTGTTCCAAGCATTTGCAGCTTCTCCCAGTGAAAAGATTATACATTTTACCCCACTGTTGTCAATCTTGGTCATTTGATTTGCTTTGGCCAATGCAATGGGATAGAAATTTCACGTGACACTATAAAATGGAAACTTTAAGAACCCTCATGTGGTTCTGCTGTTCTTTTACTTCTGGAGGAAGACTGCACATCCCAAATAAAATCTACTCCTTCAGATTTTGGCCCACGAATTAAATAAATAAATGTGCATGTGTGTGTGTGTGTGTGTGTGTGTGTGTTCATATTTACGTGCATGCATGATTATAAATAAAAAACAAATACATAAATATTATATAAACATATATATACTCACATGTTATATAAAAATATGCATATGTACACATATGCACATGTATGCACACATATGTACGTGTGTGTGTGTGTGTGTGTATGCTCTATTCCCCCCTAAAAGAGTATTTCATTTTGAATCTTTGGTTTTAGACAGGATGGGGTATTCAGTTACTGATAAATCGCATTCTACATATATGATATACACACTCTTATAACACACATAGAAGAGTATGTGTGCATGCTTGTGTGCATGCACAATAAATGAATGAATGAATGTGTGTATACATATATATACATGTACATATATATGCATAGAGAAAGAGAGAGAGAGAATCACACACACACAATTGTAAGTCACCTTTGTGCCTGTAAGCCACTGACATTTTTGGGACATCTATTATTGGCTAACATAACTTAGCCAAAGCTGACTAATATACCTTAGAGCCTCTCTTAACTAATTTTCATTGAAATACCCACCAGATTAACAGATGTCCTATTTCCTCTGAAAAACATAGTGAAAGCCCAGAATCACTAGACTAATACTTAGTATGTTAGCACTTTTCTGATCCCCAAGTTAGGTGAATAATTACCAAGAATCATTTTCTTGTATATCATGTGTAACTACTATGATTTCATATTGTAACTGTATAAGTTAAATACTTCAGAAAAACTTTCCAAGAACAAATCACTAAATAAATGGCTGTTGATTTTGTTAAGTCAAATGATGAAAGGTATATGAAAGTGTCACATAAATTGCAAATTTCTGTGTTGATGTATTAGCTGATACGAATTTGTCAATTAGTATATTTCTGAGCAGCTACTTTTTTTTTTTTTTAATAAAGCACCATGTTGGGGATAACATGAGGCATGTAACACAGAACTATCTTCAAAGGATATTCAGCCCACTATATTAGAAAAGGCAATCAGCAGCAGCATATTCAGCAGCATATCTCAGTGATTGATCATAGTGCCAATAAACTCTATTGTATCAATTAAATCAAAGGAAACAAAAGAAAAATGGTGCAGAATGCTCCAGGCTACTATTGCTAGATTTACAGTGCCAGAAAGGTGATATCTCTATTTTATTTTGTGTTCATATATTTTAGTTTGTCATTTATCCATTCCAAAATAATGTAAGTTCATTAAATATAGGCTTAAAATAAGGAAATACATATTAATTGTTTGGGTATTATGTTTCAGTCATCAAATGTCTATGTAAAAAACAGAAGGCTTTTGTTTGAAGCCTTCTTGTCAGAGGTTTTATTGCCTAAGCTCAGTTGCCCACTGGCCTCTCTTGGCAATCAATGCATCAGACCCAGAAAACTGTTAAAATGAAGGTACTGTCCAGGGAGCCACACATAGCAATTTCTCTAGAGAATCCCTGATTTAAATGGATAAGGCAACTTTAATTTTTCTGACTTGGGGGAAAAATCTGATCTGAAGCAAAAAGAACCCACAAACCTACTTTACCATGTCTAGAACCATCATTCACATGGAACGCTTTTAACAAAGTAAACCCATCACCACAATCAATATGTCATCAGGCCACAATGAGTGGCTTTGTTTTAACTTATAAATGCCTTTTCAAGATGGCGGAAAGGAGAGAGTAAAGCTGTATCCCCCACACCCAGCCGTACAGCCAAGTAAGAGGAACACCAATTCCCCTAATTCTCCAAGTTAGAGGAACATCTTACTCCAGAAGGAAATTGGAACACCAATTCCCCCCAAGTAAGAAGAACACCAATTCCCCAATTGAAGTAAGAGGAACATTCAGTATCCCCAGTTCAAATCAGCTTATGGAAAGAGACATATAAACATATGTTCCCAAATGGGTAAAAAGCATGCTGAAGACATCTGGGTTTTCAGGGCTGAGCCCCCTACCCAATACATAACTAGAGCTCAATAATTACTTCCGAAGTGAATGACAATGACTGACCAATTGACAGATGGATAAATTATTATTATGAATAAAGCCATACATTAGAGTATTTTTACTTTCCTTCAGCCTCATCATAAAATGCCAAGCACCAGGATTATTTTATAGAAACTTAAATTATATGAGTAGTATTGCCTGAATGGGTGAAATGTTTATTACTTAAATATTTTCCTTATATCCACCCCATCATTCAAGGCCTAACTCAAATGTTATCGCCTCATCTTCCCTAATCCTTGGCATGTCATCTGGGGCCCCAGTACCTTTCAACACCAAGGAACAGCACAAAGAGCAATACTTTCAAATTCTGCTTTGCAACCCATTTGTTTTGCTGCAAAAACAAATTAATGAGTCAAAATCAAATTGAGAAATAGGAACGGAGTGGGAAGGAATTCAACAGAACAGAGTAGGAAATATTAGAAAATTTTACACAAAACAAAGTCAATACTTCTATGTGTTTCTGTGTATATTCATATATAAATGTGCACACACCTGTCTGTACAACATTATAATTAAAATATATCTATTTCATGCACCACACCCAGTGCTCCATGCAATACGTGCCCTCCTCAATACCCACCACCAGGCATGAACAATGAATCTTAGAATACTGAAAAAATAAAGTAAAATTTTTAAAAAAGGAAAAAAAAAATATGGCTATTTATAGGTAGCTAAGAAGTTTGTAGATCACTGTTGTAAATGTGATTAACATCTTATTTCTGCCACTCGTTAGCTATGTAACTTTAGACAAATAAGTCTGCCTTTTAGAGCATCATGTTTGCAATCTATAAAAGGGAGATTTGCTACCTGTTCTTCTAAGTGATGCTGTACCTCTCCTGGCTGTGTTCTTTCCTTTTCCAACAGCCCACACAGTACTTCCCATCCTGGACCCCAATCTCTCTCTCTCTTACATACACACGCATACACACAACATAATATTATCCAGTTCCAAAAAAGAAGAAAATCCTATCATTTGTGACAACACAGATAAACCTGGAGGTCATTATGCTAAGTGAAATAAGCCAGAGGGGAAAAAAAACAAAAAAACTACATGGTATCACTTGTAAGTGAAATCTAAAAAAAAAGTTAAACTTATAGAAATAGCTAGTAGAAAAGTCATTGCCAAGGGCTGAGAGGTGGAGGAGATAGGGAGAAGTTGGTAAAAGGCTATAGACGTTCACGTATAAGATGGATAAGGTGTGAAGATCTACTGTATAACACAGTAACTGTAGTGGATAACGCTGTGTTGTATAGTTGAAGTTTATTAAGAGAGTAGCAAACTGTCCTCATAAAAAGAAAAAAAGTAAATATGAGAGTTGATGGAAGTGTTAATTAACTCCACGGGAGGTAGGAATTCTCTCATAATGTATACATATGTCAAACAATCATGTTGTATGCTTTCAATATCCTACAATTTTGTCAATTATACCTCAATAAAGCTGGCATAAATTAACCCTACTGAAAAAATAAAATGAATAGATGGTAAAAAAAAAAAAAAGCAAACATTATAAACAAGTGTAGAAATGGAACAAAAACTATTCTTGCCATCGGCAAAGTGATTTAAGATCTGGGAAAAAGAAAACCAAGCTTTTGTGTAAGGTACATTTTAAGTCATGTACGTTTAAATAGGATGCAAAATTCAGCACAGCAGATGACTTTCATCCAATTTCTGCTATGCTATTTTATGTTAATAGCCAGCATAGACATATCCCTTTGGGCTTCATTCTTAGTGGCCAAAGGACCTGTCAGGGTTGAGGTTTCAACTTTGAAACAGTTTCCAATAGACCAGATGGGATTCTTTGGAAAATAGTCTACATTTCCTGAGAGATGATTCTGATTCAAAGAAATTTCAGACCCAAAGAGATTCAGCACTGTTCAGTCCAAAACAAGGTCAGATTTTAAAAGTCCCCAATTCAGAGGAGAAATAACTACAAATACTAACTCATTTATTCTCTGTTTATTTAGTGCTTCCTGGGTAGTTTCGGGGTATTTAGAGTGAGCAGGGAGTGAAGGGAACTAACGCTTACCAAGTACCTATATGTATTATCATCATGATGGGCCCTTTGCATAGCCCATGCAATCCTTACCACAAAACATGGTGGGTGTTTGTGAGATCGGTGGCTCTTCAGCAAAACTTGCTTTCTCTTCTTGGGCACTTCGCTAGATGTCATTTCCCACCCTCTTTTGCCATTATATGTGATTCAGTGACCAAGTTCTACCCAGGGAAATGAAGGTAGACGTGACATGCACAACATCCCAGGCCTCACCCTTCAAAGCTTCCTTCATGTGCTGCTCTATGTCCTCCTCTTCCCCTAGCTAGAAGTTGACACCCGTGGCCAACCTGGAAGTCACATGTTTAAGGTAAAAAAGCCTCCAAAATGCAGCATCCCTGAAAAAGCACAAAAGACAGAGTGTCCCCACTTTACAACCAGTAGCATGACATAAAACCATTAAATGGTGAGAGAACTATTCTGAAGCCACAAAGATTTGGGTATTTATTTATTATGATAACTAGTGTGAGCCTAATTAATATCAAAATTGGTACCAGGAATAGAACTTTGGTGTAAACCAAAAATACGTGTTAGTGGTTTTTGTAGTGGGGCAATGGATGTCAATGAAACAAACAGCATGAGCTAGAGGCCTGGTGATCCCTGTTTTGAAATAGCAAATATTTGGTAAAACTGTCACTTCTGATCATTTCTAAAGCTAAATGCCAACCAAGCCCATAGCGCTAAAAAAAAAAAAAAAAAAAAAAGCTAGAAAGAGCCAAAGTGTTTATGTGTCTTAATTACTCCTCTCTGTTTATACCAGTGATTACAGAAAAAGAGATGAGCTCAGAAAGAATGTACCAGTTTTCAATCAGATATTAAAATGAGAGATAACAAAAGAGAGATGCAGTAAAAGAGAGAAAGATTGATTCTATGAATTTGAGGCCTCCCTGGTTTGGATAAGCCAACTGAATTGGAACCCAAATACCAGGAAGGCAGAAAAATAGTTCTAAGCAACAAAGGCCCATTAAGACTTCTCAGTTGAACAAAAGGGCTCACTTCAGTGGCAAATACCAAATCATGGCCATCACCTTTACAAAGCCCTTTCTTTCAGACCACCTCCATGAAGCCACATTAAGTGGAGAGAGAGGAACACAAGGGCACAAAAAAAAAGGGGAATACTGTAGGCTTGAAAGTTATAGCAAGTTATGTCTTCGATATTTTTCATGTAGCAAATGGATTTGCCTGAAAAAAAAATAGAGCAGAAGTTTATGACATTTTTGAAGGAATTGTATAGCCAAAGATATCAAGAGAGCCTGAAGCTGTAGGCAGTTGCAAGCTCTCCAATATGCAGTAGCAGAAAATTAGTTACACAATGCCATTCAGCCCCAAGGAGGAAGTGTTCTACAATGACCATGTTAGATGAGGCCAGGGAAGATACAGAACAAAGAACTACCCAGTGGGTGGACTTCCCAGGGAACAACAGACAAGAAAGTTCCTTCTGGAGAAGAGAATCGGTATCTAAGTAAGGAATGTCTCCAACTGCCAGGACAAAGGCATCACCACCACAAAGCAGGAACCGTTTTGTAGCTCTAGGTCTTCTCTTCTCCAAATTCCAAAGTTCTCAAATGTTTTCTTTTATAATCCTATCCTACAACCCCATTAAAAAGGAAGTTGGTACAAGGCATGGCAAACTGTTTAGTCTTCCCTGAAAAAGCTATGTCTGGTCATGAAGAAAAGGAGTAAATATCACAAAGTGATCTTGGGCTTTGAGCTACATATAATAGTTGGATTGAATTCTGAGTTGTCTAACTTGGGCCTGTGTATCTTCTAAACACGTGAAGAGGGGTGTAGATAAGTATCTGGTGAAAATATTGTAGCTACAGTTGCTAGCTGTACACCAAAATCCATTTCTTTTATTTTTTTTTTTCTTGGCATTAGGCAAGATTCCTTTTCTCAGGCTCTGTCACCAGGTAGACCAAGTAACTGCATTGTAGGCAAAGGAAAGTGAGAAAAAATGACTCGTACCCTGATGACCTTTAACCACCCCCCAAGTGTGCTCCTCTGTGCCCTTTGCTCTTCCTATGGCTAACAGCTAATGCTTGGGGCCACTTGGATGCCATGTGTTCCAGATAACACAACCTTTCTTAGCCTGAGTACCAGATTGACTGTGTAGAGCAGAACCTCTCTCCTCACCAACAATCAGAAACACCCAGACGGGTCAGTGAATAAGACATAAACTTATATCACGCTAAGTCCATGATGTTACAGTGTTTTTATTTGTAAATACAGTACTACACTCTTCATTTTATTTTTTTTTATTTTTTAAAGATTTTATTTATTTATTTTACAGAGAGAGATCACAAGTAGGCAGAGAGGCAGGCAGAGAGAGAGGGGGAAGCAGGCTCCCTGCTGAGCAGACAGCCCGATGTGGGGCTCGATCCCAGGACCCTGAGATCATGACCTGAGCCGAAGGCAGAGGCTTTAACCCACTGAGCCACCCAGGCGTCCCCACTCTTCATTTTATACATGTGAAAAATGAGGCTCAGACAACTTATTTTATGTAATTTACAAAGATGTCAAATGCAGATGTTAGGCTCAAACTTTTATCTCTCCGACGCCAGCATCCCCCTTCATTGAACCACACTATCACTTGGCAATTGAAGATACACTATCATTCATTAAGAAAGGATCTATTAGGGGGCGCCTGGGTGGCTCAGTGGGTTAAAGCCTCTGTCTTCGGCTCAGGTCGTGATCTCAGGGTTCTGGGATCGAGCCCCGCGTCGGGCTCTCTGCTCGGCAGGGAGCCTGCTTCCCACTCTCTCTCTGCCTACTTGTGATCTCTCTCCCTCTGTCAAATAAATAAATAAAATCTTAAAAAAAAAAAAAAGAAAAGACCTATTAGAGTCAAGATAAACCAAACAATCTCATCCTACATTCAGATATTAGGTTGATTTGGTTTTGCCCCGTGAGGTCATGGGTTTTCTTCCAAACAGCAGGACTTTAAAAAATACATGTTTTTCTTTGTAGAGCTAAGGAAGCAGTCAGGACTCAGTGTGAAGAAGCAGAATCTGGGTGTGCCCTGCAAGCAAATGAAAGGACCCCCCTCCCTCCAACTGCTAATTCCACAGGGATTCTTTAGGTAAATGAAAACCATAAGCCATTTGATCCTGAAAGTTTTTCTGCAGAAAGGCAAGATCAGGTCCTTTCTTTCTGTTAAGTCTTGCCTTGATTAAATTGGCTTTTTTTCTTAGTGAGTTTTCCAAAGTGCCAAGTTACTAACAAGAAAGGTTTTAATAGGGTCCTAGACTTTAAAACCCTGGCAGCTCAGCCTGGGTCTTTTATGATGTGTAATGAATAAAAGAACCCAAATCACCACCCTTTAAGATCATCTGTCTAAGAACTATAATAACTTTCCCCTTTATTCCACCATCCCTTCCTTTCATTTTATATGTCCTCAACGTTGCTTGCTTTAAAGCGCATGCATTCAAGAAGCAGACCATCTGCTTTTCACAGGGCTGATCCCCCTGGCTGGAAGGATCCGCTCCTCTGGGCAGATCCTCTTGCACTGCAATTCAAGAAGCAATTGCATCTGTTCCATTTCCCCATCTGCCCCCCATCTCATCCCTCCTTACCCTCCATACACACAATGGTTCTTCTTTCCCTTCCTCCAACTCATTGCATCTCTGTTTCTTCATTCTCTTTACTCTCTTACTCCCCATGCCTTCTCGCAGTCATTTCAGCAAAGAAACCCCACACTGAGGAGAATTGCAAACTCTTCTCCAATCAGGGCAATTCCTATGTACAAAACAAACACAAAAGCCTTTCCTCTCCATGGTAACACTGTGCTACTTTCTGAAAGTGTCTGTCCACCATCCTCGATATTTCCTCATAGACTTCTTGTCCGTTTAGGCAGATGGGAAGTCTTTGACATAACTGCAAGCTGTAATTTTTTTTTTAATCTTCCTCTTTTTCCAGGCCCCTAGAGCATATGCAGGGTTATCAGAAATGAACTAGAATAATTTTCAAATCCTATCCTAGCATAGAAAGAGTGGATATTCTAACAAAGGAGGAGAAAAAAAAAACCCAAGAGGATGATGTGTGTCCCCTCTGGTCTTCTCTTGCCACAGAGGCACTGCAGAGGTGCCAGGGAACACAGGGTAAGCAGAACATTTCCATAAAAGTGTTTTATTTTACTCACTTAAAAGCTTCATGCCAATGAATCATCCCTTGGTTGCGGAAGAAGTGCCTGAAGAGATTCATCAAGACCACTCCAGCCCAAGCCTGAAGAGAGAGTGAGGGAAATGGCCACAGGGGGCATCCATCTGGCATCACATAGTTCACCAGAAAGCTATGTGCTCTCACACAGCTGTATGAGAGCTTCTTAGGTAAAAAATTGTTTCCTACTTAAAATCTAGGCAACCTGGAATACAGCATCAGGAAACTTTATTTCTCTCTTCTCCAGGCCTCAACAAGTAGCCTTTACAATGCAGAGTAAAAGATGCAGGGCATGGCTAATGGGCCCAAATTGTTCAAGACTCATTCACCTTAAACTCAAGGCTGTATCATATTTACTGAATATCTACGACATCACTCCCTTATGTCAAACCAAATAGATATCTATAGGTGTTGATGAGGTTGTAAAAGGATCAAGCTATTTATGCTTATTATAATGCACACACACACATACACACACACACACACACACACACACAAATGCACTCCTCTCTCCCTCATCGAAGGTACAAATTGCAGAACTACGAAGTTAATTTGAAATAAGGACAAGTGGTAGGTCTGTGGCACAAAACATTTCCCATAATGATATAGACTCTGATTCTGATATACATGCATTGGGCTTGAAAATTGACTCTTGGGGTGCCTGGGTGGCTCAGTCGCTAACTGTCTGCCTTTGGCTCAGGTCATGATCCCAGGGTCCTGGGATTGAGCCCCACATTGGGCTCCCTGCTCAGAGGGAAGCCTGCTTCTCCCTCTCCCATTCCCTCTGCTTGTGTTCCCTCTCTCACTGTGTTTCTCTCTGTCAAATAAATTTTAAAAAATCTTAAAAAAAAAAAATTGACTCTTGAATTTACTTGAAAAAAAATAAGTCTTGCTCTTCTTGCCCCCATAACCCCTGCAACTCGCTCATACATCTATTGTAGAATGTATGACTCTGGTTTGTAATTACTCATTTACTTCCCTTTCGCCACCAGACTGAGAGTCTTAAGGGCCACAATCAAAGGTTTTTCTGTTACTAAATCCAGGGCTCAGCACATTGTTTGGCACATCCTATGTCCTCATTAAATACTTGGAAATGAAATAATGTATAAAATAATGGTGATCTACCATTTGCTTTTCCAAGTGTAATGAAAACTCACTCAATTTCTATATAGAACACTAAAATGTGAGTAGTTATTCATTTTCTTAAATTCTTTTTTTTAAATTACTTATAGTAATCATAAAACAATTTGGGGTGTTTGGATGGGATCAATAGAGATGACACAATTCAGTTTCTTGGTTTTAATTAAAATTTCCATTATCGAGTAGGCACTTGGCAAACAGACATTGGTTATTTCTACCAGGACCAATGGAACACCACCACCCAGTCTGAATTTGACTCGATAATAGAATCCAATATCTTTGGAGCGCTATGGAGAGATACTAAATTAACCTTAATCTGGATATGCCAGACATCACTTTGGCAATGGTCACCTAACTGTTCAAGCCGTGGCTACTAATCCAGTAAATATTACCAATTCGTATTTTATAAGTATATGAGTAGAAGTAACTAAGATATCTAAATAGTTTAATAATGCCTTGAATTTTCTCTTGACATCCATTCCCTCCACTTCTCTACAGACCTTGTTCCTTCTCAATTAATTTTAAAACTATAGTATACATGGTTTCAAATCAGCAAGCAATTAATTGTAGTATATTGGTACGAGGCAATTTGAATATGACTCAGTTTACTCACCAACAATAAATTTATAAAGCTGCCTTTCTGTCACTACCTGTTCATCTATATTAATCAATACATGCAAAGAGCAATGAGCAATGAGTCCATTGTAGAGAATAGCCCTACAAATTCACAAAAGGCTATTATCATTAATTGCCATTTAGTAATTAGATGACACCAGTTCCATTATCACATCCACAGACTTGTGAATGTTTGAACCATAATGTCTGAGTGTAAAGTACTGTCAAAAGGGGATATGAAATATCTTTCAGATATGTCAGAAAGAATGACATATTAGTGCTGCCTTCTGGGCACCTTTGAGTTAATAATGAGGCAAGTGTCTCTCAAACGGCTCCAAACAATAACCCCTTATTGGATTACCAGACAAGGAATTAATGGCCACAAAGAGGCTGCCTGATCAGATCTTAATTAAGCGTGGGCAGTTGAGAGGATCCTAAAGCTCCCTTTCACTGCATCTCCATAGGTCATATGGGCTATACTTCATCCTGACCAGAAGTCTGCCCAATTTTCTAATGCCAACATAGAAAAACACCTTCAATTACTACACAGGTTGTGAAAGCACACTGGTTTCGTCAAACCTTAAGAGATTACTATGCCGATTGTTAATAATGCCACCACACATTTCCTTTAGGACATGTCTTAGCATGTCCTAATATCTAAAAATGGACAGCCCTACCTCTTCCCTGCATCAGGGGAATGAGTTGATTTAGCACCCAGGAAGCAAACCAGGGCACAGAAGGGGAAATTATACTAGAGTTGGGTGACCTTGACTTTCTGTGTCATACTGTACAGCAGGGATAGAAGAGACTATGATTGCTACCTGCCCATGGACATGTAGAAACATTAAAGAGAATGTATGTGAAAAGCCGCTCAGCCTCGTGGATTCAGGAGGCTTACATCCGGTTCCTAACTCTGCTTCCGATTATATCACCCAGAACAGGTTATGTAATTTACCAGTTCTCTGAGCCTCAGCACCCCCCTTTGAAAAATTAGGAAATTAGACCAGAACCCCAACAGAACGTGTATTTCCTAACCTGCATTCTAAGGGACTTGTTTGCCACAGATGTTAGTGGGTGTTTCTGAAGAAAGGATTCCCCAGGCAGGTACACTCAAGCATGCGGGCAAAAAGCTAGGTCAAACATACATCGGTGCATTTCAAAACCAAAGGATTCCTCATAGCCTTCAGTGTGCTCATGTGCATTGCAATTTTCCAAGCTCTGGGTTATATAAGCAGCATTGTAAACTTATTAAACTAAGAAAATTTGTTTTTGTACAGTATACACACACTGAGTTTGGAACTAACACCAGGAAAAATAGGGTTACAAACCCATTCCATGGAGCCCTGAGGTTCTGCTGTGGGAGCCTCCAGGGCAGACACAGGCAGAAAGAGCCTCAAACCTCACCAGCTCCTTAGCTAGAGAAAGTCACTCACTTATTTTTTTCCTCTCATTTTGTTTGTTTGCTTTGATTTCTCAATATCAGATCTGATCTGTCCAGAACAGACTTTGGTCTGACCAAAGTCATTTGAAAACTACCAGACTAGCTGTTTCTAAAGGCACCTTAATTGTAAACAGTCTGTGAGTCTATTACTGTTTTGAAGGAAAACATGTGATAAGATAAAACATCCAAATCATTACTGTCCTTGAGCTTTCTAGATTCAGTTTATTATGATTTTGTTCCAGATTCTCCAGCCTATGTTCTCATTCCTTCCCTAGACAATCCACATTTCATATTAAGGAGTATGAGACACACATCTATTTTCAAAAGAGTTTTTTCATCTCCACTGTATAAATGATGTGTGCTCTCATTCTTAACATTCCAGAAGTTACATCTAAGCCTGACTTCAATGGCTCCCTCCTTTCCTTTCTGATCATGGGCCGCCCTCGAAAAAAGACCCTCCTCTTTGGACACCACTCCAGCTGCTCCCAGTGACAGTACCTCTTGACTTTGTATTTATCTTTGCAGCATTCTTTTCTCCTTAGTTCATGATTGATTTTTCTCCATAAATTATTTTGGGCTGTTCTTGCATATTAGAAGTCACATTACCCTGCATCATTAATGCTTCCCCTCACCCCTGCTTTTCTTTTTTTTTTTTTTTTCCTGAAACTCACACTGCATTGAATTATACAAAAGGCAGATCTTCACTGGACATCAGCTTTTATAGTATTTAGTCAAAAGAAACAAAGTGTCCTCTTTCTGATTTTATTTTACAAACCCATCACTTATAGGATATATTCACATCAGGCTTTAACCATGTCACCCAAGCACAATGTTCACCGTATAATGGCTTTATATATTCAGGGTTAAGAGTAAATTAGTCAATGAACTGGCAAGGCCTTAAAACCAAAACACTTTTACCCTTTGTATGAGGGAAGCAATTGCTCATGAATGCTATGACTGTGATTGCCCGGGGCTGAAGAAGCAGCGTGCACCTGAGTAACTGATAGAGCCCAATCTGAGGACAATTAAAATGTACACAACTATTTGGCAGAGGTAGAATCGCCCTTGCAAGAGATGCCCCAGCTCCCTGTTTTCACAATAGGAAGAGCAGATGCTCTTGGGAAATTTGGCAGCACAGCACGTGGGGAGACCAAGCAAGCACCAAAGGCATACAATGTGAAAACAGCTAAGCTTAGTTGTTGTTGTTTGTTTGTTTGTTTGTTTTTTCCATGAACAAAGCAGCAAGCTATTCTACCACCTTCCCGCTCTCTCAAGTGGTGGTGGTGAGTGGCGTGGCAGAGAGCAATCGATGCACTCTTGAAGGATGGGCACTGCAGCCTCAGTGTGTGATATGCCAAATATATTTGATTTCCAATATGCATGTATGCATAGAAAGCTTCCAATGGCTGGAGCTGACATTTATCTTCAGCATCTAGGACTGGTGGGGCTGGTCACCCCTGTGCTCATGAGTGAAAGTAAATGTCAGGAAAGATTAGTGGTCATGTACCACCCACACACGTGGATATTTTTCATTCTCTGTGTATTCCTCACGCTGCTCTTCATTTAAGTAACAGTTGTGAGAAATTAAATGTACCTGTGCTCCAGAGGGAACGGAATTATGGAAATGAGAGTGGCGTTATCACGTGGGACTTTTTTGCTGGGACTCTTTTCAATGCAAAATACTACTCGTCACACCAGCTTGTTTTCCTCTGCAAATCAGAAATGGAGGCATGACAAAGATTATTAATTGGATCTACTCGTTTGTGAATGTGGTTACTCCTGGACGAGGTGGCGGTGAGGGGTTGGGGAGACAGACACCGATGCATCCTTCTAAATTATCTATGTGTTAACTAATGTGCCCATCTCCTATAGTTAAACAAAGAAAACATAAAGGAATAAAGGAAGAAAATATGAGAACATGGGCATATGAATGATTCCTTAGGATAGAAAATGTGAAGAGAACATTGCAAACCATCAAATGTAAAAGGCAGCTCATAAATAAGGACCCACTGATGGCTGTCCAATAGAGTAGACTGCCTCCCACCTGGTCGATGGATAGCTGCGACAAAAAAAAGCACAGTATTGGGAGAAATCGGGGGGGGAGATGAAACATGAGAGACTGTGGACTCTGAGAAACAAACTGAGGGTTTTGGAAGGGAGGGGATGGGGGAGCCTGGTGGTGGGTATTAAGGAGGGAACATATTGCATGGAGCACTGGGTGTGATGCATAAACAACGAATCTTGGAACACTGAAAAAATAAAATTAAATTAAAAAAATAAAGTAAAAAACAAGCATGGTAATAATCAGAAAAACTCACCTCTTTCTCCTCCCTCATCTTAGGTCTAAGCCCACCATGGTCCTCCTCTCATTGATTCAACTTTATGCCATTAAATATATTAAAAGCAGTTAAAGGGCATTCAAGGGGCACCTGGATGGCTCAGTGGGTTAAGCAACCGACTCGATTTCTGCTCAGGTCATGATCTCAGGGCTGTGAGGTGGAAACCTGTGTCTGACTCCACAATCAGTGGGGAATCTACTTGAAATTCTCTCTCTCCCTCTCCTTTTCCCCTCCCCCCACTTGCACAAGTGTGTTCTCTCTCTCTAAAATAAGTAAATGAAATCTTTTAAAAAAAAGTTCATTCAAGATTTTCCAAATTAAAAAAAAAAAAAAAAAACACAGCAAATTGTACCAATCACATGTTTAGGTGCATTCAAAGACCATTTAGTTCTTTCTGAAAGGGTAACAAGGCCCTGTGGAATACAGATTGGGCCTCACTAAGGACACTTGGCTGCCTATGCTGGAAACACTTGATTCTCTGATGAGGCCCATGGGATCCCGCATCTGGTTCATCACATCCCTGATCCTGCACAGAGCACACCACAGAGCTCTGCAAAATCAACAATAGGAAATTCTGTACAGAACTTCTTCCTCTTCCTGCTGACCATGGAGACTTGAAATTCCACTCCCCTAGTGGACCTCTTCCTTTCAAGTGTAATAGCAGAAACCTGAGGACTCTCGAACTCAACCCACATACTCCTTCACAAGAAGGAAACTGCTTAGAAAAGACATCCATCTTGTCTTGGGCTAAAATAGCATGAAACAGGAAGAGTGTGAAATCAGGCAGTAAGCAGCACCCATGCATGTGTGTGGGCCAGACATGCACACACTCATTTGCTCACCTTCCCGCAATCCCTGAGAGTGCTACAAGAAAAGGAAGCCTCTGATGATGACACATTTATCCATGTAAGGGTCTAAGCATTTAAGCTTTCATTATTGGTTTGATTTTTCTTTTCCTTTCTGTGGTTTATAAACATAGGAGACCAGACTTTTCCTAAGAATGAAAAATCTTGATTTTTGTCTCACTCATTCCCTGAAGATATAGAAGACATGAAGAAAATGGACAGGGAGAGTGGAGACTTACATGATCGAGATCTTTTCTAAGATATAAAATGGGTCGGATCACTTGGTTGAAGAGCATCCACTAAGAGAAGAATACTCATCTGTCAGTAGTGGAACACCCCTTTGAGGAGTTTGCAAATTCTGCTCAAGGACACAATGTAGGCATAAATAATTTAAAACATCTCTGATATGCTTTAGCATTTCCAGAAGAATAAACTGTCCCAGCTATGCTTTATTTCCCTATCTAAATTTGAGAGTTTTGCTGGTTAAACTGTAATAACACTAGTACCTAGTAATTATATGTTAAAAATGTGCCAGGCTTTGCACACACGTTATTTCACTACATTTTCACCATAACTCTATGAGAAAATAGTATTTTTCAGATGAGAAGACTAAGGCAAAGAGCATTTTAGTGGCTTCTCCAAACTGCTGTTCTTCTAAGTAACAGGGTCAAAATCTGAACTGAGACAATCTGACCCAAGAGCTCATGCTCACGTTTTGATCTATTTTCACAATACACAACTTTCGTGCACCTTTCAGACATTATACTGTGCTCATGGTAGATGTTAATTCAATACTTGTGGAAATAATAACATGACAGCAAAGAGACATGAATTCACATGCAAATGGTAAACATGTCAATGCTGAGTATCATTTAAGTTACCTATAGAATGAATATCCCGGGATGCTAAGCAAGGTGCAAAAGGATTCCTGTCTTAAAAGGGCTAGGCTAAACATATTTGGTGTAAGTAAAAGTTATCACTCATGATTTTATCACAATTCATTCACTCATCTAGTTTTTCATTCCTTCAAATAGGTCTCAAATGCCTATCTGGTGGGTCATTCTTCTAAACAAGGCAAGGTGTAGAACAAGGGCCATCACTCCTGCCCTAAAGAGTTCACCACTGTGGAGTGGAGGGGTGGGTATGGATAATTCACAGGGGAGGCATTAATAAAGCCACCAGAGTCTCCCCTTGGACAGTGAGGAGCTGAACTGAATCTGTATGCTGAGTGGAAAGTGCTAAGGGAGAGTCCCATGTTTAGAATTCTAAGCTTTGGAATTCCAAAAGGTTTGAGTTACTACAGCAGAGTCCTGTGCTCAACTCTCTCCTCTGCATTCTACCAAAAAGAGAGAATGAACCAAAAGGAAGAGAAAAGAGATCTGGCCTTGTTTTCACTTCACTTTCATGGAAGCATCTTGCTGACATAATTGTGGGAACATAGGGAAGATAGTCCTGACCAGGGGAATACTCTCTACGGAGCTTTGAATCCGTTTTAACGAATCTAGAGTTCTTCATGAGTCCTCAAGACCCATGAAGTTAAGTAGACTGTTCAGTGCATAGTGTTTTTGTTGTTAGTCTGCTTATTTGTTTATCTGTCTGATTATTTGTTGGTCTGAACTGTTTCAGCCTAGTTAGAGGGTACACTGTGATTTAAACCTCTCTAAATAAGATGGGTTCCAAATGAGAAAGCAGACTCACAATTTACTTACAGTCACAAAAATCATTAGACTCTCTTTCACTTAGAGTGATATGGTGAGATGGTAAGTGGCATTATTTTTTTATCCTTAAAAACATCTTAATTAACTGCCTCTGACACTATGCCTGGCAATTTACAGAGAAACAAAAGATGCACCAATGTTGCAGTTCTTAGAGGTTTATAACCTAACAACAGAGGAAGAAAATATATTAAGAGTCCTTTGGTCCAGGATAGCTTCTGAGAATCTTATGAAACCATGAGAGCCATATCATGTGCTCTACCAACACTAGTGGACAGAAAAATGATGTAGAGATCCAGGCAGAAACACAGTCACAAGTAATAAAGCACGTGCGTGCGCGTGCGCGCGCGCACACACACACACACACACACAAGGAAAACTTTCCTGATAAGTGTTAAGACTAGAATAATACAATAGTGTAGGACAGGCCCAGGAAAAATAGACCAGTGGAATAGACAAGAGTTCAGAAAGAGAAATGAGTATATGTAGGAACTCAACAGGGAAACAGTAGCCCCAAAAAGCAACAGAGATGACTATTTAGTAGATGGAACTGAAAACCCATCTGTGGAGGTAGAGTTTACCCTGTGCAGGTATGGAGAGGGACGCAAAGGAAAAGTGCTTCATCCCAAGCTCACTGGCAGGTACAACATGGAAGAAACAGGAAATACACAATTGAATCCCATGACCTACAGAAACTGAGTTAAGGTAAAACACAAGGAAAAGGAGCCATGATGAGTGTTTTTAACACTGTCATTCTTCACCTGGATGCATGAGGACAATTATTTGGCTGTGATAAGGTGTGGGTGAAGTTTCTTCAGCATCACTTTTACTGCCTTTAGACATGAATTCTCATATTTCTTTCCTTATACTAGCAAGAACTAACCTTACACTAACACAGAAAGGGGAGAAAGGGAAGAGGGTTCCTTGAGTTTAGAGAATAATTTCAGTCTGGAGAGCACAATATCATTTTCAAAATGTATAGAGTGCTCATTCTGTGAAGTACTCAAAATTAGAGATAATGAGACAACTTCAAAGCAGCAGATCTGTCCAAAGTCTAAAGTACTTCTACTCACATCCTGTGCCACCAAACTCCAACATGGAAGCCCTTGACATCCATAGTGTGGCTCTAAACCATAATAAGAAGCACAGAGGACTCATCGTGCCACCACCACCACCACTCAGTCTCAAAACCAACAGATTAAAGGGCCCTGCCCTCCAGAGTTGATGGGCAAATGGTATAGGTTAAGAAGACATAGTTTTGAATGATTACAGAGGAACATGAACAAGTGCATATAACTCATACAGAGTATGGCTAAAAGAATGGAGTGGATTTGAGGTTAGGAATACAAAAACCATGAAAGGTCTCCTAGAGAACGTGGCCTGCCTTCAACTACCTGCTCTCTTATGGAATGTCTCATCTCTCATAATTAACCAAGACACCTGGGTAAACTTTCTTTACTTCTGATTAAATATTCCTGCAAAAACGTTGGCCTTTGTACTACTATTCCTTAAGCAGCCTACAACCCAAATGGAAAGCAGAATTAGTTCTCTTCTGTTGTTACTCTTGAGTTGCATGTTAATTGATCTGTAAAAGCTTCGCTGCTGTATTGTATTGGCCCTATAATTAAATGTGTTTCATTACAGATGTTTCAGGGACAGAGGTAGAGTCCCCTTGCCTGCTGACAAACAAATCCATCAGGTAGGTCTTAAACACCAATGGTCTTCAATAGACACAAGGTGCAGGAAGAGAAACAGTCAGCAGGGAGATAACTTGAATTAATCCTCTGGAGAATTAAGGGGACAGAAGGGTGTTTGTGTTCAGTCACTTAATGCGCTACTGAAAATGCCTTTTTGGGAGGATTGGTGTGATTTATAGAAGTGAAAGAGGGATTTTCATACCTGTGCCCTGTTAGAGATCAAATATCCCAACAATCACCTCAGCTCAAAAGCCAACTGCGCTCTTAACCACACACACGGGGGCAGGGCACAGAGCGAGGAAGACACAACCCTGCTCAGGCAAGATGGCACACTTCATGGGTAAGAAGAGACAAGGAAATAGACAGTCATTTCGAGCCCCTCCACCCGCCCTGGAGCCGATTTTTCACCTTTGCTTGGTGCATTTGCGGATGGCGGAAGTAGCCTGCCACTCTTGAACCTGAATATTTTCAAGACACAGTTGTCAAGGATGGTGCTGAGTTTAAAGGACCATGAGCTCTGTCATGACACACAAGAGGCCTGCGGCTGTGGCAAACACCAGGTGTTGAGTGGCACGACCCTCTGCATCCAGATAGCACGTGCTGTGGGAAAACATACCTCAACTTGCAGATGGGTTTGATTCCTTGTGCTGTTTGCCTGCGATGTGAGCAAATCACCTCACCTAATAAGGGCTTGGCTACTTTAGTAAAGAGGGGGAAATTCCCTGATTTCTTCACCACCTCATTGTGAGAATTCATTCTGATAAAGCCTATAAAAATAATTTTAAACAGGAATTCAGGAGTGCTTGAGTGGCCCAGCTGATTAAGCATCTGCCTTCAGCTCAGGTCACGATCCCAGGGTCCTGGGATCAAGCCTTGTATTGACTCCCTGCTCAGTGGGGAGCCTGTTTCTCTCTCTCCCTCTCCCTCCCCCCCCCACACTAGTGGTCTCTCTTTCTTGTTCCATTCTCTCTCTCAAATAAATAAATAAAATATTTAAAAATAAATAAATAAAATGGAAAGCATTTTTGTTGGCCAAATACTAGTTATTTGTGTTATGCACATGGCTAGGCAGTTTATGCATTTTAGTTTTACTCTATTCCTATATAAGGTAGTATGACTGCAATTATTCAACAGGCCAAGGGAGTTGGGGGGATACAAACAGTTCCATCTTTCTATCAGAATGACTTGGATCTATTTGTCTTATAAATTCTCTCTCAGATTCTGAGTAGGCTAAAGAATTAATGAAAAGATCAAGCTCCTCACCTTCCACAGTTCAGCTAGGAACTGGTTTTCTCAAATACTAAAACTCAATGTCTACTATCCCTGCCTATGGCTGTCAGCTTCCCCCACCGCCCCCCCACCCAGGAAGCAACGCATTGTAAATCATAGCCATTCCTCAAGCACTTAAAAAAATAAAAATAAAATAAAAAATAAAAAACAAAGAGAGAGAGAGAAAGAAAGAAAACACAAAAACCTTCTTTTCAGGTTTAAATTATGTTTTCTTTTCTATTGATCTGGTGATTTCTGTTTTGAACTGGGTGAAAAGAAAAATTGGTTTTGCTGTCTTGTCCCTTCTTGCCTTTATCTTCCTCCCTTCCCTGCTCCCCTCCATCCCTGCTGCTGCAGTTCCCTTTCAGATCCTCATTATCCCTCCACACAGCTCCTTGCATCCATGTACCAGCCTCCTGACTGGTCCTCCCGGGCCATCTGCCATAGGGCCACCAGAATAGCATGTGGATAAAACAGGCAAACAAAAAGCACCAACAAAACAAGCCCAGCTGAGATTTTGTTATCCAATTCTCAAAAAAAAAAAAAAATATATATATATATATATATCAAAAAATATAGTTTCAAACCTTGAGCACAGCATTTGAGAGCATCTGTGTTTTTTGGACCTCTTCTCTCTCTGCCTGTAAAATTATGGGGTTTTTGATTCTCCTTTTTTTTTTAACATTTATTAAATATTAATTAAGCATGTTACATGTCAGGCACCGTTTTAAGCACTTGGGATACATATCCATGAACAAAGTATTCACTACTCTTTTTTTTAATTGATTATTGAAGTATAATTGACATACCATGTTATATTAGGTTCAGGTGTACAATATAGTGATTCAACAATTCCAACTCAGTGCTCACCACGGTAAGTGTAGTCACCATCTGTCATCATACAACATTATTACAATATTACTGTCTTCCCTATGCTGTACTTTTCATCTCCATGTTGTAGTTTATAACTGAAAGTTTGTACCTCTTAATCCCCTTCATCTATCTCACCCTTTCTCCCACCCCCTCCCCTCTGACAACCACCAGTTTGTTCTCTTTATTTGTCTGTTTTGTTTTTTTGTTTGTTTGTTTATTTTGGTTTTAGATTCCACATATAAGTGAAATCATATGGTATTTGTCTCTTTCTATCTGAATTTCACTTAACATAATACACTCTAGGTCCATCCATGTTGTCAAAAATGGCAAGACCTCATTTTTATACACATATATTCATATATATAAATGAATATATGTTCATATATATTCATATATATATAAATTCATTCATATATAAACATATATATAATGGAATATTATGTATACACACATACATATATATAACATATATATTTTAAAGCTTTTACTTATTATCTGAGAGAGAGAGAGAACACAAGCTGGGAGGGAGAGAGGGAGAGGGACAAGCAGACTCCCCACTCAGCATGGAGCCCAATGCACATCTTGATCCCAGGAGCCAGAGGCAGATAGATGCTTGACTGACTGAGCCACCCAGGAACTCCCATACATCTTCTTTACCTATTCATCTATGGACGGACACTTGGGTTGCTTCCGTATATTGGTTACTATAAATAATGCCGCAGTAAACACAGGGGTGCATGTATCTTTTCAAATTTGTGTTTTCTAACCTATGTATTTTAAATACCATCTATGTATTATGACTTCCCAGGGTAAACCTCCGGCCTGGGTGCCTCCCTTAAGTTCCAACCTCTTTCATAATCATGTGCCCACCTCACATCTCCACTAGGATGGTCTATCTTATTGGGCACAACTTAACTCCTGATGTTTTCTGACCTACTTGCACCACCCACAGTATTTCCTAGGCCAGATATTGGCAACTTTAGCCAAAAACCCTAGAGTTACCTTTGACTCCTCTGTTTCCCTCACACTCTGCATCTAATCCATCCACAAATCTTATTGGCTCTTCCTTCTAAATTAAATGTACCCAGAATCTGGCCCAGGGAGCACACCCACTGAAGCCGCCTTCCTCACCATCATCTATGGCTTGTTCCTAACTGGCCCCCTGCTGCCACATCTGCCCCCACATAGCAGCCAGAGCACTCCTTTCCAAACATATGTCACTCCTCTGCTCAAAACCGTCCAGTGGCTCCCTGATGGTGAGACAATCCTTGAGGCCTGATGTGATCTAGACTGCTGTCGCCTCTCTACCCCAACTTTGCCTGATGGACCCACTAGAGCCACACTTGCTTCTGGCTATCCTATGAATACTTCATGTTCACTTCTGTCCTGGCTATTACACAGCCTATTCCCTCTGCCCAGAATTCCTTCCCTAGACAGATGTGTTCATCATCATTCCACCACCTCTTTCAAGGTATTACTCAAATGCTACCTTCCTAATGATTTACCTGAAATATACTGTCTACCCTGCCCCTGTATCTCATCTTACTATTTGGTTCTGTGTTTCACTCATAGGTACTTACTACTTTTTACATTCTGTGTACTTTATTTATGTATTATGTTTACTGCCTGTCTCTTTTAACTGGAATGTAAGATCCATAAGGGCAGGTGTATTTACCTTCACACTCACTAGCATATCCTGAGCTCTTGTAGCAATGCCTAGGAATAATAGTTACTCAAAAAGTATTTGTTGAATGAATGAATGAATAAAAGAATACTCATTCTGTTTCACCAATCTTATCTACCACCACTGTCTTCAGTCTAGAATCTAGTTAGAATTCGTTGATCACACAAACACGCTCCATACTTTTGAAGATGCTACTCAAGGTCCAGTGCTCTTCCTCTCACAATCATCCCCAGAAAATACAATCTACTCTTCTAGATACAGTCCAAATACAGTTCCTTCCCTCCCTCCCACTCTTCCTTCCTTCATGACTTCCTCCCTCCTTCACTCCCTCCCAGCCTCCCTCCATTTCTTCCTTGTTTCCACAAAGATTTTAGCATATTTTAGGCAGTATTTACTGTGTTAGCCATGGTAGATGTAGAAAAAAATAAGACACAGCCTCCACCTTCAATTAGCTTATAGTTCACTAAAGAGTTTTCCAATGCCTCCCAAGGAATAAATCACTATAATGTTTCACTGAGTGGGTGGCAGCCTCGGATGGTGAAAAGAGCATATAGGCTTAGCCTTAAGAAACCAGTGCATAGTCCAGTTCCACCACTTACCAGTGAGCTTACTCAAAGCACCCACTGCCTAGAAACTCCTATCTCTTCGTCTTTAACATGAGGATAACCCTTACCTTAAAGTTATTTGATAATTAAACTAAAAAATAATAATTATATGCCTGTTAAGTACTACATAATATAATTAGTAATAGATATAAGAATAATAAATAAGTAAACTAAGTGTTGCACAGATGTTCTTTTAGCACATAGTTGTCATTCAAACATGAAATCCCTTCCCTTCCTGTAATACATTGCATTGATCTAATTCCTTTCTTGTGACCCATACTCGACTCTGCCTCATTCTATAAGGCATCTAGATGTCCGCTTCCCGTGGGATGCTGAGTTCCTTGAGACCGCCCCTAGTACAGCTTTGCATACTATAGACTTCAATTCATGAGAGCTAAGGAATAAATTTCCTCTGTTCCTGTATTTCCCTCCCTCAGTTGTCCTTGTGCTTCTGTTTATTATTCTTCTGATACTCTTCCCTCTTTGTCAAGCCCCTTTTCTCCCCATCACTTTATTTTTCATTTCATCCTTCTGGAAAAGTATTTCTTTCTTCCACTCCACATGCTCCTCATCCCCCAACCCCCCCTCACTGCCTCACACACCCTCCCTTTCCTGTTCCCCAGGTTATAGCACAATCTTTCCTTCCCTCTTCTCTTGATCATCACTCTCTGTCAGGCTCCTGTCCTCTCAGACCAGCCCGGGGAAGTTTTATTGATCTCTCAGTAATGCCCGAGTGCCTCTGAAGGTTAAGGTCAACAAGAGTAAAGCATCCTGCTGAACCACAAAACCTAAACTCGACTTCAGTATGAGCGGGTATCAATTATTCAGAGCTGTCAGATCACAGGGCACTCTCCATCTGGAGATACTGAGAAGGAAAACGTGGGCTGATCACACGGAAGGTTAGTGTGGGGAAGACCAATTGATCACAACCCAGGGAACCCCCCTCCAAGCACTGCCAGGAGGTAGACAGTAAAGGTAAGATGTAGCCATTGGTCAAGGGAAAAAGGATGCCTAAAGCAATCCCATAATGAGGAGAGACCATCAAGGAAGCTATCAATGTCCAAACAGATTGCTGGCTTTGAATCTTTTTCTTCTTTCCCATAATCCCATGCATACCTGGCCTTAATGTCTCTACTTGCTAACTAATTAGGCACCTGGGGTCTATGAGTTCTACATAAATCAAACCCAGATAATGATGGGTTTTGTCATTTCCACTACGCCTTGGTTTACTTTGTTGACATTTTAGAAGCTCATGTGCCATCTCAATAATAAAAGTGCAGAATATTTTAGTTAAAAATACACATCAAACAAAGAGCCGTGTATTAGAAGACTGGTGTTAATCTCCAGCTTCTTCGTTCCAAGGTAATATGTGCCATAATGATGAATAAAAGACCCATCAAAGTAGCATCATGACCCATCCCAAATCATTTCCAATGCCTTTGCACGTGCAATTTCACTACTGGCAAATCTCTAACCCTACCTTCAATGAGGCAGACCCATACACGCTTCAGGACTGTTCTTCAGTGCCACATGCCTCTGGGATGCTCTTCAGTGTGGCTTGGAAACTCCTCCTGGACAACCCCAGTTCTTCTTGTATTGTAAAATAACTGAATCCATGATACTGTGTGGTAACTCCATTGGAAGCAGGATAGGACAATGGTTAGAAGTACAAACTCAAGAACCTGCCTAGGTCTGAATCCTGACTCCACCACCTTCCCTCTCAGGGTCTCAGTTTTCTACTCTGTAAATATGGGAATAATAATGGCATCTGCCTCTAATTGTCATTTTGATGAGTAAAATGTGAATTACTTACAGAAGACCTAGGGCATAGTAAGTACTATGTAGCTGTGGTCATTATTCTGCCTATAGCAGCTCTGTCATGGAAAAAATCATTGCTACATTATCTACTATATATTCTGTGTGTATTCCAGAGCCCAGAACATTCTTGCAAGTAGTTGTTGAATCAAAGGATGCTCTAAAGCCAGGATTGGTGCTCTAGCAGTCTACTTTCTCAGTGCCTCTGGCTTGAATCATTTTTATCAAGGTCTCGGGAAAAAGTCACCATGGGTCACTTATATTTCTGTTCCTCTTGCAAACAAAGGATCTGGCAATCATATCACAGATACTTGAATGAAATGGAATGAAAAATGGAATGAAAAATGGAATGAAAAATCTTGGAAGATAGAGATAGCATCTCCCTCCAAAGCAGAGGACATATATTATTTACTGCCCAGTATAATGAAGATAATGTCTCCCTCTTAGACAAATGTCAAGCAGGTTTGCTTGCAGCCCATTATAAAAGATTCAGGTTCCCTAAACTTGGGGTTAGCAGCTATGAAGTAAACCCACCCAGTGCACAGTACCAACATGGCTGCTCTGCACATCCCCTGTGGGCTTTGAAAGGATGGAAAACTGATGTGAACTTGAAGCTCACACTGCTTTCTGTGCCAGAGTAATGATGCCCTTTGTATCTGACCCAGGAATCTTGTGCCTTCTGCCAGCATTTACACAACGGTAGCAGACTACCTTGTTGGTTTGATAGTTAGGTAAAATCTCAGACACTCCACAGTTCCTGAAAAGGTTTTGATAATAAGAATGGGAGAGTAATGGAAATAGAGCCTTCTGGAAGGGAAAGGATGTGTGCCTCACAGGCTGCATTAGAGGATATAAAACAATTGGGATCCTATTACAAATGCTATTGCCTAATCAACAGTGAGTAGGGGGTAGTGGATGAAGGTCCCCATGGTCCTGTCTATGACTGAATGTTTGGAGACTGGAGAGAGGTAAGATTGAAACTGTTCCAGGAATGGTGACTGGTTGTTCCTTACATTCCTCCAGGTAGGAGGAAGAAGGGATGTTATCAGGATAAGGGGGCAGCAAACCTCACAACCCCAGTGGAAAGACAAAATGGCTATAGCTGTTGACCCCAGAAATCCCCAGAGCTAAAATAAATGGCCTTTAGCAATGACTCTGGGTAGAACTCTGGGTAAACTGAAAATACCATAAATTTGTTTGTTTGGTAGTTCCTGGTTTATTGGCATGAAGCCATTCTCTACATCCAAAACCCTTCATCTTTCTGACCCCTTCTACACTGTTCAGCTGCCTTAAGGAGAAAGATGACCAGGGATGAGGCTGAGATCTCCCTGTCCCCATGTATGCTAAGGAACCATGAGGAGGGGAGGAAATCAAAATATTCCGTAGGCCATCTCACTTAGGATGGCTTTTAAGTCACTATTCTACCAGTTTTCATTGTGGAGAGGCACTCAGATTCAGCTCATGAGGTTTGAGCAGGGTTAATAATAGGATAGGGAAGTTAATATGAACTAGCATGCTGGGCCCTTTAAGCCAATTCAATGTACTTTTGTTGTTGCTGTTGCTTCTCCATCAACAGTAGGAGAGGTGTTACAAGCTTGTACTTTCAAATCCCAGAAATGTCAGAGGGATCTTCTTGATTAGGGAGAGCTGAAAGTAGAGAAGTACCAGTGGGACAAACTCCCCTGACATGTATCATCAGGGCCTGGGTTAAGATTTAACACTAATGCCCTTATTTTCTGATGCCCAAAGCTTTTACTCGATGGTTGATATCTGGCTGACTGGTAAGTTAGAAGCCTCAGTCTCAATGACCCTGGATCCAGTGTTATCACACCTTTACCAGCAGGGAACTCTGGCTGATAAACCCCTATAAAATTCAAGGGCCTGTTTGCCAAGTAGTTTATTTGGACTATGTGGATAGATTTATAATATCCAGACCCCCACCCCCACCCCCAGACATCAAGGGAAAACTGCTGGCTCTTCAGCCCCTCGCCACCAAGAAGACAGTCTGGCATCTCACTGGACTCTCTGAGTAATAGATAAAAGGATGCACCTTACTTCAGCGTCCTACTTGCTCTTCTATACTAACTAACTCTCAAATCAGCTTCCTTTGATGGGTCCCAAACCAATAAGCTGTGTCGGAAGCTGTCCAGCAACCTGCAGCATGTAAGTAGAGGTACTTTTGGTATCCTGTAACCCTAATAACTTCTCTGAGCTACATGTTTCTGTGAGTGATGATTTTGCTGATTGGAGTCTCTGGCAAAGAGAGGCTGGCTCACCCAGAGGTGTACCTTGGGATTTTGGACCCTTTCTCTTCTTCACATGGCTACCAGATACACCTCTTTTGAAAAGCAGCTATTAACTTGTGAATGGGCTCTTGTCATGACCCTTAGAGGCCTTGAGAATCTCCAGTCTGATATTCCCATTCTGAGGTGTCTCAGTTAAGGCCAAATGACCACCAAGGTAGGAGAGCTCAACAAGCCATGCTTGCCAAGTAGAAATGGTCTCTTCAAGAATGCAGCATGCCTAGTTAAGTGGCATCTCAGCTTTACAGGGAAAGTGTCAGCTATCCCTCTGAGGAAATTTTATCCCCAATTCTATTGTCTGAATCAAAGCCACTGACCTAGTGAAGTCCTCAGTTCATAGAGGTTCCCCTAAATGTGTGTACTTGGCTGACTGATTATTCAGCTAAGATGAAACCCAATGGTATCCTCTAGATGGTGGCAGGTGTTTAACCTTAGCTCCAATAGAACAGAACCAAAAATGGACATGGCCATTCCACTCAGTGGGCAGAGCTCAAAGCTGTTCACATAGTTCCGGCTAATACTCTCCTTGATAAATCTTGTTACATTTGTACTGATTCCTGGACAGTGGTTAAGCCTAGCTGTTCGGCCTACCACTAAGAAAACTACAGACTTAAAGATGAGACACCCCTCTTTGGAGCCACAAGTTGCGGAAACAAATCACAGAACTGCTAATCAAACCACATGGGTTACTCATTTAGATCCCCAAACAGGACTGTTTCTCTCATGACACTGACTGGGATGAAGTTACACCACTTTGATAGGCACCACTGAAGCCTGGATGAATCCTTGAACTTAAAAACACATCTACCATCCTAGCCTGGGCACATGGCAAATGACTGTGTGTTTCCAATGCAAAGGTTGCCACTTTTGGCTCCTGCCAAAGTTGACCTGTTTATGTTGTGGAAGTGGGGAGGCCCATTGCCTGGGGCATTGCTCCTGCCCACTACTGGAAAACTGACAACATCTGACTGTTCGCTCCCCTCCTTCAGGGCTACTGATGCTGCCTCACTATGGTGGACATTTTTCAGGGTACAGTGATGCTGTTCCAATATAATCTGCTAATTTAGCCACAAACTCTGTGGTCCTTAAAACTAATCTGGGTCATGTGTTGAGCTTTCTAGTGCCTTTGCAGTCTAGCAGTGCTAAAGCTTTTATCATTAAAGCAACTCAACAAAGGGCTGATAGTCAAGGTATTTGGTGTACCTTTATTCTCCCTATCAGCCACAGGCATCGGATATCAGTGAGTTGGAACAGCCTCTGAAAAATTGAATCAAAAAGATTTCTGACTCTTTCCCTTGACTCCTCCCAATCCACACACCTTAATATATCACTTTGGTTCCTGAATGTGGCTGTCCCAAGAAAGAAATCATTTCTTTTTGTCACTTCCTGGATAATAAACAGGACAAAATAAATTGGGGGTTGGGGGAGGAATATAAAAGCCTTTCCTGAAAATTCAAGATATTGCCCTGACCATTCCTGGGCATGTTTTTCTTTCCTTCCCATAAAAGCAACCCCAGCACAGCCTGGTGGGTCCACCCTCTGCATGGCAACATGGCCAAAAGGGGATCTAGAGGATTCAAACTCAATTCTGGTGTAGCCTCCTGGATTCTTTTGTTGGACCAACATGGTCCTAGATCAAAAGGATAATGGCCACGTGGTTGAGTATGCTCTTGTCCAAATCCCACTACAGTGGCCCACATAAGCCAAAGCGGGGACATAATGCATCTTTGTTTTATGAAAATGCCCTTAAGACTCTTGAACTTGATTATTCTAGATAAAAGACCTAGGTACAAGCAGATGATTGGAAAAAATGAAATAATAGCTACTAGATATGACAAACCAATTTTGTTGCGGTAGAGGCAAAATTCAGGTCCCTGGGGAGGGATAAACTCAGATCCTGGAAAGGAGGGAGGAAGGGACATGAATCATTCTTTGCCTTTCAGAACTACCCATCGAGCCTACCTCATGAGGAAAAGAACCTGGTACAGGACTCCCAAACTGTTGCAAACACCTTAATTTAACCAACTGCTGAGTCTGCCCTAACTCTCCTGATGGCTCTGATCACAATTTGGTCACTAATCCCCTTACCCTTATAGAAAAGTGGATCAGAAACAGTAGGAGATGGCCCTAGGTCCTGTCACCCTCTCACAAGGCATCTGTCAACATCCTTTGTTGTCCTCCCTACCCCCTTCCCATAGCCATGCAAACTGAGTATAGAGCATCTACTTGAGCCACACACATCACCCTCCTGGGATTTGAAGGACAAAAGGGACTGGTGTGAACATGAAACGCATGCCTCTTGCTGCGCTAGAAGTAGTGGAGTCCTTTGTCTCTGAACCAGGAGTCTTGTGTCTTCTTCCAGCATCCAAGAAAGAGTAGCAAGCTACCTTGTTAGCTTAAAAGTCAGGTAAAATTTCAGACTCTTCACAGTTGTTGAATAGGGCCTAAGATATCTCAGTAAGTAAGGGTTCCTGTCTCTCTTCCCAATGACATTATTGCCCCTGTTAAGCTGGTCATGGAATGCCCACAATAAATGGCAAGAACTCACCATTGTGGGAGAAAAACAGCATAGTGGGAGGACTCCTCTAGGGAGGACTCCCACTTTTCACTACTTTGCTAAGACACGTTGAACTGCCTGGTTTGTGGAATACCAAACTTTACATTATAAAGTGCAAATTCACCCATCAGCATACACCAAAATTAATTTATCATCTTCAAAGCCATTTTGTTTCAGCTATAGAAAACAAATGGGGGTGGAGGGAAAGTTGTGTGTGTGTGTGTGTATGTGTGTATTTCTCTGAGATCAAAGCCATTGATTTCAGGTTCACATCACAGGAATTGTTGATACAAAAAATTTTTTTTTCGTTTTTCTTAATGTGATTTTCTCATTGATGAATAGAGTGATACAGGGAAGTTCTTGAAGTGTGTGCTAAACTATACATGAAGATTTAATCCCTGCAGTCGGCTCACCTGTGTGGTGTTCTTTGTGGTCAGGATATCTTTTTACTCCATCCTGCCTGGTTATTCCTTTTACCACCCAGTGGAGGCTAAAACTTCATGTCAAAGCATCCTGGGTGAGCAACGTCCCTTTCCTGCCTGATGCCATTCCCCCTATGGCACTGAGGTGCCCAAGATACTTTCCAAGAGCTTTTTATATTCTATGTCTCTAAAGACTGCTAAATTGGGTCGGATGTGTGGGATTAAGCTCACCTCATAAAATTTGCTTGAGAAAATCTCAGATCCATTAATGCTTCATAAAAATTTTACAAGGTTTCTGCTAAAGGAAGGAAAACAAACAGAGGTGGTGTCGGCATCTAGGCGCTCTTTAAATCAAACATTCTCTCTCTAATGCATTTTTTTTTATGGCACCAATCAGAAAAGCAATCAACCATGAAGCCTGCGGCTTCTTCCACTTCCATTCCTAGAGCAACATTTCCAGGATCTTTAAACATTGTACATGAAGCCATGGGAGAAGTAAATATGTATATCCACTTACCTATATCCTTTGGAAGAGTTCTTTGGTTCTAAAAAGTCTCTATTAATATGAACACTCCACACCCTCCAATTTGAGTTTAGGAAAATAGGATAAGATGATGAATGTATCTTCCCTATTCCAAAATGCTCCAGGGAGAGAGAGAGAGAGATGTGAAACAGTGGCTGTTTAAGACTAGCAGGATGAAAATTAAAATACTCTCACATGTCTTATCTTTATTTTATGCATATTGTTCATGAAACAAATAAAAATATAATAAGTCATGAGTAAAAATTGGGCTCTAGGGTTTAAGGGTGCATGAGCCCTGGAATGATAAAAGGAGATATTTCAGAATGATTTTAGCACAAGTGGACATAAGCAAAAGGGAAGCAGGGACTGGTCATTGGAGCCCAGAGTCCAGAGCGGTGAAACTTACAGCAGAGCTGCGGCCACATTTCCAGTTTGAGAAACAGACCTTGTGGAATGAGGCTAGAGGGGAACTGGTTTCCTGGGATGAAGAGAAAGAATAGCCTCCCTCCCTTATTTCTCCAAGGCCCTGAATTTCTCCAGTGGTCTTACTTCCCTTCAAAGCCAGGGCCTTTGGAAACTTGCCTTTTCATAACAGATCAGTGACTACTAGAGAAGCAATAGAACACTAACCAAACAATGGTAAGACTGTTTTATCTTTCATATGTGTTATAATCACCTGATCCTCAAAACAGTCCTGTGAAGTAAGGCAACTGTGATCTCTTGGAAAGAAAAGATTTACATTGAAATAAAAACTGGTGTTTCAATCCTGGAATAACCACCTAGTAGCTTCTATAACTTCAGATGGCTACAAACCCCAGTTACCAAATATGTAAATTATGGCTGATAGCCTACTTCAGATAAAATTAACAGGATTAAATGAGATAACTGACAAGACACAAAGCAGATGCCTCAGCTGCTTGAGGAATAAAAGTCTATTCACCCACCCTTTTGGACAGTTCAGATATCTCATTCATGATACAGAGTGAGTGAGTGGCAGAGCTTTGAATTCACAATCTCTTCTGATTCCAAACCCTAAACTGTTCACTTTCTCCTGTATGACTCAGGGTGTTCTAGCATTGTTTCAGGTGGATATCACTCCGCACAGACAAAAGGGTGACCCTGGAGCAAAGCAGGTGCCCAGTACCTGTCAGTGAGTGGCAGGATAACCAGCTAGAACAGAAATGCAAGTTTTAAGGGAATGAGAAGGAAGCTAGTACATGTGAATGGTAGAACATCATCCCGGAGCTGGCAGGAAGGTCTTGGGGGGAGCGTTCCTCTGCACCGTGGCCCAACCCACATGGAGACAGATATTAAGATGAATTTATGCTCAGCAGGAGCCCCAAAGGATTGGAGTCTTCTCAAGGTTTCCTCCTTTCTAAGAGGCTCCCTGCTTAACTTAACTGAAAAATCTGGCCAGAGACCCAAAATCATGACAAAGTATCATAAACTGTCTGGGAAAGCCTGCTGAAATCACCTTTGTTGAGAAGAAATCAATCCAAACATCATGCTCGTCATTTTTCCATACCCCTCAACTCCCAAATGACTTTTTAGTGTGGATGGCTCTAATCTGTCTTTAATAACTAAGACTTTCAAATGCTCAGGGTCACTATTCCGACTTAGATGTGGGGGTACTCTTCTTCTCTGTGCCATTGTTATGGGAATTAAAGGAAGTAGCTGTCCAGAAGAGATTAAATCAGCACAAGGAATTCCCTATTCTCCTTGCCTACCTCTGACCAGATCTCTATAGTGCTGGCTAATGTAGGTCTGTAGCATTTGAAGAAA
This sequence comes from Potos flavus, assembly GCA_028534135.1. Taxonomy (NCBI): domain Eukaryota; kingdom Metazoa; phylum Chordata; class Mammalia; order Carnivora; family Procyonidae; genus Potos; species Potos flavus. The sequence continues at coordinate 23,226,222 of CM052884.1, read as the reverse complement.
GGTTTGTTCTAAAGAAAATCAATGGCAGACTCCCTGACTCCAGGTATCAGACATTCTAGAGACACTGGCTTCCCCGCCAGGCCCTGGGAGTTCTTGAGCATGTTCAGAAAGGAAGTACCTTCGCTCAGGCTCTGCCCCCACAGGTTTTGTAAATAATTGAGCAAGACAAGGATGGAGCTATCTTAAGAACAGGCTGCCTTGCCCCAGGATTCTTAAACGTCACTGAGTGCCCCTCTGGTCATTTTCTGCTGTTATTTTTAAAAGCTAACACATGGACTTTATATTTAGGAGAATATTTTGGTATCAGTGAGCTAGGGTAAGATGTGTCCCTAGTGGGGACACTAGTACAAAATCACTCTGTCCTTAAGCCATAGGAGAGCACTGGGCGTGGGGAGGGGGACGGTGTTTCTTCTAGCTTTTCTTGATGGAACACACTCAGTATTCTCACCTAATGAGTGCATTTCCTAAGACATTTTGTTCTTTTATCATTATCTTTGGAGTATTTGCCTTTCTTAAAAACTATTATAATTGCCCTCCGTTTATAATCAGCCTCTCTGATCATCTACATTTTTCCCCTTATATTTTAAAATATATTTTTAACACATTTGATGAGGTATATTTTCTGCCTAATGCTTTTCCAAAAAAAGAGAAAGCCTAAGAGTTGCCATACTGTTACTTTCGGGGGCCCAGTCAGGATCCATGTGTGTAGGTAGCTGGGAGGAGGGGTATCAGAGTCAATCGGCATGTGAGGGAAAAGTTCATACTCACTGTACTCAAAGCAATGAACCTACCTACCAAACTAGCAAACCTACACAGTCAGCCTTAATGGGGAACGGAGGTAGTGGGACCCAAGAAATGACCCGACCTTAGTAGCCCTCCTATCTAGAGGACAGCTTGACAGTACTTATCAACGAGCACTGGCCATTTGCATATCCTCTGCTACAATTCCACTTGGAATCATTTACCCTAAGGAAATAATCATGGTTTTGAATAAAGACTTAACAACAAAGATATTCATTTGAATGGTATTTACAACAGCATGACAACTGAAAATAGCCTAACTGTCCAACCAGGGAGGGTTATTAGTTAAATAAAGATGATCCGTCTATAAAAATGGGATATTTGGTAGCCATGAAATACAATCTATAAAATATTTAAGGACATGGAAAAATACTTTCTATATATAACAACATATTGTGTAATATAGAAGTTCATTTTTATAAATCAAAAATGTAATTAGATCTATAGCCATGTAAAATAAAAACTGAAAGCATATATATGACTATGTTAACAGTGATGAACTGTGAATGGTGAATTACAGATGGTTTTCTTGTGTGTGTGGTGTGTGTGTGGTTTCCTTATCAATGTTTCCTAAAAGTCTCCACCATAAACATAAATGATTTTGCTTCTGAAAAGAAAAAAAAATGTGCTCTGTAAAAGTTAATTGAGCACACAGTTTGTGGCAAGCACTATGGGGAGAAATTACCAACCAGGCATGAACACTCCCAGGAGGTGCTGATGGGAGGGAAGAATCCATACAATCCTGCCACAGCATTGGGAGCCCTAAGTCAACGTGTTGGCTGAATGTGGACCCAGTGAAGTACCTAAGCGGGTCATCTTCTCTCTGCAGAGAGAAGGAGCCTCTGCACAAAGCCAGGTACAGCCATGGCCCATAGCCTGGGTGCTGTTGAGCCATAACAGCAGTCCTCATGCTTCCTCCTGCCTGGACCAGAGGGCAGCAGGCTGGTTTTGCCCCTCCTGCCCCTCCCATAGGTCTATGACATTCCCTGCCTGAGCCTGGTGTGGTGAGAGAGGCCCCCTATGCTACTCACAATGCCTATATCTCCTTCCCAAAACTAACCCGACATGGGAACTTCCTTCAGTACCAGGAGGCATCCTTCAGGTGGTTGGTGACTTTAGGGAAAAGGAGGTCCCACCATAAATCACAGCTCTGTCTGTGTCTCACCCTAGGAAACAGTGTCAGATGATGCTGTTGCATTCCTCTGGTCTGACTTGTATAATTACAGATCATTAAACAAAAGGAACTCACCTCTCTAACCTTACAAATGGGATGATAGTTCCAAAGACAGTAGCCAGTAAGGTGAGGAAGAAATAGGATGGCCTTCTGTATCTCTGAAGAGTGGCTTGGTTAATCAGACTGACTTTTAAGGTCTGCATTCTCCTTATGGCACATCATTTATTTTTCCTTCTCTTCTTTCTGACCTCTGATCTCTTTATCTTATCTTCTCTTGGTTTATTAAACTTTTTTTAGTTTACCATCAATTTTCTTTTTTTCCTATTCTTTCCTTCTCCTCCCTTGTCATTAGAAAGTGAACTGCAGGTCTACAGAAGTCTAGGTGCCTAAGGCTATTCTGTAGTTCATCTAGCACTCAGCCTCAACCAGACTTAATGGTGCCAGGCTAGTAGGGCCACAGAAAAACAATCACATAACGTGACCAACTCAATGAAATTATTTACTTAGAGAAAGCTCCTTCCTTTGGATTAGTGGTAGGAATTGTCTACTCGCCCAAAGAATTGAGCATAATTTCAATACTATAATCCCTTTATTTCATTTACCCTCTAGGTAGTGTAATGTCTGGAAAGGCTTGTTGTCTATACTCCATACAAATGCACACATCCACCCATTCACACACACATACACACACACATATCCACGTGCTCACAGATGTCATACTAACTTGGCTTCTGCACTTCTAAGTGCCTTTGATACCACATACACCTTACCCTCGTAACCAGGAAAATGGATTTCAACTGTTAGTCCTAAGATATGTTTTGAAAATACCTTATAAAAATATCAGTGAGGGCGGATATATTATGCCTCTATTTTTGGATAACTTAGCACTTCAATTTCCCATGCTTATTGCAGCATCAAAGAATGTTGCCAGGACAACAGACCATCCAATCTCTTCCTGATGCCTGAAAACTAACCAGTATCTGACTTCTCTACCCCATGTTCTTCTTTGCCAGGAGCTAGAGGAAGATGAACTTTATGGTTTCTGTCCAGAAGCCATGATGAGTAGCTATCTTCTACTTTTGCTTAATCTATAAAACCAACCTAAACAAACAAGTGGGTTTCTGTTACTTAAAAGGTCAGGGATCTTAAATCTATATGACATCTCATTAGCAGAATTACAGCAAAAAAACAACTCTAATTTAATTTGTCTTTCTTCTCTGTACTCTAGGGTAGTGTTTTTTTAGCAAAGGTAGGAAGACAGCATACAAGTGAAGGTCTGGCCTGGTGGACCAGAGCAAACATACCTGAGAACCCTGTGTACTTATCCATGAAGTATTACTTGCAGTAAGGATCTTGCATTAGAGTAATGATTTTTCTTTTCCCTAAATGAAACTTGAGTTTTCTGCTTTTATTTTCTTCCAAAATTTAAGTTAAGAAGTGCAATCACACTTCCTAGAAGACATCTGAATCTAACCCCTTGACAACCAGGTAATGAGCTTTGACAGTTGATAGAGATATTTTACAAATACAAAAACCTGTTTGCCCACATGCAGAAAGAATGTGGGTTCACTATGGAGGAGCTGAGAGAAAGGATAAATTTAAAATGTCTAGGTCTTTGCAGGCACTGATTAAAAAATTATTGACTGTATGTGTATGAATATATATATATATATACACACACACAAACATATTACACGTACGTTTAAACTTATAGGAAGTACATAGATGAATAATACAGAGTCCCTACCCTTCAGGAACTGAATGTACCAAGATTCATAATACAAGCATGAAAATAATAAATACCATTAAATATTATGTTCAAATTCAGGGCGAAGGCTGTTCATAGGAGGACACTGTCATTTGCAGTAGGGGTGAAGTTGAGAAGCACTTCATGTTGAGACAGTTGCCTGGGCCCAGAGACATTTAGATCCCTCCTTGAAGGATGTGTAGGATTTGGGGGTTGCCAGGGAGGCATTCCTGGAGGAGGGATCTATAAGCAATGATACAGATGCAAGAAAACCAGAGTAATAAAGGAGGATTTATTGGCTTCTTTGCAGTAGGACAGAGATGTTTCTTCCTCATTGTGAACTTCTGCAGGTAATATATTATCCACTAACACAACTTTTGGCCAATGAAAGCAGAAATCACATCATTGTGGTTGTCTTCTTGGTAGGTAGCATGGAGGGTAGGAGCCGTGGGTGCAAGCTGGATTTTATAATCAGGACATTCTTCCAACCGTCTCTAGAGTACAGACAACTCTTCTGCAGGCCTCCATCTTTGCATCTGTATGGAAGGCTCCTTAGTCCTAGGATCAGGCTGACAGCGTGGAGAGGGAGCATGTGCTTCCAAGAAGGCCATCAAGCGAGACGCAGTAACACTGTCTCCAAACCAGCTTTTTATAGGCTCTTACTTATTATTTAATTTGGCTGCAGTGTATGGAATTAGGCTAATGGCTGTTAAGTGGCTAAGGCACAAACATGGTCCATCTGCCGAGAAGGCTCCAGGCCATTGTCTATTTCAAAGACTAAGGAAAAAAGATGAGTGAGACATTCTGTTACACTAAGAGCCTCATCCAATGCCTTTTTATTCACCCTCTGATCTAGTTTCTTTCAACGCCAGTGATTTTTCTGGTACCATATTAAGAGCTCAAAATCTGGGCCTTGCTGCTGGGCCATTAGCAAAGTGAAAAATAGGCTATCCTTACCTAATCTATAGGATATTGTGATAGAAAGTAGTAGTCTGAGCAGCAACAAAATAATCCAGTCCATTAAAAAAGAAAAACAATTCTGGAGCAACTGTGATGTTCAGAGTACTGCAGAGAACACAAGACATGATTCCTAACTTCAAGGTGTTAATCATCTTTGATGAATAAGAGGGAAGGCAGAACACGTGTATGAAGCACTCTGATACATGGCCAACTCTGCCACAACCTCCAAGAGTATGGTAAGGAAGAAGAGAGCCCATGTCTGGGAAGATTAGAAGGCAGTTGGCAGAGAGGGATGATTTTGAGTTGGGCTTTGAAGAGAACTAACTACTTTATTTATGAAATAAGTGCTTATTCTGTGCCAAACCACCTGTATTCAGTATCTAAATGAACCCTCATAATATCCTGATAAGGTTAAGTGCCATTATTTCCACCACTTGACAGATTATTAAGCACAAACTCAGGAAAGTGTTATGCACTGTCCAAGCAGATTCAGGATTTGGCCAGATTCTTTGTTAAACTTAGGACCTACAGATGCAAAGAACAGGCTGAGGTAGAGGGACAGTGATGGGGTTCTTCTGATACAGGTTACTGCATGAACAAAACGTAAGAGAAAAATGTGGGCGTATCTAGTGAAGGTGAGTTGTCTGGTTTGGTGGAAGCAAAATACTGGGGACAGGAGAGGTAAGAGAGAAAGGAAAAGTGAAGCTAGGGTTGTCTGATGCCCAGAAAACCGGGCAAGGAAGTCTGGATGCTGTCCGGCAGGCAAAGATTTGTATGCTGTGGAGAAAAGAAGAAAGTGCTCTGGGCCACACTTTCGAAAGCAACCTTCTGAGATCCCTACTGTATGAGGTACACTGCAGGGTAAAGAATCTAGAGGGGAAAAGACCAAAAAAAAAAAAAAAAAAAAAAGGGAGGCCTCTAGAGCAGTCTAGGAATGTGGTGCTGTAGGCAGGTTTGGGAAAGGGTGGGCAGCCCATTCCTACCACCTTTGGGATGTAGTGTGGATGGGAAAGTGAAAGAAAAGGCAATCTATCCATCAGTGTTCAGTAAATGTCCTCTGACTACGGCAAAGAGCTCTGCCTGGTGGTCAGGACAGGACAGTTCATAAAACAAATGGTACCATCCTTCATGCGGTTTACTTTTTCGTGGGGAAAACTGGAACAAAATGATTACAAATAGCAAGTTTGCAAAGTTCTGGAAGGAAGAATTATGGGTAGCTATAAGAATCTCAATAGGATGGAAGAATAGAGAAAGGGCAGGGGGCAGGAGATGGAACATTTCACAAATGATCTGTAAGGCTGATGGTGCTAATCCTGAGTGGGTCTGGATCTTCAACTGAAACCAGATTTGCAAGTGACTTGGGCCTAATACATGAAGTTGTTCATGGCTCAAGAGGATGGACCTCAGAGATCACGGGAATGTGGGTCACGGTTCTGGGTCTAGGACCAGTACTCAATGGGGACCAGGCGCAAGACCCTGAATTTCCTAGGGTACCAAAGCTGATCACTTCTCTAGCCATGCTGGCAGTTTTTTCATACATGGCCTAGAACTTGGACTGAGAAGGTTTTCCATCTTAGGACATAATTAAGGAGAAAGGAAACAGGTGCTGGGATCTGAGTTGAGGACAGTGCTCTATTCTAGACTCTGAGGATATAGCAGTGAACAAAGCAAAGCCAAGCTCTCATGCACTTAGGTTCTAATGGGGAACAAGGGGCAAAACACAGGCAAAGAATAAATATAAAAAATATATTAGAACTCATATGTTCATTATAGTGCTCTTCCTGATAGCCATGATGTGGAGAAAACCTAAATGCCCAATGATGGATGAATGAATAAAGAAAATGTGGTGTATACATACAATGGAATAGTATTCAACCTTAAAAGAAGAAGGAAATATTACCATCTATGACAACACAGATGAACCTCGAGGACACTACACTAAGTGAAATAAGGCAGAGGGTGACAAATACTGCATGATTATACTTATATGACTTATCTAAGGCAGTCAAACTAATAGAATCAGACAGATAGTAGAATGGGGATTGCCAGAGGCTGGGGAAGAGGAAATGCAGAGCTGCTAATCAGCAGGCATTAGGCCTCAATGGCACAAAAGGAATGAGTTCTAGAGATCCCCAGTACCACAATATCCCTGTAGTCGACAATACTGTATTGCACGCTTAACCACATATTAGGAGGGTAGATCTCATGTTAAATGTTCTTCCCATAATAAAATAAAACTAAAAAGATAAAAATACATGCACATGTCTGATGGTAGTGAGGACTAGGGAATTGCCTGTGGTCAGGGTGATGGTGCTTGCTGTGTGACACTGGTGGTGAGCGAAGGCCTCCCTGATGCACTGCTCTTCTGAAAGAAGTAAGAAAAGAAGCCATTAAGATATGGAGGGGAAGACCTTTCCAGGCAGAGCAAAGAGCAAGTGCAAAGGCCCTGAGACTGAAGAGTTGAGCAGGCAACACTAATTTCCTTCAGTCATTCTTTCTAGATGCAAAACAAGTCAACTTTCTTCTTTATACTAACTCCCTGTTAACAACAATCCATCATCAGAGGGACAGCAATGTTTTTGTAAAACAAAGTGGCTATGTTTTGCTAATTCCCCAGTAATACATCTTTGGATACAACCATTGGCCTTAATTTTTTTTTTTTTTATTGTATTATCTTCCTTATGGCCAAAGAAATACTTGCACTTATCATCTTACCACTGGATAATAATAAGGTAGCAGTAATAATAACAAAAATAACAGAAATCCTATTAGTAGGACCTAACATTTATTGGGTGCTTACACCCCATATCAGGCTCTGTGTCAAGTGCTTTCAGTGCATTATCTCATTTCAACCTCACTGCTAATCTAAGGAGGAAAAACTGAGGCTTACAAAAGTAAATTAAACCAATCAAAAACCAGTAGGTGGTATGGCCATTATTTACATTCACATCTGACTGATGTCAATGTCAATGTTATTAACTGGTGTATTAACTACTCCCCATATGGGTAACTGAATGGTATCAATGTATGACGAAACAAGACCTCAGAGTGCTAAAACACTAAAACAAGATCATGAGATCAGAATTAAGGACAGACCTCAGGGCCCTTGTGTCTGACAGATGTTCAATCCATTCAAATACTTGATGCATACATGCATCATCTTCTCTCTCCCTCCCTCCCTTTGGTCCTTTCTTCCTTATCATCCACTTCTGGAGTGCCCATATGTGCCAGGAGCTCTATCTGGTGCCAGGATTCAGAGAAGACAGACAGACACACTCCCGAGGAAATGGCAGGCTGATAGGAATGCAGAACGTACTGAAAAAAAAAAAAAAAAAAAAGAAAGGAATGCAGAACGTACTGGCTCCACAGGCAAAGAGAGTTCCGCAAGCAGACCCTGCAGCTATCCTATCTGTAATGTGCAAGATGAGGATGGGCAATAAAATCAGGTATGAATCTAAAGCCAGTTTGCCAGTGCCAGGTAGGGGAAGAAATCACGCAGGGAACATTGTATTTCCAAAAAAAAAAAAAAAA